>JAQQZY010000023.1:24581663-24592285 GCA_030068375.1 Ostorhinchus rueppellii
ACCATTCAGCACATGGAAAATGTATCAGAGTAAAAGGATTAAATTCATCCAAAATATGTAGTGCAGTAAAAGTGGAAAAATAATACTCCAAAAAAGTACAGATACTGCATTTTAATACTTAAGTACAGTACTTAAGTGGTTCATGTACTTCATTAATATACATCTCTAGGTACAAAACATCTCAAAACACATGTACATGAAGTAACAATTTACCAAAAGAAACATGATCTCAGTTTTCTTGAACAACACTGTTTTTAGTCTGTTGACAACAAAATGTCTGTCAGTTATCATTTGTTCAGGTCTTTGTTTAGTTTGTTTTCACAGTGCAACTGGACTGGTTTTCCTTCTTACTTATGAAACTATTCCTTTATAGATGATTGGCAGAGAAAATGTTCTTTTTGTCTTTGAGGATAAAATCTGTTATATAACCAGATCTAGGCCGACTGACTTAACACAAAAAGAAGATTGCAAGTGGATATTATGAAAATGAATACATATATTAATGCAGCAGACCCTAACAATGAAAAACAGTCCTCTTCATGGAAGGATACTGATCACACATTTCAATCACATGTTTTCTGAGTCTCATTTATTCAAAGTTTAACTGTGTAAAATATTTCAGTGATTACAGTCACAATGTGTGTATTTTTGTATTTAGCAGTACTCATATGTTTTCAAAACCTAGAACTTAATCAGTGCGCCCCTTTTGTGTCTCAAAAGAAATTCTTTATGACACTACTGTTGTTTTGCAATGGTGTATGTATATTACAGTAGAATGATATGTCTTTGAGCACCTGTGCGTGTTACTGAAACCTCATGGAGTAATAAACTAATAAACACTTCCTCAGTGATTACGGTTAACAAGCAATGATATAAAAACACACCCTAAATACTGTATGTCTTTTATTTTATTTGTTTCCCTGATATGGGGCCAAACTGTTACAGTCTTATTTCCTATGTGGAAATATTTGTGACATCTGTTGTACTTTATATATAATTGCTTGTGTTATAATCTTCCTCATATTAGTGCAGCTCAGGTCACCTGTATCTGAAATCATCATGTGGTTATATAATCTGTAACACTCTCAGTACACTGTTGGTGTAAGGTTTGTCCATTTTATAGAAAGTCACTATGGTGCTCTCTTATCTATTGGCAACAGTATGTGCTTTTGTGTGGTATTTCTGTCTCTTTACTGTTTGCCTTGTAAATTCAGGTGTTTTCAGGGTGTGCAGTGCACAAGAGGGACAGAGATCATAAAAAAGTAGCGGACTATACTGAAGCACGTCTGGATTATTCTGCTGAAAGGCCTTGAAGAATCAAAATAGTGCTTTGCCATGTGACACATGAGCACTTTTAACCTGCATTCGCAAAATAAGACACCGGTAACTTTCTCTAACTGGTAAATATTTTCTTGTGGTTTTGTAATGATAGTTCAATGTTAATGTTTACTGTCTAAGTTACGGTAGTGGAAACAGTGCTGTGTTTATAAGTTACTGTTTAAGTATTCACCAACTTTATTTATTATCAAGAATCCTTCCAGTCTCTAATTTGGGATTTTGGCTAAGAATCTAAACTCAAATGTGTCCCTTCCTTGTAAATAACTGAAAAGCTTGAGATATTATTTTGTGATTGCTGTTGTATTCAGTAATCACACTTTTAATTTCATGAGACACATTTTCAGTTGCTATCCTCCCAAACAAGGAGGTCTATTTTGTATTTTTGTGAGAAACTACAGGTGAGGATTTCGTCTCGCCTGTCTGTAGAGGATACCCTGAACATCCCACGGTCCGTGAACGTCTCAGAGGTGTTCAGGGTTGTGCAGGCGGTTCATCGTGGAGACCATCTGGAAACAAGCCACCGTCTGACACAACATAAGTGAGTAGAGTGGATTTGTTTTAAAAGAAAAGAAGTTTAATAAATTGGCTAAATTACTGCCTATTTGCGTATGTGCGCATATAAAAGGGCTGTTGATTGGAAACAGGGCAGCGGGTGAAAGCCGGCTAACGTGGGTATTAGCAAGTTAGCATGATGATGATGAGGATGATGAAGAGCTGTGTACGTTAGATAGTTAGACAGGTTGAGTTAGTTAGCTAAGTTTTAACTCGTCTGCGGTTGGATTTTATCAGGCTGGTGTGCCCAAGTGTAACTAAACGAACTTAAAGTAATGTGTTGTCATTGGTTAGATGTTAGCGAAAAGATGCATAAAGAAATTTAGCTCATGCCACAATAATTTCTCTTTTGAAGTGGTTTGAACTCCACAGGTTATTCAAGGTTGGACATACATTTTCCACATTTTTTCATCTCTTTATGTAAATATGAAAACCATAACCATAGAATATGATGTATTAGACGAACAGTGTATTCCTTATGGCGTTTTAATATCAACTAACTACATTTCCCATCAGGCCTAGGTGGTCATTCAGCTTATTTTATTACCCAGCACTTTATAGAGCAATTTTAATAACGCCAGTTAAAACATAATGTGGAGAATTAGATGAAATGTGAAAGTATATGTGAGGTCAGGGAAACTTAACAGGTCAGTGTAGGGGGAAATAAAATCATGTTGTATAAGACACTTCCAATAAATCAGGTGACTTAAGTATTATTTATAGTATCTGTAAGACTGATAAGTAAAAAAGTCTTCCTGCATAGTTTGTGAGATGGAAACATGAGTTCAGGATCTTGTTTTGGCTCTTCAGCTCTACTGAATAATTCTTTTATCTCAAGTATCTCTCTGTAAACAAAGACAGCTTCAGTATAAATAGGAGCAGATCATTTTTTATATGTAAGCTCAGTATTACAGTAGAAAGTAGTAGCTGTTGAAGATAACCCGCTAATGTTCAGTTAATAATAATGGTGTTGTCTGAAGTGATAAGACAGTCGTTAGTGTTAGATAAAAGCCAAAGGCCTTGTGTTATCTGTCCTTTTATGAGTGACATCAAGGTAAAACATTGTTTAAGCATTGTATGCAACATCACTACAATAACATCTTCAATAAGGAAGACAAAATTTTTATGAGGGAAGACCAAACTTTATTCGATTTTTCAGCAGAAAAATGGTGGTTGTTAATCATTACAAAATGCACACAGGTCTGGTAACATTTGTAGTAAACAGAGGCTGGGTCTAAAATGTGGCCCAGCCCTCCTCCTCTTCATCCTCATCTCTCCCCACTCCCCCTGACCTGGTTGGCTTGTAGTGAACACTGAAATAACTGGTTGGACACAGGAGTAGGAGGAGACGGGTTTAAAGGTTCTGCTGCAGTTTAAAACAAACCCACACAGACTGAAAAAATGTGTTATGGTGAGATGTTTTGAAGGAAAAAAATTTCAAGACTGTACCTATTCTAATCTACAAAATCATGCACAGATGATTCTATGTTAAAGTTTTGACTGTTATTGTCTTACCACACAACATGTGTTTAAAAGGCCTTTTAAATTATGGACAATTCATTCTTGAGAAACTAGATGCTTGGTTGATTCAGTCACCAACACAATACATGCTAGTCAGATTCAGACTCTCAGTCCCAGTGTCATTCAGTTTTTGGAGCCAGATCTTGTAGTTACTCTCATGAAGCTTTAAGAGCCCAGTGTATTATGGGAAATATCTGATCACTCCCCCTGATCATAGAGCTGATTGGCCAAAAGATTTGACAGAAATATAATTCACTGTATTGCAGTAAATCAATTTTGATGTAATTGGTTCTGGCAGGGTTTATTTGCAGAACAAATGATTGTTGTGTGACTGAAAATTGTTTACAAGAAAAGGTGCAAACACCTTTTTATATATAAAAAAAAGTTCCAGATAAAATAAGTTTACATTAAACTCAGGCCAAAGTAGTGAAGCTGAAACGACACCAAATGGAACAGGATCATACTACATGGTGTTTCATCACTCTTTTACAGAGCAGCTTAGATCACTTAGTAATAACAGAAATAACATCCTGTATGTTTTTCAGATAATTTCCTTTTACTTTTTGATATGGAGCATCAGAGCGAATATTAAAATAACCAATAACCAAGAGCGAATATTAAAATAACCAATAGTGTCAGGTTTTAAAAGTGTTCACTATCTCCATAGACTTTATATGATTGGAAATGTGCAGTTTGTCTTTAATTGAGCCTCCTCCTCTTTATATGGATCTGGTTTACAATGTGAGAAGTTCCTCCCTTCCTCAACGGGTCGTGATGACCTACAGTCATTTTTTTGTTTTGTTTTTTTGCGTAATTGTGAATACAGATAGGTAGACCGACAGACCAAGAGTGATCACATAACGGAGGTAGAGCCAGAGGTAATTCTGTTGATTTACACTAAATCTTAACAATATGATCATTATTTTGGTTGTATAACACTAAAAGTTTGCATACTAGAGGATCTTATCCAGTTTTTTCATTTTGAGAGTCGTGACATATCAACACCTAAATCTGTTTCCTGTAAGAAAATATTTCTAGTTAGTTGTGTGTATTTTTAAGTGGTTAAAAGTTCATCCTTGAGGACATTTGGTGACTTTTCATGTTATTTTTCCATAGAGCACTAATGAAATGCTGCTTCTGAGATGCTGCTCGAGACTTCCTCGACTGAGCCCTCTCAGTAACACCCAGAGGTACAAGTGCTGCAACTCAACAATCTGTCACTGTCATTTTTATGTGCTTTAGCTGACGAACTAAGCTCAAAGCTTCACCTGGTTAAAGGTCTCACTATAATGAAGACTGTTAAATCAGTGAAAATAAATTTGTGTTTTGGAGTTTTTCTTGCATTTTGACACACAACACTAAAATGTTTTGTATATTAATTCATACTTTTAATTTACATCACATGTTATTTCTGTTGTTTTTATAAAGGTCTCATGTAGCTCCTGCTGTGGGATCATGTGCAGTTCGTCTCTGGAGCAGCAGCGGTGATGACCAGTACCATCGCGCCCACAGTTACAGTTGGAGACATGCTGTGGCAGGACTTTTGGCTGGGACAGGGGCCGTTTTAGCTTATGGCATTCACCAACACAAGGTTTGGACTCCATAAAATGTGGAAAACCAGTCAATGTTTAATGTGGGGATGTTGTGCCAAGGCCAAATTATGTCACCAAAAAATATGCAATGTGGTTAAAAAAACAAAGAACTATCCAAGGCCATAAAGTTGTTTTGGCTGGAATTCTGGCGTCTCATGACAAACAAATTGCTTGTTTTTCCTAAATTAAATGAATATTTTTTTATACTTCAGGACTATATTTAGATATATTTTTAATTACAGACAACTTGTCTTGTAAATTACAACCTTTTTATGGTGGAGTTTAAGGACAATAACCTGTCACAATCGGCTATAAAACATTTTCCTTCTTCATGTGATTCCACAAACAGACACACTGAAGTAATCAGACTTAATATCCTGAGAGAGTGGGATGAATTATGACATTCACATTTTGTTCTGAACTATAAAGACTACCTCAAATACTAATCTTAAAAAGTGATTTATGCATTTTAAAATCCTTGTGGTTTTCTAGTCTCACATTTCCCAAACTTAGGTTCATAGACTTGTTTGGGGTTTTTTGTCACCAATGGGCAGATTAAAATATATAACAATGCTATGATACATGTGTGATACTTAAGTACAGATCTTTAGTCTTCAACAGATCTGATCATTTTAACTTACAGAAACTTCTGTTTGTATAGAAATATTTGGGATATGTGTTGTACAGATTTATGAAGAGTTAAATGCTTCTACACATATCTCCTGAAATAATTATATATATATTTACATTACATAGATTTATATATGAAGCTTTAAGATCCTTCAGGGTGTCACCTCTGCTTAGATCCATCAGTGCATGATGCATGTAATTGTGTTAGCAAAGATTTGTCATTTTCAGATGTGATTACTGGGTGTTCTGGTGTTGGCAGCAAGATATTCCAATAGTTCGCCTCATTCCGATTTAATTAGGTATAGTACATAATGTATAATATATTTGTAATGTACTTTTTTTAAGTGTGAGTGCTAGAGAAACCCTTTTTTAGTTTTATTCTGAGATAACAAATGCTGCAAAGTGTGTTTATATATCTATTAAGCTCTCATGTATAGTGGGAAAACATTAAACCTTCCAAAACAGCTGAAGAGCGTCTCCATATTAATGTGTAGTTGGTGAAAACAGTAATGCTACAAAGTGTTTTTAACTTAGAAAAAAGTAGAGAAAAACCATAAAAGGTGAGTTTAGAGACTTTCAGGTGCATATTGTTGTAAAATAAATAAATACTCTCCTTCCTCTGTCTTGTTTTCTGATTTCTTTTCACCTCTCCTTTGCAGGCTGAGAAGGCAGACAACATTAGAGTCCAGACTCTGGAGAAAACGTCCACTCTTCCCATTTTCAGCCAAGAAGATGTTGCTAAACACCGTTCTCCAGAAGACGGCATTTGGGTCACTTACAAAGGTGGCGTCTATGACATTACTGACTTTGTGGCCATGCACCCAGGCGGGACTAAAATCCTATTGGCGGCAGGTGGAGCCCTTGAACCGTTTTGGGCAATGTATGCTGTACACAACCAGGAACATGTGCTGGAAATCCTCTCAGAATATAAGGTATGTTATTACGTCTTTTAATCATTTGAGTAGTTTGAAGAGCTCCACTTAATATCACATGGTACTGGGTGCTAAGGGTTGACTTTAAACCAACTTAAAACAAATTAAACAAATTATCTACTAAAACCACCCATCCATCATAACATAAACCCATAAAATATAAACTAAATATAAACACTGTCCCGCAGACAAAAACGTTTTCACTCTTCAACAGATGTTCGCTGAGAATGTGGCTGGAACAATTTCAGTCAAACATGGCGTCAATTGTACAACACAGACAAGAAGTGGCTGTGAGCATCAAATGGCAAAATCAGTACGCTCCTGTCTATATTCACAGCTGAAACCTCTGAATGTTCTAGAAACTGCAGCTGCTTTATACATTATTACCATTACATTAGAAACACTGGTCCTATGATGCTGCTATAATTTATGTAGCCTGTTTTCATTTCATCATTGACACATTCAGGGTTTCCTCACATCCATGAAAAGGCTAATATCCTATAATCTGAATTTTAGGGCCTCAAATTCCCTTAAAACTGTTTAAAAATAACTTGACAGTAAGTTATTTCCTTAAAGTTAACTTAAATGCAATGTTAGAGTACATTGTATTGATGCTAAGATTCACCAACGTTAACCTTAAAACATGGATCATTTATTTGTGAAAAGGGACATTTTCTGTTGTTCCTAGACTAAATACAGCAGGTTTACGTGAATGAAACCTTACACGGAGTAAAAAGACAAGCAGCAGAGCTAATGTCCGCATATGAGGATGACTCATCATGTCATCCTGTTCACATATAAAGTTGCATTAATTTCACTCTCACTTTTAAATTAAATTTGGGAAACATCATTTATGCTGGAACAAAATGAAACTACATGGAATCAATATCCGCTGATGCAAACTGTGCAGCCTGGTCAGAATTACTGAGGCACACCCAGCTAGTGCGTCATGATGTGGTGTCACATTTAGAAGCAATAACAAGTTTTCACTTAAATGAGTCTTCAACAAGGTCTGGCTGATGAAAATTTGTTTTGAATGTGAGTTTGATATTAATTCTGGGATTCTGATTTTCTTTCATATTTTTGATTATATGCGTTATGGATTTGACTCGTGTCTCAAATTGGGCTCGTAATGACTCGTTTAAATCACACAAACCCAAATGCCAGACCATTCATTTTGACCATATTTTCTAATACAACTTGGATCTGTGGTTTCTACAAGGTTGGTGAGCTGAGTGCAGAAGACCAGAAGAAGCAGCAGGATGTTAAATCATCTGACCCTTACTCTTCAGACCCTGAGCGACATCCTGTCCTTCGCATCAACAACTTGAAACCCTTCAATGCAGAACCTCCGCCTGAAATCCTCTCAGAGAGCTACATAACCCCCTCTGCTTTCTTCTTCAAAAGAAACCACCTGCCCGTTCCACAGGTGGACCCAGCCTCATATCGGCTACAGGTGGAGGGGTTACCTGGAGGGGTTCTCACGCTGTCCTTGGAAGACTTAAAAACTCGATTTCCAAAACGTACAGTCACCGCCACGCTGCAGTGTGCAGGCAACCGCCGCTCTGAGATGAACAAAGTGAAGCTGGTGAAAGGCCTGAACTGGGGCATCGCTGCCATTAGTAACGCCACGTGGGGCGGAGCCAGCCTCAGGGATGTGCTGCTGGCTGCTGGTTACGGACCAGATGTAGCACAGTGGGCTCGCCATGTCCAGTTTGAAGGACTGGACAAAGACGTGACGGGGACGACCTATGGCGCGTCTATTCCCATTAACAAAGCAGTGAGTGAAGACGGTGATGTGCTCCTGGCTTACGAGATGAACGGCGAGGATCTTCCTGCAGACCACGGTTTTCCTGTCCGTGTGGTGGTCCCAGGAACGGTGGGCGCACGAAATGTTAAGTGGCTGGGTAAGATCATCGTGAGCACAGAGGAAAGCAGCAGTCACTGGCAGCAGAACGACTACAAGGGCTTCTCTCCCGGGACCGACTGGGACACAGTGGACTTCAAGTCTGCCCCAGCTATCCAGGAGCTGCCCATCCAGTCCGCTATCACCACCCCAGCAGACGGGGCTGTGGTGGACCGCAGCGACGAAGAGCTGACCGTCAAGGGCTACGCCTGGAGCGGCGGAGGCAGGGAGGTGGTACGTGTCGATGTGTCTCTGGACGGTGGGAAGACGTGGCATGTGGCCCAGCTGAGAAGCAGCGAGAAGGGACAAGCTCCAGAGCCTTCACCTGCACCGGGACGAGCCTGGGCCTGGAAGCTGTGGGAAATAACGGCTCCTCTTCCACCCGAGACTCAGGAGCTGGAGATCGTGTGCAAGGCAGTTGACAACAGTTACAACATGCAACCAGACACAGTTCCTCCCATCTGGAATCTGAGGGGCGTGTTGAGTAACGCCTGGCACCGAGTTAAGGTGCAGATCAGAGAGGACGAGACTGACGAATAGACTCTCAAATACAGACGTTTGAAATGTTTGTTCATATTCTGACACTTTATGCAGGGGGAAAACAGAGAAGAAAAGTTCACAATATATTTGATGCACAATGTTGAAGTTTATATGCAGTGTAAATGTATGATTTTCAGAGCTTTGAATCTACAACAAACACTGATGAAGGCTGTAAATGACCAAAACATGTCCAGTTTGTCCAGTGCTGAGTCACTCACGCTGTAGTCTTAAACATTTTCAGTTCAATCTGAATTCTTGTCATTTGTAGGAAAAAATGCTTATTTTTCTAATCGGTAGCAACAACCTTCATGTGTGTGCATAAGGGATGAATTTGTGGTTTATGATTAATACTTATCAGTTATTGAAAAGTATAATGATAGAATTGAAGGATTAAAGAGTAGCAGCTTTGGAGTATGTACCTCAGCAACAACTGGAGTTTACAAGAACTGAAGCAACTTGACATTGAAAACAGTAAATGTTCTTTTATTTGCAGTATGAAGATGTTAAAATAATAACTTTATGGGAGTGTAAAATCCCTCTTGCTGTGGAGCTCTAGGACAAGTTAACTTCAGAACATGCATGCCCAGCGAGACTACAGATGTGCGATGTTCACCACATGTCTTCGTGCTCTGACAAATGTGTGAGTGTCTGGACAGGGAGGCATTTCTGAGATAGAAAACAGACCTGGATGCTTTGAGGAAAACTGACAAAAAAGTTGGAGTTCTTTCTCATTCTCTTCCAGCACAAGTATAGGCTGTTTACAAGACAAATCTGTTAAAGCTGCTGAATGCCTGCCTTGTTATCACCTCCTGGATTATTTGTAAAATGCACGGTATTGTTAAAGGGGATTAATAAAGAACTATAATTTTACACTGAACTTGAGTCATTTGTGTGTAGTATGAAAATATTTAAGCATCTTTGGTTCTAATTTGTGGATAATTTCTAAAAATGACATCCTAATACTTGGTGTTACTCCACTTTGAAGTACGACACAGATGCTTTAGTTCATGTTGACTGAGGACATGGATGTTTTGCAGCATTAACCACGGCTATACTTTACAGTTTTCATGGTATAAAAGAAAAACGCAGTTAAACTAAAAAAAAAAAACAACCAACTCACACTGCTTCTTTTAGCTCACACACACTGATTGTTTTCA
The DNA here is from genome assembly GCA_030068375.1 of Ostorhinchus rueppellii. Taxonomy (NCBI): domain Eukaryota; kingdom Metazoa; phylum Chordata; class Actinopteri; order Kurtiformes; family Apogonidae; genus Ostorhinchus; species Ostorhinchus rueppellii. The sequence continues at coordinate 24,591,832 of JAQQZY010000023.1, forward strand.
GTGATTAGTCAAACCAAACACATAACATTAACATTTACAGGATGAAGAACAAATAAGGCAAGTGTTTACATGATTCTAAAATGAGGTATTTTGATACTGGATGTAGAATGTGATTTTCTAAACTGATCCCTTTCCTAAAGCAGTGGTGAACGTCAGCATGGAGAAATTTATTTAGAAAGGTTCTTGTACTATTCACCCTTAAAGACCTCAAGCTATTTTTGTAGAAATTTACTAAAAAATTATTCTGTACACTCCACGTTTTATATCAGGTATTTTCCTATATTCAGTTTACTGATCATGTAGCTGTTCAGAAATAATTCATAGTTTATTATTATTATTATTATTATTACCTCCGCCAAGGAGGTTATGTTTTACTATGTGTTTGTTTGTTTGTTTGTTACCATCCGACTTTGTTTGTTAGCAACATAACTCAAAAAGTTATGGACGGATTTTG
>JAQQZY010000023.1:24605559-24617715 GCA_030068375.1 Ostorhinchus rueppellii
TAAGAAATTGTGATAATATCACTTAGGAAAGGTTAAATAGAGAGAACATTTTATTTGGTAACTGCCACAAAAGTCACACTGGGTCCTTTTGGGCTAAGAACGACCCCTCACAGCGTGTTTATTTCCACTACGGCCGCTCTGTTTTACAGGCAGACGCATCACAAGTACTTTGGCCAGTCCAACACCCGCAGACGGTACCTTTCCCACAGAGAGCACCCATAATACTGACAACATCGCTGACCCCTGCACTGCCGCACTGGATGCTATTATGCTTGGTAAGACACAACACTGCATTTAAGTACAAATTACACTTAATAAATCCAGAAAGTTCATTTGTCTACTTTTGATAAATGTACTTTTTGGTTTATTTTTTTCAGACAAGTTAATGTAGGAGGTGTCTTTTTACCTTCACATGTTGCGACTGTCATCTGCAGTCTTCCTCAGATGACAGTCGAAACATGTAAAGGTAAAAAGACACCTCCTACATCAACTTGTCTGTAAAAAATAAACCAAAAAGTACTGTACAAATGACACTTACTTGGATATTTCATGCAAGTTTACAGTATACTACACTCCACTACATCTGAAAGGTAAATACTGTAATTTTATTACATTTATTTAACTTTTCTGATTACAATCTCCAAATGTATTGATTTCCAATGTTTGTGATTAATTACCTCCGCCAAGGAGGATATATTTTTGCCGGTGTTTATCTGTTTGTCTGTATGTTTGTTTGTTTGTGTTCAAAATAACTTGAAAAGTTCTGAACGGATTTGGATGAAATTTTCAGGAATTGTTTGAAATGGGATGAGGAACAAGTGATTAAATTTTGGTAGTGATCTGGATCACCATCTGGATCCAGGAATTTAAAAAAAAAAAAATTCTTTATCATTAGGAGATAGGGCATGATGGCACTGAGCTACTTATGCAGTCATTTAGCACCATCTAGTGGAGGAAAGTACAAACATTACCTTGGCGGAGGTCTGCACTCTCAGAGTGCTTTTCTAGTTTAAGAATTAAATTGGATGAAAAATACACATTTTTCTTGGAAATGCATTGTCCTTTATCATTGTTACCATGTACTGGTCATTAAATTGTAAAAAAAAAAAGTTTACTCAGATATTCCACAGATATACACAGCAGGTTAAATTCTTTACCTACTACACTTGGAAAGTGTTACAGTACAAGCACAAGTTTAAAGAATTATTGTTCTCTTCGTAAACAGTCTTCCAAAAGCTCCAGTAAAGATGTTTTAAAACTGTTATTTGCACCATTTAGTTTTTGCTTAACTTTCTTATTTATGGACATATATCCATCTACATGCCTCAGCACACTCCATGTAAGAACACAGAAAAGTTGTTTAGTGATAAACTGCTATAAATCTTAGGACTAAACAGTAAAGAGTCCCATCTGAACACAGGGGGGAGACCCCAAATGCAGAGACAGGAACCAGCCAGGATTAAAGTTTTCACAAGAAAACAGTTTATTAGAGTTTCCAAAATAGTTTGTTCAAAAACAGTTAATGAATGAACCCCGGTGTGAATGGGTAATCCAGCGATGGTAGTGAGGGACAGACAAAAGGTTGTTAGCCAGGGGAGCAGGAGAAAACAGATCATCCAGACAGAGGACCAACAGGGGACAAACAGGGTCTGGTCAAAGACAGGCAAGGTCAAACAAAGGCATGCAAAAACTGAGAGAGGCACATATAGGGATAAGGCAAAAAACAGACTACCATATTAGGCAACGGTCTGATCAAAAAAGCAGTCAAAGGCAAAGGTACCAGCAGGGGAAAAGACGAGGCTCGGAAGGTCCAAAAGTCAGAACGGGTCACAACAGGCAGAACATGCAGGAATAAACGCTGGTAAGTATCAGACAGAGGGAAAATAGGAACTGGCAATGAGACAAGGAAAGTACACGATACATATACACACTGGGAGGGGAAGATAATGAGACACAGGTGTAGCACATTAGGCTGGGGTCAGGTAATCACACAGGTGGGAAAAAAAAGGGGAACTGGAAGTAAAGACACCAGACAAGAGATAGGAGGAAGACTGACAAAATAAAACAGGAAATGACAAGACAAGTCACCAAACACTAATAAAGCAGACATGACAGATGGGTAATAACACAACACTTAATGGCAACAAGTAACTGTAATTATAGTATATGTAATGTCAAAACAAACAAACAAAAAACAAACAAAAAAAATGGCATGTCTTTTCAACTAAGAGAGATAAATCTGGCTCTTAATCTTGGAAAATGCATCGTGACAAAACTGAAAACAGGCCTGATTTTCTGATTAACTCAACAGTTCACTTTTTAGGAATACAGGCTTTTCACAGGACTTCAACACAAACATATGATTTTAGAAATGATTACGCACTCCTGATGATTCAACTTCATAACAGTATATAAAGTAACTTAAATGAGGCTCGTTGTGAAGTGTTTACAGTAGCAGCTGTAAAATAAATTCACAATTCATCATATATAATAATAAAACACTGAAAAGACTATTTTACTGCACAATGACTGCACTTACTTTTCATACTTTGATGCATTTTGCCGATAATGTTTAAAGAACTTTATTAGTGATATCAATACTTTTATATTATAATATATTATATTACATTTTATAGTGTATTCCTTTTGTGTTGTCTTCAAGGATGTCTGTATATATTGATTCATTTATTTATTTATTTTCTGGTTTGTCAATATAGGTGTGTATGTATTTGTATGTGGAAATGATAAGTGAGGTTAACTATTTACAAAAGATCCAAGAGAATTTATGCTTCATACAAAATGCTGATAGAAGGGGTGAAGAAGGGGTGGGATTAAATAAGTCATACTTCCTCCCACTCAAATATGCAAATGAGGTCACATTTTCTTTTCATGTATATGTGTACCTTTTTCTATGTTTTCTTGTGATCTGTTTTATTTCTAAGGGCTAAAATAGGATGACTTAGTGTTGCATATTCCAAAAAAATAATGAAACTAATTCAATTCTTTTGTATAAATCTTGTATTTGAACACTTTCTCCACCACAGAGATGAGTTACAGTCTAGATTTTGTTACAGAATGTACTACAGAACATCTGAATATGTGGCTTTACATTAACTCATGATTCATAAAGTCTGTCTGTTCTTCTGTGCCAGGTCCATGGAGGAAGACATTTGCTTTCAGTGGTGACTATGTGTGGACCATCTCTGATCTGGGACACAACACACCAATAAAGATCAACAGGCTGTGGAAGGAGCTCCCCGGAAACCTAAACGCTGCTGTGTACTCTCAAAGAACAAACAAGACGTACTTCTTCAAAGGTACTGGGTTTAACTTCTGTCACCAGCTCCACCTTTGTTCTGCTTTTTGTCTGTCAGTCCAGACACTTTGTAAATGTTTGTACTATTTCTGGTCTTAGGAGGGAAAGTGTGGAGGTATACAAGTTTCCTGCTGGACTATGGCTACCCCAAACAGGTGAAACGGATCCCTGCTGGTATCGATGCAGCTTTGTACCTGGAGAAGAATAAGAAACTGGTCTTTATTAAGGTAAAAACTGAAACAGATGTATCGTAAAATTCGCCTGTATCTGTTATTTAGTGTACACCATTCTAAACGTTCCGTTTCTGCAGGGTTCAGAGCACTGGCAATTTGATGAGCTGAAGTATAACGACATGGGTCTCTACCCCAAACCTTTGAGCATGCTTTTCACCGGTGTCCCATCAAGTCCAGATGCTGCGTTCACTTGGACAAATGGCAAGATCTTCTTCTTTAAGGGAGATGATTACTGGCGTGTGAATGAGATGTTGAGAGTGGACAGAGGGTACCCACTGAGCAAGAGGGAGCGCTGGATGAAATGTTAAATGTCGACCAGGAGAGGGCAGCAGATACCAAGAGGTCCAAAGCGGGGGTGCTGGTTCCACTCCAGGGGCACTGACAACCATCAACCTCAACATTAACAATTAACCATCAGTTACTGTCACAGATTCTACTGTAAGAGGCATTTGTTTTCACTGGATTTGATCACAACAAAGCTACTTCTGTTCCTCGTATAATCTAATTTTTGTGAGGTTTGGGTCATGAACACAAAAGTGTGTTTTTGTGAATGCGAGAATTATGTAAGCTTTTGTATGATCTCAGAGAGAAATCAAGGGAGGTCTTGTTTTTTCCTCTCAAACACATGTGTTTGATTATGTGTCTTGATACTTTCAGTAAGATGTAATATGATGAAGGGAGTTTTCATTTTCTGTTCAGACTTTTCTAAACAATCAAGTGACACTTAAGTATGTTTGTGCCCTGACTGTTGCAAAGTAAACATGTTGGTTTTCTTATAAATCACACTGGTCTGTGAGAATGTATGTGATGAAAGTCTGTGCTGGAAATCTAACTTTTTTTTTTTTTTTTTTAAACCATTAAACAAGACATAACGTCAGTCGTAAAATTACATTTAGACTGCAATGCCCTGTCACCATAGAAGTACGTATACTCCGTATGATGAAAGCTGGTCTAGTCTGCATTGTGTTTATGTGCAAAAAACCTTGAAATGCCATGGCAACTGCAACCAATTGCAGAGTAGGGAATCATCCCCATGACCTCTTTTATTGGCGATGAAAAATGTGGTGAGTAATGCTGGCAGTTACTAAGAACCCAGAAACAAACAAGTGCAATTTGAGTCAGCTGATGGGTAACTTTTTTCATATCAAACACATTTATTTATCTTTCAAATTTCTATGAACAGGTATGTACAGACTGAGGAAACAAGGGCATTGTTCCTGCAGATTGAAATATCGTAGCTATTTAACAGTCTAGAAATTAACAACAAACATGCTTTGTTTTTTGTCCTTTTTCATCGTTACCATGTATTGGTCATTATATAAATTAAATTATAAAAAGGTTTACTCAGGTACTCCACAAACATACACAACAGTCTAAAGTCTTTACCTACTGCACTTGGAAAGAGGCTACAGTACAAACACAAAAAGGTCAAAGAATTATTGTGCTGCTAGAAAAGATCCTGCAAAAAGCTCCAGTGAAGAGCTTTTAAACAGACTGTTATTTGCACCGTTTAGTTTTTGCTTCACTTTGTCGTATTTATGGACAAATATCCATCTACATGCCTCAGCTCACTCCATCTAAAAATACACAAAACAAAAAAAACAGTTTTCATGATAAACTGTGACAAATCTTAAGACCAAACAGTAAGATGGGTAATAACACAACACTTAATGGCAATAACTAACTTTGTACAGTACATGTAATGTCAAAAAATCCAAACAAACTGCTGTCTTTTCACTACTAGAGATAAATCTGGCTCGTACTTATGTATTTAATACATAATGACAGGAAATGGATGACCTTTTTTCATTAGAATGTGTTTTAGTGTTTCTCCGAGACACACAGTGGTTATAGCATTCAAACAGCTTTGTAACTCGTCCTTCTCTCCAAACAGCAGCGATGTCTTCCTCCGAACGCCAGTTACAGAGGCAATGAACAAACCCACAGCTCACTGAAGCACATTCTGTTGTACTGTGCATCAGGAAGACACTATGGAACAAAACATTTAGTCCCTTCTTTGCTTTGCGCAGCTCAGACCCTGACGACTGGGGTTGTAGCTGTGAGGGGTGCAGTGGACCCCGTCTCATAATCTAGGTCAATCATTGTGTGGTTGGTTGTGCCCAGGCTGCTAAGGGAAGTACCGGTGCCCATCTGTCTGTCCCGCAGACTTTGCAGGTAACTCTGAGAAGACAAAAAAAACCACAGATATAAGTGAGGAACACAAAAATGATCAGGTGTTTGAACTAGACAAACTGAAACGTGACAGAGGGTTAATAAGTGATGCCATAAGAACACACTCATCAGTATCTACAGCACACGCCAAGTTGGGTGACACTGACCGGTGCCAGTAGATCCCCAGCGTAACGTTTGACTGGAGTGGGTTTACGGCGGTACGTGCCTTCCTGCCCACCTGCCTGCTGTCGTTTTTTGGCGTCCTTCTCTCGGATCCGCATCAGCTGGACTCGCTTCTGTCTCCGACTGATAACAACTAAGAAAAAGAAGAAGGAGAATCCATAACCACTTTATTCTCAAGTCCACATTTTGGACAGCCATCATAAGAGTAAATGCAAACAGTTGGTTTAATACATGGTAAATAATTTCTACTGGAAAAACAAAAGATTTGATAGTCAATGATATATTGAAGAAGCATGGGATCATATGGAAATTCCATGACATAACATGTTTACAGAGGAGGTTTAGTGGCCTATGTTTATTATTTCACTTACTTTTAATGATATACCATAAATGTGATCAAATTAAAGAACACTGCAGCTTTCTCTGAAGTGAAACAAATTTGGAAACGTTTGACATAATACACACAAGTCACGTAAATACATAACAGATTCAGCTGTTTTTAGATATTTTATGGGCATGCATAGTTATATTAGCTGAAAATTGGCATTTTTTAGAAAAGTATTGAAGTCCTAACACAATGAAAGTATCCTGATAATTCATCCTCCTTACCCTCAGTGTGTGAGAAGCTGTCATCTGTTAGTTTCCACTGAACCAGCACTCCTATGAAACTGAGGGCAGGCCAGATGCCCAGAATGACCCAGCTGTACCAGCACAGAGGTGGACCGGGTGTGAGACGCAGGCATTCATAGACATGCATGGCCAGAGCAAACATCTCCACAAAGTAGTCGGCACACACTGTCATGATAGCTGCCCCAAACACAGCTGTGGAGATCATAGTGAAGAGCTTCTGCCACTGCAGTGTCAGCACAGCAAACAGCATGCCTGTTCCCAGAAGTGCACCCAAAGGCACCCACACTGTGGTTGGAGTGTAGAACTGCTGAGTGACCAGCAGGGCGGCGAGAGCCAGGTGTAAGCCTAGCAGCAGACCCGTCATGAATAGGCCAACGCTCCGCACCAGCATCGTGACCAAGCCGCACAGCAGACCTATACCGAGGCCGATGCCCGCGCTGGCCTCTACACTCAGCTGGGTGTCCAGCACATGCTCCTTGTGGCACAGCAAGAAAATTATGACCGAACCAAACATCAGGCCAGACAGGAACATGACAGCCTTAAAACAGCGGTAACCTAGAGAAACACAGACACTGTAGTCAGAACTGCAGGAAAAAAAAAAAGGTCCAAATTCCTTCACACTGGTATTTGGGGTGACACGTCTGTACATACAAACACTGTCAAGATGTATCCTCACCAGTCTAACCAGTATAATGTGCTTATGAATTCACTGGCTTCCACTGTTCAACATTTTACAACTGAAAACATACACACTGACTTCAACAGCCCCAAAATTACTTTAGAAAACTGTTCTTTTTGTTCATGTGGGTTAGTTGAGGACTGTGACCAGTTCACACCGGAATCTACTGGTCAGATAGAAACAATAATGTGAACAGCCAAACAACAAAATTAGATCTGAGCAGTAAATCTCAGTTGAGTATTGAGCCTTTCAGTGTGAATGCAGCCAGATCACATCATAAATGTATTGTTGTATGTTTTTATTCAACCTGATGTCATAATTAAATACTACACTTCAGATTGAGTTTACAGTTTCACGTGACATTTTATGTTACATTATCCCAAAAGTTGCATGACTCCAAGGTCTGTTTGCCTGCTGGGATTCTTACCAAAGAAGCAGTAGATGATGCCAAAGAGGCAACACATGGAGCAGATGACGGCAGGGATGACATCATACTTCCTGTCTATTTCCAAACTACAGACGTCCACCTCGGCCATGCCTGCCCCCACCCCTTCAGAGCTCAGCTCGGTGGGATCTGCCATTCTGGCTGAATGTCGGAGGCGGTGGGGCTGGGTGATGTTCAGGACAAGGGTGAAACCTCTGGTGGCGTTATCTTAAGTCCATCTGAACAGGTCTGATGACTGCAACAAAATAAAATGTAAAAGGGGTTTTAAGTGGCAGGAAAGAAAGAAATGTAGAGAAATCCAAGTCAAAGAAAAATTAAATATCTAAGAAGACCCAACAGGGAAAAAAGGTGAAGCTTTAGGCCACCTGTGACCTCAGAATAGTTGAAGCCAGTTTTATAAATGTGATTTATATTCAACTGTGGTGTAGGTCTTACTTTTGTTCTAGACTAATTTTATGCAGGTTAAATAGTTTCATAAAAAAAAAAAAAAAAAGTCTTAAGTCTAAAGTCTTATTTTAACCCTACACAGTTAACCTAACTCTCAGGCAAACGTGAACTACAGCCTTTATTACCATGTTAACAATCACATATATTAATGAAACCTCTGACAAACAGAAAGACTACGCAGGTTATTGTTTTAGAATTTGTTGTATAATAATAAAGTGGGGCAAGTAATTAGAGCATGACTTACAAACAGTAATCACTGGAAATATGAACAATGATATTACTATCAAGTATTTACCACAGAAGTTTCCAAACTACATCACTTCAAGACCCAAAAGAGAAAACATTTACAGGATCCACATGTACAAAAATACATGACAAATGGCCTCAATATCTATATATTCTGTTTTTTGGGTTTTTTTTTTTTTTTGGTTTTTTTTTTTTTTAAATCCTTCAAATGTAAAACCTATGATGAAATGCATTTTCAACGTGAGAGCCATGTACATTTCATCTGGACTGACAGACCAGTCAGAGTAAAAAAGACCATGTATACAACTTACACATTATTGTATGGCAATGGCATCCTCTGGAATTTCACTCTACACATTAGAAATCCCTGGTTTTTGGTTGGGGAAGGCAGATTTAGTCAAAGGTAAGAATCCTGAGCCTAACGTGCTATGATTCCTCTAGGCCTATATATATTTTTATATTTATAGTTGAATTTCCCAATAAAAAAATGATTAATACAATTATTTCACAAAGTAAAAGTTCTCAACCATGACTTTTTAGTGAGACAAAAAGCCAATTCACATAGAATTCATACACAATTAGTCCTATTTACAATAGTCAAAAGCTAAACAGGTTTGTGCAGCAGATACATTTAGACATCTGTCTGAAGTCTGACACATAGTTAGATCTAAGCCTTAGTCAAGGTCTATCTTTGTGAAACAGACTTCCGTGTGTGCAGCTGTCACACAATCTACACACTAGATGTCAATCCTGTATGTCCAGCATAGGGTCAAATAAGGGTGTTTTATCGACCTGTTATCCAGCTGTGTTTCCTCTATAGTGAAGTCCGTTATCTGAAGAGAGTAATTTACTGGTCCATTGGCAAATAAACATGTCCTCCCATGTTTGAAGAATTACATAAGACAAAAATAAGGCCGTGCTAATTAACTAGATTTTGGTTTTATGTTAATGTATTTTAACCAGTTAATTTCTGTTCACTTGCTCATGCACAAAATTAGAACATAAATTCAACAGAAAGTGTTTATTTCAAATACACAGTCAATCATATTTTCAGCGTCGCTTAGCAACTCACTTCAGAGAATGTAAATCTGAAAAGCAACCTTTCAAAGGAATCTTGGCGGTGAAAATGACACCATGACTGTTGTGTTTTCATTTCTGTTTCAATACACGTGCACCGACTAGTAGTCTTAAAATTATCTTTGTGATTAACCAGGGAAGCTTGCAGTCTTGTGGAGAGCCACGGAGGACTGCAGTGGGGCTAAGGCTTATGGGTGGATTGCTCTTTCTGAGGCTGCTGGCAGGCCTCCTTCATGATCTCACCACAGATGAGATCCGATTACAGCTCACTCACGTTTTCTGCTCGGGACAAACAGTCAGGGACCAGTTAGGCCCTGCCTTTTCATTGAGGTTTCCGAAAACGCTCTTTCTTTCCCTCATTTACTCACTAACTTATCCCTTGTCTAACTAAACCTTCCCTAACCTGATCCCCTTTTATCAAGGAAATAAGTCTCATTTGATTCATACTTTTCCTTCAGGCAAGCCAAGTGATTTGCATGTCTTGCCTATGAATGACTGTGCTTGGAAAAAATGAGAGCTCAACGGAAAGTTCTGTTTCTTCCTCAGTCGCTCACAGTTCGTCACTACCTATTGCTCTCTCCCTCTCTTTGCTTTTAGCCATGACAAAAGCAAAAATCTAATTAAAGTTCTTAAAAATGCTACAATTCCAAAACTAATTCAAATACCATGCTGCAATCTGGACATTGTAATATACCTGAGACTAAACACTGAGTGTAATCTGTTAATATTCAAGTCTGTCAAATCTAGTGTGTGTGTGTGTGTGTGTGTGTGTGTGTGTGTGTGTGTGTGTGTGTGTGTGAATATCTAAATAAAACATGGAGTAATTTAAAATTTTGTCATAGCATACAAACAATACTATGAAATGAAAACTTATGATACGATTAAATGAATAAAACTCGTGGCTATGTGAACGATGCTACTTGAAGAATGAGTAAAGGTTTGGAGGGGAAAAAAGTACCAAACTAAAATGTCAGGGCATTTGTGGACTATAACAGACAATGGCAAAGCAGGAGACTGAAAATGAAAAACTTTTCTAACTTAATTAGAACTTATGGCAAGATCTGTGTACATAGTTATGGCTATAACTTACTTATGACTATAATCTTCACAGTAAGTCCAGCCAATATAAAATGAAGAACCAAACTCTATTATGGATGGTTGGATCATATAAAACCATAGAGGAGGCTCTGGGCAAGGGAAGATTCGATATGATGACTGGGCGAGGCTTTATGTGTGGTGAAGGTTACCACCATGTCTAAAGCAAGTTATACAAACTGGAAACTTCATTTTCAGCATTGCAGATGTGAACACAAGTGTCATTCTCTTAGGTTAGCTCTTTTACTATTAACTCACACTGAACACAACTTTGTTTTAAGTGTTGAAATAAATAATTATCTATAGGCCATCTATAACACATACTCAAAAGATCCCCCAAAATTAGTTTGTTGGTTATTTTGACAATCAGTTTCAATTCCTCTATCAAATGTCAACAATTGTTGGAAAATGGATATGTTCCCATTGCCTTCTTCATTCAATATATTAATCTATCCAGGAATATTTAATCTATTTACTGCCACCTTTAATCAAGCCAAAGGGTATTTCAGTTCTTTAAGCTCTAAGTTTTAAATTTGGCTTTACGTCTTTTGTTAATTGTCTCTTATTTCATCTTAATTAACTGTCATTTTAATGTTTTCATTTCAACTTTCATTGTTTTATATTTTAACTTTCTCTTTTATGTCTGCTTTCATGTTCTATGTAAAGCACTTTGAATTGTCCTGTACATGAAATGTGCTATACAAATAAACTTGCCTTGCCTAAAATTAAAGAAAGTAAAACAACTCCGATTTAGGAGGCTTTGATTGGTACAATTTTTGTATTTCTGTTTGACAGATAACTTATCAAAACTTACCAAACTGTGAAAATAAAATAGAAAAACATAATGCATGGCAACTCATTTATATTGTGATCACAGTAACTGGACACTACCACGCTGTTTTCCATTATTGTTTGTAATTGATTAAGACATCGAGAATGAGTGTTTCGTGGCCAGCTAATTGAATTTAGGATAATCACAATTAGTTATTAATTCTGTTAGAAGCTACAAAAAAGGCTACTGTGTCATTTCTACAACAAAATGTGTTCATGTTATCATTTTTTGTGTTGTTTTTTTAACTTATCCAGTGTGAAGTAGTTAATATTTTAACAGTAATAAACTAAATGTTCCATACACATCCTGGTCACTCCTGTGTCTCTGTACGTCTGCCTCATGTTACCCCTCTGTGAGCTACAATGGTATCCAATGTCTACAGGCTTGGAAGTCCTTGGTGCTGTGGGAGAATGGAGCCATTATGGGACATAACAAAGACCCTGAGGCCCATGCTGTGACCTCTAGTGGCACTCTGAGGAAACCATGCGGACGAAAAGGGAGACCACATAAAAATGGCTGGGAGCACCAAGGAGACTGGTAGATCCCTAAAGTTTGCTTTAAGATGGGTGCCAAGTATTTTTCTTCAGAGGGGTAGTGAGTGATGGAGGGAGGGGGCGCCAACTCCAAGCAGAGATATCTATCAAAATGACTGAAGTTTCCAGAGGCCCCTAAACATCCCATTGCTTCCAACCTAAATTTTCTTGCCTTCTCATTTTGAGTGCGAGTGGAGATGTTTTCCATGATTTAGAAAAAACACATAAAAAGTGTCCAGAAGAATTTCTTATATTTATGGAGTGATTA
>JAQQZY010000023.1:24618079-24654942 GCA_030068375.1 Ostorhinchus rueppellii
TAGATAGATAGATAGATAGATAGATAGATAGATAGATAGATAGATAGATAGATAGATAGATAGATAGATAGATACTAAAGCGCCACCCCATCTGTCTCACATGAAGAAGAGAATAGGAATCACCTCCAATAACTTTACAAAAACATTAATATTTAAATAAACAAGCTATACCTTACACATTCCATGAGTACTGTGTATAATCTGAATTCAAGTGTAGTTTAAAAATGTTTTTAGCTGTTTAATGAGCAGCCAAGTCATGAGTTTCCCGTTTGGGGTGCCACCCAAGAACTCCATAGACTCTCGTTATAAATGACGTGTGCACAGTGTATCCCCCTCCAATACAAGTGATAGGAGAGCCTAAGGGCCCAAAAAAAAATTGCACCCAAGCACCATCCACAGAAGTAAACATCACACCCCAGAAAGAATCAAGACGTTCCTCAGAAATGGAATTAGTGAAAACGTCTCCAACTAATAATACTGAAATGTCATTAAGCAGCTGGATAACTCCGTGGTTATCACAATGGACTTCAGTACGTGGAGGCGTGGGACTGAGTCCCAGCACAAGTGGAATCAAGGATTTGTTTTAATCTTAATGTCGATTTTCTATTTTTTAAAGCCATGTGATCTACCTGCACTACCTTCAACCATGGTGCAAATGTATTGTCCAAACTATCAGTGGAAAAGACACTTGTCAGGGACATGCCCGACTTTAACAATAGAGATGTAGAAATATGTGCATATTTGAAGGGTAGACAGGTGAAATGTACAAATAAAAAATACATAACTGAAAACACATACTGTGTATTTTTATTTAAATTAATACTTTAAAAGTAGTGATACATGTACTTTGGTGTATCCTAGTGGCGATATGTGGTTATAGTGTAGTTCAAAAGTGACTTGGATACTGCACCCCACCAAAAAATAATTTCATCAGCCACCTCTGATTGTGTTGCCCTTTAAACCAAACAAGAGTGTACACCCCTGAACAAACATTGTAGGGGTCTGAGTGCTCAGCTGCTGATGAACAGGGAGGGTCAGCTACAAGTTCCCCACATAGCTAATTTGGGTGTGTTTAATACACGGGTGGGCGTGTGTGATCACAGCCAAGGATTCTGGAAGTTCTCCTGTGACTTGATGGCCAGGACCAGCTGAGAAGCTGAAAACCTGTTGTGTTATGGCTTGGCTGTGTGACAACATCTCTTGGATGACTCTACCAAGAATGTGAACTGCACCAGGTCTGTGCTCTGCAGTTGTAGTCATAAATCATGCCACCCTCTGCTAAACATCTTGTAGAGACAGACAACAGCAATCTTGGAGATAATGCTAGTGGCATAGTGGGCTGAAAACACTGACCAGAGAACTGGTAGGGCCACCAAGGTCCAGCTCCTAACTACAATGGCTGACCATGGGTAAGTGCAACATCCACATCAAAGGACTCATCACAACATGTCATTATAAACTAGATATGTATTCAGAGAGTTCAGACCTCCCCTACTGGCTAATAGTGCACTCGTCTTCTGGTTCTACATTATAATTAAACCACAAACATATTTCAGGTTGACTGCAAGTGAACTTTAAAGGATGATAAATAACAATTGAAATAGCAGAGAAGAGTCAATAACTGTTTGACTTCATGACAAATCAGATAAATTCTGCATCTAATTCTTAAGCATCTAATCCTGCATAGTCAGATGGATCTCCACATTTGGTTGGTGCTGCACCAGCAATGAAGATTGTTCTGAAATGGAGTAAAACTCTAGCTTTTTGGCCAATTTGTATGTCTTTGAACAAATCATACTCATCTTGAGCAGCACTGAGCACAATATGAAGCACCAGTGTCTTTGCAGATGAGTGGAGGATAGCAGAGAATGTGTTTGGTTGAACATCTGTCCATAAAGATGAAAGAACAGGTTTTATAGACAAAATGCCTGCAAAAGAAAATGGTAATAAAAGGTCTCAGTTCTGAATCTTCATTTGGTGTTTTGTTTGTTTGTTTGTTTGTTTTTTTAAATCTGGTAGCATCCAAGTTCTGTTAACCTAGGGTTCCAATGACTCTGAAATGTGGATGAAAAACTGTTTCAGCTTTCACCCCTTTGTACAGATTTGCTCGAAGATTTGAAGAGTTTTCTTCCATCATGTTTCATGAAAACTGATGCCGTAGTTTTCATGTAATCCTGTTGTCAGAGAGACTGATGGAGCGACAGCCCTCCATTGTGGAGGTAATGTGATTATCACACATTAGCATTATCCTACTACAGAAATGCCTTGCCCTACATATTTGAGACATTTAGGGAACATGTTTTTTTTGTTTTTTTTTTTTTAAATACACACTCCAACAAAAACAACCTTGTTATTAAAACATTTTCATTTTTTTTTATGAAAATTACATATAAAAATTACATTTCCTTCTAAAATCATCCATATTATTAAAATATAATCTCTCTTGTACACTGTATTGGATATTCTTGGATAATAATTTAGCAACCAGAAAGCAATGAATGCCTTTACCTAAAAATGTATTGGTTAACGGTGTCATGTGAATGAAATGTACACACCCACATACTTCAGTTAAAGTGAAAATCACCAGATCATTGCTTTTCAGGATAGTTTTTACTACATAATGCAACACAGTAAAATATGTTTTGGGGGCAAAGCCACCAAAAGTTGAAAAGGGTACTGCTGTCACTTCTGGTGACCGTGAGCCCATTGATGATTCTTCAAAACACCTCCAACAATCTCCATACCCATACAGAAGAGGACCCACTGTAGTTGAGATAAAATTAGTTAACACTACAAATAATTGTTCTCTCTATTACGACATGTGCTTCGGAGCTCACTGAGAAGGGACATATGTACCACGTCCTGCCCTTCCACAGCAGGAAGTTCCGGACCAGAAGAGGAAGTGGAGCTCATCAGGTTTAGACAGGAACTGACCCCTAGAGCACAGATGGAAGCAACAAGCTGAACCATCAATGCCGACGCTTCACTTCATCAAACAACAACACTGGTGAGGCTTCAGCTGGGAAGTTAATACAAGAAAACATGAGGCAGCTTACTAAGGCTACGTCCACACGAAACTGCATCTTTTCCTTGCCAATCTTTTTCTTTGTCGTTTTCAAAAAACTGCTCTGTAAACACAGATTTGTTTCAGAAAATTTCTGCATCCACATGAAACAACTGAAAATGATGAAGTACAAATGTCAGGCCTGTATATGGCACTGTAATGTTCTCATAAAAAAAAAAAATGGAGAAGATGATGTGGAGCATGTACATAAAGCTTGTTTGGTTCTACTGGGTCTGATCCAATATTTCCTCCTGGTTGCCCCTCTCCTCGGTAGATCCAAGAGCATGTACTGAATATTGTTATGTATGGTTGTTTGTTGGTCATTGTAATGAAAGAGTACCCGAAGAGTTTGATTCAATATTTCTAATAAGCTAGTAGTCATCCACTGTGTTGTTGTGAAGTGGCCTCTGTAACCTTTCACCCTGGAAGCCAAAGTTGGGGCTATGACATCATCATTTTAAAAAAAGTTGCAGTTTGGTTGTACAGATGAAGACGCAAAACTGGCGTTTCCAAATTTATGCACTTTGGGACCCTGTTTCAAAAAGTTGTGGTTTCAGTGACTGAAAATGCCAATTTTGTGTGGACAAAAGGCCTATCGGATACAAAACTTTTGCGAATACGACTGAAACCGTCTTCGTATGGACAGGGCCTAAGGGACTTCACACTGCAAAGAAACTTCACATTGTCAATACAAACCAGGAGAGGCAGCCTTGTAACATGAGGAAAATAAACTCGTAATCTGTCTGGACTGCAGGGTAATCTACATATAACACTTGCCATTGTGTCACCAAGTGCCCCTGCTTTCATGATCCAGTGTTTTCGGTGAACTTCTGTGGCTGAGTGCTCCAACAACTTGTATAATGCACAAAGGATCACATGATGTTCACATCACACTTTTTGCTGATACTGAATTTCCTAAGTTTTTTGTTTGAAGGAATATACACTACATCTACACTATTTTACATACATTTACAAGTCAAAGTCTCTTCCCCTACTCTGTTTCTACCATCACATACACTAGTCACATTGCTGTAACCTTAAATTTTGTAGCGGGTGAGGGCTCTAGGGCCCTGCAAAAACTCTGTGTTTTGTACAGATAAACCCTTCCATACTCACACTTCCTCACTGTTACAATAATTCATGCCACATTTTCGATAATAAGGAGGAACTATCAAGATTTTAAAACCTTGTTATTCTTGTTGACAGTGTGGGATTAATTTGCATACACAAGTCATATGAGCATGAGCCTGTGACATTTGAATGTGGTTTTGGGGACTTGATCCCAGGGCATCTATTAAAGCTTTCTACTCTTCATCACTAAAAGGCTACTTTAGGGCAGAGAACGATCAGCAACTACAAAAGATGATGAACATCCCTCAGAAGCACTGAAATACAACTCTTATTCATTCCAGATCTATTGTCAGTCAGCTGTCTTCCCAATGTGTCAGATGATCTATACCCAGTCTTCAGCTGCTCTTCCCATGGATAAAGTAGACAAATTACTCATCAACTAATGCACTGAATCTAAAGCAACACGTGACAAGATTGTGGCACTCCTCTTTACAAAGCAACGATTATATACATAAAAAATGAGTGTTCAGACAAAAATGGGTGGTTTGACTCTTTAGGTCAACACAAATTTAGTTTTACAAAATACAATTATGTCAAAACAGTGTCTCAAAAATTATGCACTTTTACCAAACTGTTTATCATGGTTGTTCTGAGAAATCATCTTAATCAACCTGATGTATCTGGAAAAGTTAAGTTGGGAAAATTCACACCCATTGAAAATATTTGGCTGCACCTTTTTTTCCCCCGTCATCAACTAGCAGTTTGCTCTAGTGACAGTATTTCAGTTCCAACATACAAGAAAAGAGAAACAGGCCAACATGACCCAAGCCATTTTTAACTCTCATAATCTCTCCATTTCATGCCTGCCTGACTTTAGTCTAAACAATAGAATCCTTTCAAATAAAGACTGCAGAGAGCTGCTTATAAAGAGGCATGAAAAAAAGATCAGAAACACAATGAACAGGCCTTTTGAAGAGTCACATGTTCACAGTCTGTGTGTATACAATGTATATCAGAAATGCACATGCTATTAACATAGCAAAGCCCATAATGTTCATCCGCCCAGTTAAGTTGGAGTTGAAGTTGAGGATGAAGCATGCAGTGTGCTCTGTAAGGTGGGGCCACTCCACAACACTCTATTAGGGTTTGTGGTGGAGAGCAGTATTTAGTAGGCGACATGGTGGAGTCCATGTCCGTATGCTAGTGAGAACAAGACAGTATCACTGTGTGGATGGGATAATATATTCTGCTGATGAGCACTAGGTTGGCGTAGAGAACATATGCAACCATGCACGCTATCCAATTCAATTCCACAGAGGATCTGACCCTGAAATGTATCACACTTTAATCTTTTTAAGTCCTTACATTTTCTGACTTTCCTAAAACTTATTTTGTTTAATAAGTTCAGCTGAAGTTCAAGCATCCTATCAAAATAAAATCATAGAGACAGCTAATTGAATTGTGGCCATTTGTGGTTTGCTATAGTGGTAGGTGGGGAGTTACAACACACTAGTGATTGAGACCTCCATGCAGTGCCTATATGCGTCTACAGCACTTCCACTTGAGCTCTATCATTTAACCATTTTTGTCAAATTCCAGCGTACAGTAATTGTACCTCCTACAGCGATCTCAGAAGCCCAAAATATCACGTATGTCCTTTACTTTCCATGCCAAGTCATCAGTCTCCTCACTTCTCAACTATAACCAATGTTTATCGTGCTATAAGTAGCCTATGGATAGATGTTTTAAAATTACTGGTATCAGTTTTATGTGGTTTCCATGTGACAACAGCCTTTCCTTACACCCACAACCTGCTGGACCCTGGGTCTCACATAATGTTGGTGTAAGTAACGTAAAAGTAAGCAAAAGTAAAAGTAAGCAAAAGTAAAATCAAAACTTAATCAGCTATATTTAGTGATCACCACAATCATATCCAGCACAGAGTAACTCTTTTAGCATGCTGTTTTAATCAGTGGAGAAAACCTTATTGGTTTTTGTCAAATCCTTAAAAGTATTCTTTGGAACTATCTGTGATCCAAACACAGAAATGATGCTACATCATAAACTCTCCAGAAAAAAGAAAGAAAAAAGGGAAACACTGTAGTTATAGAACAAGGTGTTCTTCTGTTCAGATTTTTAGCTGCAACGACTCTACAACTGCAAGCACAATAGTCACTCCAGTTTGGATAAGTTAAATAAAACCTAAATCAAGAATATCCAACTGTTCCTGGTAAAACCAATGTTTATTGAGTGTATGTTGCAATATAAACAGCGATGGAAGAGAAGCTAGGGATGAATGTGAAGGAATAACTGATGACTAATCCATTGATATTAAAAGTGGAATCGCAAATTTATAAGGGAGGCTCTAGGATGATGACTTTCACAATGCAAACTGGCCAACTAGTCTCACTGTGTCAGAGGTTTATTACAGTAGGTACACTGAAGGCCAGCAGCCAGAATGCCTTAATTACATGAATAAACCTTTGCCTATGGCCCTGTTGTCTTCAGAGAGAAAAAAAAAAAAAGACTGTCTGTTGAAAGAAGAAAGCAGACTGAGGCATAGTAATTATCCAAACTTTGAATTAAAGCTTATGTTCATAAAGCTGAAATGCAAACATCATTTATGAAGGTCAGCTGGTCTAACTGGAGACTTTCTCCATAAAAGAGTTTCCTGAAAGCTACATGCTTTATACTTTTAAAAAGTTATTTTCTTATTTATGTGTTGAATATAAGAAAAGTCAGCACAAAGTTTTATACCAACAGCAAAAGACAAAAGTGGGAACATTGTCACTATGTTAATTAAAAGGTACCATGAGAAACAACAGATAGAATCTAACTTTCACCAACTCTTGCACTTCATACATCCTTTCGTGCCTTCTCTTTTTCCCCAGAGCAGAGAAGGGCGTCCTCTCTTCCATTTGAAAGGGGCAAAACCATCTGGTGCAGGCTGACAGAGTAGGTCAAGTATATGGGAGGGGGTGCACCGAGGGGGGGTATAACTACAGACTAAAAACAGGACCTGTAGGCTGTCATCACAGTGTCCCAAAACCAAGAGGCGCTCCCACTATGGATCACACAGCAGAACCACAGGCCCAAGGCTTTTTACACGCTATACAGGCTATAAAGAGACATGACAAGACTTAATTGCAAATATATATATATACAATATATAGTTTGCACTGATGGAGAAACAATCATTTTGTTTGAGTTGAGAACTTCCAAGCATGAGTGACTTATCATACCAAATAGACTGACATAACTAACCACAAATCAGAACTTATTTACTTAGTACAGTTCGTGGATTCTTAGAGGCTGTAGTTTCATCACAATTTTGCAGAAATGCAGCAAAAGCAGCTTAAAACTTTAAAGCTGTTAGCTAGCACTGATGAAAGCATAGCACTGGAGGATTTTAGTCAAAATGTGTGGTTCACTGCACACCAATAAAGCCTTTATTATCCCAGATCATTATGTCTTTGTCCTGAAAAGCTGAAGGATAAGTTGTATTGTATGTGGCTCAAGTGCAAAGTGTTTTAAAGACAGAGCACCCATGGAAGCAGCTTGGCTCTGCTAAGTTTTATTTCAAACATTTCCAGCTGTAGAGTTTGGCAGTGATCTGAAGCGGATCTGGTGAGGAATTACTCAATATTAGTCAATCATGAGCCGTTAATGTAGTTTGTATGCAGTTCTTGTTAACATGGATAGAGTTAAATGGATTAAAGTGTACGTTGACAGAGAATAAGAGGCTTAAACCAAACTGCGGTGTTGGGGGAAAAAAAGGAGTTACTTGCTGATGTGGACATCTCCAAAAAGAAAAAGTCGTAATAAAGGGTGTTTTGAAACTTACCGATGCGCCCGTGTGTTCGGCAGTTGAAACGTTAACTTCTCCGTGACAATCAGCTCTGTCAAACAGGAAAACACCCCACCATTCACAAACACAAAAGCGGCGCTAGGGTACCAGGGAAAACCGGTTTTCTCCCAACTTCTCCCCGGGCTCTTCTTAAACTCACAGGCTACACTAAGCCCGCAACAGCAACATGGTTTACTTCCTATCCCCGCCTCGTAAAAATAATCTCTCAAAAACGCTAAAGTGTCCCTAAGCACAGCTGTGTTGAAGTCTAACTATTTTCCATTCTGCGCCGCTACCTCCGTCCCAGAACTCGGCGAGTGGACCAACCGAGCAACCGTTAACGGTCCCCTCTGTGACTCCACACTAACACAACTCTGTCCTCCTCTCTGGAAAATCGTAACAGCCCGACTGAAACGCCTCCCCTCGCTTTCCCCAGCTTAAGTAAATGGCATTCAGAAAAAAAAAACACAAAGGGGAGAACTTTTTTCCCTCTCTGTTTCTCTGTCTCCATCCAGCGTCGTCAGTTGGTCCGTTGGAGGGGCAGCAAAGGAGGGGAGGGGGCGCACGGAGCAACAGATGAGATGCGTGGCCTGGGACCCTCCATCTCAATATTTCCTCATTTAATATATTCAGATGATTTGGACACTTGAAAACTATTTCAATGTACAGTAAATCAATATTAGCTAAAACAGTTAGCTTTTATCTAGCACTGCCGTTTTTATGTAACTTCACACCAGGTAAGCTAGCTAAATTGAGCATTTCACATTTTAGCTTGTACCTTAATTAGCTGTATCATTGCTACATGTTCTATCATTTTTGTCCTCTTTCTAAAGGCTGCTTTACTATTAAAAAAAATAGTAAGATATAACTTTGTGGAAGTTTATTCTGGACTTTTGTCAATGTAAGTTATGTGTTAACACATTCCACTCTTTTTATGGTCGTTAACGTTGCAGTTATACTGACACCAGGGTCAGAGGACAGCAGCTGGTAACACAACCCTGTGGATTGTAATGCTACATTCACAGAGAACGAGCTACAGCTGCGATGACCATAAGGGTACTTCATTTTACCTTCAGGGTCTACCGGAGAGGACCTTCATACATTATCAAACCTGTAACCCTAGCGCAAGAACACGTTGGGACATGCAAATAAAAACAGAATACAAAGGTTCGGAAATCTCATAAACACGTATTTTATTCACAGTAGAACTTGGCAAACATTTAAACTGAGAAAGTTGGCCATTTTAAGCAAAATAAGGTATTTTTTTACTTTGGTAGCGATAGTTCTATACAAATTTGGGTTGGGGCTACAAAAATGAAAAGAAACATTTTGCAACTATTTAAATTAATCTGCAAGAGGTCAGTAACATGACTGAGTATAAAAAAAAACATCTTATAGAAGCAGTCTTAGTGAGTAAAGGTGAATTCGGTCAACTAAAAATGGCAGAGGTCCCAATCTGCAATTAATTTCAAATTGTGGCATGATGTAAAATAAACCTGAGTAAAAATACTTTTAATGTCTCATCATCAGTATATAATATAATCAAAACAATTCAAAATTCTAGACAAAGGACAAGGTAAAAAAAAAAAAATCCATATTAGGTGCCTTTGGTCTTCGAGCCCTCAAGTGGCACTGCATTAAAACCAGACAGGACTATAATGGAAACCACTACATGAGCTCAGAAATACTTTAAATTATTGTCTGTAAACATATTGCCCACCATCTTCTCTGATCCAAGGCTCATCTAAAATGGATTGAGATGAAGTGAAAAACTGCTTTATAGTCAAATGAATCAAAGTTCAGGTCAAAAGCCTGCATCTCTAATGGTATGGGGGCACATTAGTGATTATAGAATGGGTAGTTTCCACATCTGGAAAGGCATTGTCACTGTTAAAAGGTACATACAGTATATACAGATTTGAGAGCAAGACATGCGCCCATCCAGATGACTTTTTTTCCTGGGAAGGGTTTGCATATTTTGACAAGACAATGCTGAAAAACAAATTTCATCTATTACAATGGCATGGCTTTGAAGTAGAAAAGTCTGAAATGGCCTGCCTGCAGTCTAGCTCTGTCACCAACTGAAAACATTTGGTTCATCATGAAAAAAAATACTCAAGACTGTTGAGCAACTACAATATCATATCAGACAAGAATGAGACAACATTCCTCTCCTAAAACTCAACTCCAGCAACTAGTCTCCTAGTTGTTAAAAGAAGAGGGGATGCTACAATGATAAATGTGGCACAGTCTCTATTTTTTGCAGATGCTGTTGCTACCCATTTCAATATTACCTTAATTCTTTCTCTATGGTGTATTTTCTCAAATAAACCTTTAGTGCTTTGTGTGTTCTATTATTAAAATAGGGGTTTATGAGATATGCAAATTATTTCAAGGTTTTTATTTTATAGAGAACATAGAATACATTATGCATTACATAGAATCCCAATTTTTTTATGGGTTGTACATTGTAGTCATTGAATTATCAGCTTTAGTATGTTTGATTAGATTTGACTCAAGTGAGCAGATAATCACTTCTGTCTCATCACCTATCCCCTGGAAATATCCCAGCAACTTCATATTTATTGGTGCCATTCATTTAGTTTAATTGCATTGCTCAGGGTAAAACAGTTGTGATTCAGCTGTTCAAGTGAGCAACTGAACTAAAAACATGGCAGATACTGTCGTGTTAACTGCACATTACCTCGAAACATTTTAACACTTCCTTCATACACAAAGGGAAACGTGTAGTTGAACCACAAGTTGTAGACAGTGGTAAGGTAAAGAAGTAAGGTAAAGGTCATGAGGCTGTTTTGTGTTGAAGGAATTATGTTACAAACAAATCAAGCTGGCCACCCACCACACACCACAACTGAATAGACAAGTATAGGTTGCATATGCCCAAGGGTAACCTCCAGTGCAGCAATCACACAGAAGGCCTTGTACAATCAACAAGTAAAACCAGTTTTTAAGCGGAAACTTTCATTGCAAAAAAAAAAACTGGGTCTATGACATCACGATTGCACAATATACAATTAAAATTTAATGCATCTGTTACTCATATGTGAGATTTGTAATCCAGGTGTTTTCTTTCATGTTCTGGTTGCACAACTATGGGCCATCAGTACATGTTTAATATTCATTGCTCATGCCTGGTTTAG
The DNA here is from genome assembly GCA_030068375.1 of Ostorhinchus rueppellii. NCBI lineage: Eukaryota > Metazoa > Chordata > Actinopteri > Kurtiformes > Apogonidae > Ostorhinchus > Ostorhinchus rueppellii. The sequence goes on from JAQQZY010000023.1 coordinate 24,629,223, forward strand.
GTTAACTCGTGGAAACGTGTCTTTCTTTGCAAAGTGATATCCCTTTTATTTTTTAGCTTCACTCCCACCCATTAGTGTGCACATATGCTTAACACACAGCGCTATGTGGATTGTCAGGTCTCCTTCAGGCTCTGCGGGAAAGGGGGGGGTGGGGGGGCCAAGCAGATGCTGTGACAGGAAGTTACTAACATGGTCCAGATGTGAGGACAAGAGACCACCTCCAACAGGGCTGAAAACGTGGATGAATACAAGCCATAACTGCAGATAAACAGGATTCATGTGTTAAACAAAGACAGTTTAAATATATTACTTATACTTAATGTGTCTTAGTGTAAAAAACTAATAGTTTGAGGTTTGGTTTTCCCGATTCATTTTTGGGACTTTCCTAATCACTGGGAAAAGTTTATTTAAAAAAAAAACAAAACAAACAAACAAAAAAAAAAAAACGGCAAGTTATTTATTTCTTTAGTTTTGTATGACTGTATATTTTCACAGTAACACGTTTTAAAGAACAAACTTTAAAATATTTATATTCGCAGCAAAGATTTGGTAGTGTCAAGTAATCCACACCTGCCATAACATACACCCCCTTGTGTACAAAAGGATTCACTACAACAGCAACAACAAAAACAAAAATACTGCCACCAAGACCTGTAATTGGGCCACAATTTAAGTGCATTTTATTCATTACAAACAATTTACACACCCCTCCCTCAAAAAAAAAAAAAAAAAAAAATCTACATTAGAAATGACTGATTAGGACAAGAATATATTCACAAAATGCTGCTTTTCAGATAAAAGGTGAAATTATTAGATTAGAAAGCTGTATTAATGATAAAAGGAGCTAAATAGAAAAAAACAATACACACAGCTACCAATGAATTATTAATAGGATTTATCTCCCACAATCCTTTGCAGCAGATTGGCAGATTATTTCTTTGACTTGTGTGGCTTCCCCTTTGACAGACCTCCAGTTGTCTTCACTACAGTCCACCTGAGACATATTAATGCTGCCCATTAGCCGTTTCCACATTGCAGGGTCAGCACTACTCATCATCCTCTTCATCAATTAAGACCATCTTCCGTTTGCGTTTTACAGGAGCAGCGATATCCTCCACGTCTGAATCCATGTCGCCACTGGTATCCATAGCCACTGCAGTGGTTGATTCATCCCCTGTAACAACAGCTCTGTGAGATACATCCTGCAGGACAATTATGATTTAACATGACTGTAATCTGTTTCATAGAATTTGTATATTTTACAGCAAATTACCATTCTCTTCATCATCTTCCAAAACTCTGCTTTTTTTGGCTGAAGTCTTTTCTTCAGGGCTGATATGGACAGAAATATATATATAGAATTTAGAAGACTAATAACTTAAAAAAAAAAACAACAACACACCATTAGGCTGTGGCGTCATTCAATTCAGTGAAAAAAAACTGACTCACCTCTGTACTGCATTACATGTTTCTTCAACAGGAGCTAAAGTGAAAATAATATGTAATACGAGTTATGGTTGGCCATAATCCCCAAGAAGTTCAGGACACCTTATTTCAGCAGGTGCAAAATACTGCAATTCTACACGAGCTTTACAAACAACAAAATAAATGTTCAACCTGATACCACATTCCTGTGTACTTCACCATCTAAATCACCCTTTGATAATAGGAAAGCTTTATGTGCTCTGTGTAACATAATATTTACCTATGTACTTGAGAAAGCTGTAATTAACTGGTGCCACTTGAGACGAAGCCTAGAAAGCACAGTATGTACCTGTGTCCTCGGTGATGTGGTGTTTTCGCTTCCGTTTGAGCAGCAGCGCTCTCAGAGCCTGTGCTCTCTGGTCGCCGGAGACCTGCTCCTCCTGGGGATCTCCTGTTGGACTACTGTGTCCCTCTAGCTCCTTAACTCCTGCAGGTTTGTCCTCAGCTGGATTCAGAGCTGCAGCTGCACCGCGGAGCTGGGATGAGCTGAGCTTTGCTGGGATCCTCCAAAAGGACTCCTGACAACCACCCAGTGAAACGATACAGTACACAAATACTTTTGTATGAGTGATAAATGAGGCCTGTGCACTGATGTGCTGTTCGAGCTTATTGCCAAAAACAGATCTGCTAATTTGTAAAGAAAAAGGCAACTACATAGATTTTTTCATCCATGTGACTGAAGAACCAAAACACACCTGTTCATTTGCAGGTGGCCGCATTCCCAGTTTGCGGAGCAGTTTCTGGAAGCTTTTGTCTTCCATGGCATCCTCATTTTCCTCAGTCAGAGGGACCAGTGCTACAGGCTGGGACAGTTCTGGTGGATGGACCATATCACTGTTTACTGACAGATTCCGTAGTTTACCGAGCACTGATTACAGCACGTCTTCCATTTTATTTGTAGTTAAACGTACCATCATTTTCACGATCATCTGCGGTTTTGTTTAGACAATTCTGTACCCACAACATGGGGCCAGACATGCCTGTGAATAAAACAAGTGCACAGTGAGTTTGCTTTACTGCACAGATACACATTAAAACTTCATACTTCTATAGACTATAACTAAACAAAAGACAAGAGTACAAATATGATGAAAATGTTTAAGAAAAACCAAAGCAGTCAACATTTTAAATAGGTAAAATATATATATATATATTTTTTAAATAGTGTGGAGTCCAGCTGGTAGCACACCGTATAAACTGTTGTGTATGGTTATTATCTCACCTTCTTGCCGTAGCACATTGACCATGGAGCCAACATCAGGTCTCCTCTCATCTGTACTGTGCATACTTTGACTCCTTCTACCACTATTCTGAGATTCTTCGTTATCTTGGTCTTCCTCACTTTCTTCAGACTCATTCTCTTCCTCCTCCTCCTCATCATCAACTGCATCTTCTGGGAAACCTTGTGTTAACTCTGCCAAGAATTCTTCTTCTGTCTGACAGACAAAAGAACGGTCTCATATGTAGAAACATCAGCACTTCATTTTTATGGTACATACGTGGACACTTCAGTCACTCACTTCAGTTTTGCTCAAATTTAGTAAAGCAGCAGCTCTCTCCGCTCAGTCCAAATCAAAACTAAATGTAAAGATAAATGGCCTGGTATCGTTTCATGCTGTGAAACCATGAAAACTAGAAACCACTTTCCTAAGCCTGTGTCAAAACACAGTAGAATCATGTCCAGGCCATCTTAAAGTGATTGGTAATTCATAATTACAGCTGTCAGTCGTATTTGACCCCTCTGACCCTCTGAAAATGCTTGTGGCAAGTCAAAATTGGGGTCTCGCAGAGTATACTTTCTACAGTCTGAAAACACCGGTAAAGAGCAGCACAAGTCTTGTGTCCTCTCACACCACTTCAATTACATTATAGAAGATAATTAGAGAATTTATGCTCATTCACACTATTAAAAAAAAACAAACCACAATTAAGCACCACAGCTAAACTTCCGTAAACCATCAGCTTGCACTTAATATTCAATCTGATGCTCAGATGCTTATGAATGTTACCCACAGGTTCACAATAACAAAGATTTACAGAACAACGGTAGCTTTACCATTCCTTTTCCAGAGCTCTTCCCTGGAGCGCTTCGACTCCTCTTCTTATAAAGTTCTCGTCTCTCAGACACTAAGCCCATACTGAGCAACTTGTCCACCACACGTGCACGAGATCGCTTTGCTGTAATTTTCTTCAGGATATTTCCAAGTACATCTGAAAATACATGCATACAATCTTGTTACTGGATGAGTAGGTACCACAAACTTCCCTTTCAGGTACTACACAGTGATAATTTGTACCATCTGAGTCTTTGAACTCCTCAAAGAGCATCTGGAGCTCTTCTTCCTGTTCTTCAGTCCAGAGAACAATATTGGTCCCTTTCCTTTGTAAAACAAAGAAACAAAAACCACCCATTCATTCTGCAACATGTCATGCTTTGATTCAACATTTAGATAAACATTTTCATTCAGCTTCTATGAAATACATACTTTGGTTTTTTCAGTTCCTTTGCGCTTCCCACCAAACCCATATGCACCAGCTGCACCACTACCTGGCGTCGATTTCTGTTACTGTTGCTGAGTAATGGCAGCAGTGTTTCCACAATATCAGGCACTGAGGACAATAATTGACAGAAACAAAAATTAGACTAAGGTTATTCAAATAAACAACAAAAAGTTGAGCAAACACAGAAAACAGACCATCAGAATGACGATGCTCCTCATACAGTCTACGCAACTCCTCTTCCTCCTCTTCAGTCCATGCCGGTTTCTTTCCCTCTCTATTTAAGGACATTCATAAAATACATCTTAGATTTTGTAGGTGTTAAGCAATAAATATAAATACATTTTAATAAGTATAAGTTAATAAAAAGTCCTTTACAAAGATGCATCTTCTAAACCGATTAGGAAACACACTGAAATATAAAGCAATGAGCACCTACCCGTCTTTGCTATAGCCTTCTGTCATCTCACGCACAGCCCCCACATTTTTCCAGAACAGCAGTTCAACATACGCCTTGTCGTTTTTTGCTGCCACTGAAAAGAAACGATTCAGCACATACTTGGCAAAGGTCACTAGTTCCTGTGAAGGAGAGAAAGAAGAGTAACCTTTTCTGTGTAAACCACCGCAGACCTTACATCACTGACCACAAATAATTTCTCTCTTACCTTGTACGCAGTCGCAGCGGGGTCACACAGGATCTTGTTGAAGATGTGAAAGACGGAGAGTTGGTAAAGCAGGGCATCCATCTTGAGGTCGACCCCCAAACGGTGCAGCATTCGAACAATGCAGTGATTTGTGTGAGGTGTGTTCTTTGAGTAGGTTTTCATCAAGAGGAGATATGGACGCACAATGGTGGGATTGGCAAACCTGAGACAAAAACAGGTAAATTACTCTTAAATACATTGAAAAATAAAAAAAAAAAGTATGTAAATGATTATGTTGATGTCGTGATAATTTGTTTCCCCTCACTTCTTGATGAAGTCTTTGAATTTGAACTCTGTCTCAGAAATCTGGATAGACTCCAACTCTTCTTCTTCAAATTCTGCTGCATCATCTTCATCTTCTACAGGCTCAGGGGGAGATGATCCTGAAAAAAAACAAACAAACAAAAAAAAAACCCACAATAATATAAATGCTGTATGATCGCAATGATGTATAAGGGTTTCATGAGTAGTAATCTGAAAACTAACTTGGCAGGTTAGCGTAGATGATCTGCTTTAAGAGCTCCAGTTCTTCTTCAGGGTCCACATCAGCTGAACCAAACACATTTCCTTCTGGCCATAACTCCCTGAAAATAACATCAGGATAATTGCAAGACTGTGTAAAGTTTGTGTAAGAGGTTGGTGTGCTGTAGAGTCCAACAGACCTGGCAGCACGCAGCAGTCCCAGTGCTTCTGGTCCCTGTCGAGCCAGCAGGGTGTCCTGAATCCGAACCATCACCTCAGTACGTTGCTCTTCAAGGGGAGTTTCAGATGTGGCATCAAACGGTACGATGGTCTCAGTTAAAGACTCCGACAGCTGCAGACAGAAGTCAAAGGCACAGAGTTCAGTGTTGATACATTTGACCCAATAGCAACAGAATGGATGCTTACTACAAATGTACAGAATTAAAAACATTATTGATTCGAACACTTTTTGTGACCTGAAACCCTGTAGCCCTCAGCTCCTCCTCAATGATCTTCCAGGTTTCTGCGAGTGCCTCTGGAGTCGTTTCTGAAGCGGATGGCTTTTTTTCAACTTGAGGCCTTTTCCGTTTCACTTTTTTTTTCTGCAGAAGTAACACACTTGCATATTAGCGTCAAACAAGTACTGGAGGCCAGAATATACCCACAATATCAAAAGACACTGACCTGAACCATCAAGTTTTTGCGACCTTTACAGAAGCGTTCCAACATGCGCAAGAAGAGGTGAGTCGTCTCCACCAAGTCTTTGAGATAGGACTGAGGTTGTCGGGTTTCATCATACTTTCTCAACAAGGTCAGAAAAATCTCTCTGTATTCCATCAGGTAGAATACGTTACCTGGAAAGTGATAATAAATAGATGAGGAAATACGCTCTACAACAATATGCAAACCATTTCTCTCATTTCAGATTTCATGAACCAGTATTCACCTCAAAATTGTTTTCAGTTTAGTTTTTTTTTTTTTTTAAATACCTACAGTGGTGTGAAAAAGTATTTGCCCTCTTCTGGATGGCTTATAATTTGAGTTACAGGTTTCAGATAATCAAATGCCTTAACTTTAACTTAAGAACAATTTTAGAAAGTTGACATTTTTTGATCCAGATGTAGTGGGTTTTTACTTTTAATGACATTTGAACTCTGACGGATGCTTTCATCTGGTGAGCGGTCCATCTCATTCACAGTCAGCAGAAGTTCCTGGTATGCCTTTAGTGCCAGGTGCATCCTAGAAATATTACATGAAATCAGTTTGTGAAAAACCTATGGAACTCACTTTTTTTTTCTTTTTTTTTTTAAATGAACTTCAAATATGACCCTCTTACCTGCGGGACCAGGAGGTGGCCTCTTTGCGGTCAGTGAGTATCATCTCATAGTAGTTGGTAATATTACGTTCCATAAAATGGAAAGCACGGATGGACATGGTCTCGGACACCAAGTCAGCACGGAAATCATTGCCACGGTTGAAGGCCATGAAAAAGCTGAGTGCCCACAGGTAGTAGGTCTCATCGTGTTGCTGAGTCTGCTCTCGAATCAGACTTTCCTACAGAGAAAAAATGAACTTCTTGTGTTACTTTTTGAAGCCTCTTATGAAAAAGGTAAAGACTTAAAGTTTGACTCGACTCTATCCTACCAAAAACACAGACGACAAAAACAGACTCATGTCCCCACACAATAAGCCTTTCACATCACAGACACTGACCTTTACAAGATACATGAGGTGGTTGTAACAGTTCTCCAAAAAGTCCACACAAAACTCTCGCAGGAAGAGTCGTACATTTAAAGCAGAGCGTCGTTTGTTTTTGCTCTCCTGGGCCTGTCTATTCCTCTTGGGAACACGTCGCACTGCTTTTCCAGTGTCATGAGTGTAATTTTTGAACTATAAACAAAAACAACGTTGAGTTTCAAGTTACATTTTTAAAATCTTCCAATTTTGAAACGTTTCAAATGTTAGATTCATTTCAGGAACTGCAATACTCACATTATGAATATTTCTGTGATAGATCACATCTTTGTCTCCAATTGACTTAAGGCCCTGGACAACATATGACCCTCCAAAACGAGAGTGCCTGAAAGAAAATGATCAATATCCAATTTAAAAAAAAAAAAAAAAAAACCCACAGTATATAATTTTATTTTAACCTACAAGGATTTGTCAATTGTAAATTTTGAGGTTTTGGTATAGGTATTCAAAATATAAAAATGTTTCAGAAAGATACAAAAGAAAATCTATATACTCTATACATACAGTACTGTGCTGAAGTCCTAGGGCAACATTAGATTTGCTGGTTTAGTAAAGTTCTAATATCCACACAAATGCATTTCATCAGTCTCTATCAAGATGAAATCTGGAAATATATGTGACGTATATAAACAGTGAAAACAAAAATTTCAGAGGAAAAAAAAACAGCTTCTATAACCCATAATAGTTGCATTTAGCATGACCTCCTTTTGCACTTAACATGTCTTTAAGCCTTTTGCTCAGACAATATGACATTTATTGCATTAATTTTCTCCCGTTTTATACAAGGTTTCATGTCAGGTATTTCTAACTATTTATTCTTGTCATGAAGTCTGCGGATCATACTAAATAATGATTTTAACCTTTAGAACCAGTTTAGTTCAGTTTATTGTGTGACGTTTAAGGCTGTGAACATATTTCCAGTTTTTTTTTTTTTGTCGTACCTGAAGAAAAGAGGAGAAATAAATATGCATGTTCATTTCAACCTTGCAAAAACAACAAAGCTGGGGATGACCTAAGATTTTTGTATAGTTCTGTTTATTTCAGTATTATTTATTAGGTATGTGAAGTCTTGGCTTACCGGTAATGCACAAATACTTATGACTGGTTATAAAGTGAATGTGAAATTTGTTTATGAACGTTGTTGAAAGATACTGCATAACTAAGGGAAAGGGATCTTATTTAAATTCATTCTTCAGGTCTATCTTTCGATCTGTACCTGGTTCCTCTTTGAAATGTTCGAGATCGCTTTGCCGCCTGTTCCCTCTGCCTCAGTGCCTCCAGCTCCTGACAGTCTCTCTGCTTCTCTTCAGCTGAACGAGCATGACCAGCGCTCACCAAAACTTCAGGTGTCTGCCAGAAGAATAAAAAAAAAACCTCAAAACATAGAAAACATAAATCAGTGATCATTAATATTTGTATCTCTAATTATTACTCAGTCTAACCTGGTCTCTGAACATGAGGGAGATTATTTCCAACACATGCATACTCCACTGTTGCTCACTCTGGGTGGATGCCAAAAACTTGATCAGGTCATCAAAACCACTCATGTGAATGGCCCACAACAGCCTATCATGGATACTAGCATCGTCGTCTACCCTCTATAGGGCGCAAAGACGAAGACATACAGTAAGAGGTGTTAATGACAAGCACAATGGATGGAATTTAAGAACTGGCAGAATGTGATGACATTGACATCAGACCTTCTCTTCACAGGGGTCTGCAGGAACATGAAGCACATTTCTCACTAGCAGAAGAATCCTCTCTATTAGCAAATTGTCCTCCTCCTGTCTTTGCTCCCAGTCCTGAAAGAGAATGACAAGTGAGAATGACAAACATATTTGCGTTAAAACACAAGAAAAACATAACATATTAATGCTCAACAGTAAACACTTACCAGTTGCAGAAGGTTGTACAAAGTGTCACTTAATATTTCAAACACCTTTTCACTTGCAAATGCCTAAAAGTTCAAAGAATATGTAAAGATTAATTATTTTTGCTCAACCTGCTATAACATCCACATACCGCATATAAATATACACACACACATTAAGGAATTAAAAGCAGACTACCTCTTTATAGGCTTGTAAATGAGAGGTCACTTGCAAAAAATTGTGCCTGAACACCAGGTCATCAGGGACTTTACCAAAACAAAGCAAGGCAGGCTGAGTGAGGTTTACCATGAGCCTGGGTGAACAAAAGAGGACCAATGTGAGCAACAGGTGCATTTATTCACCATCTTCAACAACTATAGGCACATTCTGCTTCATAGTAACCAAAGATATCACTTTTAAACAGACAACATTAGTGATTATTTGAGAAATAAAAACAGATAAAATATGATGTTCAGGTGGAATATGCAATCATAGATCATTTACCTAATGCAGGCATCAAATAAGGACTTGTCCTGTCCATGCTGAATAATAATCGGTAATAGGTCCTTCTGGACAATCTGTCCTGCACCCAGATGCTGACGGACATCACGGGTGTCATCCTCATGGCGTAAATACCTGATCAAGTCTTTTACACTCTCTGAAAGACAGACACAAATAAGTAGATCAATACATTAAACTTGATTATGCAGTAATCAATGTCATCAACTAAGAAACCACTCACCTAAACAATCAGATTCCTTGTGGTAAATGTCTCCCTCTAGATAGCCGAGGGCACTACAGGTTGCTAGCAGTTCACAATTCATTGTGAAGAAGTCCATGCAAAATGAACCTACAGAATATGTGAAGATTAAACCATATAAGAAAAAATTAAGGGAAATTATGGGAAAACAAAAGGATAGATAGCTTTCCAACAATAGAACTCCTTCTTGCCAGTAGCCATTAGGCTGCTGGCGAAGAGGAATACAATATAGCATACGTTTCAGCAACCTGAACTGAACATACGTATCAAATAATCGTCAGGGAAGATCCAGCTATTTATTATTAGATTCATTACAGTGAAATAACACCAGACTGGAGTGAATGCTAATGCGCTATTTCCGCGCATTAATCAGGTTGAGTTTTTATGTTAAAGACAGACTTACTAACTTACCGGCTTGTCCAGATACTTCTTCTCCAACGCTGTCGTCTTCACAGTCGGTGGTGTAAAATGTCAGGACCCTTTACCTTCTTTAATAAGTTAACTTTATCCTCCTCTCACAATAACCTAACAAGACGGACAAGTCTCGCGCCAACACCAGTGAACACTCCCCAACCGGATATACTATCTTAATATCTTTATACCCTAATTATTGTATTTCAGGCGCTATATACTGTAGGTATACTGACCGAACAAATCGAGTCATTTCAGATACCCCTATTGCATTAAGTTACGAGGAAATTTGGGGTCACATTTCGTCTCTGAATGTTCTTGCATTTGAATTTAAAGAAGTTTTTAACCAAATGTTTATTCAGTAATCGCCAGAACGTTGCCTGACAGGCTTTACCCAGGAACAACTTTAAAGATAAGTTCCCTAGTCATTTGTGCCGCTCTGTTTCAGTCAGACATGAGTGTTAGTTGTTTTCATTGACGTTCATTTCTACGTATGTCTTCTTTTGTGATCGTACGTTCAGGTATAGCAGAATGTTGAAAGTCAATACCAAATATTTTGGCTTTTGTTAAAATGTTTTGACTCCAGTATGTGATATTTGGTCAAAATAATCAAATGAATCACATTTATATCAAATGAGACTCAAAATTTCCATTGTTAGTTAAACTAAATGGGACATGTTCCACTATAAAGTAGGACAAGAAGGGGACAGTTAACACCAGAGCTGCAGAAAGTCCAAAATTGCATTAATATAACAACATTATTGCTCCCTGTGAGTTGCTGTTTTTCTGTAAACAATTGTTAGATGAATTAATCATTTGTTGTCTATGTTTATTTGCAGGCTGGATAAAAATAACAATAGTAGCAATAACATATATTGCATTCTGCATCCATTACATCATTTTGGAGCCAGTCCAGCATCCTGGAATTGTTTTTTTTTTTTTTGTTTTTTTTTTGTCCGGCCTTTTACAGGAGTGTGGACCTTGACAAAGGTATGAGTAAGAGTCATTCCAGTATCTGTGTTGTCTTATGTTCTCATTTTGTGTGCCTGCTGTGTTTCCTGCCTTAATGTATTTTTGTAATGAGCCATGCCTACTGCTCATATAGTAGAAAGCTAATATATCTTTATAATATTATTGTTCTTTTTCATATGGCCATGGTGGATTCATAAAAAGGCATAAAATGCATTGCTGAAATGGTGAACAGATTTAGAAAGAAAAGCAAAAAAGCAAAACAAAGATAGAAAAACTAATGTTCAAAAAGTAAGTGTTGCGAAATTTCAGCCTGACGCAAGTTCAGGACATGTTGTTGTTGGCTGTTGTATTTTTTACACTAGTTACTTTTTGAAAATTGATTTTCTTTTTTTCTTTTTTAGATTGAGATTGATTTTGGTGAGAATTCAGACTTGAGTATGACGGAGAGAGTCTGAATAATGTTGTTAAAGAGCTGCATGTCTGTACAAGCAACTCATCTTAAACCTAATTTACTTCACACTCAAAGTGAAGACTGCATGCCTTTTAGACACAAGTTGCATTGCAGTAATAGCGATGTGATCTTTCTCTGAAAGGGAAATTACAATAATCAAATAATACTCCTGTTGCAATAGATAGTGATATCAGTGGGTCATGCAGACAGACAACTCAGTTGTTTCAGCTAATTTTATTTGCACTTACATAATCATTCATCAATCGTGCCAGATACACACAGCATTGCAAAGCACATTCAGCAAAACTCTTCCATTGGTGACTGTTATTTTCTGTGTGTTACATGTCTTATTTATGAGTCCTGTCTTTGGTAATTTGTTTGCGGATAGCAAAGCGTCAAAAACAAATGCAAGGATGTTAATCTGCAGATCTGTCATTTAAGGTGTGTTGACCAAAGGGCAGTGTGTCACGCTTAGTTAGTAAGTCATATCTACCAGACAAATCACTTAAATCCTGCTTATAAGTGACATTGCTACAAATGTGTGGTCATCTAAGGATTCCACGGGATTGCACTGTAAAACAAGGCCTCAAGTGGTACATTAAGTGGTTTTGCGTAGCCCCACAGGTAACATAAGTGTTTAGCAAAAGTTAGGTGGCTTGAATAGCACCGGAGTGACACAATCTAAAGGGATTCATTCAACATTCAACATTGCACCTATACAGAAAAACTCTTTGCTAGACAATGAGCACGAAACTAGTAGGAATCAGAACTACGTAGCTCAGGGTTTTTTTTTCTTTTTTCCTATTTTCTATTTTTTAGATATTCTACCATGGCACTGGCCTTCACATTATTTGATGGGTGTTTGGTTACTCGTCATCATCCTTGTCATGACGGCCTGCGTCCCTCTCCTTCTCTGTCCTGGACTCCTTCACCACCTGATGGAAAATAAACAGGCTAGTTCAGTTTATTTCTTCAAGAAAGGCACATTCAACTGTATGACCTTGTTGCTTATAGATCCCAGCCATTCATTTTTGTAGTGTTTTACCTCTCCATCTTTAGTCTCAACTGTCTTTATCACCACAGTCCTCTTAGTTCCTGGAGTGTGCTCATAGTCTATGAACAAGGCAAAATACTTCAGCAGTTGAATCAACATATATTACTGAACATATGCTCTACAAACACTCTGAACAACCAAACCAAGAAACTTCAACTATATCTTACCTCGATCACCAACATGATTGGTCATGCCAATATTGAGGATGGGAACAGCAATCCTAAACAGGAAGAGTGAAGTTTGGGAGTTATAAACAAGCTCATGGGTGTCACACAAAGTGAGTTTCATCTGATTTATTTATGCAATTAATCAAAATATAAGGAGTAGACTATATATATCCCAAATTACAGTGGAATACATGTGCATCTACAGTAACCAAGGGCATTTCTACTGTAGTTAAATATCGACGCCTTCTTAAAATAATCACCTAAGTCATTTTTTTTCAGATTTTTCAGGAAACACAAGAAACTGAACCATTTGTTGAATATTTGATATTTACTAACAATTTTAATCTGAACAGTTATAACAACAGATGCCTGTTGACAAACAAACAACAAGGTCAGTTAAACATGGAACATGAGAGAATGAAATGACTTAGGGAAATTTTCGAACATGCCAAAATGACTTTAAGAGGCAATTATTTTAAGAGATTGACGATATGGGAGTTTTGATATTCACAGAATTCACACAAGAAGAGTTCATATGCTTCCAAAAATGGGACCATTTCATTCAAGGTATTTGAAAGGCCATGCTAAGAATACCCGTGCTTTGGTGAAAATTCAAAATGTCTCCTGTAAGAAGAGCTTATTTTTATTGGTGAGGAATTATGTGGATGACCCAAACATTATACCACACAGATTAAACTCCTTCTTATTATGAGATCACAAACACCAACAGAACATACTCATACTGTGAACATCTAAAAGAACATTTTCTTTTGAAAACAGAAGAAGCAGATAATAAGAGACAGATTGGAGATACACTAAACCTTCTCCCTCACCTGCTCTCTTCCCCTTCCAGCAGTTTACGGTAAGTGGCGATCTCAATGTCCAGAGCCATTTTGACATTGAGGAGGTCCTGATACTCCCGGAGGTGGCGAGCCATCTCCTCCTTCAGGTGGCGGATTTCATCCTCCAGTCGAGATACGTTGTCTTGGTAGTTGGCAATCTCATTGCCAAATTGGTCCTCCATTTCGCGCATCTGCCTCAGCAGAGCCTCATTCTGGTGGATGCAGTAGTGGATAAAGCATGTTCAGATTACAACATGTAGAGGATGTAAATGAAGACATGTCAATGACAGCTGGTGTTGGTCTCACCGTGTTCTTCAATGCGTCAATTTCACAGTTCAGAGACTGAATCTGCCTCCTGGACTCATTGGCCTCCTGCTTGGCCTGCCTCATGGCGTCGTTGTTACGCTTTGCAGACTCGGTTAAATCAGCAAACTGCAAGAACAAACATAGAGCTCACAAGCATGAAGGCATGTTTGTTTTAGCCTGTGTAACTATCTGTTTGTGTATTCGCCCACCTTGGACTTGTACCAGTCCTCAGATTCTTGCATGTTCTTTAAGGCGATGGTCTCATACTGGGCCCTGATGTCCCTCAGTGCTCCAGTCAGATCAGGTCTGGCAGAGCTTTCCACCTCCATCTTCAGCTGCTGGGTCTGCACACTCACTTGTACATCCTGGATTTCCTAATAATACATATATGGGCCCGGAAACATTAAAATATCAGGAACCTTTCAAAATTAAGCTAGTTGTTCAAACAAAAGGAGTATAACAATGTGGTTATTTGTAGAAAAAGTGTAATTACTTATTTTTAACCATCAAAATTAAGACAATAATGATCTGACCCATCTTGTGGATTTAAAATTATAGATAGTTAATGAACAGCAAATGTTTATAATGCATTCATTTGATGGTGAAAACATTGAGCAATGCTGCAAACTGGCCTAAAATAATTAAACTTACATAAGAAGCAAATTGTTGTTTCATAATTATTGAAAAACGGGGCAAAAAGTGGGAAAGTACGAGCAAAACTCTACTTACTTCATCATGAAGCTTCTTCAGGAACTCAATCTCATCCATCAGGGACTCGATCTTCCTCTCCAGCTCCAAACGGGACAATGTAGCATCATCCACATCCTAGTTGGAGCAGAAGACAAAAGCAGCCCATCGCCAAATGTCAACTAATCATATGAAAGTTGTATGTTTGTTCTTTAGGATCATCTTTTTTTTTTATCTTATTTTAAAGAATCTGAAAGTGCCAATACTGTTTCCTCAATGCCTATAAATGTAAATACCAGATCATTTTAATTAAAAACAAAAATAGCAAAGTATTACAGTTAATTTTTTATTTCAATACTTTTATGACAATGTTCAAAATCTGAATCATCAACAGTTTAGAATGTGTTGGGTCATGCTTTTGTCTAACGGAAATGTTTTCGATGGGACAAAGCTGTTCATTTTGACCTGTTATGCGAGACTGAGGACACTGTGATCAATATGCAGATCACGGTTCAGTAAGCTGAGTGTTTACCTTGCGGAAGGCAACTAAGTTATTCTCGGCATCCACCCTCTTCTGAGTTTCTTCATCCAACCTTGTTGAAAGAGAATAGAGTTATACATCAGTTTATATAATGGACCTTTACACTAAGAACGGTCTTTTAGCACAAAGTACGAGAAGAGCACAGATTTTTTTCCCCTTCACATTCTTGTTGTGTAGGTTTGCACCAGGGCATCAGCTGGCAAAAAGCTTTCTGGATCAATTTGTTAATTCACTGTCCTGTAAAAAGGGTTTGGGAGTGCACCCCATGGGACCAGCAGCTGCTCCTTTCAACTAATGTTATTTCTGCAGTTCAATAAGCCCGTCTATACACAGTCAATTAGACACACAGTTCTGATCTTTTTAAAAGCTTACAAAGATCAGAACGGAGCAAACACCAAGAGACTAAAAGCAACGGGGCACAGATACCGTTTGGGTGAAGACAGCTGATGAATGTTTTTTGAGTAGAGACAATTGTTGCGACTGTGTCATCTACACCTAGTGAAGGAGAAGTGTGTGTTCCTCTGGGAGGGGAAATTAAACTGAAAGAGAAGATTTCCTTCAGCATCAGTCCAGACGGGCTTCTTACCAAAAATAGCTTGGATTGATGAGTCACTGTGATGAGTCATGACAAATCAGATCCTACGCTACAGTGCATTAGTTCTGATACTTTTTGACGGAGTGTCGTCTGTGTGGTCGACCCATCCGTTCTGACAGAAGTCATGACCAGGATGGATGTGAGTAGATTAGCAGGAAAGCATCCCATCGTGGGTCATGCGCTCTCATTTTTAATTCATGCTGTGTTACCGGGGCCCTTCTGTCCTAATGGGGTCTCTGGCACCATCCCATCAGCACAAAGGGACACTGAAAACACACCTAATGGAGTCACAGAGTCACATTGATTTTTCCTGACGCTGTTCTCACCCCGGCTGATATCCAACCTCTCTTCCTCTGGTCCCATTTCCTCTTTCCCTGCCCCACTCCTCAGCTGACCCCACCCTGTGTCTGGTCCATCTTCCCTCCCCCATCTCCCCTCATTACCTTGTATGCATAGATAATCACATAAAAATATCTAAATCGGAGGTATAGAAGGAAAACATTCATAAGGAAATATGCCTTAATTTTCCATAAATTCACTTTTATTTTTTGTGTACAACTATGTTTCTGATATTGTCTTTCTTAAAACACACACTACATCCATCAACTTGTAGTGCTGTAGTTAAAGTAAGTTTAGATCTTAGATTTCATCCCAAAACCATTAAGAAATCAACAAGTAGATCTTCTTTTTATCTGTGGGCTTACAGACATTTTCTGGCAAAAAGGTGGATATTATTAACAAATTAAAATCATAAACTACAGAAACAGTTGGTATCTTGTACAGTTTAAACAACAAAGAAAAAATGAAACAGCAAACAAATAACACAACAACCAAAGCAAAATACAATGCAAATAAAGCAACAAAACCATTAACAAACAAACAAACAAGTCAGACTTAGTACCGTACTATAACAAGTGGATAGGTGTGCATTAGTTGTGGAATTTCTACATTTTTCATTCAAGGACTTTACTTAGTGTTAATTCCTCCATCTATTGTTTTCAGACCATGTCCTGATTTAATATGGAATCAATGACTCAGTCATCATTTTTCTGTGGGTCATTTTATTTCTTGTCCTAAACTTTTTCTTATCTTTATATTGAAACATACCTGTACACATGAGATGAGAGAGAACTACAGTAAAATCTGTCGGACACACATGATGCGCATCAGTGTCTTGTCTCACGCTGCTGCTCTGTGACGTTCAGTCTGCGGATGTGCCACACCCTAAACCACCATCACTACTGGACTCAACCAGTGTCAGTGAAGGCTCTCCTTTATCTAAGCACTGTCTCCCGCTTAAACAACTGGCGAACATAAACTGAAGTCAGGACGTTGGTCTGAAGACAAGCATCAATTATTCATACATTCCTCTTGTTTGTCGTCATAGTGGTACCAACCTTTGCTTGAGGAGGGCCATGTCCTCTGCCAGGTTGTCCCTCTCCAGTTGGTACTGGTCCCGTTCCTTGCCGATGGCATCCATCTGGTGCCGAAGCTCCCTCAGCTCCTCCTGGAAGAGGTCAGTAGCCCGGTTGGGCTGCCCATGCTGCTGCTGACCTTTGAACTGGTTGAGCTCCTGCTGCAGTGCACCATTCTGCTGCTCCAGGTAGCGCACCTTCTCGATGAAACTTGCGAATCGGTCGTTGAGCTCCTGCAGCTCAGCCTTCTCGTTGCTGCGAGTGGTAAGGAACTCCTGGTTGATGGCTTCAGCCAGGGTGAAGTCCACCTTGTCGTAAGAGATGCGAGGAGGCTGAGCGCTGGACCTGGAGCGCTGTTGGTGGTAGGTGTTGGAACGAGATGCCACCACAGGTGATGCTGAACGCATGTAGCGCCCTGAAGACATGGGCATGCGGGAGGACACAGGGGAGTAAGAAGACATGGAGATGGGGTGGGGGCTTCCAAAGGTGCGCCTGTAGGAAGTAGAGGTATGCATTGAAGAGTGGCTCATGGTTTTCTTGCTTTGTTCTCTGTTGCTAGAGTGAAGGCTGGGGGTTCGGAGATGCTCTTGAAGCAACAGGACATCCGACTGAAGCGTGCAGGGCGCTTTTATGCTCTCAAGCTGAATATCCCATCATCCTCATGCCTCCCCCTCCCTCGTTCTTCCTCACCCCACCCACATGAACCTTTCTCAATCACTGATCAGCGTACAGGCTCTGGCCACTCCCTATCCCTCAGAGATAAGCCCTGCCTCCCTGTGCATTTATGGCGCTCCATCTCACTCTCTGTCGCGACAGTTGCACCCTTTTAACCTGTGTTTGACAGACTAGCTCCTACTTTGCTGTTCTGATAACTGAAGACATCTGCTCACATCCACCTCTCTGCACCTCCCTGATTTATGGCCTCATTGACACTTTACTTTGGTGCCTACAGATAACATTGACTCATCCTTTCTCCATCACCATCCTCACCTCTGTCCTGCACTCAGTGAACCTTACATTACTATTATGTATGTTTTAGGGATCCAGTTTCCTGGTTTGTAATAAAAAAAAAGTGAAATCTCAGCTCCAATTGAATCTCATGGATAAATTGATTGGATACTTTTCCACCTCCATTTGTCTCCCTCCTTTCCCTGTCTGTCTCTCTCTCCTTTTACAGTAATGGAATACTTTATTGATATTCTGGGCGTCTGGGACAGAGCCATGACTCTGCAGTTATTCTATCTGTTTCCAATGCATTATATCCAGTAATCTGTGTTAGAGTATAAGTTGTCAGAAAACTCTGATATTTCTGGTTAACAGTGAGTTCTGGGAGCAGATAACTTCACATAAGATGAACAGTTTCTGAATCAGGAGTGACAGATGACAGAGAGGATAGTGGTTATTTCTACAGCAGGCATGTGAACTCTTTGACTTTAGACATCACAGCCAGATTAAGAAGACGATATATTTGAATGTCTTGTATCATATCTAAGTTTGAAACAGCTTTAAAGTGCTGCATGAGAGCCAGTTCTGATAAAATAATTTCTTTTAAGCTGTTGGTATTAAAAATTTTGATGACTTTGCTCTCGAACCATAAATATTAAATTATTCCGTCGGTGTGTGTTCACATTTAGTAGTTAATTTTAAAGTTAATTTACTAAAAGCACTTCCAGCATTACTGCTTTACTTTTATGACATCCTGCCAGTTGCATATTGGAACCGCAGAGGGAAGCTTTAAACTTTTAATGAGGATGGCATTGCAAACATGCAGCAACATTCTAAATACTGTTCCTAAAGGGAAAAAAAATATATTAGTTTCCCCATTCCTGAGTGGTTTTTTTTTTTTGTGGACATTAGCTTGCAATCAAAGGTAACAAGTGAGGATATTCATGTTATGTTGGAACACGTTGAGATCTCTGCAGACGGACTACTAATGTCATATAAAGTTGATGTAATACGGAGCATGCTCTGTGTGGGCAGGGTGTGGTCCTTTCTTTCCTTTGTGTCCCCACTGACATCTAGTACCTTCAGTTCCTTCCATTTATCCTCACGTATATCTAATGCACTGCGCAACCAGATCCAGTTATTTCATTTTTTAACACGTCTCAGTGCATCCATCATCGCCCACCTCCAATCAACAGCGGTGCTCAAACTTTAATCCTTTTTTTTGTGTGTCCTAAAATAGAATCTGAGCCACACTGTCATTAAACTGAAGGCTTTTCTAAGATATTGCAGTTCACCGTCACTTACATTCTGTGTCTCCCTCTTTATGTCTGCTACTGCAGAGGACTGGCTTTCTGTGTTATAAATGGCCCACGTTAGTCTTAGCTCTGTAATCTAATCAACCTCCTTTATGGTCAGTAACTCTCCCCTGTCCCTCCCTCCCCTTCTGTCTCGCTCTTTCTCTTCTATTCTTTTACCAGATCTGCCCATCTGGCCTCGGTCAAGGTTTCATATTGTGTGGGCCTCAGGACTGTCCACATATCTGCACTTAAATTAACAATATGGCTGACACACAAATGCAAAAATCATGCAACTCATTCACTTTGGTAACATTAACCATAAGCCAGATGTTACCATTAGCAATTGATCCATGGATTGTCCGAGAATTCCCATTGGGACTGTGCATTCAATCAGGTTTCTCTGGCAGAATCAGCAGCTCCCGTTTCCACGCACTGGACTCTTAGGATGTGTGTCATGTTTCACATCTAAGCATCACAGTCACAGTGAAAAAATATGGTACCAACATTCCCTGCTACAGTTTCATTCTGGTAGATTTAAGGATCTGCCATATTTTCTGCTGTGAATTTTATGTGTTGGGTGTGGTTTCAACTCAGACCAATGACAGTACAGGGCCCAGCTGCTTAAACCATCCATCCATCCTCGTTTGTCATCCTTTAACCTTTAACCCATTAAGATCTGGAAAACTGATTTTCTTAGAGTCTGTTTAATAATTCATATTTACCTACCGCATCCACTTTGAAAGTAAAGTTTCATGTTGCAATTTACTGTAGCTTTTGTTTATATATATATATATATATATATATATATATATATATATATATAAAACTGTATTTATTTATTTTTTTACAGGATTTCCAAAAACAGGCTCAGAAACACTAACAGACAGAGTATTACATCACAAAATCTTAGACGGCAATACTTCTGTTTCATTTTGTTTCATTTTAATGGGATAGTTAATTGAGTTGCATCATAACATATGCCACTGACTGTTTTGATCATACACTGTCCGGCCAAAAATAGTCACATATGCAATATTTGACTGCACTGTCTTTGGTTTTGATTCCATTCACTGTGACATCTTTTTTGCCACATAATGCTTACATAGTGCCACACTAAGGCTCAGAATATTTTTTCCATCCATAGTTGTATTCATTTTCTGATTATTGATGATGCAGAATCAGACCGCTGCATCAAGTCTTCATCACATCCTGAATTAGAGTCTGGACTTTCTGTTGGCTAAACCATGTGTGAAAATGACGTTTAAGTAATAGTTTTGTTTAAATAATAAATAATAGTTATGTTTAAATAATAATTTAATAAAAGAGAAATGGGAGAAAGAGGGAGACCTAACAACAGATGAAGAATGGCAAAATATCTGCCAATTTCAATGGAAGAGTACGAAATCTCATTTATGGAAAGAATTTTGCTGGAAAAATGTAACTCGTTTTTTTGTTACTCCTAATCATATATCACGCTACATAAATGGGAACTCAATGTTGGAGAAATTGTGGCTTCCACACTGCACATCACTTTCACATATTCTGGGAATGCCCAAAAATTAAGTATTATTGGAAAGAAATACATAAAGCCATAGAAAGCATTCTTAATGCTCATCTAGTATTTGATTTTAAAACCATTTATTTGGGGTACATTTCTTCAGAGATCCAAAACATAAATAGATACTTACTTAGTATATTACTAGCTGCAGGCGAAAAAGCAATAACAAAACAATGGATGACACAAGAAGAACCAACAATAAATAACTGGATAAACATAACCATAGAAATTTATAGGATGGAAAGAATAAAGTTCACTGTAAACTTAGAGATGGACTCTTTTGTGCAACTCTGGGGGGATGGGTGAGATATGTGAAGCCTTTGAAACCTGATTTTGCTGAAAGGACTGCATGAATACGGACTCTAAATCCTCAGTTTGAAGGAAATGTGTTTTGTTTTTGCTTTATCTTCTGTATTTTCATTTATCGGGTCTTTGTTGTGAGGTCATGTATGTAAAAGTGGTAATAAGCTGCTGTGAATCTTTTTCTTTCTTTCTTTCTTTCTTTCTTTCTTTCTTTCTTTCTTTCTTTTTTCTATGCTCTCTGGATGTATATAGTTTGTATGTATGCTGTAAAAATTCTTCATTTCAATAAAAAGAGAATTACAAGAAAATGGTGTCTCATTCTCCCTGAACCATTCCGTCACATACCTGATGATCCTGATCAGTCCTGGCATTGTCCAATCTTTTACACGTTAAAGACATGAGAGGACACTCACTGCATTTAGAGTTCAATAACCTGTTCCAGCTGAAACAGTATTTACCCATGGAAGGATCTGAACTTTGTTGAGTTAAATCCAGTGACTGTCTCCTTTAATCAAAACCAAAGGTGGTGCAGTCAAATATTGCATGTGTGACTTTTTTTTTTTTTTTGGCCGGGCAGTGTATGACAGATATGTGCCAAAAAACAATATCACTATTACACCCCAAATCAGAAAATGGTATGGAAAAGACAAACTAAAAAAGAAAGCAGTGATACTAGAATATACTTTGGCATGTATTTCATTATAGATGAACTCAACATAACACATTTCATTTGTAAACATACAGCCGTTCCTCACACTCGGGCTGCGGTATATTCAAGAAAAAAGTTAGAACGGGAGTAATTTAGGGGTCAAAATAAATCGAAATAACCAAATTACAATGTGATGGGAACAGGTGATTATCATTGTGATCGACTCTAAAAGCAACATCAGGAAATGTCTTATCCTTTACGATGAAAGACAAGACAAAGATTGCCAGTTTGTTACCAGTGGTATGACAAATGTTTAAAAATTCTGTTCCTCCAGACAGATGGGAGTGGGTTTGGATTTTGCAGCCTCTTTGGTGCAGAACAGAATGAAACTATTAAAGTAACCTGAGTATATTTCAGTGGAAAAGGTTCAAGCCTAAATTGAATACTGCGGTCTCTGATCCCTCAGACAATACTACATCAAGAACATCATGTACAGGCAGTATTAGTTACATATTGCATCCACAGATTCCAGGTAGAACTTGTTAAGTGTTGAAAGCAGAAATGACAGCGTTACAATTTAGTAAATGAAAGAGAATTTTTGAATCATGAATATTTATTAATCAGCGTTCTCAGTTGTAAATTTAATGTAAAAAATTTTACCCGCTTTTTCGGATTTCAGGTTTGCACTTGAAGTGGTAACTGTCTTCATCAGTGTTGATTTAGATACAAAGTAAAACATGAGTTGAACCATTGTGTAAAATTGCTTGAAAACAGGTAATGTAGATGTGCATTTGCCGTACATCCTGACTGCTGGCTGTAATTCACGGTCACGACACCACTAACAGTAACATGTGCCAAACGTTTCTGCAGTGCGAAGGACAGATGAAGGAAGCAGAGTCCTATAAAGCTCCTGTTGCTAGGGGGTGGCGGCCAATAAGAGCTACAAATTATTCAGGGCTACATTCAATTAGCTGCACCTCGCTGATTCATCTTGGGGATACCCATGTAGGAGCTGAATGTTGGGCATTGAAACGAACAAAAACAGGCTCATTTCATAAGTGGAAGGGTCGTGTGGTTTGCTTGTGTGTATTAAGAGGTCAGGATGTTCTGAATGATGAAAGATGCAGGCCTGCGAAGATCCGGGAGGTCTGTTAGGACCGAGATAGAGATCATCTGTGAGAAATGATGGCCTTCCTGCAGAGCTGTGTGGTTTCCTTGGCTGCAGTGTGCATGACTCAACGGCACTCGGTACATGTGACACAGAGACACTTTAAAAGCCCTGGATGATTAACGGCCGTGTTCTGTAATTAAGGGAGTGGACCACTGCAGTGTAACACCAGTCTGTTGGGCAGTATTCATTGGAAATACCTCCGTGTGAAAGCACAAAGACATAAAGATCGTATTGGGGTAGTTGCATAAATGTTATCACCGCATACAAATCACCTTTTGAGATGCCTAAGGTTTTTTCTTTGACTTCCCATAAGCCCATGTCTTTCTCCATGCTGTGTATAGGCTAGCCCAGTGCATCTTCCATTAAAGATTTTGCTGCAGTGACGTCAACCTCTTTTCCTGCACTGCAGTGTGTCATATGATGTGCATGTAACTATCAGCAGTTCTTTGTCAGCTCAAAGCATGAATGTAGTCTGAGTAAATGTCTTAATAAATCATTTTAATTCTGCCGATAGAAGCACTTGGTGGTTGTGTTTCCGCAGCTGCAGTGCTCTCTTCAACCAATCCACTGTCTGATTACATACTCCTCCCAAACCTCATAGCATTTTATATTCAATGTCACGATTTAATAAATGAATTGTAATTGATAATGAGATTGAAACATGCTTTCTGTAGGATGCATAGTGCATAAGAAGGAAAGAAAAACACAAAGTGGTGGGAAAGTTAGATTTTATTGCTTTAAAGGCAGAAAACGTGGCAACATTTTGTAAATTATCTTAAATTGCAGTACAAAGGAATTCAACTGAAATGTTAATGTTCATTTTCCAATTTTTTAGTTTAATAGGCCATAAATTAGAGAGTTAGTCATGTCAGTGCCAATTAATAAAAAAGAACAAAACAAAAAAAAAAAACATGCAGGTCAAAATAAATATCACCTTCCACTAAAAATGTTTCTGTATTTTTATTACAACTTTTTACACTTCCGTCTTCTTCGATTCCTTAATACAGTTGTACACAGGGCCGTTTTACTTAACATGTTTCACTTAATTATGTTGGTTTAACACCTTGACTGGGAGTCGCAGTCTTACTACAGTTAGAGAATAATGTATATAACACTGACATATTGGCAGGTGTTGCAGCTTTTGCAGACAATAATATTCACACAATCCTTCCCTGAAGCAGTGGACGACTCTCTCCTGGTGACTGTCGGCTCAGCAGGTTCCACAACAGCAAAGGCACAGACGTTACTGATGAGCTCCCTGCGTTACTGAAGCTGTTGTCCTCTGTGAGCGGCTGGTACTGCTTGAACCGCCTGTTTAGAAACATCAGACAAGTGAGAAGCGTTCACTCATATCGGACTTTAACTGAACAGGAATAAATCTGTAGCACGGAGCCTGTGAACAGATGAAACACTCCAGAAAATACAGTTTTAGGTGTCAATCAGAAATGAATGTGTGGTGATGAAAACAGACCACTAGAGGCAGTAGAACATCTGAAGAAGGGTTTGAATGGAATGTTTCATCTTTTATAAGTGCATTGTGTAGGATTTAGGTGTATATACTTGTGGAAATGGAACATAATATTAATAATTATGATTTAATTAGCGAAAGTATCATAAGGGGGAGACAAGTGATGACAATTCTGAGGGTCCATGACTGACAGGAGCCCTAGAAAATACTAGAATATTAGTCAATTTTGTTTTGTGGAAATTATGAACCAGCCACCATAAAACTATGTTTGCGCCACAAAGTACTAATAACCATATTTATTTATTTGGATTAGTTTTATTTTCAGGAAGAAGCATATGAAAAAGAAAAAGGGAACAAAATTATTTTCATCCAAAAATGAAAACTATATTTTATTTGTATTCATATATCAATGTAAAAAAATAATAATAATAATAAAATAATAATACTGTTTTCATTAAAAAATAATAATAATTAAATGTAAAAGATGGCTTGCATCTTTCTCATCAATTCTGCATGAAACCACAAAAAGCAGAATATTGATCTGTGCTTGTACAGTATTATATTTGTAGGATTTGCATGTTTTGCTGCAACATAAAATCATATCTCAGTTTTCATCCTTATTTTATCTCTGGAGTAGGTTCTATGTCAGTTATGTGCCGTTCACCTGGAGATTCGGGTATTCAGATGGTTGTATTGTACAACTTCACCACTAGATGCCACTATATCCTGTACACCGCAGATAAAAATCAAATCCCCTAGAATTGGATTAACACTTTAAACGCGTTCACTTGTTGTGGAAACTGGACCAGAATTAAATTTCTAAACAGGTGCACTGGTATGAACTGTTACAGATGCATCTTGTTCCAGAATTGTGTGTATGGGTGATGCACTATTTGCTCAGTAAATGTAAACTTTAATGACGTGACTAAATTCAGTCGACACATCCTGGATCCTGTCTTTTGGATAAATTTCAGACTCACTAACTATTTCCTTAAATGTGTTTCTTGTGCATGTTAAGGTTTTCATGGAATTCAGTTTTTATTCTTTGGCTGAAATTCTCCTTTGAGCTGCAAACCAATTATATTTCAAAACTATTAATGCGCAGCATATACAGAATGTGTTCTCAATGTTTTTCCCCTTTCTATTACCTTGGTAACATAACACTGGATGGCCTCGACAACAGAGACAAGAAACTGCTTTATATTATTTTAGCAGCAAGCAAAAAGGCCATCACCAGAAGATGGCTCAAACCTGCACTGGAAAAAAATGGTTTAGGGGGTTGGTAAATACAAACTATAGAAATCAGTTCAATTTTAATCAATAGTAATAGTTAAACCAGTGAAACCTATTC
>JAQQZY010000023.1:24665728-24675856 GCA_030068375.1 Ostorhinchus rueppellii
GGGGTCAAATGAACCACCGCTGGGTTTTCTAGGTAAAAAGGACAAATGTCCCCTCTCTGGTACTACTAGTGTTAAATAAGTCTCCCCACAAGAAGGCAAATAGCAACAAAATCAAAAAGTATTGACTTAAAAATAATATTTGTAGGCTGCTTCTGCATGTAATTCACAAAAGTTGTGTTTAAACTTTGTACACTGGCATTTAGTGTAATATGTAAAAACATTTGTACTTGTTCTTCATATATAAAATGTCATATAATAAAGCATTCTTTGTTGCAGCCAGTCACGTCACATATAAACATACACCAGCCTCTGGGCTTTGATCATGTGTGATAATGACATGGGTTCTCTCCTGCTGTGAAAGACCCAACACAGGAGGTTCATTCATGCCGTGACAGGAGAAAAATGTACCTCAAAACCAGTCCTGGTTCATATTTCAGGTTAATAAATGGGTCATCTGTAAGTAGTCTATCCCTGCAAGGGTTATAACGTAGCGGATAAAACCCTATTTAAGCTGATTGGTCTGCTGTGTGTATGGTCTAAGATTTGGATTTACTCAGATAAATGAAAACACAAATTAAGCACAAATTTAGATCATTTTAAATAATATTTTCAGTGCTCAAGTTCTAAAGCAGTAATTCCTCCAGACATGTCAGTTTGTGCACAGCTACTTTACTGCCAGTAGGGGGAGCAGTTGTTTCCTCATTCTCTCAGACAATGATCTGATTGAATTTTTTAATATAATATAATATTACATGACTTTTAATATCAGGAAAAAAGAGATCTGCATAATCATTGAAAATTATGCTTAATTCTCAACTTCAGGATTTCAACTGAAAAAATTAGGATGATGATGATTAAAATGATTTCACAAATTCTTGCTTTGCTGAACCAACTCTTCATTTTTACATATTCAGAAAATTCAGCTACCTTTAAGTGTAATAAAGATGTTCGTACTTCTGTGAAAAGAATAAACAAAGAAAAAGCTCTTGCTACTACTTCCGCTGTCGACGTCGGTTACGTAGGGCGTTGTTACCATGTGACTACTGAGGGTTGTTGAATATATTTTTCTTCTTCCCGAGAAAAGCACAGTTCACCTTTTGATTCACAGTCACTTGGATTAAAAACGTGAATTTAAATATATGTGGCTGTTAATTATATATATTTAACGATACAAGAATTTTCAAGGCATGTACTGCGTTAGAGTCATTTAAAAACACTTTGAAAAGCCACCCGCCCGTACGGACCGGGATGTGTGGAATATTAAATCAAACGTACTGTCGGCAACGCGGGAAACACTACTGGGTTGTTTTCAACAGTGAGGGTATCCGCCACGCTAATACGTATATTTTTATCTCCAGAGTAAACAAATGACCTGATCTGATAGTTTTACGCTCGGTTTCTTACGTCTGTGGAGGTTTAGACCCGACACGGACCCCTTGTTACGGCTGTGGTGTGTTGAATTAGTCGGAGGAGTTAGCTTAAGTACATGTCGGTCCCTGCTCCGCTCAGTACCGCCTGTGTGTGTAGCCGCCCAGCAGTTGTTAGCCCCGACACAAAGAAACACACAGGTCCTGTTAACCGACCAAACAGCCAGAAAACCACGTATTCTTAACAAATGGATACTTTCCAGAAGGTGGAGAAGATAGGAGAGGGGACGTATGGAGTAGTTTATAAAGCCAAGAACAAAGTCACCGGAGAAACTGTGGCTCTGAAAAAAATCAGGCTTGACACGTAAGTTCAACCTGCGAGTTTGTGTTTATGGGACACAGGATGAATTAACATCATAGGAAGTCAATATGTAGTGGAATACGTGTGTGTGTGTACACAATATATTTTTATAACGCAATAGTTTGCAGCCTGTGTAAAGAAACAGGAGATATTAATATATAATATAAATTATAAGGAAGGTTGTATAGAATTGGAAATTATAACAGTGTATATTGTATTTATATTTGTTTATATGAAGTGGGTTATTGTGTAGAATTACATAAATGAGAATTATATTGCCATAAACATATGAGCATGTATTAATATAAATGAATAAAGTTTTTTTGTGTTAATAATGAGTTGAATTTGTGGTAGAAAAGAATAAACTTTTACTTCATTTCGAACACATTAGCCTACAGGAACTGTATAAATGTATACATATTTTAATTTGTATAGTTCTGCATGTTCACTTTACAGATTTCTTTCATTCATTTTAAACTATGACTTAATAATTTACTTTTCCTTCAGTTTATGAGATGTGCTATCTTGTTTCAGTTTTACATGCAGCTTCTTGAGTTTAATTTGTCCTTGAACAAAGCACAAATGTAAACACATAAAGGAGTTTTGTGAAATAGGATGTCCTGTGAAGCTGTCTATAAAGTACAGGCATAAAATAAACATATACAATTATCTTGCACATTTCGGCTTGAAAACATAGAAATTGCATTTATAACGAACATGATCTTAATCATGTGTACTGAATCTGAATTATAACCATCACAATAATGACTGGAGAGTTTTTGCTTTTTCTAGGTCTATTAATAGTGTTCCATTAAAAAAATGATTTGGAAACATTTCAATGTAATTTGTCTATGAGGAAAAAGGTGACTGTAGAAAATAGGCGTTTTATTGTGAACCACAAATTGGTTTTATGTTTCAGGATTAGAATGAGGAAAAAGAACATAATGCATTTACAATAAACCTCAATATTCTTTGTTCACTGACTAATACCTAACTGGTGGTCAGCTGATATTTAAGGGCCTCTCAATGATATTATGTGTAAAAGTATCCCTGGATCAATAAGAAGACTAAAACACTCACTGAATTAATCCAAGAAACAAATAAAACTGCCCTATTAGATGAAAAATGGCTATGAAACAGAAATAAATGTGAGACAGAGGTGTTGACAAACTGTGGATGAGTTTGACCAGATCAGCAGTTCAGTTCTAGGTCAAAAGCAGTCAGCTTCAGGTTTCTGTTAAGATCATGTTTATTATCAGCTCCTCAATCAACAGCGCAGGTACTGTGTTGTTTCATGAAACCCTATCTGGCAAAGTTTGTGCAGTTTAGAAAAACATTTTCAGGACTTCCTGTACTTTTTTGAGTTTTGGCTAGATGTGTTTGGGCAGGTTGAAATAATTTGAAGTAAATGACTCCTTTTGCCACATTGTTTTCAACCATTACCTTTGCCATGTTTGTGAAAGAAAGACCCCAATGCTTATTGCGCAATAAACATCAATGATTAGAACTGGGGAAAATCATCAATAGTTTAGATAAAAATGCTGTGACGTCACAATGTAAAATAAATTAAACAACAAATGCATTTTATGTGTTTCTTTCAGGGAAACAGAGGGTGTTCCAAGTACTGCCATCCGAGAGATTTCCCTTCTCAAAGAGCTCAGTCACCCAAATATTGTCAAGTAAGTGTTTAATGATACAAATTGAACTAAATCTGGGTTTAAACATTATTCTGTTGGGTTTATGTACAGATTTCCTGTAAACATTTCAGTCTGTAGTAGTGCAATGTATATGTCAGTAAACTAACCTAACTGGAATGAAATGGATGTCAGATTGCTGGATGTCATCCACACTGAGAACAAGCTCTACCTGGTGTTCGAGTTCCTTCATCAGGACCTAAAGAAGTTCATGGATTCATCGTCAGTCACTGGTATCCCACTGCCCCTGGTGAAGGTAAACTATCCTGGAAGAGCAAAACTGCATTTCTCTTTATCTGTTTGTAGAGACTTTGACTCATGACTTATGAGTTTTTTCATGTCATTGTGTCTTGTGGTTGTTTTTCAGAGTTATCTTTTCCAGCTGCTACAAGGCCTGGCCTTCTGCCACTCACACAGGGTTCTCCATCGAGACCTGAAACCCCAGAACCTCCTCATCAACGCACAGGGAGAGATTAAACTGGCTGACTTTGGCCTGGCCAGAGCTTTCGGTGTTCCCGTCCGTACATACACACATGAGGCGAGTACAGTCCCAGGAAAGGATGATAATGAGTATTGAACTTTTTAAGAGGGTTGAAGCACTGCAGACATTTATACATCATACTTAGGTCTGGTGGTGTTGTGTACCTTGAGCTGATTGGTTCTTTTTTTTTTTTACTCTATTTGTGTTTTCCAGGTGGTAACGCTGTGGTACAGAGCACCTGAAATCCTGCTTGGCTGTAAATACTACTCCACAGCTGTTGACATCTGGAGTCTGGGGTGCATCTTTGCTGAAATGGTAATGCTGCCTTGTTTTTTATATACAATCTTTCAGAGTAGGTATGTGCACTTGACAAAAAAATTAATTAATAAATAATAAAATCCATTCAACCTCATGACCTTACCGTTGTCCAGATCACCAGGAGGGCCTTGTTCCCCGGCGACTCGGAAATAGATCAGTTGTTCAGGATCTTCCGCACTCTGGGGACGCCTGATGAGGCTGTGTGGCCTGGAGTCACATCGATGCCCGACTACAAACCGTCTTTCCCCAAGTGGGCGAGGCAGGACTTATCCAAAGTGGTGCCTCTTCTGGATGAAGATGGACGAGAACTGCTGAGAGTGAGAACATTTGTCGTTTAGTCCAAATGTTTTGAAGTAATGGTCTAGTACAAGGGTGTCAAAATCATTTTAGTTCAGGGGCCACATTCACCCCAATGTGATCTCAAGTTGGCTGGACCAATGAAAAAACAGTGAAAAAAGTACAATTATATTAGGATAATGTTTCTACAAAGTTTCCTTAAAAGTCTGAATAGCATGAACAACTTGAAATGTCTTTCACGTGTAATTTTAACAATATTCTGCCTCAGTTAATCATTTACACATGTGCATTACAACATACATTGCAAATACAAATACACAAAACACGTAGTAACTGGTATATTACTGGTAAAATTGCACTTGTCTTAAGACAGTTCAGGTTGTTCATATTTGTTCAGGTTATTAAATGTTTTTGTAAAAGGATACTTTGTTAATGTGAGTATTTTGATGTAATCTTTTTTACACTAAAACAAAGAGAAGATTTGCAGTTGTCATTATTTGTATGTTATGATCATATGTTATTGGTCTGATCCTCTTGAGATCTAATTGGTCCGTATGTGTCTGCATGTGGAATCTGATTTTGACCCTTGATTGTTAATATCTTCAGTGTAATTTTTGCATTTCATAAATTCATCTCATGGGCTGAATTGGACCCTTTTGGCGGGCCAGATTTGGCCCCCGGACTGCATGTTTGACACCTGTGCTCTGGCACGTTTATGTGTGTTGGCACTATATTGAGCATTCTATTACTGTGTTAGTGCTGTAGTTTCACACAAATACTCCGATCAGATTTAGTGACCAATCTGCTCTGACACAGAGCCACACATTTGCCATGGATTTTATATCATTGATATTTTCCAGTATTCTCTCTTCTTTGTTATGGATGTGTTCTGCTGAATGAAAAAAAGTAGTCATACCTTTTTTTTCCTGTTAGCATCTGTCTTTCTCATACTTTTGTTATTTGTGAAAAGTCAAGCCACTTTGGCAGAATTATACACAATTTCTGTATGGGTTTATTTTGATCTTTATCATTTTAAGGGGTTATTTAGACATACATATATACATTTTTAAATGGGGTGCATGAGGTGCTTATCCATAAGCAGTGGGTCTCTTCGATTGTTGGTGTTTGTCGAGGCAGACATTTTTGTACTGACATACTGCTGTGGGTTGGAGCAGCTGCAAAACATATTTCAGTTACCAAAAAAAAAAATAAATCTGTGTCACTTTCAATACATCCTTTTATTAAGATATTTTCACGGCTTTAACGTGTCGTCTGAGAAACCTCTCTGACAAATATGATGCTCTTATGTCACTTTCTTAAAAGCCAACCCCAATTACTTGACAAAGCAGCGAATTTACCTCAAAAGACACTAGCATTGTTGTTTCTATAGCTATATTTTGTTGTGTTTTGTTACTCTGGATCCAAATTAACATCTTAAAACACCTCTTTAATAAACAAACAAACAAATCCAGTCACCGATGGAGCAGTGACTTCATGTTCTGAGAGGTACAGTTAGATTTTGTCAGAGGAGTCTGGTGTCTCTGAAGCAAAGTAGAGATGTGAAATATAGTGCAAGTATCACACACACTTGAAAGTGATTTTTTTTTTTTTTTTAGGTCCATTGCCAGTATTTGTGTAATTTTTCAAAAAGTGTAATACAGTGACTATGCGAGCACATCATACAAAATCCAAACAAACGCTTAAAAATAAAAATATCATAAGATTATTAATGACTGGTTGTTTTACAGCAGTACAAAAGCCTTTGCTAACACGATCCTTCCATCTGTCTTGTATTTTTGTTTTTCCAGGAAATGCTCAACTACGATCCAAACAAAAGATTATCAGCCAAAAACGCTCTTGTGCATCGATTCTTCCGGGATGTTACCATGCCTGTTCCCCATCTGAGACTCTAAGATGTTCACATTGTCGGTTTGCTTTAATACGTGTCTGAGCAATAGGAACCAACCCTCGTCGATACAGATTCACGACAGGAATGGACAGAAAAGTGGACACTAAAGGACGTTCAGGATCCTGTTATGGGTGTTGGTTAATTCCTTAAACCAGTGTACTACAACATGAACATCCTGCCACTTTTGTTAATGTTGTTAATGTTATAAATGTTTAACTGTAATGTTTCAATGTCAAAATTTGCTTTTTTATTTCTAACTTTTGATGCAAATGCTATATTTGTGACCGGGACTGGGCTTCATCTAGCTGGAGCACACATCACATAGACATATACTAGATATATTCAATTTCGACATGTGATGGGTTACAGATGTTCAAATTCAGTTTGTCGAGTAGCTAGAAGTAGATGCGATCACAAAGGTTTAAGGGATAGTGCAAATAACAGATGTTATGTTTCCTGACAGAGGTAGCGTCTCATATTCTGTAGGACTGAGCAGCTGCTGAATGAAAGATGGAGTGAAGACTCTGCAAAAGATTTCACTTTAGTCCAGATGTCGGAACTGTCGATGTTTAAAGTGTTACAACAGTTTGTCAGCTTTTGTATAAATATTAACAATTTGGGCCTAAAGTGAATGAAAACTTGAAGCAGCACCTTTTAACTGTTTTGGACCAGTCAGCACCAGTTAAGGCAGGCATTCATGTTTCCTGGCAGGATTACTCATCATACTGAAGTTCTCCCTCATTTATTCCGTTCTGTACATAACAGCTGAAATATACACATTTTCCCAGTTGTAATTCCGATTTTACAGAATTTATGCATCGTTGATTTTTTTTACATACTCAAGATTTTATCCAAACGTAATTAACTGTTTTTATGGATGTTTTACAGTTTTGAAAAAAAAATAAACTTGTTTAAATGACAGTTATTCTTTGTGAGTACTATAACCTATAAACTTTACACATTAAGTTGTCTAATCGTTTTGGTGTTAACGGGCACTGCAGGCGGTCAGAAACAGCAGTACTTTTCATAGTTTATTCATGTCTTTTTTTTTTTTTTTTTTTAATCTGAGTCAAACTGTGCCAAACAGCTTGTAAAATAATTGAAATACCAGAGGCACAGACTGTTAAATCAAATTACTCTCATGGATGTTTATAATCTCAGGCTAAACTATTACACAGGTCCGTTTCTATATTGGGCCTCTGGATGAAAACTTCAGCCAGTTTTTAGAATACGTGGTGTAACTTCCTCATCTATTAGAATCACAGACTAGTATTTATTGTGTTATTATGCCATTAACTGAAGGTAATGAGTTAACTTTTTAAAACGTGTGATGTCCAGTATTATCAGCCAATGTGTAGGATGTGGTTTTAAAGGAAATGTTTAGGCATGTTTAAGTATGTGTTAAAAAAAAAAAAAATCAGCCTGTGGTGTGAGATGCTGTCAAACGCATAAAACTAA
Organism: Ostorhinchus rueppellii; assembly: GCA_030068375.1. Classification (NCBI taxonomy): domain Eukaryota; kingdom Metazoa; phylum Chordata; class Actinopteri; order Kurtiformes; family Apogonidae; genus Ostorhinchus; species Ostorhinchus rueppellii. Next base: position 24,673,614 of record JAQQZY010000023.1, read on the forward strand.
ATCCATATTATGACCAATATGTTGAGACTTAAATGCCATTTGACAACAAAAAAGTGAGGTAGAACAGTTAGATTTGTTGAATAAAATAACTTGTAACACTTCTAATCACTTCAAGTCAACGCTCATGTACTTTATTGAATATGACACCACACACTGGGACTCAGCTTTTAATCCACCTCACACTGTGGGCTGTGGAGGAGCGGGCTGTCATGTCACGTGCATGGGGTGCAAATGGAGGGTTAGTTGCCTTGCTCAAGGGCACATTGGTCAACAATTTGTTTTCTGGTTTAGGAAATTGAACCGGTGATGCTTTAGTCACAAGCTGCCTCTCCAACCTTCTAGGCCAGTGTTTTTCAACCTTGGTGTTGTGACCACATGTGGGGTCGTCTGGAATTCAAATGGGGTCACATGAAATATCTAGTAATTGATTTTTTTTTTAAAAATACAAAGAACACGGTGGTGCTGTGGATAGCACTCATACCTCACAGCAAGAAGGTCCTGGGTTCCATTCCAACACCAGCTGATGGGGGTGGGACCTTTCTGTGTGGAGTTTGCATGTTCTCCCCGTGTCTGTGTGGGTTCTCTGAGTATTCTAACTTCCTCCCACCATCCAAAGACATGCACTGATAGGTGAATTGGTTAATCTAAATTGCCCATAGGTGTGAATGTGAGAGTGATTGTTCGTCTCTATATGTCAGCCCTGTGATGAACTGGTGACGTGTCCAGGGTGTACCCCGCCTTCACCCTGAGGTAGCTGGAATAGGCTCCATGCGACCCTAGTGAGGATAAAGAGGGTTCACAGAATGAATGAATATATATTGCATTCTAATTAAAACACCACACACTTTTCCTATAAAAAATCAAGTTCAAATAAAATACAGGATGTAATATCTGTGAGGGTATATCTTGATTGACCCGATCATGTGACGTATGTTTCAACCTGTTTGGACACAGTCGCAGTCAGAAAACCAAACAGAGAATGGAAAGATTTCTTCCCCATCTGGCCCCGCTAAGACATAACCAAGAGAAACTGAGAAGCAGGCACCAAAAAGGTGCACATTATAAAGCCTAAATGTCATCTAAAAGTAATGTTTATTTGCAACATAATATAGCAAACTATTACATGATCAAAAACAAATTAGTTTTCACAAAAAAAAAAAAAAAAAATCCCCATTTTGAATATTTGGGGTTGACAGAAATTTGTGATGTTAAAATGGGGTCACAAGCTAAAAAAAGGTTGGGAACCACTGTTCTAGGCCCTGACAGCTGAAATAGCAGCTGTAAAACTCTGTTTATAGATTATTGAAATACTGTTTAGTAACGTCTAATGATAATCATCAAATGTGGAGGTGGAGCTTTGACCAGATGGAGTACGTCATGAATGTTTGGACTGGACTCCAAATCCAATCCAAATCCATAAATGCATCCTTGTATCCATGCCATGCACTGGATCACCAGTTTTTATACAACTTGGATGGACTGCTTTTAGTTTTTATCCTTGATCATCTTTAACAGTTTTTCATAATTTACCATTTATTTTACTTTGTATCTTTCACATGTTGCTGTCACTTGACTTCATCGTAAATGTGGGTCAACCCTTGATAATCTTGTAGTTCAATTAAATGTTGAAATAAAACACTCATATTGTACATAGAACCAGACACAGCGTTCAAAGGTGTATTTTGCCATTTATTTTATACTGAACAATAATTAGGCAGAAATAGGAGCAGGTGATTGTGGCAAGTTTTGCATAGTTTAATCAAAAATCACACAGTAACGAAATGAATGAACAATTTCATTGATTAATAATTCTATTGGAAATAGTGGCGCATTTTGTTCATTATGGAGAATTCATTGATGAAAATATTGATTAAATAGAGACCATATGTGCTTGATTCATTGGAAAATCACTCATTAGACAAAGTAAGATGCTAGCCAGCTAGCTGTTTATTGCAGTTTTCTCTTTATTTCTTTTTGCTGCAGCTCAGAACTATGGGAGGGGCAATGCTGTCATGGTTACGACTCAAGTACAATGTGAGCGGTGATCATAATTCTGCTTATTACATTGCCTGAAACTGTGTCTAACTTATGTTCACTGAGTACATGTGAAGCCTTTGCTATTGGTTGTGGTGATAGTTCAGAGGTCACCAATCCTGGTCCTCGAGCGCTACTATCCTGCATGTTTTAGATGTTTCCATTTTCCAGCACACCTGACGGTCGTTATCAGGCTTCTGCAGAGCTTG
>JAQQZY010000023.1:24728869-24759129 GCA_030068375.1 Ostorhinchus rueppellii
ATCTATCTATCTATCTATCTATCTATCTATCTATCTATCTGTCTATCTGTCTGTCTGTCTGTCTGTCTGTCTGTCTGATTATTTAACTTATTTAGTTTACAGTATTTGTTGTTGTCCATAATACACATAATATCACCTGCCCACCTGTCAGTATCTTAGACAGGCCACCTGAATTTAAAACACTTTAAATAATCGCATTTTCAGATATTTTTTGCAGAACTTGGTGTCTGTTTAATTTAAATATAAAGACCTGGGTTATTATTAGTTATTGTGCTCCATTATTATTAATGATCTTGTGTTCCTCCTTTATGAGTTCTGATCTGATCTGTCAATCATTATAACTACTGATCCTAGCTTTCCACTGCTTTTTCTGATCCGTCTCTGATTTTCTTTCAACTTACATCATACCTACTTCGATCTTTTCAAGCCAGCTTACAAGCCCAGTGCTTATCTATGGTTTCTGTAGTGCTAAGCGTGAGAGTATGTAACTCCCCTCTGGACTCTAGTCCGTTTCAGGCTGGACCCACTTTTTACAGCTGTCACGCCTGGAGAAAGTTGAGCAAAATGTCTTGCTCAAGGACACAGTGGCAGGGCAAACTCACGCCGTTCAGTTTTCAAGTCAGACCACTTAACCACGGCAATTCTTCCATAGTTACTTGCCCGCAAATGCACATATAGGGCATTTAAGGTATGTGGAACACTGCTTTTATGTGTTGCTCTGATGTGTAGGTCAGTCCCACATATGAGTATTCATTCTCAAACTTAAACACACAATACACACACTGAAACACACAATACACACTTAAACACACAATACCTGCACAATACACACACTGAAACACACAATACACATATGATTACATCCTTCTTACAACACACATATGTTTTTCCTCTGCATCTCATCTTCTATACATATGCAAACTGATATGAGGCACAAAAGCATCTGATGTACGATGTGTCTCACAGCATGTTTTCTAACGGCTTCATTCCCACCTGAGGAGTTCATGATTGACATTACTGCTGTATCTGTCATGTTACAGCATGCTCCTCTCTGTTCCGTTTGCCTCATCTCTTCACGTCAGCTGCAGTTTTTATCATCTGCTCCCTCTTTCTCTCAACACCCTCCACCCCTTCTCACCCCCACCTTCCTCCCCAGTAGCCCCCTCTCTCCTTCCTCTCTTTTCTCCAGTACTCATGGAAGAGTTGAGAGAATGAGTGCATCTCTTTTGCCTGTGGCGCCTTAGTGATCCCACAGGATTAAAAGTGCCTTTTCTGCCTCTCTGATAGAAGGAGGACTTCAAACACTATTCCCTGTACACCTCGAACCCAATCACCCTTTCACGGTCGTGCACACTGCCTTTGATGGGCCATGTGGGTTCACACAGTACATACTGAACTGGACCTGTGCCAGAGTTGCTTCTTAGTATTCACTCAAGGTACGTGGGTGCCGCAGTGGGGGTTGAGAGGGTCCATGCTTCCTGGTCTCTAATTACTATGAAATTTCATGGAAAAGTACAGCTATTTATATCATAGTGCAGCACTTTATGTACTAAAACATCTCTCTTCATATAATATGTTGTGTAGGTAAATGCTGTGCTCACTGTTCATGCATACAAAATTTTGAGGAGTTCATTATCTAGTGCAGTACTAAGGATAAGTGGTGTGTTGATGTTGCAAACAGTATCATGTGCACAGAACCATTTGGGTCTGTATATGCAGATGTATGTGTGTGTAAGAGTGTGTGCATGCAAAGTGTGCGTTTTGCAGCTTGGTTTGTTTTGCCTGAGGCGGGGTGAGGATTTGACCCCAGTAGTCTCCCATTTGTCACCTGTCCAAGACATTTAGACCAGACCTTCCTCTGCCATTAGCAACATTTATTTTTCTTCCCATTTGTATTTCTTAGTATATTTGATGCTGACAGACCAGGCCAACCGGTGTTTATTGCTGAAAAGAAAATCCTTTAAATGATCTGCCAGATCACATTAGGAGTGGAGAGACCCAGCTAACTATGCTCGCTGGTCTTATTTTTAATGGTTATTGCTTGTTTATGAGTTGGTGCGTGAGCATGGTTAAAAATATTTGTAAAGAGGTGATTGATCACTTAGGTAAACATTTTTTTTTTGTGCTAAGACAATCATTTAGAGATTTTCAACTCACAGAATATCCAATGTAAACAGCAATGTCCACTAATGATCTATCCCAGCCTTCATTTCAGCTTTTAATTTCATTGCAGTAAGCAGTTAGAGCACTAGGAAATCAGTGAGTGTTTGCAGAATTAGTGGAATGAATTCTGGCATGCCAAAAGGGAGAAGAATTTGTAAATACTTGTAAACACTGTCCAGCCTTTTCTGGGTTTTAATTGCCTGCCCCGTCTTAAATATTTAGTCTTTTCATCAGGGTTGTCTGTAGCCGAACATAAAAAAAAATGCTCTAATTTTATTATTATGTAATTTGTTAAAGCTAATGCACATTCAGTAAGAGGCCAGGGTTAGCATACAAGACATTTTGGCATACCTAAAATACAGATCTTTGCACATGTAAAGGCATAAAGATACACATTTCAATATGTGCACACTTGGGTAGACACATAAGGATGCTTACTCACCTGCACACACACCCATACATACACATCCACACAGTCACACACACTCCAGAGAAAAGTTCTCCTATTGACAAAAAGGGTCACAGAGTTCACAGCTATGTGATATATTGGAAGAGGAGACTATTAACCTCATTGGGTCTCTTTCTTTGGCAGCAAAGACGCACCGGTAGTAACTTGAAAACTTATCCCCCACCACACACACACGCACACACACATCCACTAACCACTCCCACAAAAAAACAAGTCTTTTATAGTGTTGACCCTATAAAAGGGTCATTTCCTGAAGGTGCAGGAACCATAAAAATTAAGAGGGAGAGCGCTAAAAGGACAGAGCAGCAGCAGTCGGACTGTCTTCAAGTCACTGGCCAGTGTTTGCTGGAAGTTGATGACTATGTGAGGTTTTTATAGATTTATTTATTCCATGGAGGTCTCAGTTTGACGATGACACCTGCTCTCCCTATGTTGAGGCTGGCATCTTTTGAGGGAGTCCGGGGGAAAGATAAACTTTGGTGTTGATTTGTTTGGACGCCTGGGCACGACCAGGTTGTTTAAAAAGAAGTAAAAACTTAAGAAAGGTCTGTCACTCTGTAGAAATTGCACAACATACTGTCAACTTTATGGCTAATAAAATTTCAAAGGGACCAAAGTCTATTAATACAAGGACAAAATTTCCCCAGGACCTCAGGAATCTCACTCCTTCCACCCTCCTTCCCCTATTCCCACGCTCCCATGTACCAATCCCACCAGCCGTTCTTTTCTCGTGGCATTTGGGAATCTGCTGCTTTGCTTTAATGCATGGTTTTCTAAAAGTGAAACACTACAATGATGGGAGAATAGATTTAAGATGCAGGAACGTGCTTGGTGAGCTGAGGATATATCTTTTGTCTTGATATAAAAGGACTTTCTGAGTGCGTTGCTTTCTCTCCTTGTACGCCGTGGTGAGCTCTTCATTGGGTCTGTGAAGGATTTCAGAAAGTGTGATCAAGTTAGGTGCATCTTGCTCATGCTCTGGGTTCTGAAGGGGGGTGGTGGGAAGATGGGAGTGAGTCCACAGGGAGCAACAAGCAGCCCAGTCCTATCCTAAAGGGACAGAAATCATGGAAGGGTTTTATAGGTACAATTAAAAAGACCAGAAACAGATGTTACGTTTCACTAATAAAGGAAATAATTACTTCACACCAGTAATTAAGCCCTGTGTAGGGACATGAGTGAGGAGGAGGAGGAGGAGGAGGAGGAGGGCAGAGGAGGGAAAAGATAAAATGAAGATCATTGGGGGGATTATTGTTGATGGATGCGTTTGGGCTCTGTGTGGTTGTGTGTGGATCGGTTTGTGGTAGAGTCCATTAAATCTAAAAGCCATTTAAGCAAAGGAAATGCTGTACGGGCAGAATATTAGATCCCATGAGGGAGTCACTGTGTTGGAAGGAAGCACAATTAACAGTGGATTACCTCATGATTATCAACATGAAAATTTAATTAGCCTCTTTTCTGCGGCAAAGAAGAGCAGCCTCTTGCCATTTTTATCACCTGTGGTTGTATTTCTGCTCACTGTACTCTCATCACCCCAGGAAGTTCATTATGGATGTTATAAAAATGCACAGTGCACATGATTTCTTTAGGGACAAGAGCAACGCTTGATTTATGTGATTTACAGTATAAATGGATAAAGACAAGCTCAGAAGAGGGACAATTGATGTTTTATGTGGCATAAAAATGCGCGAACAAACAGTATAGAAGAAAATGCTTCCTAGAGAGAGGGTTGGCAAGATCTGGTCACACTTACTTTATCTTGAGAGAAAACTCTTGGCTGCGATCCTGACAGATTTGGGTGGCTTAATGGATTTTTTCCATAGCCTGTCTGAGTATGCCTCAAACTGGAAAAAAAAAAAGTCCCCCAGGGAAATGTTACACTTTTAAGTCGATGACACTTATCAGTTGTTGCCATGTGATGTTCATGTATGATAAAAACCTTCAAAATAAAATCAGAAAATGAAGTTAAATGTAATTTTGTACAGTGTATTTAGGATTAAAAGTAAAGGATTAAATATCCTAAAAATATTAATACAGTTTTAGAATGGTTGTGGGGTTTGCTGGTGTGTTTAAGTACATAGAGCTGGTGCGTGACTATTCCTAATGCTGAATAATGGCTTAAGGTTATATTAAGAGTGAAGGTCCAAAAAGTAGCACAACAGGGGCCTGATGATAAGCAAGATCTTGACTAGTCTCATGGTCTCATGATAATGACAGATAATAGATGTAAAAACACATAGCTCTGCACATGTGTGTGTTTAATACTAAGTCCATGTCTGTAGTTTCTGTCAGATGTCAGAGGACAGTTGGACACGGTTGGACCTGCAGTTCAATGATTCAGTTCTAACTATTATTCTTTGTCTCCCATTGCATTAGTCTTCATGCAGATATAATCTATACAATCCTGCATTAACAGTAACATTAAACTCCTGGTCTGTTGATATGATTATGTAAGTATTAGAAATAGGATTAGTTTAACTTTAAAATGTGTTTGCTAGTGCTGTATGTGTTCTGTTGCATTTAACATTATATGGAACACCTTTATAGAAAAGTTATCAGTGATGATTTTAAGGATTTGTTTTTGCGGTTGCGATATTTGGTCGACTTCAGCTTTGGTTTCCATTTCAAGAAAAACTCTGTCAGTGCACTGAACAAATGTTGCTGCAAAGTGTATATGTTGGATCAGCTGGTGTCATCCATTATTGAGTAGAAATAAATGTACTCCACTGAAAGTTTCAATTCAAGGTAAAATCACAGGTTTTTCTCAAACATAGTTTTCAGATTTGCTTGGTAACGTTACTACAGAATGACCCGAGGACCTGAAATGTAGGGGAAAATTATACCTTGTAATAGCTTGGAAAAAAATGAAGCACATTATTAATGATATTTCTATCAGGCCAGAGATCAAGGAGATATGTCTGTTGTTAAAATTAAAGGCAGAAATTGTAATCCTATAAAAAAAAATAAATACACATAATACACTCAATTGCCTCTCAAGTGTTTATTTTTTCTTTCCATTTTGTATCAATCACCTCTATGCGACATCCTTGTTAAAGTCCTTGCCTCAGGCATTAGCCATTTTCTGAAACAATAACTCACAACAGGCCCTGTGCCAAATTGAATCCCACCCACATTTAGGCAGCATAGCACACTGTTAGGATGTGGCACATTTTGCATAAAGTAAGGAAATGAAAACTAACGCTAATTTATGATAACTAAATGTGGGTGTTTTGTATGTTTTGAGTGTGCAGGTGGTGCCTGTCAACATGTGATGTGGATTGAACCATAATGATGAGTGACAAATAGTCGATGAGACTGCACAGCTGTGTGCACGATTGTCTGAAAAAATAATAAATGGGTTAAATGTTGTTGTAGAATTTCATTCATTTTTCAAAAAGGCACCTGGCGGCAATGCTGAAAAGGATCAATCATATACCATGTAGATGAAAGGAGTAAAAGATGTAACGCTTCAAACTGCACAAACCATGTTTCTGCTTTTGTTTCATAAAAAATCTGTTTGTATGAAAAATGCAAAAAGTTTTAATTTGACTTTTGGAAACAAAGCGTATCATTGTCCTCTGATATTAACGTCTTATGTGTGGATGCACACAAACACAAGCAATGAGACTCCAGCAAGCTTCCTGCTGTCCAGCTGTCCACCTTATTGCAGTTCACTGCACGCGCACTCTTTTCATCCACAGTCCCCGTCCTGCTGGAGAAGTCCCACAGACGTTCCACTTATAGACCCAACATATATAACCCTGACACTAAAAACAATGAGCTTTCACTCTGTTTGCTGAAGACGTTCAGTTTGGAGCTGCGTATGCTGTGTGTTTATGCATGGTTGCATGTTTTCGTGTGTGTGTGTTCACTGAGCTAGAACAGGGAGCATTAGGAGGTGTCTTGCTCCTGGGGGGCTACTATGCTCAGTCCTAATAGGAGTCTTGTGCCTGCCGTTGTCCCAAGGGAGGGCTTCTGAATGAGGGGGTCTAACTTCACACCCCCCTCCATCCCCAGCTCGAGCCTGGCCTCCCCCACCACCCTCTCCTGTCCCTTGGGACTGGCCGAGAGACAAAGAGGGAGTGGGGCTGGGGTGAGATGGGATGTTTGGGGGGGTGCACTGTGGCCCCTGTCTTATTAGAAGGGTCGTGAACGTGTCACAATGATTAATATGCTGAGGTGCGTGGGGATACCCTAGAGTCACATTTATTCAACACGAAGGCTCCCAAACACACACTCACTACAAAATGGCACATTTGCATTTCCCATTAAGAAAAGAAAATATAGATATATATGCAAATGAAAGTCCTATTTAGGTTTATATCATTATGCATTATCCATTTGGACATTAACAATAGATGACTATTTCTCTCCCCGCCCCATTCGAGCTGTGTGTTTTCACCGAACTGGCATATGTTACTGCACAAGTGTACAACACACTGACACACATAAACAGCTGCATTTTAAGAGTTTGGTTATAAAAAGTCAACTCTTTGTCTCTAGTGTAAGATTTAAGTTTGGTCATTAAAGCCAAAATTATGTGGGGTAAATTATGACTCATTCATTAAACCATCGTATTAGCCTCACTGTAAAACAAATCCATCATTCAAATTAGCATTCACACAGATGTTAAATAACCGTGACATTAAAATATTAAAGTTCCAGTTCTCAGATGCTTAACCTTGAGTATTTACTCTGTTTAAACCATTTAGAACAGCTTTTGTTATAAAGGTATTACATTATCTTGTGGAGTATTATATCCTGTTTTAAGCACTGGGTTTGGAATTAATCACTGCACTAGGAGAAGGGAAGCTGCTTTTTATTACAGAAGTTCACAGTATTTTAAAGTATGAGAAACAGCAGTGTAGACGCTTTATGTGCTCTGTTCTTTACATGCTGTGCTTTGTGTGGAAATTAGACATAAATAAATACATGTTAGACTCACAAAGACTCTCCCCTTTTCACGTTTAGGCAGCTGCAACCTGTCACCTTTTCTGTTGTATAACCACACCTTACCTCCCCCTGTCCATCTGTTTCCAACAGTTTAACTGGCGCCTGTAACCCATTTCTGCAAATGGTTATTAAAAGCATTTACCTTTAAAATGGCCTGTGGTCATATTAAAATAGACAGATTGCATTGTGAATAAACCCTTATATTCTATATGTCTCCCCTATAGAAGCCTGTGTGCTAACTATGGGACACAGGTATCCAGGGAGTCAACCAGATGTTTGATAGGCTCACCTGCAGGCCTGCTGCGTGTTGGCAGTAAATTTCATGTGCTGCATATGCTGCAATTATACCACAGGGAAATAAGCTGCTGTAATAATGAAGTAGGTGAGAAGCACAAGGAGGAAAAGCAAACAACCCTGTTTCCTTTGGAAAACCAAAGCTTCTGTACATACCTTTCTTGTTTTTTGGTACAATAAGATTGCTGTTCTTTCTGTTGAGGGAGTAGTTTTTGTCTGCGTCTTCAGCTAAAGAGAGGAGAGGTGTCATAGCCCCAGTAGGTGGTGCTAAATGCAAGATCTGAGCTGTTGCCATTACTGTAGGTTTGCAATGAGAGCTTTAAAACAATGAGCTGTAACTGGGCAAATTGCTCAAGAAATTAAATCATAAAACAGTCCTGCAGATGTAGTAAAGTTATAAGGCCTTCAACAGTAATGTGTTATGGCTGGAGCAAAGTTAGTGCAGGTGGAGGGATTAAATGTCTCATTTCTTTACAAGCTAGCTCGCTCATTTGGCACAAGTGGAGCGCTCTGCCAAGACGTGGGCTGTGCAGGCATTCATCCTCTGTGGGCTGCATTTTACTTGTGCACTTACAGGATCTATAAAGGCACAAATTGATTTCACCTATCAATGCAGTCATTGTTTAACATGACGCAGCTCATATGTTGTGCATGTGTGTTTAATAACGGGGGTCCTAACTGGATCACGGTGTATGGTCCCTGCTTCTCAGGTTACTCCTTTTTTGGAGGGTGGCTGCTCAAGAAAGAAAGGCCTCTGCTCAAGAACAATTTCAGCCCCACAGTGTGCCTTTATTTTCTTTCAATAACTTAATAAATGCGGTGGAAAATGCTACAAGGGAAGAGCTGTTGTAAGTCTGTCCCCATCTGCAGCGACAACAACAAAAACAGTTGTAATCGCAAGTAAAAACTAAACAAACTGCAGAATCATGCATTCCCGGTTTTCTGCTGATGAGCAAACACAACACCGCCCACGTTAATTGCTGTGACCCCAGCAACCCACCAAAAGGAACATTGACATATTGTTTGTCCAGCGTGAGACACTGTATAATTTACACTCACTAATGACTGTCCCTGGAAATACAGGCTGAAGGACCACGTCTGTCCCTGGCTTGGCCCTTATTCAATGTTGGCCTGGACTCTTCTAATGGATAGTCCATCTGTACCTCAATGAATTCATATCCCTCAATGCATGCCCATAATTCAATTACAACACTTGTTTGGTGTAAAAAAAAAAAAAAAAAAAAAAAACAGCCCTGCGCAGTGTTCTCTCCTAGTCAGTTGAGGTTTGATAAACAATTCACTATTGGCTGGACAATCTCCACCCTAATCAAAACAAAAACAAACTGTGGCTGATTCAGCTCTGTTGTGCCTCAGAGATTTCAAATGATTCTCTAGTGAAAAGGCGTGTTGTGAAGAAAGACATATTACCATTGCCATAGGGTCGACCTTGACCTTCAAACTCAATCTGGCTATTAGGGCTGCCCCTCCCCAGCACCCCTGAGATGTAAAGAGGCTGACGGTTTTGACCCCTGATCCCATTTCTTAACTAGGCTGAGGTGCCAAATAACCTTTTGACCCAGGAAGCATTTGCAGGTTGCCTGAGCAACCTCAGATTTAGCAATGATTGACAGGTCTGAACATTTTTATTTTTTTTTTTAAATCTTGTTTTTTTAAGTGGAGGCACAACAAAACTCCTCTGCAGCATGACAGAGAATGTTTAAGTCTGGAGTTGTAAATTATCAAATATGCACTGTGAAAATGGGTTGATTAAATATTCTATTGTACTCTGCTGGCACATTATTATGCCAGATAGATACAGAATAAATTTCCCTTAATAAATGAATGCTTTACATGGAAATGAATGCAGTGGATGGATGTCATTATATCAGATGGAGGTTTATGTAAATGAACCAGTGCAGATTTGACATGTGGTGCAAATCACAGAAACACCAGAGCTCAGGATCATGACAGGAATAAATCTGCCTATTTTAGGAGACGCCTTGTCTTCTGTGACATAACCCTTAATCCAGACCCCCAAATATATTTACTGATAGGGTGAGCCACTAAAAAACTTGGGATGTTTCAATTTGGTGATAGTAATGTAGGGGTAGACCATTTTATTATGATTGACCCAGGGGAATCTAAGGTTACCATCTGGCCACTGGCTACTGATCCTTGTTTTAATATGCAAATGAAACGGTTTTTCCAACTTTGATGTAATCACAAAAGTAACCTGACTGAATTAAGCAAACAACAGGACCATGTGCACATAACCGACAGACTTCATTCAGATTACAGCAGAAATCAGCAGTGGCACCGAGGACAATTTACCAAAATATAGTAACGCTAACATTCAACTTACACTATAACATCCTATGATGAGGTTTATACAGTGTCTGTACAGTAAATTTCACAAATCCTTGAGCTCCTTTATCTTTTTGTCCTTCCCAAAACATAGATAATGAGAATAAATGGGGAAAGAACTCATATTCCATATATAGACTGAGTATATCTCTTCTTGTCGTAGTAAATATTGTTCTTCTGACTGATGTGACATTAATTTATTCTTTATGTTAAAAAAATATTTCCACATTTAGTTTACAGCTACTAAATGAGTTCATGTGTGCTGTCATTTTCTGGTCTGGATCAGAAACAAACAGCAATGAACAGACCTAGTGTAAAATCTCAAATATAGTTTGGCTTTTCCTAATATAACAAGACAGATAACAGATACAATATTGTCCCGAATAAACTGTTTTTTTTCCCGTAAAAATAAGCTTTTCAAAAGTGGGAACTCTATTATTTCAGCACTTTGAATTTTGTGTTGTTGATTTCGTCACTTTGTAGATTTGTTTTATATGTTTCTCTAAGCTTTTTCTAAATATTTTTAGCAATATATATTCAAGGGACACAAAAGATCAGATTTTTAGTAAATGAACGTTGTCATAGTATTTAACTCACAAACCTGGGTTTGTCTGCACAGTTTCAGGTGCAGGTGCACAGATAAACATGTTGCTGTTGTTTCTTCCACAGCTGAGCCTCTGGTGCAGGTGAATGGGAAGCCGAGCTGTTGTTTCTTCAAGTTTAGCCCCAAACTGATGTTCACCAAGGTGCTGAAGGCCCAGTTGTGGGTATACCTGCGACCGCTTCAGCAGACGTCCACAGTCTACCTGCAGATCCTCCGACTCAAGCCTGTGACAGAGCAAGGCAGCCGCCACATCCGCATCCGCTCACTGAAGATTGAGCTCAACTCCAGGGTCGGCCACTGGCAAAGTATTGACTTTAAGCACGTGTTGCAGAACTGGTTCAAACAGCCACACACCAACTGGGGAATCGACATCAACGCCTTTGACGAGAGTGGCAATGACCTAGCAGTTACCTCGCTTCGACCCGGGGAGGAGGGACTGGTAAGGACCCTCAGACCTGTCCCTGGGGGGTGGGCCCACTTTAATCATGGCTCTGATTTATGCAAATAAAATTTCATATTTAAATTCAAAGAACAATGAGCAAATGCAAAGGTCAATATGTCAAAAAATTAGCAAGACTCTCCCAAACCCCAACTAACAATCTGATTAACAAATAGTCATTAATGTCCATCTCACTGTAATTCACTGCTGATGGCATCACTGCCTAGTCATTTTCTGACACTTTCTACTTTCCCCTCTTTATGATGAAACTAAATCAGGTTGAAAGTTAGAATATTTTAAATGCTGTTGTCATTGGTTGCATTAATTAATTCAGTATCAATTTAATATTTATTAAATTAATCAGCATTATGAATATGAAGATAATTTGTAAATACATAGAGTCATTAGAGGAAGCATGAACCAATTCAGATGGTAATTTAGTTTATGTAGTTTATCATAAGTGATGGGACACAAAAATGTCATCCCAGGTGGCATCTTTGTTCATCCAACTTGTAAAGGCTTGTTTTTATTGCCTAACAGGTGGATACTGATGTTCATGACTAATAACGTCACAGAACACATCATGTTAATACACTTTAAATACCATCACTTTTCAACAGCTACAGTCTGACAAATCCATATTTAGCTGCTTTTTTATATCAGCCCTACCTATTATCACATCTATAGTCTGAATGTCTGCAGCTAATTGGATGAAATAAGCCCACTATGTGTGCTGTGACAGCACTCAGATCCTATAGTTAATGTACATCTTCTGTGCTCATGAACCATTGTGGACATAGCTTTTTCTTTTAGTCAATATTTAACTTAAATTGAGGGTTAATGAGAGACAATTTCTGAATGTTTTGATGTTTAGTATCTTTTCTCTCATGTAGATTAATAATGATCCAACATGAAACTCTGTGAACATGAACAGGAACAACAGGAAAGTCCACATCAGGCATCACTATAATCACCTTGGCCTATTTGCTTAAATCGTTTTAAATGATGAACTACTGCGTTTATGTCAAATGTAATGGATGGGCTGCATGGCTGAGTTCACACTTCAGACTTAAAGGAAAACCATACGTGAACAATTAATCTAGTTACAAATCCCAGTGTTACCACCACTGACATTTACATTCAACATCTACATTGAATTATGTAGGCCACTCATCCCAGTTAGGCAACACCAAATATTTACCAAGTGGTCATTTGGGTCAGATCTCCACAACACATATCAGAGGTCAGCTCTGGTGTCTTGGCCAATAAATCGCTGCCCTCTGAGCACACAGCAGTGTGCAATATTATTCTTGAACAGAAAAAAAAGGAAAAGATCAAAAACACAGGCATGTGTACAAAAATAAAACAAAACACAACAAGCAAAGAAAGAGTCAAACTCTGCTTCTCCCTGATCCTCTGGGTCTTTTTTCTACAACAAAAGCCCTAAAGGCCAAGCTGACATGGTCTCACCCCAGTGGCCTTTCAGCTTATTTCCTCTTTTGAATGCGTCACAAAAAACTGTGCTCGAGCCCAGCTGGAATCACTGTGGGGAGAGGAAGGCTTTGTAAAACAAACATGATGGAGTAAAATATTTGATCAGTTTGCTTTGCCCAAAGGTTAAGGTTCTGGTAACCTATAGATTGTGGTTCATGGACCAAACCAAGCTTATGTGAGATATCACTGTTTGTATCAGTATTTTTTGTATCAGTGTTTTTGGAACTGGTACGCAAATAGCACACTGTGTTGCCACTATGCATGTCATGTATTTTTGTATGTTGTCATTAACCTATATATGTGAACACTCATTTCGAATTATTCATTTGGCATCAATTTAGTATGAGGATAAAGTGGTAGCAACTGTAAATTATGTAGCTAAATGTGTACTTCCAACAACCAAGTCTGTCTGAACTGAGATGTCCAAGAACCTCACATCAAATTCAGCTGACAACCAAATGACCAAATCGAATTGAGAATTTGGTAAATTCCTCTTAATAGATGATGGTATAAACTGTGGCCAATCCTATAGATACTTTTTACTTTTAGATTTAAAGTATGTTTGTAATATGTATAGAAGACACATATAAAATATATAAATATATAGATATATGTAAATGTATAGTGTTGGAAACACACACTGTTGTGTGTGACGGGATCAATGTGATGTATAATACAGATGTTTAGGTGCCATTAAGGTAGAAAAATTCTATAAACACACTCCCTTTACCATTACTCTGTCAAATGCTGAAAACATGCATGGAAAAAAACCTGCCTTCACACTTCATTACTTGATAATGTACAGTTTATTTTCACCTGGAAACTTTACAAAAGAGATTAGATGAATGAATGTTATTAAGGTCACATTTTCATTGCCATACCTTATATACGATAAACACCTACTGTTAACAGCAGAGACACTGCACCGAAGGTCGAAATGGAAACGTGACATAACCTAAAATCTTCATGTTTCTGTTTGTGATAGGATTGAACAGGTAGTCTATGTTAGTGTGTTTTTGGGTTTTTGGTTGGTTTTTTTTTTTGTTTGTTTTGCTTTGTTTTGTATTGTTTTGTTTTTTTGGGGGGGGTTTTTAGATTTTTTTTTTTTTTTTTTTTTTTTTTTTTAGAAGTTTTCAGGTTTCTTTGTTTAAGTTTTGTTCTTTATTTGGATATATAAAATGCTTGGTCATGAAGTAGTTGCTAGATATGTCCAAATAAGGATTTGTACAAAAATGTCAAACTGTTCCTTTAAAACATGACGTAGCACAGACATCAGTAGAGACCCAGTGAAGACAGGAGTGTACAGAGACAGGGTCCAGAGCAACATTAAGACAAGACAAGATTAAAACTGAACCAGATACACAGCAAAGGCATGAATACCATCTCATCAGTGTTTATCACAAGGAAAGTGTAGAGTGTCATGCTACTTCAAAAGCCAGAGTAAAGCGTATATTATAGCACATTTCTTTCCAGATACAACTATAACATGACATCATTAAAATAGATGATAATTAAAATGAAGGGCAGGCAATAGAAGATACTGAACAACTTAAAATTATAAATTATTAAAAATAAATCAATAAACTGTAGCAAAACACAAAACAAGAAATTAATAAAAAGCAATAAGACAACCAACAGAATCAGTAGAATTATCAGTATTTCTAAACTACTGTTTTCTTTTATACCTTTGTCACAGATGAACTTTGTAGTTCAGGTTGACTGGTCTTGTTACACTGGATTTGGCTGATATCTCTTCCAGATGGACAAAGCTTCTTCTCCAAAGAGTCTAATGTTAGAAACCACTGACATTTCTTTAGCTGAAGCAGGTTATTTTACATCGAATCACGTTAATAATATTAATGTTGAATCAGATAATGCACAGTGAAATCCTACAGCTGACTGGTCTGAACCTCTTCATCCCCAAAAACCTTTTTTCCCCCTTATATGTGAAATGTATCATTGCAGAAAACATCTACCAGAAAGTACATGTGTGTCATCTTTGTGTTACTGTAATTTTGTGTTCATTTTAACCCTTTATAGGGCACTCATTAAAGTACTTTGAAATTCTAAATTCCAACCCTAGTGTGTGTGTAACAAACATGTATTTTAGGACGTTAGAACATCAGTTTTAGAGCATTACAACGTAAGTGCTGACACCTGTCAACACACACATTATCACTTTGAACACCGTGACTTTCATTGGTGCCATTTTAGCATCCAAGGTTGAATGATGGTCTTGTTCTCCAACTGACAGTTCAACAAAATCTTTATTCATAACACTGTAGCTCCAAAGCTTTGCTCTTAACACTCTGTGAGCTAGACAGAAAGTAGAAAACAACAAAAATATCACTTTAATATTCCAATTTAAAATATTATTATCTTACTTCTAATCTTTTTAGGACTTCCAATATTCCCATAACATTTAAACACACTTCAAATACACTTTACTGCAAATCAGGGGTCATCAATCCTAGTCCTCGAGGGCCAGTGTCCTGCATGTTTTAACTGTGTCCCTCTTCCAACACACCTGATTCAAATGATCAGCCTATCCTCAAGCTCTGCAGAAGCCTCATAATACTGTCAGGTGTGTTGGAAGAGAGAAACATCGAGAGAATTCAGTCCTCTTTAAATAAATTACATCAGTTTATTCGGATATGGCATCCCCTTCAACAATATATTGATAACTCAACTTGATTATCATTAATATTTATGTGGCCTTCCCTGCTGTGATACATCCGAAGTCCTGGGATGGGGCGGGGAAGTGTGGGGGGGTGATTAAATTGTGTGTTTGTTTTATTGCTTTCCTCTGTTGTACGTTTTTTCTTTGTTCACACTGTCTATTTTTCAAAATGTGGACAACTAGTAATAATGGATGTTTTTTTGTGACTGTTGAATAAAAAGATTGAAAACAGAAGAGGGAAACACCTAAAACATACAGGATACTGGCCCTCAAGGACCAGGATTGGTGACCCCTGCTGTAAATTAAAGCTTAAATCTGAAAATGAATTCAATTTGCTATTCTTCATGGTACCTAACAAAGCAGGTCCACTCACTGTTCATGCAGAGGTGGACCTTACAGACCCTGGAGACCGCATTTGATTTCAGATCGTTGCCTCACTGTCCTCACTGTAACTGTTGCTGTTACTGTCTTATATAATGCATGTGGAAATGACCAAAAACAGTCACTTGCCTGATCAAGGCTTAACACAACAAGCTCCGTAGTGTAACGACTGTATTTTCAGTAACTGACGGCTCAGGTATGTGTATGCTGTTGTTCTCTTATAACCACCTCTTTCTCTCTCTCTGTCCCCCCTGATTCCAGCAGCCGTTCCTGGAGGTGAAGGTTCTGGAGACAACCAAACGCTCTCGGAGAAACCTGGGGCTGGACTGTGACGAGCATTCCACGGAGTCTCGCTGCTGTCGCTACCCTCTAACTGTGGATTTTGAGGCGTTCGGCTGGGACTGGATCATTGCCCCCAAACGCTACAAAGCCAACTATTGCTCCGGCCAGTGCGAGTATATGTTTATGCAGAAATACCCACACACCCACCTGGTGCAGCACGCCAACCCTAGAGGCTCCGCCGGGCCCTGCTGTACCCCGACCAAGATGTCCCCCATTAACATGCTCTACTTCAATGACAAGCAACAGATCATCCACGGAAAGATTCCAGGGATGGTGGTGGATCGATGTGGCTGCTCTTAGGCTACAGGGGAGATGCACACTTGTGTACAGCCACCATTGCATCATACCACCCAAAACCCTTATGGAGCTCTCCCCTGGCACCAGAACCCACAGCTCGGCACCAGATTCCACTTTTTGCTCGGCCACAAAAACATTCCACTGGGTTTCCATTTTTTTTCCAGTAATTAAATTGATTCAAAATGTATAAGTTCTAAATGAAATATGAATCAAAAAAAGGACTGAGTGATGGAAAAACAGTACATTATGAATGAGTTTAAGAGGTTGTACTTGTGGAGCAACCTCATAAAAAAGTAAATGAGACAAAACTATGTTATTGTGTTAGTTTTGTGGGGTTTTAATTATTTTATTTTTTTTTTATCTTTGTGAAATGTCCATGCTAGTAGTGGATTGAGATGACAGGAGACATACGTGAGCATTTACAATATTTTTAATGCAATTTCAGTCCTAATGGAGTTTAAGGGTCTTGACAAAACACTATTTCACTGATACACTTAACGGCTGAAATTTAATCCACAAAATTGTTTGCAAGGGGGCATGTTCAGTTCTTCTGCAGTCCATCACATTAACAAAAACTCCCACAAGTAAATTCATGCTAATGTGAGGAGGGTTTACCATTAGACATACAAAAATGTTGTTTACAGATGTTAGAGATGTGCTATAGAGATGTAAAGTGTTAAGGAGATCCAAAACCAAACCTGTACCCTCTATTAATGTATAACACCCCAGTGTGACATTCTCGAGTATCTATGAAAACCTTTCACAGTTACTTTGATCTTGTTTTATTTGTAGCCTTATAAAACTCAAAAAAAGAAAAGGAAGAGGTATTTTATCCTCCGTCTTTCAAAGTGTATTAAAAAAAAGCCAGTATTGTGCCATTCTGAAAATGCACAGACTTAGTTTGGACTTGCACACTAAAGTTTAAAACAGAACTGTAACGTCGATGCAGTTGGAAGGAGGAGGGTATGTTTGTCAGGATGCACAGGAACCCTCTGGTCACATTTTTTATTATCTTTCTTATTTAACAAAGAAAACACATCCATCGTTTGAACAGCAGAGAAGTAAATGCACTGTTTCATAACTTGAAGAGGCCTGGGACTGAGCATGTAATAACAAACACATCAAAATCCACACACTAATATATCAATCACACAAGAAAGTGCTCGTATACTCAACCTGCTGTAAAAAAAAAAAAAAAAGAAAAAGAAAAAAAAGAGACATTTGAGTGAATTACACAGCTGAGAATAGTTCAAAACATGATTGTTTTTGTTATCTGTAGAAGTCCACATGCTCATATTTACAGCAGTGTACACATCTGTTAAAATTACACTGAAATTAAGAAAAAGTAGTGGCTAAAATCCAATTTGAAGTGCAAAATACTTTAATGGCAGTTCTGTTTTCAGATATAATAGCTTTTATAGACCGCATCAAAACATGCAAAAAATAAAAAATGCAAAAAAAATAAATATATATATATATATATAAAGAATGCAACTCAACCACTGACCTTAGATTAGAGAACATATTTGATTGCATTTTAAAATGCCCCCATTCACTTCAACCTCAACTGTGTTATCATTATCATAACGGGAAAAAATATTGTTAGTGCTTGAACACAGAATAGATTAGTAAGCTAAACGTCTGTCTTTGTCTCCTGGATGTCAAAGCAAAGATATCCTTTTGTTGTAAACGAAAGCACTATGCTGTTGGATAAAGGAAGAGCCTTCTGACATTATATATAAATGATATATGTATATATTAAAAAGGGGTACAAAAACCTTTTTGGGGGCACTCTACCTTACCAACAATAAATTTTGCACTATGGGACGTTCATGGCGTGAGGAGGTAAAGTGTTGTTTGTGTTTTACCAAGCACAAGAGAGCTTGTACAGTATAGGATAAAAAAAAAATATTCAAGCTTCTGGTGATAAACCGTATGTATGAACTAGAAAGGTTATCACTTCTTTTTGATACCATCACGCTTTCCTGACTTTTGTCTGAAGCGGGGGCCTGTCCATACACTCACACACTTTTATCCAATCTGGAACCTGGACGTACTGTACCAGTGGCCTGAAAGGCCTCCTTGCCCACTTTGGGTGATAAGTCATGTGTGTAATAAGTGTCTGGATCAATGAACATAGAATGCTTTAACTGGAAATGGCCCGCCCACCAACTTTAATCTGTTACCATGTTAGAGAGACTACGTCCTTTTGACTTAAACAATGTGTTGACTGTCTTGCATAGACATGTTTTTGCCTTTGTGTGTATTTTAAGTGAAAGCACCCATGTAAGAATGGGAGGAGTATCCAGGGATTGTTAGCCAAAGTAGAGGATGACATGTTGTGTGCTGTAACTTTTGTGATTGCAGGAATATGCTAGAACATTTCAAAGGGAGGAAAGCTGGTAGGGGCAGTGGTTGGAAATAATTAAACTGGTCAATTGTCTATTTATTAATAATTACAATGCATTTCAAAGTCTGTCTACCTCACTTTAGCCTTCTAAAAACCTTGCTTTGTTTTAAATTTGTCATCGATTAATCTGCGCAAACATTAAACTCATATGAAGCCCCTTCCCCCAAAAAATGTAGATGAAAACCACAGGGTTCCCTTGCTCTCAGGTTCAGATTGAGTTATTGACAGAGTGACTGATGGTAGCGGCTCTGGTAATATGTGTGGTCAAAGGAAATAATAATAATAATTAGCTGTGCCCACAACTATGGCTTAACTATGGTTAAAGCTGTTAAGAAGTTGCATTTTGAATTTTAGTGTTTGTATACTGGTATGTGTGAGAGTGTTTTCATATAAATATATGAGAGTAAGAAATCTCTATGTAAATACCTACCCAAATGTTGACATTTATGATGTTTTGGACAGGTTCACCGCTTCTAATGTTTTTCTCACTTTCCCCCGTCATTCCTCCGTTCTTTGTGTAGTTAAAAATCACCCCAACTTTGTAGTTTAATGGTTGTGCATATGAATAACTGTTCAATTGTTATGTTTGCCTTTTTTGTTTATTTACTGTCATTTTTCTTTTGTACAATAAATCATTTATTTAGCTTATGGGATTCATTGTTTATTTCTCAATGCATCTGTAAAACTTTGGTTTTTCATTGGTGGGTTTGTCCTTCTCACATTTTACAGTAAATGCCAACGTATTAATGCACTGAATCAGGTACAATGAAAACATGACAAGACTTTAGAAGAACTTTAAAGGCTGCTGCAGAAATGTGTAAATGTTTATATGACAGTGCTATCAAAAGAAACCAGCCACAAATAGGAATGATGTCATGTCAAGTCAACTTCTATCTATCTTAGGAGGTCATAATTTAAGAAATACATTAAATCTAAGCTTAAGTTTTGTTCACAAATGAGCGATTCAAAGTTAATTTACTCATTTAGCTTTTACTTAACATTTAATACTGAGCTACAGTAAATGTCCCATTTGGAATATGTCCTGACAGATTATTATTATTATTATTATTATTATTATTATTATTATTATTATTCATAATTATAATAATATTTTTAAAATAACTGAATTCTAGAAATCCTCTCTGACATAAACCTACATGAAATAGACAAATGTATTTGCTTCAGTCAGTCAGTAGAAAAACAGTTTGTGTATTTTTTGTGTTTGTTTAAGGTGTAATACTACTTAACAGTTTGTTTAAAAATATTTAAATCCAATGTTACATCTTTCATTCTAGCTAAGCTGTTCATAATGGAGTATGAAAAGAAGCTAAGCTAATTAGCAACAGGTAAAGTCTATGTGGTTTATTCTGTCTTTATTTAGTGATACAAGAATCCCAAACTGTCACATTTGTGTGCATTTCATTTTCTCATACATATTTGGGATGAGTAGACGTAGTTCATAGTTCATAAGGGGGCAGTTTATTTTACTGTAAAACATTGGAATATTGTCGACAAATAACATCAGAATATCATCATTTATCACTTTGAACAGTTGCAGTTTTTACCTTTAATTATGTGTTTTGCTTTTGTTTCCTTAAGTTGAAGACAACAGGGTTGACAAATAAAGAATGAAAAGTGCGAAGGACGGAAACTCAAAATAATACTCATTAGCACATTTTTTATTGCTAATAATAGATAAATAAGTCATAAATAGATCAAATTTGACCTTGCCTTATACAAAAGAACAAGAAAAGGACGTTGTATATCACTAACATCAAATGTAAATGATCCTATATGTTCTTAAGATGGTTACATATGTACAAGAAACTTCAGCTTAGGATCCTTCCATTTGTATAAGAGACAGTAGCTCACTCTCAAACCTAAAATATGATCTTCACGGTCACAGTTCATCCCCCACACCTTGACTAGAACACCTTTTTTTTCCACCAGTACAAAGCCGCTGGTGCCATCCCCGATTCCTGGAAAATATTAACAGGCAGCAGAGGTGGCAGGAAGCAAATTCACTGTGAGGCTAATTGGTGAAAGAGAGCGATCAGGGGACAAAGGTTTAGTGTTGGGGTTTGGGTCGCCATTATTTGGATTTCATATAAGATCCAGCCTGACCCAATTAATATGCCACCTGATAGGAGGGCCTCTCATCAACCTAATTTAGAGAATCAATAGGAGACAAACGAGAGTGAGCACGAAGCTCTTTACGGATGCAAATACACAAAGACCACCCAGTACAAGCTTGAGGAGACTGATGCCAGCAATGACATAAACCTTTTGACAAATCCTCACTTGACATAAACAAACATTCACACAGTCCCTTGCCCCTCAAGTGCATCAATGTGCCATACACATCATCAGTCATACCCGCCCTACATAGACAAGGGAGGACATTGATGGATGTTTTTTATTGTTTTGACTCATAAGGAGTAGTTGTAGAAGTTGGGCATTAAGCGTTAGAGGCTAATACTGGGCTCAAAGCCTTAAGACTAACATCATGAACTCTGACCCCGCTCCATTAAACCAAGTCAAAGTATTCTGCAGAGGCACTTGTGGTAAAAAGTACAGTACAATGGGAATATTGAACATGTTACAAAGCCCGCGAGAATGCCCGGTGGGGGCTGGGAGGATTTGGGAGGAGCTTTATGGCAATTATAGCCATAAAGTTAAGAAAGAAGGTGAATTGGGGGCAGTACTCAATAGCTTAAATTGCTGGACACAGTCATCAGTAACACCTTTTTGTCTGGCTCGCTGACTGGCCAGTGTTTAGAAAGGGGAACTGTTCAGGAAAAGATCACACACTCTCTTATGGGATGAAAGAATCTCACATGACAATAAAAAAGAAAAAAAACCAAAACTGGAGACACAAGTTTTGAGTTGTAATGTCTTGACAGAGAATCAAAGTTGATTGTTTATGGTTTGTATTTTATGTTAACATATTAAAAAGTTTAGTTTTGCTTTTGTTTTGTTTTTATTTATGGTCTGAATATTTTCACTTGAATATTTCCTGGGTATAATGATTGATTTTATTTTTATTTTTTTTATTCATGGCACTGTAAACATAAAGTCACACAAGTCATCCATTTCATTGCGTATTTCAGACTGAAAATAAGTATTTTCTGAATGAATTTCAATCCATCAGTCATTGCAATTCATTCCAAAACCTCTTTTCTTTAGTGTCATCTTTCTTAAGAACAGCAACAGCATAAATAGCCATGTAGGTAAAGTTAATTTATGTTGCTGTTTAACACACAAAACTTACAATAGACTATATTTCGCTTTTGAGAACTCAGGTTTGTGCAACTGGTTTAACGTGACTGATAAACTGTCAGAAACATACTTACTGAAGTTAATTTTCTTTGTTAATTCACTGATTCTGTTGTATATATCACCTGTTTGTGTACCAAATTGTGTATATATTTTTAAAGAACAATTCACTCTAAAAACATGTACAACAGATAATACATGTCATGACCTCTCCAAGCTGAAATCCACATGCAGATCTGTTCATTACCTTCTTTCTTCTCAGGTTTAATTTGCAGTCGTTAAATCACATTTCAGCTCAGCTCTACTAATTGACAGCTGTCAGTTTTTCTGCCTCCGGAGCCATCTGGTTTGGTGCTGTTTGTGCCGTTGGGTGTTAGAGTCACCTGGGCCTGCCCGCCTTCCAGGGACATGTCGCTGGGCCGTCCCACTGATCTGAGAGGATACCTGGGGTCAAGACGACCTCCCCTACCCTGGAGGATTTCCTCTAATGCTCAGACCCAGAAAGGAAGACACAGAGCTCATAATTATTACAATTATCTCTGCTTATGTTTGATGATACTGTGGTGTTCAATGCAGTGAAGTTTTTCATCCTCAGTATATTTGTATTAAAGACATTTGCAATGAAGAAAGACACACTGGTGCTGAGTTAGCTCGCTTCTAAATAATTACAGATAGATACAGATAAGGAAACAGATACAGAAACAGATATAGATACACATGCACAAACACATACGCATACACATAAACACATACAGATACAGATATAAAAACAGATATAGATACAGATACACATGCACAAACACATAAACACACATACACACAAACAGATACAGATACACAAACATACGCATACACATAAACACATACAGATACAGATACACAAACATACGCATACACATAAACACATACAGATACAGATATAGAAACAGATATAGATACAGATACACATGCACAAACACATAAACACACATACACACAAACACATACACATAACACACATGTACATACATGGAATATAATTTCGTTGCTCTGAAATATGTGCAATGACAATAAAATTCTATTCTATTCTATTCTAAACACATACAGATACACATAGATACAGGTACACATGCACATGCACATAAACTCAAACATGCACACAAACACATACAGATACAAATACACATGCACAAACACATAAATACATGTACACATAAATACATACAGATACAGAAACAGATACAATTACTGATATAGGTACAGATACACAAACACACACACACACATATACACATTCACATTCGCATTTACATACACATTCAGATAGACACAGATGAACATTATTGATCCCCAAGGGGAAATTCACTGATTAAAAGTCCATTTCATTTAAAACTGAACAAATGTAGAAAAAGACATGAGTTATTATCTTACCATCAGAATGTAAAATGTAAATTTTAGTGAAGGTTTCTATGATGCTGTTGAATTAGTTGAATCATCTCAACTTCATAATGAAGTCAGCTTCATTTGTATTTGATGAAATTAGAAAGCTAATCTGTCTACAGCAAATCTGACCAAAAACAGGGTCTTATAATGCTTTCTTCAATACATAAAATGCAAATATTAACAACCTGTGTAAATCTGATTAATCAAGTTTAAACAAAATGAACAGGCTTCACAAAGTTGGTGGAAGGCTTCATGGTAATGCAATGTTTTTATTTTTTCCATTTAGCTTAAAATTATGCTTCTTTTTGCATCATTTTGGACTTGTATTACTGCAGCCTTTTAACTTCAGATCAAATATGTTATTATGAAGTATGACTGATATTATCAACAGAGAATTCCTGTTTTACAAATGCTAAATGACCCAAGCTTTAAGAATAAAGTTTATTTCCAGAAAATGCACAGTTTCCATTCAGTGCATTGTTTATAGGCAGTCGTTTAGTAGTAGGAAATACCCAGAAAATGAATACCAACCATTTTAAAAGGAGGATTTACCA
Organism: Ostorhinchus rueppellii; assembly: GCA_030068375.1. NCBI lineage: Eukaryota > Metazoa > Chordata > Actinopteri > Kurtiformes > Apogonidae > Ostorhinchus > Ostorhinchus rueppellii. The sequence continues at coordinate 24,753,012 of JAQQZY010000023.1, forward strand.
ATGAGAAAATAATCTTTCATGCATTAGTGTGAAACATGAGATGGGATTTCTCTGGTTCTCACAGGTAAAACTTGTGTGATGAGTAAAAACATGAAACAGCAGCTTCTCAATCTGCACATTCCATCCACTTATTTTGAATGCTCCTCACAGCAGTGTGTGATTACTTGAAAGTCAGTCGGACATCTCTCTTTTGGCAACAACAGGAATCAGCCCAAGAGTGAAAAACAAAACCTTTTGTCCCACACTGTTGTCCTGTAGCTGCTGCCGCTGTAGTCCTGCCAATAATCCTAAATCTGCCTCCTTTCTGGAACCACTTCTCCAATCTGTATGACAATAACATGAAAATGCAGAAATATTATATGTGGTGCTGTTGTTGTTGTTGTTGTTGTTGTTGTTGCTGCTGCTGGTGGTGAAGGTAAAATGTGAGCAAAACAACACACGCACAGACAGATTACATAAATACGTTGTGCTTATATAATGTGAAGCACTGACGCAGCTTTCAGGTCTGTGTTTTAGCTGTTTCAGGGAAAATTAAAGAGGATGACATACTAAAAATTGGGAAGGTTATGCGAGGACACAGCTGCACTCCCTCTCTAACATGGTAGGGCTGAACACACTGAAATATTCCAGGTCACTGATCAAGCCTGCAAAAACACTCTTAAACCTCCTTCATACACACCTTTACTGTATAATTGTATGAAATGATTTTAGGGGCTTAAACTCACTTTGTATCCCACATCCATTCTGAGAAATGTAAACATTTAGCATAAACTTTACATATCACAGAGCAGAGAAGTGTGTATTTCACATTTTTAACATAGTATTAAACTAGAATTACTAATATGGACATTATGTATGCTCTGTACATACTGCTTGATTTCTGTTCAGTGAGTGTTTTTCTTTCGTATCATTCTGCTTCTGAACATGAGCTTTGTGAGACATTAGATTGTGTCACATAAATTGCTCATATGAATATGATTCTGTGTTCCATCAGAGAGAAATTCAACACACATTCTTAAATAGGATTATATATGAATGTGGAGGAAATAAGAGGTTTATGTGGATATAAAATAAATTGTTATTATACTACTTTGTGTAATTTTTTTGGGGGGGAAAAACAGCATCAAAACATAACAATAATGACTGGTCAAAATATAAAACTGGGGGCAGAGATGCTGTCGGTTACAGTGCTGGCCAATAAAAAAGGGGTTGTGGATTTCTTTGAGGCCTGAGTAGTCAGTGAAAGGCACTGTGGGGTCTCCATAGTTCACATGGCAAACTCTCAAACACCCACGGGGAGGTTGCCCTCCCTCCCTCCCCTGTCATGCCTTAACTGAGGCTAGTGTTGACACAGTGCTGGCCAATCTAATTTTGATTGTCAGGAGCAAGGAATGGTGATCCTCCCCCCGCCCCCCTGAGATCATCAAGTTCATTTCTCTGGCTGCATAGGGGTTTTTTTTCCTTTCGACCCCCCCACCCCCCGCTCCATCTCCCCATCTCCCCACCACTAGAACAATATTCAGCCGTTCCTGGGCCTCTCAGAGTGAGCTCACTGGAGTTAATCTCTCAGGCCTCTCTCTCCTCTCTATTGCTGCCTCTCTCTCACTCGCACTCTCTCGCTCCCTTTCTATTCAAGAAGCCAGCCAGCTTGAACAGCATTAGTGACAGTTATTATTTAGACTAATGAGTAAAATCTCAAAGGCAACAAAAGTGGACTGTGACATCGGCTGTAACAGCTTTCATAAATCACTTATTCTTGGCAAGAGGGGTTTATCAATAAGTGGGTGACAAATAAAAATGTTTGCAGTTCATCAGTTTAATAATCACAAACAAAAGTGGTGACACAAAGAGCAATTGTCAAAGAAAAGCTGTGAAATATCACAAACCACAATAGTTTTTCCAAAGGTGTCGCATCAGAAAGGAGACAAAAAGGGCTGAAGAAAGAGACAAATTAGCCAAATTTGTAATTAAAATGTCTGCGATTATCATATGCAACTATTGGTATTTTGAATATTTATAACTAAATAATTGTCCTAGATTTTACTGAATGATAAATAACCGTGTATTTGAATTCAGATTCATTCATTATTCATGCGTTGTCTGATATTCTAATTTAGTTTAATGCTACCCATCATTTTAGATTTAAGTATGCATGATGGGTTCACGCGAAAAAGGGGTTACTTAATGTCTTTTGTGTGCAGAAACACGGGCAAATTTGGTGGAATCAGCGCAGTCTAATTCAAACAGTCGTCGACATTAACATTTTCCCAGTCACTTCTCCATCAATGAGATGCAATAACAGTCCAGCTGTGAGGGCGCGTGGATTAATTACATATGAAATGTAATTATATGAAAGAGAATCTGTTCTAATCAGCCAAAGTACCTGAATAAACAGCCCACATTACAGAATAATGAAGGTGATTGATGTTGTACTTTGTAATGCTTGCATGACATTATTTAAATGGTAGCATTTAAATTACATCCACATTAGCTGATTTTAACACATCTATCATCAAATTGTAATGTCACAGTTTTACTTGATCGTCCTGATGCTAATTAAAATCCAACAGAAATGTGGCTGCACAAGTTTAAATGTGGTTTAATAGGTTAACCAGATGGGGGCAGTATAACTAAAGGTCAAAGTTAAAATTAAAACACCACACTACATTACACATCACTTTTTAATGTAGCTTAAGCAAAACTGGAAAACATAGCCAGTTAAGTAAAATTTGATAAGCAATTAAAACTTTAGAGAAATATTCACCTCAGCTTATAGAAATCATCCACATATAGTAATATAAAGTGGAATTTAATTGTCTGCATAGTTTGTCTGCTGTATTAATTAGTGTTTGTTGTGAAGTTGAAACCAATAAGAAACAGTCAAATCCACCAAAAAACACAAATTCCTTTTAAAATTTAAAATTATTTGCATCCTAAATTGTAAAACATACCAGAAACGTATGCCATAAATGGATGGATTAATTTGGTGCCTGACAGCTGCACATAATGATAAGGTAAATGAGGTAACGACAGTGTGTAATGATCATAAAGAGTAAATCAATACAAAAGACAAAGAATTTATCATGAGTTTTCCATAACAATGAGCAGTTTAAGTTAATTAAAACTTTTCAACAGTTTAATATGGTAAGTATCATTTTTTGAAACAAAGATCAAATAAGTTGTTCCAGATCTTTTTCCACAAACCTTTAAAAGAAAGTGCTTTAGAACCTTCAACTCAGATTTAGAAATGAGCCAACAGCAGTTTGCACTTGAGCTGAGACACAACTGCAGATTGTCAAAAGTAATCCTGACATTACAGAAAACAATTTCCAATCGAAAGATCAAAGGTGAAAGGTCAGAATTATTCTGTCAGGGGCACTGGGTTCACTCAGGGGGAAAACTGACCAAGTCACATGTAGAAAAAATAAATAAATAAATACACGCAGCATTAAAAACCTGGACTCTGGTGGACATTTGCATATCTCTGACACCATTGGCCACGTCTTTCCTTTGTGATTAAATAAGCCCAGAAATTAAAAAATTAGACACACTGTGGGAATTAAAGAGGGGGTGGGGTGTGTGTGTGTGTGTGTGTTTGGTGTAGGTGGGTGCGTGATTTGCAAGCTGTCAGATGACGACCTTGTGGATGAAGAGCAGTAGGCCCCATTCTCTGTCCAGTGCTTGGTGCTCCCCACCCCCTCACTCAAACGCCTCTCCATACCCCATGGGAGGAGGTCTGTTGCGCTGTGGCCACACTAAATCAACATCGCCCTAATGAGGTGTCACACTTGACCCCCAGCAGCCTCAGCCCCTCACATGGGTGTCAGAGCCACAATGAGCGGCCCTCCATCTCCAGCGCCTGGCTGACACATTTTGATTCATGAGAGAGCCTGGGCCCTGTCAGGTCAAAATTACCCCTATCAAAATGCCACCATCAACACATTCATCAAGGCTTACCTCTGAATCCACCCTTTTTCTACAAAAAAAACCCCAAAACTGGAAAATAACAATATTTCCAAGCCTTCCTTCTGGGTCTATGAACTGGACATAATCTTACCTAAAAACATCTCCCAGATAAATGCATGTTCTCAGTGACAGACAGATGCATCACCCATCATCTCCCGTAACAGTGAGATGTCCCATACCTGTCTGTCATTGGTCGATCTGAGTGAGGGGTCCAGCCTTTCACTCCTAATGGCTCTCTGAGTGATGAACTCTGTCCCCCAGGTGTTGGTGAGCCTGTCCTCTGACCTACTGACCCTAAACACTCTTAATGTGAACAGGTCTGCACAGCTAATAACGAACTTGAGAATGAAATCTGTGTGACCTGACCCAGTGAGTCAAAACACACCACAGTGCCCGCTCATGGCAGAGGATACGCATTATCATCACATTTGGTTGTCACCGGTGGTTCAGATGATCAAAGTGTGACAGGGGAAGCTGTACAGACATTCATCAAGCACAGAAAAAACACATCCTATCGAAGAATGTGTGAAGTGTGTGATGTTCTCAACCTGAAAGTGTAGACTCAGAGGGCTCTCAGGGGGCACAGACTTCCACCAACGTCAGCACTCAAATGTTCTTTTTATAAAGAAACAAGCAAAACACAAATTATTCTCTCTGCTTTATTCCTTAGGTCTGTTAAATTTGGAAGTAAATGTGTGCCATCAGATATTGGATGGTTGTATTTTGAATTATTTGTAGTTGAATTTATTTAAATTGTTGTATTTCATAATTGGATTTTTTTTTATAGTTGATTTTTTTTTTTTGAATTGCGGAAGTTTTACACATAGTTTCATATTCCGAATTCAAGGATTTTAATTCAATATTCTCAAATACAATGTGTTTCAAATTCAATATAAAAAAATTCAATATAACACAGACATCTTGACCGAGCCACTAACTAATCTAACTTTCAACCAATCATACGCCATACCTGACATGGTAGAGCGGGTCGTCCAATATCCGGAAGGTTGGCAGTTCGAATCCCGCTCTCTCCAAGTCGGTCCGTTGTGTCCTTGGGCAAGACACTTCACCCTCCTTGCCTCCAGTGTTACTTACACTGGTGTATGAATGCGTGTCAATATTCGGTGGTGGTTGGAGGGACTGTAGGCGTGAAATGGCAGCCATGCTTCCACCACCACTAGAGGGAGAAGGTGAGAGTGAATGAATAATGGATCAATAATGTAAAGCGCTTTGAGGAGGCGCCTTGAGTGACTTGTAAAGCGCAATAAAAATCTAATCCATTATTATTATTACAATCATACGACACATTTGCTTCTATAGTTACAACTGGTTACTTTAGAGAGAAGTGAAAGTCCCATCCCTTTTTGATAATCAACTGTGTAATCTTATTTTAGGACAATAAATGTGTTCCAGTAAATGGTAAGAAGCAGGTCATTTCTGATCCCATGTGGTTTTTGACCAATAATTTTACAAATCAAGAATCAGTGAAAGTGTGTACAGAAAATATTGAAACTACACTCGCCAAAGTTTCAAAGGTGACATCATGTTGACTGTTTCTCATCTGTTCGGAGTTTCTGAAGATGTTTCTGCTGCTTCAACATGACCACAGTTGTAGGGATCCCTCCTTTTAAAGGTTCCGTGTGTGTTCAGATATTAATAAAATAAATAAAAGTGTCATTAGAATTTCTAGATTAAAGAACAATATCAAAGATGACAATGTATTAGACTGTATTCATGTGACCCAAATCTGTTTCCACCAATGGACCGCAGGATTTATGTGACTACTAGAGGGAGTTGTGAACTATTCTGCCAGTCTAAGTTTGACCAGGTCAGAAGAGATGAGAACCACTGAAAAACAGCTTTTACACTCAAAGAAAGAGATAAAAGCTAGAAGCACCATTGTTATTTTCATCACTGGATACAGCTCTAAACTAGAAAAGCACTCAGAGAGCGCAGACCTCCGCCAAGCTTATTGTGACTCCCATCCAACAGTCATACTTTTTTCATGTTACATATGCCCTGTCGTTGAATCAAATGTATCAGTTGAATCAAATGTATCATTTATAGACAATACATGTAATCTGATTACAGTAGTAGTGGCTCTTGTAAATTGTATTACCAACCATGACGATTTGCCGGGTGATGCCAATGT
>JAQQZY010000023.1:24790807-24847114 GCA_030068375.1 Ostorhinchus rueppellii
AATTCAATTTCTCAGTTTATGAGCAACATCAGGTATGACCTATTTGAACAGTGAGAATAGTGAGAAGCACTGTCATTTTCTATACCATAAATCCATCAATAAAACCATGTAGTTTGACAAATGACAGTGGTTGTAGACACTTTTTTCAATATTCTTTTATTAATATATTTTGCTGAAATCATCACTTTTTCTTTGAGTTTCTCTGCTTTGACATAAAAAAAACCCTCTGAATTGACCCCAGACTTTTATGCAACCCTAAATGTAACTCCAACTTTTACATGACCAGCAAATTAAATATAAGAAAATACCAGATTTTTTTCTTTTTGTGAAACTAAAATATTCACATGATAACATTATGACAAATGGTGATAAATCAAGAAGGAAACTTTAAATGTAGAGGAAAACTTCATTAGAAATTTGCCACAAAAATAGTTCTAAGTCTTTTAGGGATAAATGCATTGATATGATCAGTGGTTCTGAAGTTATTTAACATTTTACATCAGTTTTGGTTGCCAGTGGTTTAGGTAATAAAGAGCTAATAACACGATGTGGGAAGAAAAAAAAAAGAAACTCTGCTATAAGTAAAAGTTCTGTACTAAAAGCCTTAGGGAAAAGTAAGTATGATGGCAAAATGTACTTTAAGTATAAAAAGTAAAAGTGCAGTATGATGGTCTTGCCCATTTTGATATTTTTGGATTTTACTACTGCATTAATGTATACATTGTATTTCACAGCTGTTTGGGAGTTCCTTTGAAGTACTTAATAAGGTATTGTGCAGTTTGATCTAAAGCAATGCATGAGCTTCTAATAAACCAGTATATCTAATATCACAGTCCTATGAGAAAAACATTCCTCTAAAAAGTCAACTTTTCATGTGCTCAGAGAACCAGACCTGCTATCAGCTTTATGACATTGCATTTTTCCCCTATAATCAAAGAGTTTATTGAGTTAAAGGAGTAGGAAAGTTTCCTCAATAAACAAAGGAGCAATTCAGCGCTCAGTTTATCACAAACATTCAAGATAAACACATTTGGAGATATGGTGGACCTGAAGAAGATAAAAAGACCATGAGGAGAAACAAAATATTTCAAAGAGAACAGTTTTTGTAGTGGACAAGCGTAAAGCTGCATTAAATGGTAATACCCATGAAAAGTACGAATATCTCAAGGCTTATATGTAAGTATTGTACTTGAGTCGATATACAGAAAAAGTAATTTACACTCCAGCAGTTAAAAAACACCTTGGCTTAAAAAAAAACCCCAACAAAACACCTCTAAAAATAATGGTGAGGTATTATTTTCACAGGAAATGTCTGCTCATCCAGAATGAGGAACTACTTAAAAAAAAAAAAAAAGACTTTGTTTCTGTACCTGTTTTCTCAGTCTCAATGTGAACGAAACATGAGACTGTCATGTTTCTGAAGTATTACATTACATTCATTATCAAGTTTGTTATATTCACAACATCAGCTGAAAACTATAAACATATGAAGAAGAAATTATTATGTGGTGCACAACCAATGTGAGTCATTGAAGTTTATTTATATTTCTATAAATAAAGTAAGATTTTAAGGATGTGGTATTACTGGACAGAGTTCTGGGGTGGGGGTGGGGTTATTCTGTTATAAATATTGCATGTTTGCAGTGATGCGTGATTCTTAGATGAATCACTCATCATTTTTATGAATAGTTGACTATATTAAGCTGTATTTTCTTCTAATAATGGCCTACACTGATGTAATTTTGAAAATAGGTCAGTAGCTATTGGCATTATTTATTTGTTTAACCTCCCTTTACAATTGTCTTTTACATTTATATTTACAAATATGTATTTTAGATCGATGAATGCATAAAGATAATCCTAATCTTTGTTTTTTTAGTTCATAGGATAAAAAGTTAGAAGCCCTCTGCTGGTCTCTAGTGGTTGTAAAATTTAATGATAAAACGTCTTAGTATGTTACTGCTACTGTAGTACATGATGACATACTTTGGAAAAACATTTGAGTCTCGTCAGAAGAGTAAATAAGTGGCTCTGACATCAAACTTAACAAAACAACCAATAAAAAGGACAATGCTGAGTAAGTGCATCCTCTCTGCCCGTAAACCGCCCACATGAGAGCTGCACAGCCAATGACCACTTCAAGACACACTTTTAGCTCGTAAAAAATATGACTTTAATGGGAGTTAAAAATATGCGCCTTTAAAAATACAGAATAGCTTGAATAAAAAATTTACCCAATATTTATCTATTAAATAATTACTTTTTCTATTATTTGCGGTATCAATTATGACATAGAATATTCCCAAAAAGAAAAAAAAGAAAAGAAAAAAACCCAAGTTCATATGTTAATCAAATAATACTCTCGTTAGTTAAGTAAATAATTGTTATGAATTGAATTAAAAAGTTTTAATTTAAGGTTTTGGGTTTTATGGGCTGACTACCGCACACACGTCATCATTCACAACGTGTCTAAACAGCGGTTACCATGGTGAATAGTTAGCCTTGGTTTATTTCCGACGGCTCATGAACGCAGCACTTGTTGGTCGCTAATCTCAAGCAGCAGAAAAAGTTGCGTTTGGGGGTTAAAACTTTATTTTAATACCAATGTTGGTATTTATTCGTTCTTTTACACCACTGGCTCGTTCCGGGAGGAGTTATTATTGACTTGTTCAGCTCTTACGTAAACGAAATAAAGAGCGAAATCTAAATTTGCAGCTCAAATCTGGGCGAAAGTGAGTGAAGCCAGTGGAGCGGAGATTGTATGGATACAGAGATGAAGCACGATGCTAGCTAGCTAACCAGCTACTAAGGTAAGAGCAAAATATGTTTTTCTGGCAAATGTTTGACTGAATGTTATTTGCATGTATGGGTGCAATGTGTGTTTTTTGTTTCGTGCAACTGAACATGTTTTAAAGGAGTGTAATTCATAGACGTGTCAAGTTTGGGGGAGAATCTCACGACTAAAGCTAGTTTGTGAACTTAGTGCAACTCCAAAAGCTAAGGCCTGCCAGTCAATGAAGCTGACTGAGTGTACAAAAATGTTGAAAACATCTGATACAGCTGGGATAGTTTTTGATTCTGACGCAATAGACTAAATGGAGAAACTGTCCATAACTCAAACTGTAGAATTTGGTCACATTGTGTAAATGTGATCATGAAAATGCAGCTTTTCACAGGTGCACAGTGGTCCTGACTTCATTATTGGGTCAAATCCAGGTTACATTCCCCTTCATTGAGCCAATAAATAATATAAGCCAGTGCAACAGATAAAGTTGTTCTTTTTTTCTCTTTTGCATGTTTACTTCAGTATGGGTTTCACAATTACAGTTCTACATTAAAGAGAAGCATAGTTTAAATGAACCATAAACTGTTTAAAGAAGAGATACCAGGATGCATTAACCTGCAGAAGTTATGAGAGTTCAACATCCTCTTTCAGCAGAAGAGCAGCATGTTAAAGACAGCATATGAGAGGAACAGATACATGCATTTAAATTCACACACTGATGTTTCACTCATAATTAGAAGATAAACACTTTTAGCCACATCATGTAGTTAAGACAGTGGTGGCCGGTATACTGCATGTCTTAGATATTTCCCTCTTTCAGCACACCTGACAGTTGTTATCAGGCTTCTAGAGTGCTTGATGATAGGGTTATCATTTGTGTCTGGTGTGTTGGAAGAGGGATACATCTAGAACATGCAAGATACCAGCCCTTGAGGACCAGGATTGGACACCCCTGAGTTAAGAGATGAATAAAAGACATGCCCACATCCTAACCACAGATAAAACCTCATGATCCACCCCCACCCCCCTTTCTTTTTTTGGCGGATTTTTATCTTTGTTTGACTGCAGTTTTTCAATAGTTGATTTGTGATTTATGTGCATTGAAATATTTCCAGTCCGTACACATTCTTTAACATTCACCAGGCGGCAGTAAGACTAATGCGGCTTAACCTCTGTGACCTGCAGTGGCATAGTCATCAGGAAGTTATGCCCTTCAGCCAATCAGGGTTTTATTTTTGTAGGTTGTTGAGAACCAAGCCCTGACATGTGGTGTGTTTCAGCCTGAATTTAAGAGAAATTGGGGCAAGGAAATGTACACAAAGTATGTCTTTGTGTTTGTATTTATTTATTTTCTACATTACATACTCATGCAATATAATGCATGTATTGTATTATATTAACAAAAAACAAAATGTCCACCAGTTTTTAAAGTGCGTTTAAATACTGGTAGTTTGAAGCAGGAAAAAGGACTAATTAATTTTCTCAACTGCTTAATCCTCAAGAGTGTCACAAGGATGCTGCAAGCTATTAAGGTACAACATAGATGTGTCACTAGTTCATCCCAAAGCTGGTGTATAGACACAAACAACAGTTCATTGTCATATTGATGCCTACGGGTGATTTGGATTGACCTATTAACTTATTAATTGCATGTCTTTTGATGATGGGAGGAATCTGGGGAGAACCCACACAGACACATGGAGAATACACAGAATGGCCTCAGGTGGCAGGCGGAGAAAAAAAAAAAAAGAGATTAATCAGCCAATGTCAACTTCTTTAAAACAACTTGACACCATTGGGAATAAACTGCCTGAAATTTACCACTAACTCCAGAACCCAATGTCTAAGTCAAGTAAGAAACAAGTCTGGAACTGTGTAATAATGAAAAATGCATAAAAGCCCTGAACAGAATCTAGAATACTTATGTTTTACTGCATGGTATGGTAAAAAAATAAAAATGTAGTTTTGTGTTTGAGTCTTTCCACATGAACATCATATGTGTCTCTTTGAAATGGTGTCGATGTGTTTAACTTCGTTCTCTCTCAGCCACAAACTAGGGCTTGGTCACGGTTAAGATTTACAGATGTATAATTTAGTAATCCACATCACACATACTGATTTTCCACACTTGCTAGTTAAGGATGCGTACAGTTCTCATTTCACCTCTACATTATACTCAATTAGAAGCTTTAGGCAACGTGGAGATTAAATTTAGCTCCAAGCGCAGTGATGGATATGAGTGGTCAGAGGAAGGGAGCTCACAAAGTTCACTCCAGCCCATTTGTGTGGTTTGTTCTCTAATGAAAAAGAGCACTGAAACAACGTTACAACAAAAAGATTGATAAATACCCAGAGAAGGAACCAGGATGTGAATTATTGACAGAAAATGAATGAATGTTGACAAACATGGCTTGTGGCAGCTGATGTCTCCACACAGTGGCAGCAGTAGTCTAACACTGCACTTATAAAAGGGCTCAAGAGCATTTAAAGAATTTGTTTGGCCAGCTGCTGTGTTGCCTACACAAAGCCCTCTCTCTGCCTCTCTGGGACTTCTGGTTTATATAAACTCTCCATGACATCCACCAACTGACTCACTACTTTACACTGGAAGAGCATCTGCCAGAGGAAGTATTTTAACCAGGCTGTCTTGTCTTGACATCAGACATGATGCACCAGAGTCCAGCTGCAGTTTCTTATCATCTACAATAATGTGTCATGTGATTTCCTACTGACTTTATAGTTTCAATGCCACTGAAATAGAAATCACTGTACACATGGATTTTAATATGCGTGTTATTGTTTCCTTCTTCATCTTAATAAGGCAGCTACAGGATGCTTGGCATTGGTGTCCCTTTAAACTGTGCTTTCCCACGATCAGTACACATTAATCTACATGACTGCACTTCATTTCATATCTGATTTCAGGCAAGTAAACTCTTGGCATGTAATCTGTCTGTTTACACAAGGTTTTTTTTTGTTTTTGTTTTTTTGTTTGTTTTTTAAAATTCCATTAACCAAGCCCTCATAAGGGTTTGTGTTTTTTCTTTTGAAGTTTCCTTTAAAAATAAATGTATTTAAGTCAGAGGTTGGAAACTATAATGTTTCCATTTAAAGTTTTGCATTGTATGGACTCTCTGCAGGCTCATTCATGCTAAACAGCCTTCAGGTTAATAAACAGAGGTAACATACACCACTCAAGAACTAGAGAAGTATATTAATTATTAATCTACACCAACTGGATGTTTTACAAACCATTGATCAGCATTTGGTTGATAGTCAATGGCAATACCAATGTTTTTTTTTTTTTTTAAGAACTGTAACTACTATAAGTTAGCTGTAACTAACTTGCAACTAAACAATGGCTGCAGCTAATGCTAATCTTCGCTGTTGCTCAACCTATTAATATTTGCATATGTATCTGATATTTTTTCAGTTTAGAAGAGGAACAAATAAAGACAGGAAAGAATTTGTATGAGTGTGTGGAAAAAAGTAAACAATATTCAATTACTATAAAACAAATAGCAGTTCTTTCCCCATTAAATTAATCAAACTATGCAAATTATAAACACATCCACAAGTGTCAAAATTAATCATACACCATACATAAACTGAATTATTTAATTATTAATTATTATTCAAACTGATTAACTATGTAAACAAATTTTATATAGTGACTTATCATTATTTAGTTCTGAAAACTAATGTAAAATTTTAAACTGTGAAGCTCATCTGGGTTCCTGAATAATTCAAGTTTAAAAGAAAAGTGGAATCAGAGCATCATTATTATTAGTTTTTGGGGTTTTGTTTTGTTTTTTTCCGGATTTTCTTTAAGCTTTTTCAATCCCCCAAAACCAAACATATACTCTAAATAAACAAGTACGAACAAACCAAAACACCCATCACAAAATCAACTTAAAACAGACCAACAGAAAAGACTACGGCACCACCCCCACCTAGATTATTAGGGGTTTTTTTTAGGGTAAAATTACTTAAGATGATTATTATCCATTGCATTTTTTGTATATTAATATAATGGTTAATGTCAAACTGACTAATTGTTGCCACTTTTATTTCTTTCACCGCTTAATCAAATATTTCCTAATGAAGCCAAATGTGATCATAGAAGATTATGAAGTAACCTTTAATATATCAAACTAATTAAACATCAACAACAAGGCTGATGCAGGCAGATATGTGTAATTAATATTCACCGATAACATCAGTACATGCGCCTGTTTTCTGTCATCGCTTTTACGACAATAGCATTTTGTAGAAGAAATGCTTTTTATTTCACTGCCAAACATTTGAATGCCTTTGTCACAGTTTAATGGTGGGACACACTCTGAAGCCTAAACGTAGGAGGATCTGTACCAAATAAGTGCTTCTTTTGTCGTTGTAGCTGCTGCTTTATCGGTGCCATGTCATTTGAGCTTGGAATCGTGGGTGTCTGGGAATTGCTGGACCTTTTTCAAAGCGTCTGAGCACCAACATTCCTGGAAAGCCAAAATGAATATTGAGATTCAGAATGAATGTGAACCATGCAGTTCCAGAGCAGGTGCTGCCTCGGGGTCTCTAAATCATGCCGACTATCCCACCAGCATGTGTTTCCCTCTTTTCAGCTGGAGCAAAACTGGCAGGACACAAAAGGCCTTGGCAATGGGAGCAATGGTGTTTCACAGGCTATTTACAAATCCCTACAAGTACAGTTTGTGCATTTTAGTCCATTTTCGCCGATTGTTTAAACAACCAGGAGATGGCAGTAGACGTGCAGTCAGCAGATATTTGATCTTTTCATGAGTAGAGCAGTAGTATCACAGTAGTAGCCGGCAATGATTTATTGTTGTCATTGTGGGAAAACAGAGCCCCTTATCAAGTAACTATCTAAAAACAGAAATGAAAGCCCCATGCCTGTCATTTTCTTAATTCTTGCCCTACATTTTTCCCAGAAATGTAAAATAAAAGAAATAAAGCCACCATTTAATAGTAAATCTATTGGATCTGAAGTTAGATTTGATGACGTATGTAGTAAAAAGGCACATAATGAACACCAACCCTAGTGTGGATATGTTGCTACGGGAGTCTTGTTGCAATTGGATGCACGTTTGGGTTAGGTTGGCACCACCCATCTATTAGGACACCAATAAGAGGATAAAGTGAGCCGTAATTTGTCAGTATCGTTCTCATTGTTGTTGACACAGTTTCAAACTCAGACAGAGAGCCGAGTTATCCGATACTGACTCGAGTGTCCGTCCCTCTGTGTGCGGCCACTCCTCTTCACCAGGCAGAGCTTTCTTAGTGGGCGAGTCTCTCATTCCTCCAGACTCCACACGGCTCAGGTTTTGTGCATTTATATTCACACTGGGAATTCAGGAGGACGCTTCTTTAAGCTTAGTTTGGATCTTGACATTTTTACCCACCTGTCTTCTTATATAAGTAAGTGTTTTTTGGTTTTTTTTGCATGTTTGTGTTTCCCATTGATGTCCTCTGGGAGAATTGATTTAGAGCAGTTACTGAGACATTCACATGCTTTTTTCACAGATTGTCTGATTATGTGGTGTGACTGTTTTGCTACTTTTAGGCAATTGAATAAAATGGTTAAAATTTTACCTTTTTAAGGTTGCAAGCTATAGGAGCAACTTCTTTTTTTGTTTTTGTTTTTTGCATTTCTTTCTGCTTTTTTTCTTTGTATTTTATCCAAAAGGAATAACCTGTTCTAAAATGATTATATTGTTTTCTTTTTTAACTAATACATGCAACATAGCAGAAATATTTTACATATCAGAACAATCTTCTAGACTTCATGATGTAACATTTGTTTGTTCAGAGAGCAGAATAATGCAGCACATTTACTATGTGTCAAGCTTCATTAGTTTTGTTCCCCTGTCTTTAAAACATGGCCTCTTCCATATGTTGTAGGTTTTTCAGGGCATTTCAATGATTAGTGCACCTTAAACCAGAGAAAGGGGATCAGAAAACCGTTAACCTAGCAACTGTGTAAGATGACAAACTTGTGTCCATCATTTTATCTTTTTTGTTTATTATTGGACAAACTACATAATAGGATAATCATATTTGTTAATTGACTGTTTTCAGTCCATTTGCAGTGGGATCATAAACTCAGCTCACTGGAGTTTTAGTGTTGTGTAACCACACAGAATATGTGTTTGAGTAATGCTACACTCACCCATCATAGAAACCAATTACTTTGATTTACAACTGACATGAACCGAGATGGTCACTCCATGCCGAATCACTGAGGCCATTGTTGATGTTCAGCACAGATTTCAACTTGATCCTGTAACAAAGAAGCTCTTAAAAAGTTCACACACAAAGATAAAAATAATGAAAACCACTAAACAGAAACGGTCCACAACTAAAACCTTATTTTGAGTCAAGTAACAGAAATTAATAAGTTTTCACATCCTTTTATTTTCCCCCAAAAAGTTACAAATTTTACATGAGGTAGCATGAAATTACCCCATTAACGACAATTTAACACTTATTACTGGTACTTTATTATTTGATTATTTTAGTATATCAGTGGTGTGTTTGTGTTGCTTTTGTGCACTGCTTTGTGTTGTTTTTTGTGTTTTTCTGTGCATAAACTTTCTCTTTTTTTTTCTTTTTTTTTTCTTTTTTTTTTGCGAACATAGCCAGTTATGTGTGATTATTGTGAGTGTTCCAGTCACTGTCATGAGCTGTGCGGTGGATGGGTCATCTCCATGTCATGTTCACTGGAATAAAGGAGTACCTGAATGTAGATCCTTTATCCTTGGGGCCTGAGTAATATGTTATGCAAATCCCTTAAAAAGCACCGCATGTTGTAAAGTTATTGGACAAAACGGTGATAGCTAATCTAGGCTAACTTCACACCCAGCGTGATGGAATGCACCCAACCCCGCATTCCTGTTTCACTTGGTTAATAATCTAACCAGCACACTCACAGTTTTCATTAACACCAGCTCATGCTGTTTGAGCTGCTGTGTATATGGCTCATGCGTCCTGAGCCGCTTATCAGAAAAAAAACGAGATAATGGTGATCATATGACATCAGAGACTCGCAAACAGGCAGTCACAGGAAACTCCCTAGACTTGGCAACATATATGTGAACTCATACAGTGACTACACCTGACTGTGGGGTCAAGAAGGCAAGTCACACCTGAATCACTCCAGCAGCCGGTCACCGGATGAAGCAATAGACGTCAGTAGGTTCTCAGACAGCTGGTGTTAAGAGTGTATGGCTTCAGATTTGGTTTGCCCACATCAATTCTTACTAAGGATCTATTGATGTTGTCAGGTAGTGATTTTCTTCATAGCCTAAACAACAGTTTTCTTTGAAGTTCACTTTTTGTCTGCCACTAAATGAATGTGAGGATGTAACTCTGAGTTGTGTTTCTATGTAAATGAATGGTCAGTTAAATTTGTTCTTGTTTTTAGAAATGTAACTGTTTCATGAAGTAATGGAAGTATTGTCCCATGGGAAACAATTTTGAGGAAGTCTTTTTCTTCAGGAATTTGTCTTTCTGTGTTGGTGATTGTAAACGGGCACTTTTCCAGACATTGACTCAGCTGATTGTCACCACACTCTCTTCATACCAATTCAATACTGCTCTGACTGTAGGTTTAGTCAGGTTTATAGAATAACGCCTTTTAATCATGTTTACTCATATAGGACTTTCTAAAGATGTTTACATGTGGTTAACATCATCTGCACACAGATGTGAATGCTTTGTTTTCAAACTAATGTAAAAATGATGTTTCCCAGGATATGCTGAATGTCGACATCACTTTCCACTGAATCTACAGGAACTCGAGTTGGTCACATGGAGGGCAACGGAGAGATCAGTGACACAGACAGCGGTATCATCCTACATTCAGGTAAATCAAAGAAACATGCAGATATGCAACACACATTTTATCATCAAGGCTGCATTTTAAATGTTGTCTGTACTGGAAGAGGGTGAACATGTTCTACAAGATAGATGTGATAAATTACAGATATTATCTCCTCTGCTTTTGGTCCAGTTAGAGATGTGAAATTAATTCAGTAAACTGCAGGTGTTTGAGTGTTTCAGCAGTGGAAGCATTTATTGAATTGTTTGTTTAATTAATTGTGTGTTTCTTCATATTTCAGACTTTAGATGCTAAATATGAAATTACCTGCAAAGCAAAGCATGAAGCTTTTTTTCCCCAGTTACCTTTTGTTAGCGACTATATCAATATTGAAGTATAAGAGGTACATACTTCAGCCCAAACCAACACATGATAACCTTATCACAGCACCTGTTTTTGAAGTGACCTCAAACAATGACAAATAAAAGTTAATTAGGTTCAGTGAAAGTATACAGTATATTTGTGTCCCATCAGAATAACACACAGTACGTACGTTGACAGGCAGAAATAATGGCCTCTTGAGTCCTGTCATGTGACTGAGCTGTTGCTGCTTTTTCTAGTTAAATCCAACACCATTATCTTCGGTCACATGTGCGCAGTAGTAACTCTTTATCAAAATAACACCTTTTTGCAGCATGATATAATCAAAGAAGACTACATGGAGTCAACGTCTACTGCTGCTATTGCTATAAATTTCTTGGCAGCGTATCTTACATTTAGGATCTCATTAAAATCAGATCTGTTGCTGAACTTCTCTGTTCCCATCTAGGACAAATTAAGTTTGTAAATCCAACAGATGGCAAGGCCAGGGCATGACTTCATTAAAGAAAATGGCTTGAATACTATAAATAGAGGACTTAGAATGCATGTAGCGTCACTGTGCTACATTAGCTGCTGTACAGTGCCAAAGATGCAATATGAAACATGAAAAAAAAAAATGCTGTTTTGTTTGAGAAAGTTTGGCTGTTTTTAAGTGAACAAATCCTATTAATATAAATGTAGAAACTGTTTAAGTTTAAGATTCAAGAATGTTTTCTTGTCATTATGTACACATGACAATTTTTTTCTTGCAGGTAGTACTCGGGTAGATTAAAAAAAAAAATAGAAATACACTCAAGAATATGTACATCACTATAAAAACTAAAGAATATGTGTCAAGACTGTGTACATTATATAGGCTACAGAAAGGAAATGTAAAACACAGAACGTAAAGCAGATCAATTTATCTATAAATGCACTGACTGGCAGAAAATTATATGTCATTTTACATCCTTTTCTAGCTAAAAATGCAAAAAGCATCCATAGTTTCTCATTTGTGAATGTTTGCTGGTGTTCTTTCATTTGACATGATTTCACATTTTTCTGACATTATTACAAATGATTCATATATTAAAGAAGTAGATGCACTGATAACAAAAATAAAAGCTGACTGCAACAGGCAGTCTTGTTTTTGTTTTCTGCTAATTGGTTGTGGTTTTTCCTGGCATTCCTTTCACCATAATTGAGCCACGTGAGGTCTGCTCTTTACAACGAGAAAGGGTCAGCGGTGAAGAATAGGGGGATTGTTGCTGTAGGAAGAAAAATTCTTGACCCCATTGTTGTCCTGTCACACTTCTTTCCTATCGTACCTCAGATGTTTGTCACTACCTGCAGGGATCCCGTTAATAATCTCTGAAGGTATGTGGCGCTCAATGCATTTTGCCTGAAGCCACTCCCACAGGCCTGACTCTAATCTTAATGTCATTAGTCACCACGGCGACAGACAGCGCCAGTCAAACACTCACACATTGTTTATAGTTACGAAGATCCTCACACCGATGTTGCAGTTTCTGTCTCACTAATGAAAATGATACGGACATGAGATAACGTTTGTTTCTCTTTGTGCATTGTGCCTTTAAAGAGTTAACCTGCATCCGACAAGGAAATGTGTGTTCTGGTTTGACAGTGTGTGCAATACCAGGGCGTGATTGTACCTGAAAGGGAACAATGTGTAAAAAACAAAAAAGCAAATAGCAGGTCAAATAACATCATCACCCTGAAGGACTTTCATTTTACAGCTTTCACTTGAAATGATTTGTTGTTTTGTTTGCTCACCTCCCAGCATTTGACCAATAACTGATCAGTCTGTAAATGCAAGTTTCAGCAAAACCCAAACCACTCAGTGCATGGAGTGGCTGTGTTCTTTTGTGCCACAGCATCACTGATTTAAGAAGAAAAAAAAATCAGAAACTTATCAGTAGCTACATTTAGTTCATTATTTATTTTATGTTACAACATTCAGCACTGTTCGATAAATGTTTCCTGTAATTAGAATTGTGTAACTTATGATTAAGAGTTTCAAGCTATAGATCAGACCAGGAGCGGATGACACGGCTAGATCTTTCAACATAATTATGGAATTTTATATTGTGAATTTCTGTAACTTAAACTATGTAATGGTGTAAACTGTTTGGTACAGTATCACCTTCACTTATTTTCTTCTTTAATCTCAGGCTTCAGTACAAAAAAAATGTAAGTCTCTCATGACAACACCCAAAACAGTAAAGCTAAGGTAAAAATGAGAACAACTGAAGTTGTAATGTGCTCATCTGAATCACTTTACCTTGTAGCTGCTGGAATTATAATTCACACGAGACATGAATGATCTCATGAGATCTGACCCTAGGAACAGTTTTGCCAAATCTCTACTATTGGACAAGTTTCTTGTGTCACAGACTAGGCTATATGCCATCATATCCCCTCAACTGTAAACGTTTCATGTTCTTTTGCATTCATTAAAATATTTGTGTGAAATGTAACCAAAAGGAAACATTCACTCGTTAATAATTGAAAGTGAATAAAATTATGGAAAAGTTTCCCCCTGTCTTGGTTTTGGTTCCCTCCTAGTTATAACCTTGTATGTTTAATGATGAATAAAGACATATGGTAAATGCCACGTAATCTCATGAGTCCATTTGCCTCTTTTGTGTTGCATTGCACAGGCTCTGACAGCCCAACAACACACACAAAGGATGTGACCACACACACGCGAGCCATGAAGCTGAAGCACCAGGAGTTGCAAGACCGGCTGGAGATCTGCATCCTAGAGCTGAAGAAGCTCTGCATCCGCGAGGCTGTGAGTGTTTACAAACTACACATTAACACAGTGAAAACTGATGAGGCCGTTAAGTCTCATGAAGAGAATGACTCATTTAATCTAGGATTATTAAAATCTCTTTTCAAAGGTTTTAAAAGGACAACTCAAAGAAATACCCAGACAATTATTAGGTAATCAGGCAAGCCGTTACAACGTGTACTATACAATTCTTCCATGATCCTGCCCTGTTTTATTAATGATGAAATAGGTGGGGTAGTTTAGTGCAGGATGTTTGATGACACATGTAGCTTCAGGATCATAAACCAACCTGTCAGAGGGGACATTTCTAAAACATGCTCAGTCACGTCCTCACTAGCAAAGGGATATTTATTTTAAAAAGCTGTTGGGATCGAGCATTTTCTGTCCACGTGTTTGATGTGTGTGTTTTCAGAACTCAGCTGAAATGCATACTTGGATGAAGCAGATTGTCAGATCGCCTTGGACTCATAAAGGATTATCGCATCTCTTATTTCACAGTTTATAAACTGTGTAAAATGTTTTTCTGAGCCGTGTTTCTGAAAAGACCCATTTTCACTGAATAAGATGCAGTTTATCCAATGTATTACCATTACCATGCAACATAGTTTTAAAGTGGCTGTGTTGCTCTTCAAACCGGAATGTGACTGAGAGGAAAACAAAAGGTCTTTTAATTGATCCTTCTGTCCTCAATGAGATCACTATTTTGGGTTTTTACCACGGAGAGAATACACAGATCATCCCTTTCCTTTCAGAAGTATGAGTTTAAATGACTTTATGTGGTTGCAGTGACATTTCTTTTAATTGTGTCATAGTTTTTGATGAGGTTTCTAGTGGTTCAGTTGGCAAAGCCACTTTAAATCTTCTCATAACAACCTGGTCTTGGGCCAACATGGCAACTTTGTCATCTGTTCCTCCTTTTATTTTTGGTCTTTTCTGCCCAGCTCATCCTCTGCTTTGTAAAACTGTCAAGTTGTACCAATTGTCAGGTTAAGTACAGTCATTTCCCAAAGTGGACACATAACTCGGGGAGTGTTTCTGTTGTGCTTCGATGCTCCAGGGTGAAATCCCAGGAGTGATCATTCTTTCGTGTTGACACTTGGGCTGGGCACTCCTGTTGGGACCTGCTGAGGTGAACTAATGGGAGCCATGACGCTTCACCTTCTTTAGTGACAAAAGAACCATTAAGCTCACTGGCCAACCTTATGTTTTTGTCTGTCTGTAAAGGTGGCCCTCTAGGAGTGACTCAAAATGACATGGTCTTATTGACTGTTCCTTAACGAAGTCACTAAAAGTGTTGTCGTGCTCTAAATGCATAGATACACGATACAGTGAGAAAGTGAGAACGAAAGAATGTGCCGTGAAAGGAAATATCTGCAAAAGCAAAATTGTGCAACAGATTCTCTGAACATATGTCTCAACATGCAAGGAGAATAGATCAAGGTACTTGTGCATAATTTCAAAACTGCCATAGGCATAGTAAAATAAACTCCTGAATAGGTGTACATGTTTTTATTTGAACAAGGGTATTAACAGATTAGTATTTTATTTAATTAACCACTTGTGTCAATAAAAATACACCTTTAGTTCTTTTTATGCGTTGCTCTGGGAACAATTAGATTTGTGATGTTTTCTGTGTTATTTAGGAGCTAACAGGCCGACTGTCAGATGATTTTCCTCTACTGCCTGGGGAAAAGCCTCCACAGATCCACAGACGAGTTGGAGCTGCATTTAAACTAGACGAGCAAAGCATCCCTCAAGGAGCAGAGGTACAAGCGACATTCTACACAATGCAAGACTCAATGTCATTTTTAACGTGCTCAAACCCATCATATTATTGTCTTTCTTCACTGTCATGTTTTCAGGATTCAAAACTGAGTTTGGTGGATGCTGAATTGGCGCTCCAGATGAAAATATATGAAGCAGCACGAAAACTCTGCGATGAGGATCGCCTGAGTAAGGCTGTTAGAAAGAACAGACTTCAGCAGTGCAAGCGTGAGGAGATGAAACTAAAACAGCTACAGGAGGTGGCCTTCCAGCTGCGACTGGAGCACGGCCGATCATCACCTCTTCCTGCTTTCAATATTACACAACACGGTGAGGAACACGGTCAGGCCTCTACATGTTGAAGTGACATCAGAACCTTGATGTGTAATGATCCGTTTAACTGGGAACTTGATATAGTTTGAGTGAAAAAATGACTTGTAAATTCATATTTTCCTTGTAAATCTTGATCATTTGATACTCCTGAAAGTGTTGGTTTCTGTAATCACCATGTGTTACTGTTTTTTAGATCAGGGTACCTCTGATGACAGCTCCTTGTCTGATTCCATAGTACAAGATGAAGGTAAGACTTCCCCCTTCCAGGCCTGTCGCAATCATTACAAACCGCCATCCTGACGATCATGTCCATTCACTCGTATAGAAACCAGCTGAGTGAAACTAACAGAAATGTCATGATGTGTTACTATTTGTACAACATTTTCCACTTTTTCAGATTAGACTGTCACATGTTTAAGTCATATCTACCCTTTTTGTTCACCAACCCTAAACGATGAATTTAAAGGCATTTTTTCATTTGTGTTCCTGTATTCAGTGCCAAAAAATGTATCTTGTTTGACATTAGGTGTAACCATTATTTGAACTTTAACTACTGTTAGGCTTATACTATCAGTTAAACTATTCAGGGATTAATCGCAGTTATTTGTGTAAATGAATCTTTAAATAACATAACAGCTGTTATTTCTCACTGTTTTACTAGAAAAGCGGGTTTTAAATTTATAGTCAGAGGCTTTTTTTGTAGCGTTCGGCTGCTGATCATACATTTGCTTTGTGATCAGGTGTGTATAGATGGTACAAATATCCATCAGTGAATGTTACAATTTCTGCTTTTTTCTTTCAAGAGGTGACAAGCCAGTCATCACAGCCGTCCTCAGGACTCCCATATCCATCAGAGACAGATGCTCCACAGCCTCCCCCTGGCTCCATCTCTTCACCGTGCTCCAGAGACGGCTCCTACTCGTCTCCGTCTGTGACTCCACAGACGCTACAGCTGACCCCATGTCAGTCCCCTCACCCAAGCCTTGACTCTTTGAGTTTAACCTCAAGCCCTTTATATGACCTCCCTCCCATCCAGCACTCCCCATGGACAGAGTCTAGTCTCGACCAACCATACCAGAAGACTAAGAAGTCGCGCTCCTCCAGCAAGACAAGGTAACAGGCCCTGTGTGGTGTCAAAGGTCAAGAGAGCAAGAAAACTCCTGTAATTTCAAAAAGTTTACATTGTAAAAGCGAAATCTGATTTTTGTTCAGTAGCTACACCAGTCTGTGTCTGCAGAACCACACCGCTGCCTTTTTGGACCAGTCTATTCCCTTTGACAAAAGCTGCTTCTTTTTTGGTGTTTAATGACTGCTATCAATCAATTAAGGTTCAGGCCAGTGTCCACTCAGAGGAGGCCTAATGTTTCTTCCTGCAAACTGCCAAATTCAGATCAACTCATGCAGGCAGAACAAACCTGTGAGAGGCTGTGTGACTTGCAGCACTCCCAAAGAAAAGGATCACTTTTACACTGAAAGTTTTGTGTGTGTGCAGCCAAGTTGCGCATGCACACGTGGTTTTCTTTTCCCTTTCTGTGTCGTTAGATTTGTGTACAGGATATATATTGTGTTGACAGTTAATATCTGAGCATCTGAAATCATTTAAGTTGTTTGTGAACCTGTTTTCTTGCTCTGTTGACTTTCCTTAGAAATCTGATACCATATCAATCATGTCTCCTTTTGTCAGTCAGCTGTTTGCCTGTTCTAAAGAGGAACACAGTTCTGTTACAGAACTTGTATGAATATCCTTTACAAAAGGTTTGAATTAGTGATAGAAGTGGTCAGCGGTTTAAGTGGCTGTGTACAAAGAGGGTGTATTAAGGTTGGTCTGTGTTTCCTTGTTAGTCGTGTGGTGTTCAGAAATGTGCAACACTGCCATCTACTGTTACAATGGTGTTATAACAGGCATTTTTGAGACGACTGAAATCTCGTGATTCATAGCAAAAGTCAGGCTTTAATCTCTTGTAGGTGTACGCTGTAATAAAACTCCAACCTGTAAAAGTATGTTATTTTTTGACAGAGGCATGGATTAATGTGCTTCATGCATAGTTGAGCCATAGTATGTTGGAGGCTGCCAAAAATTCTTCTTTTTTTTAACTATGTCAGTACATTTTACAGTTGGGTTTCTGCTGTTATAATATGTTATGAGCAAAGCCTAGACATTTTATAAAAAATGTCATAACATTGTTTTGCTGGCATTTCATGTATTCTCCAGTCCAGCCAAAAGTGAAGTGCTGCCATCTTTGGAGGAATGCTTAGCAAAATCTGGCTTGCCATTGCAACTTTCCCATCTGAAACTGAGCCGTGCTCAGTCCAACAGCACGCCATCTACACCAGAGATGCGTGTGCACAGACAGCTCTCCCTCAGGTAGCTGCATTTTGTCCATAATAATGTCTGTTAATAATGAATGTATCTTAATCCTGCGGCCTTAATTTTGGGTGTGAACACACAACTAATGCTGACTTCTGCTGGGTGGTTGTGCAGGGGGTTTTTTTGTTTTGTTTTTTGTCTGGATCTTTGATGCATATATTTGGAGTTTATTCTACTTTTACAAATGACAATGAAATTATTAAATTGAAAGAAGTTTTTTGATATACTACTAAGTTATTTATGTTTTCCTGCCTTCATGACAGGTGGTCTCATAAATTTGTTAAACATCATATGCATGGCATAGCACAAGCTTTTCTTTTGGAAGAGACCTGGTATATAGAGGAAAATTACATTATAACAAAGTGTTGTGAAACTTTTTCACAATTTTTAACCAAGTTTCTGTAAAGTGTAGAAGTTAACAAATACAGACCACGGTAGAAGTTCATCAGCTGTTGCTGTGAAAATAAATACCAGCAAAGGTGGCTTTTTCTTGTACTAGTAGTTAAGTTTTCAAAATTATGGACACTTTATGACCTGTCCTTGCACATTTCACATAAAAATGTAAATATAGTAACCTGTGTTTTTTGAACTTATCACCACACTGTATACATGCTACTTATTTTTGGTGAGCGCAAAACATAAGTTGCACGTTTATTAAAAAAGAAAAAAAAGAAAAAAAAGTAGCAGTAGCATGTCCATAAACAGTCTGTACAAGTTTTCTGTTCACTGTAGCCAATGGGATAAACTTTAGTTGAATGTGACACTGAAAAAGAGACATTTCATGACTGAGATAAAAGTACTTATTTGCTTATATATGTATTATATGCTGACTATGCAATGTGCTTGTGTGATTTATATAGAATATCCAATCCTGAATCTTCATTTGGTCATGAAAAGGAGCGTGGTCGCATCAGAGGTCCAAGGAGGCGGCTGACGGAATACGCAATAACTTTACCAGAAACTCCTCCATGTTCAGTGAACTATAGAAACCACACTAACTCTGAGGACAGCAACTCTGAACACTCCTTCTCCTCCTACAACAGCTCCCCATGTCATGAGTCACCCTGTGTTTTACCCAAACACTATCAGTCTCCAATCTTACACTCTGGCCCAGTTAGCCCCTATGGACCGCCGGCCTTCCCACGTACTGACTTTTACCTTAATCCCAAGCACCAGTCCAGTCCCAGTATTCACAAATCCTATTACAACGAAGAGGTGGTCTACTCGCCAGATGCAGACTTGACACAGAGCTATTATGCCCAGCAGAGTCCCTGTCCCTCAAACAGATGTGACTATTGGTACCAGGAGGCAGCTGTTCCGCACCAGAGAGGGCCGAGACCTTTACCTGCTGACATCAGACTGCCCCCCTCCCCTGCGCAATGGGACCATCATCTGCACTACCAACCCACCGGTCTGCCACGACAGGTGGTGAACGAGCAGCTCAAATCATGGCACCGGCGCAGTCAGCTCAAAGCACCCAGGTCCCGCTCTCTGGACCGACAGGGAGCGGTCCGATTCAAGAACACGCCAAACCGGGAGTCCCCCTCCTTCCAAAGTCAGAAATACGAACAGGTGAGATTGTAGCATTAGATAATGGGTTAAAGGTCTGGTGGAGGGGTGTCGAACTCATTTTCCTTCATGAGCCACATACACCCCATGTGATGTGATCTTAAGTGGGCCACACCAGTTAAAGAATAACATAATGACAGCTGTAAACTTTTCTGTGTGTTTTACAGTGAAAAGGGAACCTTTGGTTATGAAAATGTTTTCTCTGTGTTTTAGTACAAGGAAAATGTTTACATCTACAAACTGTCCTTTAGAAAATGTGAATAACATAAAGCAGTTCTCACTTTCAGGTGATTATACACTCATCAAAATATGGAATATAGAAACCTCCTAAATTATATGCCCTGGACCTTTTAAATATGCTGTTGAATTATACCATGGTCTTGTGACTGGTGTATTTTCTCAACTTGATGAACAGAAGTATGCCTTAAGGTGTGGGATGGATGATTGTTTAATTCTTTTTAGAATTATAGTGATGAATCAGATTTGATCTAGTTGCTTTATTGTAAATACAGGTAATATTTCTATATACAACAACACTACTGCAGCTTTAAAAGACACTAACACTGTTGTCAATCACAAGAACAATGTAAATAAAAGGCACATTTAGATTTTACGTAATTGCTTTCATTATGTTTGTAAATGAAAAATGTGTAAGTTAAACAGTTGATATGGTGTTTATTTGTTTTAATTATAAACAAATTATCCATTTGCATAAAATATGGATGTAAATCCTAAATCCCCTTTTTTTTTTTTATTGGCGACAAAAGGATATGTATTATGATTCATGATATAAAAAGATACTTAACTAAACACATTGTATATCATTGTATTCTTTGACATTTTAATAATAATTCTTGTATTTTGTGTTAACTTGCAGATAATTAGGAGGGGAGCGCACCAAAGAGCTGCAGAAGACCCTCAGGGCCACTGGGATGATGGTTCTCATTTTATGAGTCAAGTGTAAAGACTAGAAACATGGACTGTAAGCCAAACACTCCCAGTCAGAGGCTCCACCCAGATCACTTCTTAAAAAACCAAAATCAAGTTGGCAGAAAAACGAGTTGTATTAGCTGTTAATGTATACGAGGTTAATGTTTTCAGATTGCTGTGTCCTGTTTACCAGCCATCTGTATGTGAAAACACAGAAGAGGCAAAAAAAAATCTGGAGCATCTTGTGAAACAATGCAAACACAGCACAATGTGATTGGGACCTAAACATGTACGTTTCACCAAAGCTTACACTGAATACAAAGCTGTGGAATCTGATAAAAACAAATGTTAAGATTATGTGACACTTGTCCACATCTGTTACAAATGACTCATTCAGACAAGTCCACATGTATTGAAGACCACTATTTAAACATTAAACATAACTCTGGAAATGAGGCATCTAAATGTGACATAAATCAACAGTTTGGTCAATACTGATGAAGACATTATTATAAAATACAGGGTTAGTCGTGTAGTCACACATGAAGATGTTTGAGATGACAGAAGCTTTAATAAGGACAATTGTGTAGAAATGTAAATATTTCAAAGCTAACTTTTCTCATGTGTAGTAAGTAAAATTAGGCTTTAATTAAAATGATAAATAGACCAAAATCATAAATGTGCTTCAGTCTTAAGACACTACCCTACGATAAGTGCAGAGTTACTAATCACTACGATTCACTGTGATATAGTGCTGCAGTAGATAAAGCTCATCACACTAAAAACACGGTCTAATTTATGGGGTTTTACTCACAACAGCAAAGTACAATTTCTGGAACAAAATGCCCCTTTGAAACTCACTGTATGAAGGAAATAACTGAATGCTGTAAGACTATGTCAATGAGCAACATGTCCTTTTTTAAGGCTTTAGTGGAAATACAGTTTGTGTGAAAAGTCACCATGAACTTGTGCTGCTTACATTTAAAGACACCCATTTTGTTTTCTTTATCACATGCTTCTGGAAGCAAATATGGCTTGTTTTTATTCTTTTGTCTTTGTGCTGATTAACTTGAATTACTTACAAACTTAATCGACTAGTGTAAACTAGATATTAACTCACTTACATGAGATGTAACGTAGCAAATTAAGACAAAGCAGGGTCTTGATGCTTGGCAGCTAATGGAAGTGTTATTAACCTGTAAATTGTGCATTTAATCATCTGAACTTTAACAGTGTCTGCACTGAAGTGTTAGAGAGACAGTGGATCACTAGAGACTAACTTCCTCTTCAGGACCACTATAAATGAAAATCTGTGGTAAATTGTAATGAACTGTAATTGAAACACTGCCACAATGTGATGTTTTGTAAAGTGTGTGGCTTTGAGCTCTTTAAGGTACATCCTTTGACAATGAAAATTTGGCTGCTTTCAGTTACCTTTTTTGTTGTGTTTCCTGCTATTTATTGATTTGCACCATTGGGCCCATGGGAAATTTGGAAAAGTTAGACTGGAAACCAGCAAAGATATTGAACAATTTTACAAAATCAGCATGAATGACTGAGTCTAGCTGTATCAAAAACACCACAATCATGTTACCTTGTGTGCATTTCTATTAGTATCTTTTTTATTTATCTTTTTTTTTCAGTTACAGTAGTTTATTTTGACCTAATATGTTATGTTGTTAAAAAAAAAAAAGAAAAAAAAATCTGTGAAAGTGTTTTCCTGTGGAAGTGAATAAAATTTATGTTTGCATTATGTTGACCATGCATGTTGTATCTATATTGTCTGATTCTCTTGTTTTTAGTATGGAACGTTAGTACCAGCCTTTACTACACCACTGTTTTTCTGGTTTTAAGAAGTACAAAGTATACAGATCTTACAGAAAACCCCTGCCTTTGTGGCTCATGCATGTATAGCACAGGTACAGCACAAAGTAAACAGCACCTATTACTCAGAACTTTTTTTTTTATTCTCATTCTTCCCAAAAATACCACGAGTTCAAAATCGGAGAAAGCAGACATTTTTCATTGTAGGCTTTATCCACACTAGCTCACATTCTCTTGTGTATCTTTTTGTGACTTTCTTTTTCAGCCTTATCTACAACCATCAGCTCTTCCTTCATGAAAGTGTCTATGATTAAATATGCTTTTGCCTTGGTGGAAATACTTCTACAGTATAGATAGCCCGAGCAAAGAGGATAGCAATTACTACTCAGAATTGAAGTTTTTATTCTCATTTTAAAAGCGGGGGGGTGTAAGTTTCAAATTGGAGTTGTCAAACATCTTCCATACCAGGCTTTGCAGGCTTCATCCAGCACAGCCTCACACTGGTTTTGTGGCTTTCTTTTTCTGTCTCTTTCATATAGGAAATATTTTGCATGCGAGACACCTGCATGCTGCTTCACGGATGGAAATATTGGAAAATACAATGGTTTTGTGATATGTTTATAAGATATGGTCTAAGGAGATTATTTTATTTTGCAGGTTTTTCCCAAAGACACCTTATCAAATTGTTCAAAATACCATTTTAAAAGCACTTGCAAAATTATTGCTTAAATATTTAATACATTAATACATATTACAGTGAATGTAAAAATGAAGCCTTCACATACAGTCGGCGTTTTGCGCTTATAGTTTGACACATGCTTTTATTTTGTAAAATGTATTCATTTTACGGAAGAACATTCAACTTCCGGAAGAGATTGTGTTTCGCATATCGATAAATAATTCACCTTCCTGGTTTGAAACCTACCTTGTCAGGTAACTTAGCTTTGTCTTTGTAATGAAAGCAGATGTCAGTTCACTACCTACCTAAAGTTATAAGCTGAATTCGTGTCAGAGAGTGTAATCTTGGAGCTAGCAGATTTATTTACAAAACAGTGTCGCCTACTCGACTGGTCAACGACAGCTCAGCTAGCTACAAGGTAACGTTAGCAAGCGGATATACGAGCAATCCTTGACCAATTTATATGTAAAGTTATTATTACTCGTTATGTTTTTGATTGACTTTATGTACAGTCAGTGTGAATCTGATAAATGTACGTTAAGGCATCGTTTTCTTGGTGTTTGTTTACATTTTGTTCGCCATGTTTCGTCCTACGCTGCTAATCAACATCCGTTTTGCTGCTTTGTTGAAAAGAAACGTTAATGTATTTTATCTTTGTCACAAATGATCTTATGTCTTTACTTAAGAGACACGGTGACAGAAATCAAACGAATTCCTTCCATTTGTTATATAGTTTGAGTGATGATTAAGCAGAAGGTTTGTAAGAGCCTCTGTTAAATCAAAACAGCTGATTTTTGTGACCTAGTAAACAGATCCAAATTGCAATCGATTACTTAAGGTTCAATCAATAACTATGATAATTTTTTAAAACTAACTTTATAAATGTAAGTCTTCAATGACATACACTTGTTAAATTGACTGCAATGTGTAATGATAAGTGTTTTATTTCTCACAATAAAAATCCTTAACCTTGGCCACTGGTTAAGTGTACGTTGATATTGTGCTGCAGTAACTGTAAGGAAATCTCAGAGATGTCAAACTAATTATTGTTTTTGAGATCACTTTTGTTGTGATTTGGCAAATAAAATTTGATTGATTGAAACCAGCAGTTGTTGAAATGAATGATCATTTCTTCTACCATTTTATTTTTATTTATTTGTCAGATTGGGCTGCAATTATACATTGTTTTCAGTCTGTTCATTATTTTCTTGGTTGATTGATCAGTTGTTTAGTCTATAAAATGGCTTTTCATTGGCATGGTGACAAAACCACTGAGTTTTTTTTTTTTAAGTGAGTCTATTTGAAATGAATCTATTTGAAGTGTTATCTGCTTATAAAAATCCCACTTACTTTTCTGTCTCAAATGTATGTATGTTCCTATTTATTGTTATTTTTATATAAGCCTCCTTAACATTTCAGTTATTAATTAATGCTTTTATTTATTAAGCTGTCATATATATATATATATATATATATATATAGTTTTGTTTGCCTATGTGTTCGCAAAATATTACGGTTTTCTAGTTTCTAGTTATTTTATGGTAGAAGTTGTTGTCACCACAGTTGGCCATTTTGAGTTAATTTTCATGTGTCGTTGCTCAGGAGGAAACTGAAGTCCACCGTCTGAAGCGGAATACAGAGAGTGTGAGTGGATCATCAGGCACTCTCCCTATGTCAGGCCGAAACGGGTCTGCAAGTGATGCAGACTGCCGGATCTCTGAGGACTGCCGTGTCCCAGATGTGGAGCTGATGGAGCTGGGACCCCTGTTGGAGGAGGGGGGCCGACAGGCAACCTCTAAAGGCACCTATCCTGAGGTAGAATTGTTTCTCAAAAGTCCAGGATTAATCTTTCTTCAGCAGCTTCATAAGTCTGTTATGATTTCTTCTAAGGGAGCTGCGATGCTTGCTGATGAAGAAGAGGAGGATGATGAGGTTGGAGAGGTCCTGACCTTACCTCTTCAGGCTCACCATGCCATGGAGAAAATGGAGGAGTTTGTGCACAAGGTAACAATCTCTTCTCAATGTAATCAACAAGCGGCTTATTGATACGACTACACTGCTCTGATTTTAGTATCTGATTGAAATTGTGAGGTACTAAAGATGCATGTGGTCATTTTAAAAATACTGCTGTTAGTAGATTGTTCACGTGAGGGCATAGAAAGGTTTATTAAATAACCATGTCAATGTCTCTTGCATAATTTGAAGCAGAAATTTTTTTCATTATGCGTTTGTTAAAGAATATCATTCAGATTTTTTAAAAACATTGAATTCTCTTGAGCTATGAAACATTCATAAAAGTGGTCAAATCTTTTTAGTATT
Organism: Ostorhinchus rueppellii; assembly: GCA_030068375.1. Classification (NCBI taxonomy): domain Eukaryota; kingdom Metazoa; phylum Chordata; class Actinopteri; order Kurtiformes; family Apogonidae; genus Ostorhinchus; species Ostorhinchus rueppellii. The sequence goes on from JAQQZY010000023.1 coordinate 24,816,388, forward strand.
GCTGTAAAAGCAACAGAATATAGTAAAGTAAAGAGATACTATGACGTCATACCACTTGGTCAGCATTCTTGTGTTGAACCAGCATTAATGTTGCAGTAGCCATGTTACATGAGCTGAAACTCTACACTCTGTTCAGTTCATAGGTAGGTCCAGTATTATGCAGTGGTTTAACAGTGAGTTTTATGGACACACACAGACAGATCTGGGTAAACAGCAGCAACCAGGTTTAAGCTGACACAACAGTGTAGTATGAATGGCTTGTGTGGGTTTCGTCCTTCTTTTATGATTCCATGTTTTACACGACATTTGCACCTTGTATAAGTAGCAGTTACCAAACAAGACAAATGACCTATTTTCAGTTTTTTTTATATTGTATTATACATTGGATTAAATCATAATTGTTCATAAAATTGTGACGGTGTAATTGTGGTTTTTAAACCTAAACAAACACTTAAAAATTTACAGTCTCTATCAGTTTCACTATACTCTCTATAGAAATTGCCAGTGTTTACCTATTTTATAATTAGGGCATTTAATTTAATTTTGGGCTCTGTGAGTAAATGCTGTTGTTATTTTCTAGGTCTGGGAGGGGCGTTGGAGGGTGATCCCTTTTCATGTCCTCCCTGAATGGCTGAAGGACAATGATTACCTCCTACATGGACACAGACCTCCTATGCCTTCCTTCCGGGCCTGTTTTGGAAGCATCTTCAGGATTCACACTGAGACAGGGAATATTTGGACTCATCTTTTAGGTAAACCTAAAATGGCTTTCCATCTCAGTGTTGCTATATAAGTAACAGTGTCATGAGCAATGTAATACACACAGATGAAACCAGTCAAGCTCTTCTTTGTTCCTCAGGGCTGATCTTGTTCCTCTGTCTGGGCACCTTAACCATGCTAAGGCCCAACATGTATTTTATGGCCCCACTGCAAGAGAAGGTGGTGTTCGGGATGTTCTTCCTGGGAGCTGTGCTTTGTCTCAGCTTCTCTTGGCTTTTTCATACCGTCTACTGCCACTCAGAGAAAGTGTCTCGCACCTTCTCCAAGTAAGGACTCTTAAAATATTTTATTACTGAGGCTCCCATAGTATGTGGTGTCTGCCTGTTATAGTTGTCAGCAATGATGCTAAGATAATGAACATACTAATAGAGTCGTTGTACTTATGGGCATGGAAATAATCTGTAGTCAGGGGGAGGAGCAGAAGGTGGACCTGGTCAGAACTTGGATATAGAAGTCAATTTTACAAAGGTAGCTTGAGTTCAGGCGTTTTAGCAAACAGTAACATAGATAGATACTTTATTGATCCTTTGCAACAAATTACTTGAGTTTCAGTGGCAGTAATACAGTCATCACAAGCACTTTGGAATCAAAACAACACTCTTAAGATGATAAAAAAAAAAATCTGTAATAAATAATAAAGGAATAAGAATATATACAATATAACATGTTTGCTGTGTAGCCCTGTGATGAACTGGCGACTTGTCCAGGGTGTACCCCACCTTCACCCTTAAGTAGCTGGGATAGGCTCCATGCGACCCCCGTGACCCTAGTGAGGATAAAGCGGGTATAGAAGATGAAATGAAATGAATGTTTGCTGTGTCACTTTGATCAGTGTCTCATTTCATGCTGAAGTCTTATTGGTCTTTCTCTCACAGAGATGTATAGGAACAGTATTGTTTTTTTTATCCACAACATGAGATACAACTATACCCCAAAATGGTAGAATTCTCTAGTGGTGTAATAGTGCGTACAATTGTCCCAAATTGTTGGTGATACTACATTTTTGTGAAGGCAGTCACAGTAGGTAGTGTGCATAGATGGATGAATGCAATGCAGAACTACTTTTCACAAGTACAACTTTCATTTGCAAACCTTAAAGCTGTCTTAAGCAAGTTTCTGATCAGACTCAAGTGGCGTGTGCTGTGTTAAATTTTGCAGTGTAACATGTTTTTAGAAACCGGATGGAACCTTCTTCGTCTTTCAGTCAAATGCTCACCTCTTGTAACCCTGCTCTTCTCTTTCTCTTCACAGGCTTGACTACTCGGGCATTGCCCTCCTCATCATGGGCTCATTCGTGCCCTGGCTGTACTACTCATTCTATTGTTCCCCTCAGCCTCGACTTATCTACCTCACCATTGTTTGTGTTCTTGGCATCGCTGCCATCATAGTGGCCCAGTGGGACCGATTCTCTACACCTCGTCACAGACCTACAAGAGCAGGTGCTCACTAGTTGAGAATTATATGTTTTCTATGCACTTTTATGGAAGTGTGTTACTTGATGTGCATTGAATTCTCATAGATGATCAAACCTTTAATTGGGGAGTAAAAAAGGATAGCATGCTTTGGTCTGGTCACGGTGTATATTTAATTTTTACCATGTAACTGAAATATTTGTCCCTCTAGGTGTGTTCATGGGTCTGGGTTTAAGTGGCATTGTACCCACCATGCACTTCACCATTGAGGAGGGCTTTGTTAAGGCCACCACAGTTGGCCAGATGGGCTGGTTCTACCTGATGGGTGCAATGTACATCACTGGTGCAGGTCTGTATGCAGCCAGGATCCCTGAACGCTATTTCCCCGGAAAGTGTGACATCTGGGTGAGTATTTTATGTGCTGTGGGATTTAGTTTTACACATTACTTAGAATGTTCATAAATATCAGAGACATCCCACTGTAATGAAAGCATAAACAGAATAAATAAAAGCTTGAGTTAATATCAGTAAAGCATCCTGGTTACCACATCTTAGAGTCAATGGAGTTTCATAAATGGGAATTTCATAAATGGGTTTTTATGTAGATGCCTGAAACATGGGTTAGCTTCAGCATATGTTACACATGGGTAACATATGCTAAAGCAACATTTGCATTTAGTTTAATTTTTTTTAACACAAGTGTAATAATTAAGTAAATATCACATCCATGTATTTTGGAGCTTTTACATGTCTAAAAAAGATAGTGACTAAATGATAACTCCATCATTATTTCAGCGTAATTATCTTTCACTCTTGCAAACCTGTCTATATATTACCTCAAATTGACTAGTTCCAATTGCAAGCTGAAAGCTTAATGGTGATAATGGTGGTAAGGGTGATGTTATGCTACATATGTAGTTTTTGTTTTTGGTTTTTTTTTTTGTTTTTTTTTTTACAGTAGCCTATGGGTAGTTTGTAGTTGCAATAATATAATGTTTTATGTCATTATTTATTTATTTATCACATATATATGTATTTTTTATTAATTAATTAATTTGTTTTTAAAATGTATCTATTTATTTTTTGCTTTTGCAGTAATAATAAATGTACTTTATGAAGCACTTTGCATTTAAAATCATCTCAAAGTGCAATAATGAAAGAGAAAAAATAAAGGAACCCTTAATTTTCCACTGTGCAAATTCCTAATTATTAGTTGGTATCCAATAGTGTGACATAACAAAGCACAATAACTCACTCCTAAAATATGTTCATTCATTGCTTCTTTTGAGGACTAAGATCCAATTACGTTTTTTAATTGTTAAAATGTGTATAGTTATGCTCTGTTTATGTTGACCAAATCCAACTAAAAGACAACAGCTGACACGTCTATCTCTGTCTGTCTGTAGTTTCACTCTCATCAGATTTTCCATGTCCTGGTAGTGGCGGCGGCCTTCATCCATTTTTACGGAGTTTCCAACCTGCAAGAGTTCCGCTACGGCCTCGAGGGAGGATGCACAGATGACTCTTTACTCTGAGAGGCCTGACTGTGACTTTACTCTTACTTTTCGTTATAGCCCCATAAACCCATCACAAATGCATACATACAGACACACACACATTAAAATGCTGCTGGAATTCAATATAGTCACTTCCTGCTCCTTCTGTATTTCTGTTTTGCTAACATCCCGTTTGAGTTTTTTGGTGGTCTTTCTGCTTTGGCTAATTTCTTTTCCAATAAAGTAGCATCAACTAGCCAGTGAATGATGGAGGGAATCAACAACAAGCACTACTTCTTTAGTAATACTGAAGCTTGAAATCATAAGTAAGATTTTTAAAAAAGGGGGGAAACCATATATATTCCTGTAACTGGTGATCATTTCCTAGTATTCCAACCTCTACATATTCTGTTACCACTGCACAAATGATACATGGAGTATTATTTGAGCTGTAGCAGATGGCACATACTGTAAAGCATTCCTGTTCTCTCTCTAGGTTTCCATACAGGTAGGGGTTGAATGTACTGTCCACCAGGAGTGTGATATAAATTAGTTCAGGACCACTTAGCAGCTTCAGGTCTACATGTACTTCTTTTAGGAGGATTAAAGTATACTATACCTATTAAGTGTAAATGTTTATATGCAGATGTCATATAGAAACCCACCTATGCTCACTCTGCAAGAAATCATGAGCCCAGTACAGACTGATAGTCATTACCCAAAAAGTGTATCCCAACTTGAACTCATCAAAGCTTATTCCCCCAAAAATGATCTACAAATTACAAGGTGATGATTTAATAACACAAGTAAACTCGCTACTCTTAACTGACAGAAAAACAGAACTAAAGACCCTAGGAAAATAGAAAATGACTTCAAATTATTCAGAATTAATAAAAGGCTGCAATGGTTAGCGGCAGCTGTTGATTTGAGGTACACTCAGTTCAGGTTTGTCAAAGATGGTTTTGAAGTTGAAAAGAATTTCCCTGCCACTATTTTTTCATCAGACATCAGTGGTTAATTTTTACAATTATAGTTCCTAGGCTTTGCACAATGTACAGTATACATCTGGATCAGTTAGATTGTGGCTTTGTGAGACAGAGATTCTTTTTTGTGCTAGATTTCAGATGCAACCAGAGGTGTAATTATGAAATGCACCTTAGTGTATTCAATTCAAAACTTTACTTGGTTCTGGGTTTTAAAATGTTATGTATGATTGATCTGAACTTTTAGTATTCCTGTGCCTTAGGCCAATGGAAATGTTTTTAAATAAAATGGCCTATCTTAATAGTTAAAGGAGCTTCAAGGATTTCCAGATGTTGACTTTTCTTGTTTTTCTTGCCATATTATATACAATCAAATCATTACTGAACCTAAACTCCATTGATAGGTTGTATCAACTGCTGTTTAAGGCTCCTTTTTCTAGATTGACTTATTTGAGCTTTATTACAAAGACTAAAACATTGTGTATTCTTGACTTTGTGTAATGTCCTGTGTAGAAAGTGATAAATCATACATTTCACTGAAATGTAAGCATAAATATTTATTAATTGTAATCTTGGAAAATTATTGTAATAAATTTTTTTCCACATGTTCATTCATGGTGTCGAATTGCATTTTCTAAAGTTTGGAAAATACGATGAGTCGTTAAAAATAATGTAGCAGGAGAGTTTTTGTATTTTGCAGAAATGTGGGACTGATGTAGGAAACTTTCATATCAGCAGGAACTATGGAGAAAACTGGATTTTGGGTCTTCTGGAATACTGGTCACTTAAATAGCCATAATATAAGTAGATTAACAGTTATTATGTTTGGACAATACCAGTATACAAATCCTTCCCCTTAATTAAATTAGAGTATCAAAAAGTGCAGAATGTGTTGATTTGTCAGCTTGTGGTCCAAGTGTCCAGATGAAATAAACTAAGAAGAAATATGATATAATTGGAGAGCATTTGACCAAAAAGGCATTTTTCAGAGTAAAAAAGTAAATTTAAAATTTAAATACAATCATTGCAAAAGTGTTTCTGCTTCTAAGTATTAGGAGTAAAAGTATTGAGTTTTAGTTTAGGTGTTTTTGTTCATGGAACACAGAATGTGCATATTACTCCTATGTTTTACTTAAAATTCACAGCATATAATATTTGTATGTCATTTGGAAATGGTACTACTGGTTTGTAGAAAGAGCAGAAACAAACATCTGCATTTTTTTATTCCCAGATATCGGAACCTTTTTTTTTTTTTAAAGGAACAAAAGTTTAACTTGTTTCTACTCGAGAAGATTTAACAGGGGGGTTACGTAGACACCAGCCGCTAGCTTCAGCTAACCCTGTGTGCCTTCCGATTTTAATGCTGGATTTAAGACTGCTCCAACTGTAATACTACGGTAAGTCTTGCTTGAATCTATTTAGATCTCATTTACCTTTTTTATTAACTGTGAATGTGCGTTGTTTCGTCTATTTTAATCTTTTGAGTAAAGTGCTAACATTGTTAGCTGTCAATAAAAGGGGCGGGGCTTATAATTACTCTTAACGAGTAATAAGTAGTGTTACTCCGAAACAAGCGTTTATTGTCTTGTGGATGAAAATAAAATCCAGACTCGTTTTACATAAATATTACCATGAAACGAACTTAGTGAACGATGCTAAATGCAAACATTAATGAATTGACTTCCGCACTACAAAGGTTCCGAAGACGTAATTCCGGCCCGTTCTGATCTTGCTTCTTGGTTCAGTCCGAGTTTGGCTGCTGAGCGATACCAGGTCCCAGAGGTTTTTGTTGGTTTATTTAGTTAAATCTGCTCCTTGTCCTTTGTCAGTGTTTAAAATGGACGACAGTCAACTATCTAAAGAGAGCACAGAGCGGTCAGAATTGGTATCGGAGGACGGAAAGAACATCAAATCTGTGTTGTGTCAACGCTGCGGGTCCAAGGTGCTGTGTCCTGGAATGGCTGTGTTTTCGGAGAAAGAGGTTGGTGTATAATATTATGAACGGTGTTGATTTTATTTGCAGTCAAAAAAGACTGGATAGCTTGTATTTATAGAAATATGTGTGAATGAGTGCTCATGTTGACATCCCCCTTGTTTAACGATACACCTAGGAAATCTTTGATGTAAATGTATCCATTCAAGCTTTTGTTTAATCCTCACTCGTGTCAAGATAGACTTAAAACAAGTTCAACAGCATTATAACACTTAATAATTTATTTTCCAGGAACAATTCCTATTCAAAAGCACTGCAGTAAATCTGCCCAAGAAATCAACTCTTGTGGCTTTTGTTGTATATATTATTTGTTATAACAAGCATACAACAATGTCCAGATACAATGCACACGACACAAATAAAAAGCTTAAATTGGCATGATGAAAACTAAGTCCTTATAACCTAGCAATAGGTATTGCACAGTGAGGTAAAATGTTTTGAAATCAAATTGTCCTGTCACTGATAGTATCAGTCTTGTGCATATTATGGTTTCTTGCCTGTAATGCACAAAGACTGAACAACTAAAGTATAACAGGGCCATCAATATTTCCAAAAGCCTCCATTTTACGTGCCAGAATAGTGTAGACTGAAGTAATAAAAGATGCAAGGGTGATTAGCTTGTAAACTGAATATACTGCTTTGAATGTACTGTAGCCTGGGTCTAATAGAGAGCTAACCCACCAGCATGGCCACATTATATCATTATATGTTTCCTGTAATACAAAGGGAACTTTTTTTTTCTGTGAAGAATAAAGGTATATTTTGTCTCAATTTGAGGTGAGTTTTTAACATGCATTTAAATGAATTTTCAAGATAATATAGATTCTGATAAGTCCAAAAGCACAGCTTTTTTGACTTCTGCCGAAATCATGAGGATATTCTACTTTTACCTCATCCAAGGCTGCATTTTCTCCAATCAGGTGTTCCTACCCTCCATGCGGAAAAAGAGCGGCCTCAGCAGCACAGAAGGCTCTGTGGATGGAGACACCCTGAATGCCCACTGGTTGGTGCCAGACATGTACGATTTTGAGAATGTGGGCTTCACTAATAACGTTGGGAGAATCAAGTATCTCATCTGTGCAGACTGTGAGATCGGACCCATCGGCTGGCACTGTTTGGATGACAAAAGAAGTTTCTATGTTGCTTTGGAAAGGGTGACTCATTCATAATGTAAATGCATATGTAATAGTAGCAGAACTTTTTTTTAAATGTCTTGGCAGGCTATGCATCTTTACATGGATTTTCCCTAAAGCTGACCCTAACCCTACCCTTTTTTCTGTCCCACACAAAAGATCCTGGTGTTATGTACAGAATTGTTTGTAATTAAAAAAAGGGCACTGCCATTTTCTTTTGTGACACTGACAACAGTATCATGTCCAAATAAAAATACTGAAAACTGATGCTGAATGCCACGCTGCCACTGGCTACTACTAACATTATGTTGTAGTGTTGTTTAGCAAGTTTTGGGCAGTGATGAAATAAATAAGGACTTAATAATACTGTGTGCAAAGGCTGATGTGAAGCTATTTTAGGAATTCATAGTTTACTACTAATACAATTGGATCATTAATTAATAACTGTGTGTTCTGTTTTGTATAATTATAAACTAAACGTTGTGGTTTTGGACTAACAAATCAATCTAAAGCTTGGCTTTTGGAACCTGTAATGAGCATTTTCAGTTTTTTAACACTTTCTACATTAATCTTTTAGTTATTTGAAGATAAAATCAAATGTGCTGTAAAGGAAATACTCATATTTTAAAACTCTAAAACGCGATTCACTGTACACTGTGCTGAAGTCTGACGATCCACCTTTTAGGTAATCCAGACATGGTATTTGCACAATTGTTATTGCAAAAGCTGCAACCAGTGGTAAATGAACTCATAAGATGTAAAATATGCAATTTAAAACATTAACAGCAGCATCACACTGTATTGTCAGGTAATTCGCATCCTCTATTAACATGTTTTTTACTAAAACTGCTTATACAAACAAATATTCTGAAATCAACTAAGTGTATGTGTTGTGGATTTCTCCAAGTGATAAAATTTTGTTTATTTCCCCAGTTTGCTCATTTGTTGAAGGTTACCACTAGGAGCTACAGTTTCATCCTTATGCCTTTGCACTGGACACAACAGCTGTGATTAGAGGAAGTTTTTCGGGTTTTCAATCCCATTCTTATGTACAAATATCTCAGGAACATCTTGAGGGTATTTCTTCAAATTTGGAAAAAACATCCATTTGCACTTAGAGACCTGGTTAGACTTTTGTAACTAAAGGTTACTGTGACCCCACATTTATGGGCATAAGCAAAGAATAATTGGTGTAATTATGACAAAAATTCTGCACAAATGGGAACTATGTTAAAGTGATGACATTGTTTTCTGAAAGGTTAAGGTCAAACCTAATACCCACTTAAACCAAATATATTTTTATGACCATAATTCAAGTCCTTCATTAAGTCTAATATACGAAGCAGCATATTTCTTAACTGAATAATACAATTCACTATAGTAATAACTCCCATTTCTATAAAATAAACATTCCTTCCAGGTTGTCATTATGTGAGGGAGTGGCAGAGGTATGCAACTGTAAGGCAGTAGAACTTTATTTCTTCAAATATTTGTGATACCAGTCAAAGTAAACATGAGATGTCCAATGTTTTTATGTTGTTTTTGTGTGTTGACAGACATGAGACTAAAGATCTATTTTGATGATGGAACAGGCATAAAAGAAAATAGAATAAACTGTAAAGTGTCCTTGGTGTCCCCATCATTCTTTGTTTACTTAGCGTTTCTGTCAACAGGAAGCTCATATGAAACAGGAACAAGTAAATCTGTACTGCTGTAACTGACACAAGTATCTGTGTAGGTGAAGGATAGTATATTATATCATTATTTTCCAGTAGAAAAAGTACAGAATAAGATGCTGAGAACTTCACGAGAAAATATCAACAAATGTCAGTTATGAAACTTATGTTATTTAACAGGTAACACTAACAATCTGGCAGATGAAACGTATATGAAGCAACATCGGTGTTCATATTTTTATGCAATTTGTGTAGCTGAAAATAAAAAACTATTTTCAGAGAAGAATAAGCCAAGAAGCTTCCTTTATGGCAAAACTAAAACTTACACAAAAGTATATTTAAATCTGTCTTGAAACCAGTACCGAGAGTTAGTGCAGGCAGTAGGCCATACAATTTCAGCTGCTGCACAGAAGTGGATTCTGTTCAGTTTATGCTCAAATGTGTTCAGAATTTTACTGACTAGAAAATGGAGAAAATACTGACAAAATTGAGTAGCATGACATTTCTGTTAGGGAAAAAAGATAACATGACTGACACACTTATTTGGCAATATAAGGCAAAGACAAAACTATGACCACAGTCTGATGTGAAGAATATCACTATCTAAAATATTGTATATTCTTTGATTATTTCATGGGAGGAAGTTGTTTTATTAAGTGAAGAGGAAATATGGCAGACCTTCAGTGTTACAGCTGCTGTGAAAAGACCTTTTTACATAGTTCAACACAACGGGTAGAGGGACTGTTACAATGAACAAAACACTGAGTACAGACACTTTATTTATTTAAAACTATATATTACAGAAGCAGTTTGATTGTGTGGGAAGTGGGTCATATAATGTATGCTGTAGATCACAGGTCAAATCTATTCCCTTTTTGCCAAAGGGATCTGTTCATAACTACTGGATTAGAACAGTCAAACAACACTGACACTTGATGCATCAGAAATATCATAGATTAAACAGGAAACCACAGACTATAGAACACAAACTATTATCAGATGTAGCTATTAACACAATTTCATGGACATTACAACAGTTTAATTACAATGCTATTTACTGAGACTGCATATAAAGTGTATATACACATGTAATTAAAACTGTAGACATTTCAAAGGGTTAAAGTATAAGGAAATGCATATTTGTTTTAAGTAGTTTTGAATCTGTTCTACCTATAAAAGCTCCATTTTGTGCAATAGTCCAGGAGCTAAAATATCTGGAATAACTGATTTTTATTTTTTTTTTATGTTTCTCATTAAAATCCAAACAGCCAAACTGTAGTCACATGACCACGGTCTTTATCTAACGTCCAATCAACGCGCTCCTCTAGACCATTTAAAAACGAAGTGCCGGTCAGCGCGCAAAGATCTAGTGGGTGTGTTTGAGTGTAAAACTTGAGGAACCGTTTGCAACGCCTATTCTTTGTCACAGCCGGGCGGGTACCAAAAAGTCAGTACAACTCATCTCCTCAATCGTAAACCAATTAGATCCGCTTCACCGCCGTGCCAGCAGGTGTACGAATCAAACAAATTCAACAGGGGGACAATCATCTGTGAGGAAACCACGGAACCAATAAGCGATATAATCTGTAGCTAAAAGCGTATTGTGTTTCCAAAGTGTTAATAAGTGGAAAGCAAACTTTTACGTAAAGCTTGGTAAAGTTGGATATAAGACGATGAGAACCTGTAAGACAGTCAATTGGACATTTAACTCCTTGAAATAGATGTAGATACACTATTTAACGTCTAACGTTGTAATTAAATATTAGTTTCACACCAAATTTAGATGCACGCACATAAAATGGTCAAAGGGTGTTTCTGCATGATATTTGGCCACAGAGTCGCTGGATTTTAGAAATATGGCAACCTAAATAATTAGTGCGGTGTCTACTTTTTGAGGCGGATGTAGACGGTGCCTGGATGTCAGCCCCTCTCGTCTCCAACTAGATAATTCGTCTTTGAGTTCAATGAGTGGACATGAACTGAAAGACACAAATTCATAGCTGGCATTTTCGGCGTGAGGAATACCAAAACGATTTCCACGGCAATCATAACAAAGATGCAACTATGACTCAACCTCAGCTGAATGAGTTCATTCCTCCCCCGGAGTGTCCTGTTTTTGAGCCCAGCTGGGAGGAATTTGCCGATCCTTTTGCGTACATCAACAAAATACGACCCATTGCAGAGAAAACTGGCATCTGCAAAGTCCGACCTCCACCGGTGAGTGCTCCCTAAATTTGTCGGTGTTTTGAGTTTTTTTTTGTGGCGTGCTGTCCTCTGCCGCTGTTGATAATTTAGCACGCAAAGTTGTGTGTTTTAGATAGGTTTCAACATGGCGGATTGCGGCTCTGAGTTGAATTGTCAGCTAGCCTGAGCTCCGAGTGTGTTGTGTTTGCAACAACGATAACCCCAGTGAAGCTTCAGTGCACTCTTAGACATGGCAGTGAGACGCAAATACGACTTCTGATCAAGTTTTTAACACATACACAGCCTAGCTTATGTTCACATTTACAGTCAGTGAGGGAGATGATTTCTAAAAATAATTCAAACGCTCAAGTTCGACTGTTATGCAAATATAAGGAAAAATGTTTAGCTAGTACGTTAAGGCTAGCTCGGGACGCGGAAATGGTCAACTTTAGTGGATTTTAACTTGTCATAAAACGCAACCAGGGATTTAAATCCGTAGTTATGAAGTCTAAAATGTCTCTCCAAGCTTTGACGGATTTAGCTAGTGTGAGGTAACGTAGCCAGCGTTAATCGGGCCTTTTAAGCTGCAGTTGTCTCCCTTCTAACGTAAGTACGTGCTCGGTGACCAACTGTTTATGGAGAGACGGGTCGCTGATGGAGTAAAACACTCTGCTCACTGGACACTTATTTCCTCTCTTTATCACAGTTTTATCATCTTTATGCGATAAACCGATCTGAAAGCGATTATTCTTAATCGTCGACCTGAATCGTATGTTAAAATGTACCCGAGGCACACACAATAACGTTATAGGTGAAAATAACAACAACTCTCCGACCATTGGCTGCTTTTGTAACATTTTCTTTTTCTAATTGGATGATTATTTTTGTCATAATCCACACCTCCCCAACGTCACCCCAGTCAAAGATGGTATGAAATATTTAAGAACACAAATGAAAGGAGCAAAACTTAAATATTCTTTCTTGACCTTATTTTCGATCTGTTGTGATAGGAGAGGACAGATACCTTATTCAAGGGTGTGTCCATGCATCCATGCAAATTGGATAAAGGCCACAGTCTGCTGATGTTTAGAGTATCGCTATCTATGATAAATAATGTATTTTTGTTTGATTATATCATGGGTGGATGTCGTTTTTTATGTCACGAGGAAACGTGGCACTGACCCTTAATATTGAAGCTGCTGTGGAAAGACCATTTTGCACATTTCCACAGGATAGGTAGAGGCTGTTACCAAAACTGGGTGGGTGTTTGTCTGTTTGTCCACATCTCAAAGCATGGCTAGAAATGGACATCTGATATAAACAAAGAAGCAAAGACTGGGTGTAGATGGTCTTGGTTTATCTTCACAAAGGGGGGGATTGTTTACTATCCCATGTATGACTTTGCTCTGCATACAAGCATTGTAGACAGTGTCTTCTGGTACGTATACTCAGGCCTACATGCATATTTCTACTCATTCTTATCTAGAAATAATATCAATATCAGCCACTATCACTCTTTTTAAACACTGGATATTTCAACTACATGCCATGTGCTGAGAAATGTCAGGTCAAGGAAGTTAAAACTTGTTTACACTAGTAAAAAAAAATAAAAAATAAAATAAAAAAATACGTGTGCTAGTTTGTTTCATTGTTAGAATATTTTAGATCAGTCTGCAGTTTGTCTTTTACTGTGTGTATTTGCCATTATCTACAGTCCTGTATAATGTATCAGTCATTTTCAATTAACATGCAAATTTTAGTTCAAGGGTGGTGTGCAGGCCAAACTAAACAAAGTAAAATGTATATGTGTGTATATATATATATTAGTCCTTCAACAGAGTGAATCTGAGTTGATTCCTATTTTTGTTTTGAATGTAGGCCTGTGTTGGGCATCTCACAGGCATGTGAGACATTTATGTAATACCATGGTTCTGCTCTGATATCTCAAAGATATTTCACTGTCTTCTTTGTACCTTTTTTTCCCCCCCTTCTACAAATTATTTATGAAGTGAGAGTGTCATGGAGAGGAGGAAGTCATTGCATCACAACCTTTTTTTAATCTGATTTGTGGGTGAACAGTACACGGTCAGTATTTCCTCCAGGGTTTTACATCGTAACTGAAGCAAATTGAACAAATGGAAATTATGTCCACTGACCTCTTATGAACACTTCACTCATTTATTGGCCTTGGCACAAGGTTTGTCATGTTTAAATCTTTGTTGCACTTCAAACTCGTGTTTGGTTAGATGGTTAGAAAGCCCAGCACAGTTTTAGTCTTCATAGTGTTTGTTTTTCTTTTGTACCAGGATATTGGTGGATGTAATCCAGCTTTGTGTACAGTTAATGAGGTGGTGTTAATGCAGTCATTGTTGTCCGGACCCTGATCAGCATTTTCAGCCTAGTAAGAGGGGCAAGACCACAGACTGGACCATACACATTTCTCCTCTTTTTTGCAGTATTATGATGATTTTACTTTTTGATTTCCTGTATGCAAATTTAGCCTGTTGATTAATGTAAAGTGCCATTATATAGTTTGGCTGAGGGATGTAAATTTGTGAAACCTTCTTTTAAAAAAATTATATATATATCTCAGATCATCTAAGACAGGCATTTCTGTTCTAAAATGAGATGTGTAAGAAAAAATGTGTTTGTGTTGTACTGTGTGAGAGAGTTCAGGCATGGATTTATTTTGGTCTAATTGTTTTTACGACTTCCAAAACACTATGAACTACATCTTTGTTCACTCTCAGAACTGTCTTTGGAATCCCAGAGCAAAAAAATAGTGTTTCAGCTCGACAAGCCAGCAGCATTATTTGTAGTTTTCAAAGTAACTATATAAAAGCCTGTGATGAATAAACTATTGTGTGGGTGGAAGACCCTTATCAACTTCATGGTGGCCTGGATGCCTCATTCTGATACAAACAAGGACACATTTCATAAGGTATATTTCTGTCTTTTTAATCTGTTACCAGAATGATTCGTCATCAGTATGGTATTTTGTAACACTTGGATGCCTTAGTGGTAGCAGGTTTTCAGGTGTTGCTGGAAGTTGTTTATCTGCGCTAGTTGGTGTTTTTAATACCGTGTAAATAAATATAAGATGTGTCAAAGGCAGTCTGTCAGTAAGACAGTTTGTGTCTTGTGTTTCTTGCCGTCAGCCTCTTTGAATGTTTGCAAACACAATGACTTCCTGTGGGCTGGGCTGTTGGTTTACTTGAAGAGCTGCAGTCTCATGGGTGTTTAGACTGGGTGTGTAGTCAAGGTTACATCTAAATTCTTACTTTGTCAGTGTCCACAGCAGGTTTATCGTTTGAAGGCTTAGACACAGCACTGAAATTGAAGAAATAGGAAAAACTCTGGAGAGATGAGATGCCAAATTAGACCAAGTTTGCATTTTCCTGCAAATTATCTTTTTATTTGCCTTGGAATTAGGTGTTTAGTTAATCAATACATTGACTTGGTTCACATTTCTTTGAGTTATGTTTGTAAATATTGTAGTAAAAGAAGTCAGAAATGATCCAAAAGGACATTGCTTTTAGTCAAACAACCAAACCTTTCACAAGTCGCATACAAAGTAAAACATCAAAGCCATTTTTTTCACCTCATTTTTTTTCATTCTTTTGTTTCTCAACAACTAAATTAAATTTTTCCAAAAAGCAGAGGCTGAAAGCATCATTCACCAAATGTTGGATATTTTCTTAGTGAAGCCTTGTTCAAGATGGTTTCTTTTAAACTATCCCCATTCATGTTTGCTAGGTTTGGTTTAGCTGTACATAATGTCCCCCTTTTTTACGAGCTAACACTTTTTGTTTATGAAAATTGGTTTCTTATCAGTGTGACCATGTAAGAAGTATTTCTGTATGTGTTTTTAATAAAATGTCTTTTGTACTCACTCAGGAATGGCAGCCACCATTTGCCTGTGATGTCGACAGACTGAAATTCACACCACGGATTCAAAGGCTTAATGAGTTGGAGGTACGTTAACTTATTGATGATGATGATGATGATAATAATAATAATCCTCAAATGACGTATTTGGTAAATGAAGACAATCCTTCAAATTTATCAAGAATCCTACAAAGTCAGATGTTACTAGTGCTTATTACACATGTAAACCAAACCTTTATATTTGAAGAGTTTGGTCTGGTCAGTCACATGCAAACATACCAAGACCTGCCCTTTGGCTATGCCCCTGTTTGTAGTTTTGACTAATTACTGCACTGACTAAAGTTACAATGTGTTCTTGAAAAGCAAATAAAACTGGAGAAAAATAACTGACAATATCATTTCAGGAGTGTTTTTGACAAATTGTACACAGGAAACTGGACAAAGGGCCTTGCAATTAATTTTTTTGGGAAGAGGTTTAATTGTGTTTCTCTGTTTTTAGGCTCAGACCAGAGTTAAACTAAACTTCCTGGATCAAATAGCAAAATTCTGGGAGCTTCAAGGATGTACCCTGAAAATCCCTCATGTGGAAAGAAAGATTCTGGACCTGTACCAGCTGAACAAGGTTTGACAACAGAGTGTTTTATTTACATGTGACTATATTTTACCCAATCAGCACTCTCTGAAACAACAAGATGTGTAACTTCTATCTTTTTTATTTTACTTTTTAAAGCTGGTGAATGAAGAGGGGGGATTTGATGCTGTCTGCAGAGAGCGACGTTGGACTAAAATATCTGTCAAAATGGGCTTTGCTCCGGGAAAGGCTATTGGCTCCCACTTGCGGACACACTATGAGAGGATCCTGTACCCGTATAACCTGTTCCAGACAGGAGCCAATCTTCCTGTATGTTCTTCCTGTGTTTTTTTTTTTTTTTTTCTTCTCAGAACAGCAGGTGTTGCAGTTGTTACTTGTAGTGAATAGCAAAATAATATTTTTTTGTTTGTTTGGGTTTTTTTTTTTGGCATTTTACCTCTGCATTTGATAGTGGAAATATAGATAATGACAAAAGTGTAATGACATACAGCAAATGGGATCAGGGAATTAATGCTCAAGGCATTTACTCCCATGTGGCAGTGGACACAACCACATGATTATCAGGTCACTGTCAGTAGTGGTTTTACACAGACAAGTTCTAGAAAGACAACATTATTTATTGCAGTGCATCAAAATATCAATATATTATCATATCAGTTTTTACAACATATCCAATATGTTTCATCATGCTGGCACCAAAATCACCATTTTTATTAAAAGTTGCTAGGAGTTATGGCACATATTGAGAATTCAGGTTGTCAAATTCTGTGAAAGTGATGCCACAGTACAGAGAATCAATGCATAACTCTGACTTTTGGCTAGTCTTAGGGGCCTTTAGGGTTGTTTTACTGTTCCTCAGTCATAAATATGTCGTCACGTATCAAACATAATTGCCTTGCGGTATCAAATATAGCAGAATTGCTCAACTGTAATCCCAGTGTCATCGTGGCCTGTTTATTACAATAGTATTGCATTATTCACAGCTCTGTTTTCCACTTAGTCATTTTTAATTCAATCATTTGGTTTTCACTGCAATCTCATCATCATATCTACCTGCTTGTCTTTGCAGAAGGCCACCTTGACTAATGACACTAAAGATAAAGAATACACCCCTCATGACCTGCCACAGCGTCAGTCTGTCCAGCCCCAGGAGACCTGCAGCATTGCTCGCCGAGCAAAACGAATGAGATCAGAAGTGAGTCGGATATGCCTCTTTGCTGACATTGCCTCCTGAATCATGTGCAAGGCATTCTGCTATTTGAGGTGAAAGTGGGGAATGTTTTGTCCCAAGATGTGTAAACTGACCTACTGACCTTAACTAGGACTGTTAAATAGCTGTTTGTGTTTCAGGGGTCGAGTCACATGTTTGTGCTACCATTTTAAGATTTTAAATTCTATACTGTACAGGTATTATTCTGTGCTCTTCCTCACACTGTGTTTTTATGTTTTTACTTTAGAGAGGCTGTTTCAAAAGTGAACCTGGAGAAATTTGTGAAAATCGTCCTAATCTAAGGAGGCGGATGGGAACTTTTGTTACCAAATCAGAACCTGGTAAGAACAATGAGACTGTTAATCAGTATATAAAGAGAAAGGGAATGTTTGGGTTATATGACTAGTATTATTGGAACTTTTCTAAAAGCTTTTATTTGTGTTCGCTCAGTGAGAATGGCTGTAACTGTGGTGAAACAGGAGCCCGTTGAACATGAGGAAACGGTATTGAATAAAATACCGAGTAAAGTAAGTTTCAGACATGTTCCAATGATGCAAAAACATGGCACGATGATGCATCACGTTCCTTAAAATTCTCTATCTCTATCTCCTTAGGTGGACCATTATATGTGCCTGGTATGTGGCAGTGGAAGCGCAGAGGACCGCCTGCTGTTGTGCGACGGCTGTGATGATAGTTATCACATCTTCTGTCTGATCCCTCCCCTCCATGATGTTCCCAAAGGCGACTGGAGGTGCCCCAAGTGCCTGGCTCAGGTGAGCTGCTGCTTCTGTACCCCCAGGGAGCCTAACAGAGGGGCTCAAAATTAGGAACAAGAGTAAAATTTCCTGTTTGATCATTGCCTGGAGATTTAAGTGTAAATACTTGTTTTAACTTAATTTCCATCTTTTTCATAGGAATGTGGCAAACCTCCTGTCGCTTTTGGCTTTGAGCAGGCCAGCAGGAGCTACACACTTCAAGCTTTTGGAGACATGGCAGATTCGTTCAAGTCTGATTATTTTAACATGCCAGTTCATGTGAGTCGACTTTCTTTATTAATTAGATTGAGACTGGTTTCAATTCTTTTTAGATACTCTAAAGTTTCTGTTGGAATATATTTGAAGACCATAAAGCATGGCAGGGTCTGCTTTATTTCAGGAAAGGATCGGTGACAAGCAGAAGGTCAGAGGTAGAGTTATAGTTTAGGGATGAACACCATGGGAACAAACACTTGTCTTGGTACCAGATCCCAGACTATAAACATACAGATGTAACATTTCCAAGTTGAAAATATCTAAAATGACATAATATGAACACACTTCACTAGACATAATGTGAATGGCCATTATGAATGCATTCATTTGTCTGTAAATAGGATTTCTGCTTTAGTAATGTCTGATAGATTTACATTGGCAATGGTTGTAGGGGGAAAAAAACCATGGTCCCACACTATTACACAAAGTTATTACTTCCTAGAGAAACCACTGGCTGCAGAAAGGCTATTTTTTTTACATCTAAAGTATAAAATGTGTTATTTTTGTTTAGTCAGAATTGGACAATCCAAACTCATAAATTTTTACTGTATCAAATGAGTTTTAATTCAAACGCCAAACCTCAGCTATATTAACATGCAGAATATATTTCAGCCAATGAAACTGTGCAGCTCTCATATCAAACAAAGAAAATTGCTCTTTTGGGAGGATTTGGCAAAGGAAAATGTTCTCTAGTGCTTATTTTAATGATTTACGTCTGCTTCGATAACACACCAGAAAGAATTGTGTTTATCTTATCAGATGCTGCACTCCCTCCTCCACACTCTCACATCCTGTGGGTTCTTTTAATGCATGAGACAGTGAGAGGTCCAACATGGGGGAGCGTAGGAGTCTTCACACACCACATATTTAACCTCTTTAACATCCACTAGGTCACCAATGACCCATTTAAGGTTTGGGTTATAGTTCCATTTGAACGGCTGTAGTTCAGGTTGTTTTAACGACATACTACACATCACCAACTTGAACATACTTCTTTCAGATGAAGTCTAGTACATGTAGTTTGGCCATACATTCCCCTCGTTAGGAGTTGTAATTCCATGAAAAGGGTGGACTTAAGAAGGGTAAAGCTGGCACATCCTATGCAGATTTTTTTTCTGTCTCAGAAAATGAGATAATGGAATAAGAAACAAATATTTCAGACAAAACTGACAGTATCAGAAATGTAAGATGACTCTCTCTCAGCATGACTGGTTTGATCTAAAACTACTTAATATGAAATAAGAAAGCCCCAAGAAACAACACACTGATCAACACAATCGGTTTGTTTGTTTATTTTACTAAAACTCTCGCTTTCATTGCAAAAATATCATCCCAAGTCAAGGGCATTCACAGTCTCCTCCTTCCCCTTGACTTGATTCTTTCGCTCACTTCAATACCAGATTTGCAGTGGAATGAGCATAGCTTTGTTTGTAACTATTGTGGAACAGAAAGGCAACAAGGGCTGATAATGTTTTATTGTTGTATCTGTACATGTGTCCCAGCCTGAGATTCAGTAGATTTTCCATTGCACAGTTTGTGTTTGTTCAAGATTTGGATCCCTAATGCCAAACTGTGGCTGCTGATAAACTTATCAGACTGTTGAAACTATACATTCTGTAGGACCCTGAACACAACATGTACATGCAGCGAATGATGAATATTTAATGATGGTTGATGCATAACATTATTTGTTCAGAAGAAAGTCTATCAATTCTGGATCTTTGAACCTGTGAGGAAACCTATTGTCACATTGACACTAGTGTTGGTGTGTTTTTAGATGGTTCCTACTGAGCTGGTGGAGAAGGAGTTCTGGCGTCTCGTCAGCACCATCGAAGAGGATGTCACTGTGGAATACGGAGCAGACATTGCCTCCAAGGAGTTTGGGAGTGGTTTCCCTGTGAGGAATGGCCATTTTGAAGTCTCTCCTGAGGATGAGGTACAGTCTATTGTTAGGAGAACAGTGATTTCGGCTTTTTAAATATTTTTCATCTCACACTGTTGAAAAGTGTAACATGTTTAGAAAATGGAGTGTTTTCTTTTATGCATGAAGGGAGTTTTTTTTTTTGTTTGTTTGTTTGGTTTTAAAGTCTTGCAATTTTGTTTATAATTTTACTAGCTTTACAAATGCAGTTTTAGTTTTTCAAGTATTGTGAGGAAAACAGTAAGATGAAAAAACACCTGTGATTAGATGAATGATCAGTTTTCATCTAGACAGCGATGTATTTGAGGTAAAAGCTGAGACCTGTCTGTGACCTGCAGCATTACCTGACCAGCGGCTGGAACCTGAACAACATGCCGGTGCTGGATGCATCGGTGCTGACTCATGTTACAGCCGACATCTGTGGGATGAAGTTACCTTGGCTGTACGTGGGCATGTGCTTCTCCTCCTTCTGCTGGCACATTGAGGATCACTGGAGCTATTCCATAAACTATCTTCACTGGTAAAGTTCACTCTCAGGGTGTTGTTGCTTATTTGATGAAGTGTTTGGTCTTGCTGTGGCAAATTAAAATAAGACTTCCAAAACTGACCGAGACGTTTGGCCACATGTACAGGGGAGAGCCAAAGACATGGTACGGAGCCCCTGGTTATGCTGCAGAGCACCTTGAGTCAGTCATGAAGAAACTGGCACCTGAGCTATTCGAGTCACAGCCGGATCTCCTTCACCAGCTGGTCACCATCATGAATCCAAATACACTGATGAACAATGGTGTCCCGGTAAATGTCTCACTCTTTAAGTGATTGTATTTGATAGTGTGATTATAGAAGACGTTATAAATATTACACATCAATACCAAGGTGGAAAACTTAAATATTAAACATCTCATGCACTCAAAAGGAGATAAACCTTTCACATTTAATGTTTGAGTTTTGATGAAATCCCAACTGTGTGGATCAGAATCTGTCAGTCTGTGTCTTTACATAACAAGGGGAAAAACAGGGGCACTGAAACCTATACAGCCAGTAGTTAACTGTCTTTCTTTTTCCTAACCTACTTTTTACTAGATCTATCGGACCAATCAGTGTGCTGGCGAGTTTGTCATCACTTTTCCCAGAGCTTATCACAGCGGTTTCAACCAGGGTTTCAACTTTGCTGAAGCTGTCAACTTCTGTACCATGGACTGGGTAAGAGAACTACTTAAATATGCACTGCCTATAAAGGTTTCTTCACTTATGTTTAATAGGAAATGCCAAATCATTTTAGTGAATGATCAAATATTGAAACAGCATCAGTTAATTAAATTTGCCTTTTTTTTTGCAGATGCCCATTGGCCGCAACTGTGTGGGCCACTATCGCCAGCTAAGCAGGTACTGCGTCTTCTCCCATGATGAGATGGTTTGTAACATGGCCTGTAAAGCAGATACAATGGATGTCGACCTGGCATCAGTGGTGAATAAGGAGATGACTTCCATGGTAAAAGAAGAGGAGGAGCTGAGAGACAAAGTGAAAAAGATGGTGAGCAAGTTTTATACATTCATATACGTCATATATGTTCAGGGTGGTAGCTATTAAACTGCAGTGACAGGAGTTTGTAATTTCAGAGCACAACTAAGTTAAGGATTGATTATATGGATTCCAAAGTAAACAATATTGTTGTTATTGTTAAGCACATAAAACATTTGAGGGCATGACAGCAAAGAACATTTAGTTTTTGTGTTGTCTCCTCTTCCCTGCTGAGTAAAACAGCAAGTATTAAAGCTAATTACCTGCTAGAATTTCTGATTGAGTTGGTAGCTGGTATTTTTTTTAATGTTTTTTTTTTTTCATGATGTTTGCCTTTAATTATAGATTAAGATTAGAAGCCCTCTGTCTGCACACCTGCCACATTCAGCTGCTTTGACAGCTGTGCATTTTCATTCCCAGGGCGTGGTACAGTCTCAACAAGTTGATTATGAGGTACTCCCAGACGAGGAGCGCCAGTGCTCCAAGTGTCGGACCACCTGCTACCTGTCTAGCATCACCTGTCCCTGCAGTCCTGGCAAGATGGTTTGTCTTTACCACACCCACAATCTGTGCTCCTGTCCACCCAGCAACCTTACACTCCAGTAAGTCTGCAGTAACCAAAAAAGTGAATGTAGTGGGTTTTTTTGTTTGTTTGCTTAAAATTCCATGTGGATCTGTTAAGGGGATCCCTTTTTTTGATCACAATACAGCATCTCCAAGAGTAATGATGAGGATTTAGGTGAATAATGTGAAAACATGGCATTCCAGTTTGTTAGAAAAAGCTCCTTATAATGCTGATGGAAATGAAAAGCAAATTGAGATATCTGGGTTTCCAAAAATGTAGTTTTCTTTTGTATGAAAGAGATAAGGGAAAAAAAAAACTTTTTAGTTTCACAGTTGTGAACATAATTGCTTTGTTGTTGTGACCTTGCTGTATAGTCGTATTAAGGATATATTTTAGGTACAATTAAGAAAATGGGGATAAAGCCATATAGCCTATTCCATTTCCTATCCCCAGCTAAACTTAGGTTGAATAGTTTTATGTGCAGACATTTGAAGGAGAATTATTGCTTTTGTTGAAATGTGACAATATTGTTTATTTCTTCAGTTACAAGTTTACACTGGATGAGTTGTATCCTATGATGGCATCAGTGAAGCAGCGTGCAGAGTCATATAAAGAGTGGGTCAGTAATGTGCAGGACATCCTAGAGAACAAACAAAGCAAGAAAAGAGGTGAGACTCCTGTATAAAAAACATCTGTATTGTGCAAGTCTTTTCCTTCTCCTTGTCAGTTTAAAGTATGAAACGATTTTCCATTAACGGTGAAAACTGTAATTTTAGTATAAATGTTTGAAACTGTACCATGTCCTTGTCAGGTCTGGAAGAGCTCCACAGTCTAGTGGAACAAGCAGAACTACATTCATTTCCACCACCCAGCCTGGTGGATCAGCTTCGTGCGGTTGCCTTAGAGGCAGATAAAGTAGCCGCGATGGCACAGCAGCTTCTGAATGGGAAGAGGCAGACGAGGTCAGACACATGAACCTAATTCGTTACATAATGACCATAAGAACAAACTCCTCATAAATATCAGATCTGCTAATCCTGATGCATAATGTTGGGATTTCTTTTCTTTAATATTAATAACTCCATCATGGCACTTTTATATAATGAATCAAGTCATCATGTCTGCTTGTGTTGTCATTTAACTTGGTAGAAAATTCACAAAATTGTTAGCTTGTTGATGTATGATATACACTGATAGAATTTCTTTCCTGTTTACTGTTTGATGAAACTGAATAAACCTGTTAATCAGTTTTCTATTTGTGTTGAAGGTATCGTTCTGGAGGAGGAAAGTCTCAAAGCCAGAATGAGCTGACTGTGGAGGAGCTCAGGTCTTTTGTGCGGCAGTTGGACACCCTACCCTGCAACATCAGACAGGCTCCTTTACTGAAGGTTAGTATCAAACATCTGGGTTTTTAAATTAAGCTTTTAATTGATAAACACTGTTACAAAAAATGGGAATAAGTTGGATATGAATGAATGAGTTTAGAATACCACTCCATAACAGCTCTATAATATGACTTTCAGGACCTCTTGACCCGGGTCGATGACTTCCAGCAGTGCAGTGAGAAGCTCCTCTCTGATGAGTCCCCCAGCCCACAGGAGCTGCAGGACCTGCTGGATGTGAGTCTAGGTCTGGATGTGGAGCTGCCTCAGCTACCCCTGCTGAGGGAGAGGCTGGAGCAGGCTCGTTGGCTGGAGGCCGTGCAGCAGGCGAGCAGTCGGCCGGATGACCTCTGTCTGGACACCATGAGGAGGCTGATAGACCAGGGAGTGGGCTTGGCCCCTCACAGCTCCGTGGAAAGAGCCATGGCTCGTCTGCAGGAGCTGCTGACAGTGTCGGAGCAGTGGGAGGAGCGGGTGCTCAGCCTCATGGAGGCGAGGTGAGAATGCAGAACCAACCTGCAGCTTTTTTATTTGTGGTTGGCATTAACTAAAGTTTGAAGACAGAGGAGCCAGAACAAAGGAGCGTGGCTTAACAGTGAGAAATATTCTTCAATTTTTCAGATACTGCTAATTTCTGAATGTCTTTTTGCATAAATAGAGACAAATACAAAAATCGGTAGGAAAATAAAATCTGTTTTAACAATTTCAGTTTAAGGTTTTATGCTAAATCTTAAAAACCACAAGATGCTTGGATATTTATTTGCATAACCACACTAGTCCACCTCCATAGGACAGCTGCAACATGAAAATTTCATCCTGTAATGTGAGATCGAAATTCAGTATAATCCCTTTCTGGAACCACTGAAAAATGGAAATGGGAGCACTTTAACTTGGACTACATTATAAACTAAATTTCTTTAATCTATAAAACTTTTTTTGATGGTTTTTACATTACTATTTTTGAAACCTCTCTTTTTCACATCCACAGCAGAAGGAAGCATGAAATTGGCTTAAATTCCATGTATTTCAGAGTAAAATATGCCATTTAGCAGAGGTGACTCATGTTGGATAAAGAGGATCATGTTGTGACACTTGTGACTCTAGAGGCCACAGACAGCACACAGCAGACTCTGTACCTCACACTATTTTATGTTTACCATTGGGGAAAAATTGATTCTTTGTTATATGCCACTTAAATATGTAATTAATAATGCTACTTTGATTCCATAGGCCTTATCACAGCATAGAAACCCTTGATGCTGCCCTCCAGGAAGTAGAAAACATCCCAGCTTATTTGCCCAACTGTTTGGAGCTCAAGGACATTGTTGCCAAGGCCAAGAAATGGCTCCAGGAAGCTGAAGCACTCCAGGTAAAATGCACTTTAACGTCAACAATCCCAAATGCTCTGAGCACTTAACCTAATGGACAAGTGTGGATTGTAAACTTCATATGCTTCTGTTTTTAGCTTGGAGGACGTATT
Source organism: Ostorhinchus rueppellii (assembly GCA_030068375.1). Classification (NCBI taxonomy): domain Eukaryota; kingdom Metazoa; phylum Chordata; class Actinopteri; order Kurtiformes; family Apogonidae; genus Ostorhinchus; species Ostorhinchus rueppellii. Next base: position 24,841,636 of record JAQQZY010000023.1, read on the forward strand.
CCTGTGCTGGACAGCCTCTCTGAGCTGGTACTCAGAGCAGAGAGCATCCCAGTGAGGCTCGACCCACTGAGTCGACTGGAAGCGCTCATCAGTGACGTCCAGACGTGGAAGGAGAGTGCAGCAAAGACATTCCTACTGAAGAACTCAACCATCTCCCTTTTGGAGGTAAATGGACACATTACGCAGTGTGTTGACATTAAAACCGGTTCTTAATCAAGTCTGTAAATTATTGTGGGTTTGTTCTTTGTTTTCAGGTGCTTTGCCCCAGGTGTGATGTTGGTACTGGGCATCAAAAGTCAAAACCTAAAAAAGGAAAAGAAGCTGCACAAATCAATAAAAAAGCTTCGACAAAACTGGAGTCTCTGTGTGACGTGGAAAGAGCTCTGTCTGAGAGCAAAGACTCAGCCTCAGCTGTGAGTGTTTTTTCTTTGGCAGTTTTTTGCAAACTACATAACCATAAGACCTGTTCATGTGCTGAATAGCCTTTTGAGATTTTCGGTTATTTCTCTTGTGCGGTAGGTGGTTTAATGTATCCATTTCAAATATAAATGTCCAAAACTGATTATCGACATACATTTTTAATCGAATCTTATTTTTAGATTATACTGGAGACGCCTTAAATTATTGCATGTACCTCTTATGAAGAAATTACAACATTGGTGGATGTCACAATGTGTGCATTAGTGTGTTGAGGCAGGTTTGTTGCAAGTTGGTAATGACCCATAGTCAGGTGGTGTATCACAGGTTAAGAAGGACTGTAGTTCACCATTTACATTTACATTTACATTTATGCATTTGGCAGACGCTTTTATCCAAAGCGACTTACAGTTATCACAGGGTATTGGTTACAACCTGGAGCAGTGTAGGGTTAGGTGCCTTGCTCAAGGGCACTTCAGCCATTGCCTACTGGTTACGGTGGGATTTGAACCTGCAACTCTCCAATCTTAAGTCCAACGCTCTAACCACTAGGCCACAGCTGCCCATTACATCATATTTTCTCTGCTAACAGATGACTACTCTGGCTGAGGTTCGCCAGAGGGAGATGGAGATGCTGTTGGCTCTTCGCACTTCAAATGAGTCCAAGCTTCTTCCTGCTGAAAACTGTTGTGCACTTAGTGTTTGTGTTTGCCAAAAGGCCCCTTTTGGTGCCATGGTGCAGTGTGAGCTCTGTCGAGAGGTTTTCCACTGTGGCTGTGTTGCAACAACAGTGGAGCTTGAATATGGCCAAGCCTGGCTCTGCCCTCTTTGCCAGCGCTCAAGGAAACCCCCACTGGACAAAGTCCTGCCTCTGTTGGCTTCACTGCAAAGGATTCGGGTGAGGCTGCCAGAAGGGGACGCACTACGCTTCCTCATTGAGAGGACGGTCCGCTGGCAGCATAGAGTTCAGCAGGCCTGCACAGAGGGAGTCCTGGAGAAAGTGTCAAAAATGGTCAGTGGGAACATTATGTTCGTAAATAATTCTCAGCTAGTGGGCCTCCTTACTTTAATGACATTACCCAAATGGTTTCTGAGACCTAAGAATTTGAAGCTTCCACGGTAATTGATTGTTCTTCATTGTTTCAGGTGCGAGTCGGACACAGAATCTCATCACAGCCCACTCGGGAAATAAATGGTTCATCTTTTTACACAGAGCATGTGTCTGTTCCACTCCAGGGTGAGTCTCAAAGATGTAAGCACTTTGCATTGAAGCATACATTCATTCTGTCCTTTTCAATAACCTTTGAACTTCCTGTCGTTTATCTCATTTGTCACAGCACTGAGCTCTGAGCTTGATGAGCTGTTGGTGGAAGGATTCCTGCTGCAGGTCACTCTGCCTGAGACTGAACAGCTGTACAGATACCTGTTATACAAACTGGCCCCTCTACCTTCACATAGTGCCCCCACAGATGAGGACCAACATCCACAGCAGACCCAGAGAGGAAGCCCTCACCACGTCAAGGTGGTGATTATAATGATAGCAATTGCATGTAACATTTATTTAATACTGTGAATGGTGTTTAATAAATACTTGTACTTATTTTTCCCTTCAGAATGGAGGTTCCAGTCTCACAAAGGAAACGGTGAACGGTCAAAGCAAAAGGACCAAACGGCGCAAGGACAGCTCTGATTCTCAGCACAGTGAGAAGGCCAAAAAGTGCCGTAAAAAGAAGTCAAAGAAAAACAAAGAAAGGAGTGAAGAAATGAAAAAGACCAGCTCTCCCACACATACAGTGTGTGATCCTACACCTTCAGACTCAGAGGAGGACTATTCACTGTGTGCTGCACCGTGGTGCAGAGAGCCAGAGGGGGATGAGGTGGGTTTTATTCTTGGCACCATTACACAAGTTTACAACATTTTCATTATTTTACATTACAGTTTAAGGAGCTTTTTCTAATATTTCCACTTTCACACACAAAACATAAAAAAATATGATTCAAACTTAAAAAAAAAAAAAAAAATTAAGTTTGTGGTAAGTCAAAGATTTTAAAGTGTTACTATGCAGAGTTAGCTCCAGCAGTTTTCATGCTAAAACAATGAACCCAATGCGAGCCTCATTTTTGTAAAACTAGAGTGAATAGTGTCACTTCAGTTTTCAGTCTGTTCATCATGACAAGAAAATGTATTTGGACAAATAATGCTTGGTTCTGGTTGGATCAGGAGGAATAACACAGTTCTCTGGTGTGATAAGACATTTTGCTAAGAGGCTGTAATCTGTACCTCAGCTATTACTACACTGAAATATATGGTAATATGCAAACAGTCACCATAATCTCACTTTAACATGACATGTTTTTATGTCACTGCAAACTAAATTAAAGAGGCTACATCACTCCTCAGACTAACAGACTCTCTTGACACAAACATAATTGAACTATGCAGAACACAGAAGTGGACATTGTCTGGGACGTAGGTGAGATGGGGCTTCAATTCTTTGGCACAAACGTCTCCAATTCATCACATTAACCAGCTTTGGCAGTTTTACATCTCAACCTTTTGGTAAAATGCTGCCCCCCCCCCTCTGCTGATAGTAGTAGAAGTAACATGAATTTCACAAATGCAACCTTTAACTCGATTAGACAGTTTGAAGCATTGATGCTTAGACGTGGATTTAAAGCTTTCTGTCTGGCTTTTCTATTTTTCAGGTAAACTGGGTCCAGTGTGACGGCAGCTGCAATCAGTGGTTCCACCAGATCTGTGTAGGACTGTCTGCTGAGCGGGCAGAGAAGGAGGACTATATTTGCATAAGCTGCACACAGCCAGACTACGACCGAGGAGAATGAAGACCAAATAGAGACTGAAGGATCAGCAGTTCAGTTTGAAGCCACAGCACTTAAGTGCACACTTGAACTCTGTGCCCCGTGGTGTTCCCTTTACCTTCTGGCTTACCCTTGGTGAACATGGTGCTATTTACTTTTTTCCACAATTACAAAAGACTTCTGTCACTGTTTTCGTCATGTGGCTGTTGTTTTTTTTTCAGCCAATCAACTAACCCTTTCTGAAACTTTCCAAGACTTGATGCAGATGTACAAAATGGCAAAATATTTCAAGAACCAACAGCGCAGGGATTTTTCAACCAAAAAAGTCAATTTGACATCACCTTTTAGAACTGTTTTCTTTTTTTTACATGCATCTGAACAATGTGAAACCTTCCTTTCTCTTGTAGAGTAAATATTATTTATCTAAGCAATAACTGAACTAATTAATTGAAGTTCAGTTTCAGCTAAGCTATATTTGTGCTTAGAAATTATTTGATAGAATGCCTTCATGAAGCAAAAGCCTACCCTAAAAACTCATTCACTTTATCAGTCCTGTGATATTAAACAGTTCAGTTACAATTTGTGAACAGGTTTTACTCAAATCTCATGCATCACTGCTCTCTGGCTGAAACCAGAGAGCAGTGATGCGCACCTGAAGTTGTTGACCCAAATGTGCAAAGGTTTGCACATGAATTTCTGCCCATATCCCTTAACAAATCACTGATGTTGAGCTGAAGTCGGGCTCCTTGTGCGCTGTCTGCAGAAACGAATGAGTTCTGCATCCACGTTCCTGTGTTGGATGAGACCTGATGATATTCACAATAAGAATGAACTGTCCGACATCAATGGAATGTACATTTTGTTTTAGGGTGGATTTTCCCTTTATGCTTAAGAATGGAAATATTGTGTTGGACTTAGATTTAACACAGAGTGTGTGATTTATTTGCCACGGGTATATGACCTTTTTCTGCTCCTTTGGGTAAATAATATAATTCATATGTTGCAGTTTGCATTATAAAATAAAAATGTTTGTTCCTGTATGTCTGGACTCAGTCTTGTTACTTATAAATGTAAAACTATAAATAGTGAAGAAATTTAAATCCTGCAGGAGGTTTTGGTGGATTTACAAAGAATTGCCTTGTAATTACTTTGTGCTGCAGATTGAGATGTAGAAAAACTTCAAAGATGACCTAAAAAGGCTCAAATGTGGAAATTCAACTCTGACTAGAGGTGGAACATGTCCATTACAGCAAATAGTTTTATATATTGGTTTCTACCTGTTGCTTCATTGTAGACAGTAATTATATATTATACCAACACCGGTAGAAAATTGAAGAGGGAAAAACAAAACAGCATGTGAATTAGAATGTATTAGTCATTGTGGGTGTTTTGACTGCTAACAACAACAAGACCATAATTATTTGAACACATTTATCTATGAACTCTGGAGACAAGTCCTGCATCAAGTGAATATGTATTTACTACACACACTGAAAAATATATAAAGATTGCGCTTTTTCATATAATATCTGCAGAAGATTATGACTGGTTCCAATTCGAAAGGATGAGATGGTAAAATTTTAAGTTTGACCCAATAAGATATTCCTTTATTAGTACATAAAATAAATTCCAGGTTTACAGCTGCAAAGTGCAAAATCAAAAATAAAGACAAATCAAAAAAGTTAAATACAATGTATAGTTGTGCACATGCTGATCATGCCACAGGTTGGAGAGGGACATGGTTTATTGCACGGAATTATTTAGAGCCGTTTCTGTGGTTGAACCTGACAGCTGCAGGAAGGAAAGACCTGTGATATCGCTTCTTCACACACTTTGGGTGTCTCATCCTGTCACTAATGGAGCTCCTCAGTGCAGTGAGTGTGTGTTGGAGGGGGTAGGAGTCTTTGTTAATCATGCAGGACAGCTTGACTGTCACCCTCCTCTCCCCCACCTCCTCCACAGGTTCCAGAGGACATCCCAGGACAGAGCTGGCCTTCTTAATCAGTTTGTTCAGTCTCTTCCTGTCAGCTGCTGTGATGCTGCTCCCCGGCAGACCGTATCGTAGAAGATGGTGGAGGCCACAACAGAGTCATAAAAGGTCTTCAGCCTCCTGAGCAGATGCCATTTCATTTTATTATTTTTTTTAAATATTTTATTTACAGTTTACAGTTTGTCCATAACAAACACCATGTTCAAGCACAGGGATGTCCATAAGTGCACGTGGCACCAGGACACCCTAGGC
>JAQQZY010000023.1:24847214-24858862 GCA_030068375.1 Ostorhinchus rueppellii
AAAGCTTTCCAATTCTCGTCGACGTTTCCTGAAAGCTTCAACTCGTCTGGCTGGCGTAGAGAGTTCATTGTCTTTCACTTAATTTCTCAGTTTCTCCTGGTACCATGTATTGACGAGGCGTGCACACCGTAGTCCTGAGTCAAGAGTAACTTTTATTGCCCCGACTTCCTTAACACAGCCTGGTTGACATGACAGCATAAACACACTGCCACCTAGTGGCTTAACCTGGTACGACTGATGAACCGACACTCATGTCATATCAATACATTTCCCACTTCATTTTACACATCCCATAAATGAAAAGGAGCAGGAAGAAGATAAATCTTCTTCTGTTCTGTTCATTGGGTTTGTGCAGGCGCAGACTTTCCATTTGAATAACTGAAAGCATCTCACTGAGCCAGTGAGTTTAGGTGGGAGGAGTGGTGGACTTCCACATTAAGAGAATAAGTTTCTTTGCCACCACCATCCCTTGGCGCAGAGCGACCTGAGTCTCATCCGGAAGATCACAAGTCACAGTCAAACATCCAAGGATGGCCAGCTCATGGTTAGGCTGATTGTCAATGGAGTAGGCTTTTGACAAGTGTTCAAATATAGCTGACCAGAAATTATAACGCTTAGGACAAAACCAAAAAAGATGCGCCAAAGAGCCCTCAGCAATTTGACACTTGTCACATACAGGAGAAACAGATGGAAAAATATGTGTTAGCTTTGTTTTGGAGTAATGGAACCGGTGTAACACCTTGTACTGAATAAACCTGTAACGTGAGTTAATAGAACAACGATGGACACAGGACAGTGCCTCTTCCCAAAATTCTCCTGATATTTCAGAGTTCAAGTCTTTGGACCAGGCTTCTCTAATAGAATCAGAGGAAACTGACCTGGTAAATAAATCCACAAATTTTGAAATTAACTGTTTGGAATCTGAAGTGAGCTGGAGGGTCTCAAGAAAAGGATGGGTGGTGGGGATAGAATCCAAATGTGGCCAATTCTCCTTGACATAGTGTCTGATTTGGAGATAGCAGAAAAAGTGAGAGCTTGGAAGGTTAAATTTGTTGCTTAACTGAGAAACTCATGCGAATCGGCATTTAATGTACAGATCCGAGAATGTTTTAATACCCTTCTCTCTCCAGGCCGCAAACACCCCATCCAGTCGGGCAGGCAGAAATGAATGATTTTGACATATAGCTGCATGTATGGAGACACATAGGAACCTGCCAGGCTGCTTTTATTTGCTTTAGGATATGTAAAGAGTTCTTCACGGTAAAGCTATGGTTAATTAATTTGGCTACTGGGGCGAGATCGGAAAACAAAAGGGCAGGAAGTGATGACGTATTGACCTCAGCAGCCTCCAACTGTAGCCACAAAGGGTTCTCCTCAGCTCTAGCACTTCCTCCCTTCCAGTAAGTAAGAGCCCTGGAGTTAGCGGCCCAGTAGTAGTGCTTAAAAACAGGCAGTCCAAGACCACCGTTTTTGGAAGGTTTTTGAAGGTGAGCTTTGGATATCCCGTGAGATTTGTAACCCCACACAAAGGGCAATATGATAGAATCAAGTTTCTTAAAAAAAAAATGCATTTAAGTATATAGGCAAATTCTGGAAAAGGTATGGAAACCTGGGTAGGCTCACCATTTTGATTGCATTCAATCATAGATAGGGGCAATATTCTCCACGCTTCAATATTTGTTTTAAGTTTTTCTATGGATTCTGCAAGATTAAATTTAAAGAGATGCCTTGGGTTTTTGGTCAGTTTGAGCCCTAGATAGGTGAAACACTCCTTTATCACTCTAAAAGGCAGATTTGTCAGAAAGTTATCTGTGAGTTGGTCTGTTAAGGGCATGAACTCACTCTTCCCCTAGTTTATGGTGTAGCCAGAGATGCTCCCGAAGGCATTTATATATTCTAACAAGACTGGAATGGAGACCACTGGATCAGCTAAACAGACAAGGAGGTCATCCGCATAGAGGGTCACACGGGTTTCAATACTCCCTGACCCAATACCTTTAATGTGTGGATGTCCTCTGATACTGATAGCCAGCGGCTCCAATGCAGAATGAATGGACTGGACCTGTTCCCATTCGTTAGGATGGAAGATTTTGGTTTGCTGTATAATATCTTGAGCCACTCTATGAAAGTGTCACCGAATCCAAATTTTTTAAGTGTTGCAAATAGATAAGGCCATTCTATCATATCAAAAGCCTTGCGGGCATCTAAAGACAATATAGTTGCCCTGTCCTTTTTGCCATAATCTGCATACATCACATTAAGAATTTTGCGGACACTGCAGAAGGAATATCTGCCCGGAATAAATCCCGTTTGATCAGGATGAATTATACTTGCTACATTTCTTCCGAGTCGGTTAGCTAAAACTTTTGTAATTACTTTCAGATCTTAGTTTAATAAGGCAATAGGCCTATAGCTACCTGGGTATGTGTCATCTTTGTCTTTTTTTAATAAAACAAATATGTGCTTCACTGAGAGAGGGTGGAAGCTGCTTGTTTTCAAACGCGTCTCGGATCATGCTTAAAAGAGAGGGTGAAAGGTCCCCAAGAAAGGCTTTGTAGAACTCTGGCCCGAACCCATCTGGGCCCACCGCTTTACCAGTGGGGAATGCTTTAATGGCATCCTGTAGCTCAGAAAGTGAGAAATCAGAGTCCAGACTCTCCCTAAATGGTGTTTCCAGTTTTGGAAAGTGAAGAGAATCAAAAAACCGCTCAAAATCTTCCAGTGTCGCTGTTGATTTAGAGGTGTAAATTTCAGAGTAAAATTCTTTAAAACAATTATTGATGTACTTTAAGTCTGTAAGCATCTCTCCAGAGCTAGATTTTATTTTATAAATAGCTCGCTTTGCTTGTTCTCCTTTTAATTGTCTTGCCAACAGCTTCTGTGGCTTGTCACCAAGTTCAAAGTGCTTCTGTTTAAGTTTTAACAGTAAGTTGCCTATTTGATCTCCTAAAATGGTATTATACTCGTACTTTAATTTGAGAATTGTATTGTAATCTGACTGAAGTAGTGAATTTCTGTAGACCTGTTCAGCAGAAGGGGGGGGGGGGGGGCAGAACACAAACTATCCAAAAAGGGGTCAAGGTAATAATTAAGGTCACCCCCTATTACTATGTAACTTGAGTCATCATCGGGGATCAGATCAAACACCTTTCGAAAAAAAGATGGATCATCCGTGTTCGGCCCATAAATATTCACTAGTGTGACAGGAAACTAATTTATATGCCCAGTTACAATAATAAACCTGCCGTTTGGGTCAGTTGTCAATGACTGAAATCGAAAGGGTACAGTTTTCCGAAAGAGAATGGCAACACCTCGGGCTTTTGATGTGAACGGTGACTGGTACACCTGTGAAATCCAGCTAGCCCTGAGTGTCCTAAGCTGAGTAGCTTTAACGTGTATTTCTTGCAAAAAGATAATGTCAGATTTCAGTGATTTTAGGTGTGAAAACACTTTGCCTCTCTTAACTGGGTGACCTAAACCACGTACATTCCAAGAGACCAAGGACAAGCAATCCAAAGTTCTATTACATGTGGTACCTGTTGCATTAGAGTGAGATACAAACTTAACATTCAGTCTGGCAGCCAGTCTCAAACCAAAAAAAAATAGCAACAACATGAACAATTTAACACCCCAACAAGCCCCCCACCCAAAGCTTCCCCAAACAAAGCATAGTTACCCTCATCCTCAGCTGGGAACACCGGTCAAAAGAAAAAGGAGAACGACTCCATCTAATCGCCCCTCATCAGTACACTGGAGAAGTGAACTAAGTTTTTTTAAATTTTATTTTTCTCTTTCCCCTTTCTTTTTTTCTCCTTCCTTCCTCCTCTCTTTTCTTTTTCTAAAAAAAAAGGGAAAAAAATGCTTAAGTATACTTTTGCTCAGAATATGTTTAGACTCTATTCATCAGCAGAAAAATGAGCTTTCAGAGTTTTTGGCTGATAAAAGTCTTAGCCTCGTCCGGGTTGTTGTATGTTTTTACTTGCCCTTGGTGATGAATGTGCAGCCTGACTGGGAAGCACAGCGAGTGGCGGATCTCCTTCTCTCGGAGCAGCTGCAGCACCTCACGGAAGCTTCGCTGTTGCTCCATCACCTCCGCGGAATAGTCGGGGAAGATTAGGATTTTGTTGCCTTCGTATTCCATTGAGCTCTGCCTCCCGAGTCTCAGGATCTTTTCCTTGTCCTGTGTAAGATGCACCTGCGCGATTATCATGCGGGGTCTGGAACCTTCTGGTGGTTTGGGCTGATGTATACGGTGCGCTCTGTCAATGACGACCGGCTTGGTGAAGTTGTCATCGCCCAGCAGCTTGGGGATCAGGTTGGACACGAACTCAGTCGGCTTCTCCTTCTCCTCACCCTCTGGTATGCCAAGAATTCTTATGTTGTTGCGTCTGGATCTCTCTTCAAGATCGGAAAGCTTGGCCCGTAGCTTCTTGTTCTCTTGCTGCAGTTCAGTGACTGAAGTTTCCACCGCACGAATACGTTGCTCATGATCTGCAGCCTGACTCTCAGTGGTAGTCAGCCTCTCGGTCAGCTCCTGCTGAGTAGTCAGGATGTTCTGAAAACTCTGCTCAAACTTGTCAAACCGCTCGTTAAAGGACTGCAAAAGCATGTTTGACACTTTATGCCAAGCAAGTGGAAGCTCGTCATCGTCTTCAGCTGGTAACTTGTCAGGTGAGTTCCTGCTAGCTTGGTCGCGGCTAGCATTAGCTGTGGTGTTGGCTAGCGACGACGGGCGGCTGGCTCCCTTTCAACTTTGAGCATTTTTACCGGACATTTTTGCTTTCCACTTTGTGGTGGTGTAAACACAAAGTAAAGTCCGTCAAAAGAAGTCAATTCAAGTGTTGAAAAAGCGGTTTAGATAGTAAGATTTGACGTGCTGTGAGGAGCTCTGAAAAAACACGTCTACTCTACTCGCATCTCACTAGTGCCCCCACCGATGCCTTTTAATTTAACCTAGTTTTCCGTTCTAGAAGTTTATTATTAGAGTTGCATGATTCTGACATATTGTTTCATTTATACATGTATGTGATTCATGCAAATATAAAGCAACACCATGAAATTGCCACATCCTGAGCAGCCATACGCGGAATCTCGACCTCATTTTAGTTCAGGGTCCACATACAGTCCAATTTGACTTCAAGTGGGCCAGACCAGTTATAGGATAATCACTTTAAAAATAATGAGTACTCAAAATTTTTATTTTAGTTTGAGCGTGAAATGTACTGTAATAGTAGAGTAGTATTTACAAAGTATCCATAAACAAAAATGTGCATAACTTGAACATCCAAATCAGAAATATCTAGAAAAATAAGTGAATTATGTCCTATTTTATCATTTAAACATGTGCATTACAATTTACAGATTGCAGTGGCTCTACAAAGGCACAGAATATTTAGTAACAGGCATCTGGAACTATACAAAACATAGCATTTCACTTCATGATCGAAACAACTTGTCAACATTCACTGAAATCCTTGACTGACAGTATTTCCTGTGTAATTTTTGGAATTTGGAAATTCCTCCACTGGTCCGGATTTAATCTTCCGGAGGGGCCGTTTTGGTCCGTGGGCCATATGTTTGACAACCCCAATTTCCCTCGGTTAACCAGTTGATCTTTCCCGATGAAAATTATAATCTGAATGCTAGCAGTTTTTCCACAACCATGGCAAAATGTACGACTTTTTTCCAGTCTCTACTCCAATTTCCAGATTTTAACTGACGCAAAAACTCTCAACCTGTTATATTTGCGATTCATAAATTCTGCTTGTTGAAACCCCCCTTGAATTAAAAGGGCTGGTTGTGCGTTGCCTTGCAGACAAAGCAAGGGGAATTTTTACCCGTAACATTGCAGTGGGCGTGGCCTGTGTTCACGCCATTTTCCTCCTGTTGTTGTTAGCCGACAAGGCTAGCTTCGTCAGCACAACATCTCCTGCGGAAAAACGGAGCATTTTAAAGTTTTCGCCTTTGCAGCCGGGGTATTTTAGCTGTTCTAACGTTGCTTGTTTCTTGTCATCATGGACGAGGAATATTACAGCGGTGGAGGTGACTGGGAAGGCACGGAAGGGAACCTGGTGAGAAGACGACTTGTTGCTGCCTTCATAGTTAGTTAGCTAAGCAGCGTTAGCTAGTCTGTAGCTGCAGCAAGTGTGGAATTATCATGACAAGTCAACACAGGTTCAGATAGGCACATACATAAGTCCACAAAGATTTACTTTTGAGGTGTACGGTGTGTTTTTCAGTCCACTGTAGTTTAGCTGCTTTGCTAATCACCCCCCGGTTGCTAACGACTCACCCAGTTGGATGACACGTTGTAAATTAACTTAATTTATCTGTTAACATTGACTGTACTGATTTTAGGTGACTTATTGTTTGGTGTTCATATTTCTGTCACTGTGTTTTGTTCGTTCTAATCGGCTCTTCGGTGACACGATGGTATTAAAACCACAGCAGACATACATACATCGTATTCAGTTAGAAAAAGACAGAAAAAGTACAGTGAATTAGGTGTTGATTTTGACAACTACCACATAGGCTGCTAATATCCTTCTCCTACAGTTAGTTAGATAGATTATATGGTGCCATGTTCATTTCGTAAATATTAGTATCATGACTTGTGTCATAGTCCTGCACTGTGTGATGCAAATAAATTTACTGGACTTTGCTCAATGTTTGGAAAGCTTGAAATAAGCTCCCATTGTTTGGACTTAAGTAACACTTTTATGCTGGTACTCTTTCAGTATTTTAATTGTTTTAGGTTTTTATGAACAAAACTGCATGATGTAGGTATTTTCCTTGTTAGTACTAGTTGAATATTTTTGGGAGTTCAATCGAATAATTTTACAAATGCAAGGAAGACAAGATTTCAGTTTTCTTTGACTAAACAAATAGTAGTTGTGTCAAAAACAATAATAGAAAAATAATATAACAAAAAATAAAACGTTGTCAAAGCAGCAGATATTTATGTTGTATGTCTTGACTGTTCATGACACTTCAGTTCTGGAAGGGAAATGTACTGATATGAACATTACTTTTTTACAGGAGGATGGTTATGGTGAAGGAGAAAATGATGGAACAGTACAGGAAACTTGTCTGCAGAAATTCTCCAGTAGGGATTACATCATGGAGCCAGCGATCTTCAACACTTTAAAAATGTAAAAACCCATCAGTAGAATTTGTGTTTAGAAGGCTTTATATGTGTCAATTAAATATTAAGGAGATATTTGAATCATGAGTAATGTGCTGAACATTTGTTTTTGTAGGTATTTCCAAGCAGGAGGCTCTCCAGAACATGTCATCCAGCTTCTTTCTGAGAACTACTCTGCCGTGGCTCAGACAGTTAATCTGTTAGCTGAGTGGCTCATACAGATGGGTGAGGGATTGTTTGTGTTGTGTTACTCTACATTTTTGAGCTCAGAGTCCTGAGAGTCCTGTATCCTTAAGTACATTTTTTTTAAATTTAGTTTTGTTTAGCTTTTGTTTATACAGGTAAAAGCACATTGAGATCGAGATCTCATTTTCAAGTGTGACCTGTTCAATTATTAAAAAATCTTTCACGGTGATAATCACTGCTTTTTAATTTTGTCTGTAGGAGTAGAACCTGCTCAGGTGCAAGAACGAGTAGAAAACCACCTGAAGAGTCTCCTGATAAAACACTTTGACCCACAGAAGGCAGATTCCATTTTCACTGTAGAGGGAGAGGTGAGGCTCGTTTATGGTTGTGTGTTTTTTTTTTGTTTTTTTTTTTGTTTATTTTCCTTTTGATCCAGTTACTTTTACTTTCACACTGTAATTTTGAGAACAAAATTACTTTGCTATATTTGATATACATACATATCAGAAGGTATGTGAGCTGTGTGTCCCTGTACTTTACTTGATTTCTTTATGTCGGACATCAGCATATATGTAATGTCCTCCGGCCTCCATTTATTTATTTAATTTTGTCTATTTTACATTTTTTGACAACAGCCCTTATCTTTGACTGTGACCATAAGTTGTGTGAAAATTTTGAACAATCTAAAAAAAATTTCACACGGTAAATGAGCCAAATCATGAGTCAGTTTAATTTACACCGAGAACACCTTTTGGTCAGACTAAGACCAACTGCAAATTTGTATTAAATCACTCTTAAAAGTTCAAAACAAACTGTGAAGATGAGGAAAAGTGCAGAGACTTATTGGTTAAAGTTGTGTCAAAGTTTTTGCAGGATATATTTTTGTCTGTGGTACATGGTTAAAAGTTGTGTTGAAGTGAAAGCTCTCTCTTTCTTTCAGACGCCTGCATGGCTCGAGCAGATGATTGCACATACCACATGGAGAGATCTGTTCTATAAACTGGCAGAAGCTCATCCCGACTGTCTGATGCTCAATTTTACTGTAAAGGTACGCTAACACAAACAAACTGTGCTCCTAAATATTTTTGCTGCTTCAATTTACACTTATTGAAATGAAAGAATCTGGTTTTTTGTTTTATTTCTTTTTTTTTTATTTCCCAATTTACCACATTATATTTTTGGCCTCTTGGTGGCACTAGAGGAACATTCTAGGTTATTAAAAGTTGCAGAGGTGTTTCAATTTGTATTAAAGGGAAGTCACTAAAAGCATTGAAACCAACAAGGTCATGAAAATGATGCCAAACTGTAATTTTCCTCCACACATTGCTGCTGAAGGGTTAGTAAAGGCAAAAATTGAGTGATTGATTGTTATTTTAAACATGAATGTTTGTGTTTAGCTCATTTCAGATGCAGGATATCAGGGTGAGATCACCAGCGTGTCGACAGCGTGTCAGCAGCTGGAGGTTTTCTCCCGGGTTCTGCGGACGTCTCTGGCCACACTGCTGGATGGTGGAGAGGAGAACCTTGAGAAGAACCTGCCAGAATTTGCTGTGAGGCTCATTTAGGCTCCTTTTGTGTCTTCAGTTGTTTTCCTTTCTTGTACCCTGTAGCCTCTCAAGCCCAGTTGCCCTCGGTTTCACAGTTCAATCTGTGTTACCACTGTAACGCTATGCAGTGCTTTTATTACTATAAACTGAACAAAACCAATTGTTAGACAACAGAGCACAATCCAAACAACAAGCATTTAAATGGGCAAATATCTAAAACAAGCAAATAGTCTGAGACCAGAATGATTTGATAAAGTGACAAACTTTGTACCACTAAGCTAATACTAAGCAGATCCAACTGTACAAATATTACTTCTCTACCATTAAAACTCACTGAACGAGACAAAGAAAAGCAAAAATTAAGTTGCATTATGAATTTTATCTTACTTTGTCATTTTCTGATCATAAGTTGGTTTAAATGAATGAAGCATCTGTGGTCAGTTAATCTAAATCTAATGTTTTGTGTTACATTGAAATGTTTCCCGGTGGAAACGAATGGCCCAGGGCTTAATACTCTTTTCTTGCCTCCTGTAGAAGATGGTGTGTCACGGTGAGCACACATACCTCTTCGCCCAGGCTATGATGTCCATCCTCGCTCAGGAGGAACAGGGCGGTTCAGCTGTGCGAAGGATCGGCCAGGAGGTGCAGAAATCAGCACACGAGAGGTAACATGGAAGGGTGAAGGGGTTCATATCAGTCTGTCTTATACAAATGGTTTTATCAATAATTCAATGGCGGAGGAGTAATGAGAACAGTGTCTTGTGGCTTTGATGATGCAGGCTGATAACTTACAGAGATGTGTTAATAAAGGAAGTGCAGTGGTTGTATTGTGGAGATGTGCATTACTGTCAGTGATAAGGCTGTGGATGTGGTTCATATTTCAGAGGTCATGATGCCAGTCAGATAACACTTGCACTCGGTACTGCAGCAGCCTACCCCCGAGCCTGCCAAGCTCTCGGGGCCATGTTGTCCAAAGGAGCCCTGAATCCGGCCGATATCACAGTCCTGTTCAAAATGTTCAGCAGCATGGACCCTCCTCCGGTGGAGCTGGTGAGATCTGAAGCCCTGTGTGCACTTGCTACACACACCAGTTACTATGCTGTGTAAAGCCTGTGTGTTTGTTCCCCTCAGATCAGAGTACCGGCCTTCTTGGACCTGTTCATGCAGTCGCTGTTTAAGCCTGGATCCAAAATCAACCAAGACCATAAACACAAATATATCCACATCCTGGCCTATGCTGCCAGTGTGGTCGAGACATGGAAGAAGGTACAAAAAACTGTCTGCAAGAAAAGAGTGTGTAGTTCTTGATTGGTAGTTGGAAATATTTGGACTATCACCTGCTTCTGATGAGTTCCCGAAGAGACTTACTTCTTACATAACTCGCATGGTGTTTTTTGCCTTCCTCATAGAACAAGCGAGTTAACATCAATAAGGATGAGCTGAAGTCGACGTCCAAAGCCATAGAAACTGTTCACAATCTGTGCTGTAATGAAAACAAAGGCGCTACAGAGCTGGTGGCTGAACTTGGCACTTTGTATCAGTGCATTCGGTGAGTGAAAGACGACAACATGTTGGTTTGTTGAATTCTTTTAATTCTACACATATGGCTACAACAAATGATGACTTACCGTGTTGGTTAAACTGACTAAAATAATAAACAGGTTAGAATGTATTTATTGTTGTGCTTATAAAAGGTCAAAAAATGTAAAAGTCTGTTAAAGTGCAAGACGAATGCAAGACCCTCAAATGTCTAATTTGGTTCACGATCCTAAAATATTCAGTTTACTATCACAGAGGACAAAGGAACCTGAATAAGATTACATTTAAGAAGCTGGAATAAAGAATTTTTACATTTTTCCTGAAGTTGTCAATTTAATAGCTGACAATTATACATCACTGCTGTTAATGTGATTAAATAGTAGTCGAACTCTGTGGCCTAGGGCTCTTTTCTTAAGATTTTACTTGTTGCATTTTTACTTTGACCTTTACAACTTTTTTCCCATTTCAGTAAATAAATACATTTATTTCTATTTTTTTTTTATTCTGCTGATGAATTTGTTTTAGCCCAAAATGCAATGTTTACAAATGCAGCACCACAAGAAAAAGTACTGATGAGTGCATTTGATATTTAGTTCTTTGGAAACTATTGCGTTAAAACTTGGGGTTTCTTCTTCCTTTTACTTAACGTTACCCGTCCCGTCTTGGTTCAGGTTCCCGGTCGTGGCCATGGGGGTTTTGAAGTGGGTAGACTGGACGGTGTCGGAGCCGCGGTACTTTCAGCTGCAGACGGACCATACTCCAGTCCATTTAGCTCTGCTGGACGAAGTAAGAGGTTACGACAAGATCTAAAACCTAAACTGTGTTCACTCTGTAACTGTCCAATGACAGTGATCTCTTGGTGTCCACAGATCTGTACATGTCACCAGCTGCTGCACCCACAAGTCCTTCAGCTCCTCATTAAACTTTTTGAGACAGAGCATTCTCAGCTGGATGTCATGGAGCAGGTCTGTGTGAGATTGTAACTTCTGATTTCTGCTTAGTTTTGTACCTTTGACTTGTCAGCTCATGGTCTTTTTTTTTCTGCAGCTTGAGTTGAAGAAGACTTTGCTGGACCGAATGGTTCATCTGCTGAGCCGTGGCTACGTCCTGCCTGTGGTTGGTTACATCCGCAAATGTCTGGAAAAGCTCAACACGGACATCTCCCTCATTAGATATTTTGTTACAGAGGTAACGGCTGCATGTATTTTATAGCTATCCTAGAGATAAAGTAT
>JAQQZY010000023.1:24858962-24871982 GCA_030068375.1 Ostorhinchus rueppellii
GACATCTCCCTCATTAGATATTTTGTTACAGAGGTAACGGCTGCATGTATTTTATAGCTATCCTAGAGATAAAGTATTAGACAGGAAATGACCTGTAAGGATGTCTATCCATCTAAACTTCCTCACATTATCTTTCATAACTGAGTACTTTTCAGCACTCAATATTTTAATATTTGTTAGTTAATATTAGTTTTATATCTTAAAATACTGTGGTTTATAGTTTATTGTCCTCAAGTTAGTCATATTGTCTTCTATACCATCTCATGAATAAGTGTTTTAATGACTTTACAATGTTTTCAACAAGCAAAAGCCTCCTTGAAATATAACTGAAAAGTGATGAGAAATGTTTGTACATGTTGCATTTTATGTGAACATGTAAACTTTAGATCATGGGTGTCAAACTCAGGGGGGGTCACATACAGCCCAGTATAATACTAAATGGGTCAAACCAGTAAAATAAAAACTAAAATGACATTATGAAAATATTTGCCTCCACAATGTATTCTTTAAAAGAATGAAATATGAACAACCACAAACGACCTGAAACTTCTTAAGAGAAATGCAATTTTAACTATATTACACCTCAGCTTATTATTTACACATGTTAAAACAACTCCCAGATCAGTGGATCTACAAAGTTTACTGTTGCTGCCTTTCCCCCGCATGGAACTGGCTTGACTTGGCCTTTCTGCGTTTTTCCATTACGAAAAAGGACCTGAAATCTGGTACCTGGTACTAGTTTTACTAGTGGCATTGCCTCCACCAAGGTTTCGACTGGGGAACCGATACTAAAACGTGACGAGTCAACACTACAGACCACTTATTGATCAGAGAGTTGTCTCTGTGACCCGCCATTTTACAAAAAAACAGGTGCGGAAGTTGACAGTAAATACAGCGTTCGGTTAATCCACATGATGACAGTCTGCAAAACTGCACCGTGGTCGGTCGAGGACATTCAGTGTTTGGTGGCCGACATAAAAATTCAGCATGAGCTTAACGAGACAACACGCAACAAGCGAGTTTATCAGCAACTGTCTGAGCAGACGACATTGAAGTGACACGCCGCATCGTTATGACACCCAGGTACTCTAAAGTCGGTAGTAATCTGTAATGGAAACTGTCTCCAGGAATAGTACCTGGTACCCGAGTGGAGTCGAGCTGGGTCCATGTAGTGGAAATGCGGCATTAGATCACACATTCATATCATGGACCAAATTGGATTCTACAGCGGGTCATTTTTGGTCCACGGGCCGAATGTTTGACACGGTTAATAATTAAAAATTTCTTCCTGCCTTAAAATATTGATTTAACCCTTTTAAAGCAAACCTGTTTAAATATAAATCCATCTTTTGAAGGTGCTGGATGTGATTGCTCCTCCATACACATCAGACTTTGTTCAACTCTTTTTGCCGATTCTGGAAAACGACAGCATCGCAGGAACAATCCGCACAGAGGGAGAACATGATCCTGTTGCAGAGTTCATTGGTAAGTGACACAACTTGTTCTTCACCCACTACGTGATCCTGAAAGCAGCAAACGGCAACCAAGTTGGAAAAAGGCTCAGATCGAGATGATCAGTGTGTTGTTGAGAGGGAAGTAGTTTCAGAGACAAATGTGGACCCATATCAGCCTCTCTGATGGTCAGTTTGAGCTTCTGTACTGGTTTCATCATCTGATAACAGCCCGCCTAAAATTCAATGTCCTTTTACACGTACACTAAATATAGAATACTTTTGCAGCTTTTTCTCATATCATACAGTTCTTTCACACAAGGAACTGAAACCCAGAAGTCTTTTTAAATCTACTAGCTTCCAACAAAGTGTGAACATCTGCAGCTTGTACTGGTGCATTACTGTGGTGTTTTAATACATCATTTAAGATTCAGACCAACAAATAACTGGTCAAGACTGTGTTTTAACGACACAAAATCAATTCCTTGACACAAGTCCAGAAACTGAAGAGCGATTTTAAAAGACAGTTAGACCTGTAGGAATGAAGTTCTGACAGAACTGAACACCAATGATTCATGGCTTTTTAAATACAAAGTTTATGATTTACTTCACTAAAGATTTCACTAAAAGTTTGATTCTGCTCTATTATTAAGGTGCCGACTGAAGCTGCTATTAATGTGGTTCATCAGTTTCGTCATAAGTCCCTTCATAGCTAAAAACACACTCAAGTGTTAGGTATGACCAAAGGCAGGGCATTAGAGTGAAACTCTTAGCAGAATAAAAGAGGAACTGGTTGTGAAAGTAGTGTTCTGAGTAAAGCGTCAGTCACAAAGTGTCTTACGAACAATAGGTTTGTACGAATTTCCCTGTTTGTACGAGCAGTGGCGTTGGTCGACTTTGGTGGAGGGAGCAGTAGTTTGTTACAGCTGTCTTATGAAGTCTGTACAGCTGCCGTTCAAAACGCGAGCATCTTTGGGCCACATTGAGAAAATAACATGATTTTGTGTCATACGAACACCACATACAATCATCATGGTCTTTGTAAGGGTGCCTTAAGACATTCCTACGTCAGACCTACGGTTACTTCACAAATTATTTGTTCAATGGCTGAATGTATGTCAGCCCTATGTGAAAGTCACAGTGCTCTCAAGTTGTTGGTAGGAAGAGCTTACGCTGTTTCAGAATATTTAGATCGGTATATAAACAGTACTAAAAATGCACTAAAAGTCCTGTGTTCCTATCATCGCATTCAAGAAGGTAATAATGTCCACAAGACTGAAACTTCTACAGCTACAAGATGAAGAAGAGGAAGATCCAGTGGTTGTTTTGGCTGTTTCAGTCTGACAGCAGTAGAAGAAGAGGAGCACTCTAAAGCACTTACCATAAAAAACAGCTTAACGTAGTTTAATGCCCCAGAGCAGTGATCAACCATCTCCAAAATTCATGTGTATATCTGTAGTCATGTCCATTATCACGCCTGCAAAAAAACTTAACGTAATCGTAGAGTACTGTTCACTCATTATTGTATTCATTCAGTCATTTTCTGAACTGTTAGGCTCCAGTGCCTCCACAACCAATCCCAACATTAGAGGTGTTCACCATAATGTGGTGTTGATATATGCTCTTTTCAGACATTCAACTGTGTTAACCTATTTTTACATGAAGTGTTTTTAGAATGATGTGCATTTGATGTGTTTGGGATTGTGTGCTGTCCGTGGTGCTGAAATCACACATTACTGGGGATAAACGGACCTGTGTTGTTAGAAATGAGGAATCATAATGAGACATCAGATAAAAACATTTGAAGTAGAAGGTATAAGAATAAAACAAAGATACATAAGAATAACAGAGGGAAGTGAACGTGAAAAACATTAACTGTCCATCCATCACTCTGATCCTCGGTCCTGTGGACTGAGCATTATTTCTGCAGGTTTGGTGGTGTTTCAAGCTTATTTTTTGGTTAGTTAAATACTTCTGCTTCAGCACCATGCATTTCAGTCCAGTCATTCATTTCATCTTGAAAATTTGTATTCAACCCCTTCAAAGAACGCCATGAATGACGCACGACTGCGTATAGAAACACCTTATGTCCACCTTAAGAAAACTGGGCGAATCTCTGTCTGTTTGTATGGACACTGTAAGGGACCCCTAATAACACCAAACTGTGTTCTTGAGATCTATTTGTGGCCACCGCAGGAACATGTGGGTTCTGGAAAGGCCCCCTGATCCATGAACGTGTGTTGTTCTTACGTTGTTTAAGGCATTTGTTAGTGCACTGTGCGAAAAAGGGTTTTGTACTGCGTTCATAGAAAATCTTGGACAAGATCGCTCCCCTGGCTACGAACTTAAGAATGGTCCATGAACACTCCCTTCTTATACGGCCGCCTTGTGAAAGTCATATGAAATGGTCCATAAATCGTTCACTCGGCGTTCATAACTTCATTTGTGACTGAGGCTTATTTGATGTGAGCCTCCTCTCCTTATCCTTTTAAAGCACTAACAGATCATTTGTTTTTCAGCTCACTGCAAGTCCAACTTCATCATGATCAACTAATGTGAACACGATGGTATTGAAGAATTTTACCTTGAGAACGGACAGTGACAGAAGAGCCAAATTTCCCGTTAGGTATTAAAGCACAGCTTGGAGAAAGACTGATCAGTGCGATCCCATGCACAGGGATTAACTTTGTATTGAGGCAACTAAGAATATTTCAGTGAGCTGGAGGAACCAATGTGAAACACAGACATGTGGGGCAGGCCTCTGAAGGTGCAGCTAGTGTTTTTTTTTTTCACCTGTATATTTGATTTTTTTTTAAAATGTGGGTTTGATCCATTTTAAAATAAAGTTATGTTAACTTGCAGTTTTTCATTTTTTGTTGTAATCATCACGTCTCATTCAGTCCATAAACACATTTTAGTTCTATTTAATGTAGTTCCACCACACAAGTAGACAAGAAGCAGTAAGTTTTATTCCCCATCAAAGATGAAAAACTCACTTTCCACACAAGGTGGACATTTTCCTGTGGTTCAGACAGTTGTGATAGATTATGTTGACTATTAACCAGTATCTGATTTGTTCTTTGAAAAAATGTCTGCAAATTCTTAAGTCTAAGACAATGTTTTCATGAAATTGTAATTTCTTAATGTGAAATTCATGTTGACCTTTCTGATGTTATAAATCTGAAAACTGACACTGAAGGGTCATTGGCTTCAGGATCAGTTATCAGAAAACGCACACCTTTCCGAACTCACCTTCCTGAAACCTGCCTGTCTGCACAGGATGATACTGTGTTTACTGGATTGGTCAAGTTGACCTTAAAGTCCACATTGAGACAGCGGAATTGTGAAAAGAAATCATTGTTTCCAACCATGAAAACATTGCATTTATATGGATTTTAACTCCTGTCAAGTTAAGCTGAGCTTTCTGTGGAAAGGAAAAACATGCAGACGTGACAGATTTTGGACCTAGTGTTTTTATTGGCAAGATTTGAAAAACAGATTGCAGAGTTTGTCGTGATTTGTCCCGTACATTGTGAAAAAGTCAAACACATAAACCTATACTATATTGCAAGTGGAAATAAGGCACAAGAATTCGCCAAGCGTTTGTGTATAAAATCTCTATCAGGATGTAGTGCAATAGTGTCAGTAATTCAACACCACACACTGAAAACATTCAAGGACAGAACACAACAAATCAGCAAACACTATTCTTTGGCATATGAAAATAAAAACTGATCATAGCATCTGTCCTTACATGGATTTCAACTGAGCTTTTCACATCTTTATCTAGCAAAGAAGTTATGTATACTCGTGTTTATGCAAGTTTCAGTTCGTAAAAACAGCTGACAAACACACATCCCTGGTAAAACTTTAACAGCTCATGGCACTTAAAAGGTGACCCCTGATTCAATGTAAAGCGTAAAAAAAATAAAATAAAAAAAGGCAAATCTATAGAAACAAGCAAAAATTAATGACAGATTCCCTTTTCAGTATTTTCATTATAAAAAGCGTCCCTCTGTCAGACAGGAAGACGTGGCGGTTAAAACCTGGCTCTGATTTAGTGGTAATCCTTGGCGATGATGGGGACTCCAAACATGCAGTCCTCCTCCACTGCCAGGTTGTATTGGCTTCCACTTCCACCTTTGTAGGCGCTGGTGACGATCCTCAGCCAGCCCTTCTCACCCTGGGGACACGGAAATGTACTTACTAAATGCTTACTTACTTTTTTTCATTTTTTTTTTTTTTTTTTTTAAAAAAAGGGTTTACCTCTAAAAGTCAGGAGTATTTCAACCACAGCATTACAACATTGGCAGCAAATTAAGGTAGTGAAGTATTAACTACTATAATTACATATTTGACAGTAGATTCAGTCAGTTTAAATGGCTACAAATTAGATTGTTTTAATCTTAAAAGCTGTAAAACCATGTCATGTCAACAATTAAGGTCCATGAGAAAAACGATTTTTTATTTATTTTTTTAATAAACAAATGATTGTAATTTTTCTATTGCACCACTTGAAATAGGTGAACATTAGCTGGTTAAAGATGCTAATGCCAACATATTTCCTCACTTTTTAGTGATACTTCCAACTCTCCTGCATCAGAGAGGGCTGAATAAGTGAATATCTTCTAGAAAAATAAGAACATCTTCGCACCAGTGGCTATTGAATCAAACTGTGTTGGCAGCTGTAGGGCCGTTTAACACACAGTCCACAGTTTCACTCATACAGTATCTTCTCCATCTACACAGTATTGACGACGTTCATTAAATTAAGTTTTCAGCGTTTACTTTTGCTTACACATCATTGGTAAGAAAGCATCAATTTAATTTAAAGTTTGGAAAAAAGGAAAATTCAAAACTTCAACATTAATTAACCTGAGTCTTTACTTATTTTAAGTTATTTATTCTCGAGTTCAGATAGACTCCTGTGTCGGTGTGACGGTGACTCACCCATGGCTCCCCCCAGGAGTTGCGCACGATCCAGTACTCTGTGTCGTTCTCCATTCCCCACCCGGCCACCGACACGATGTGATTGATGGAGGGATATTCCTGATATTCAGAGTAGAGACCTCCGGTGTACGCATCCAGCTTTTCTGTGGCCATGATCCCACAGCTGAGAAAAGAAACAAACAAATGATGACTCCTGTCTGGGTTAAATTAAAATAACAAAATCTAAATGATGTCATGTTGGAACTAGAAAAAGATGTACAAAGGATGAAAGTGGAATACAAGATAAAACACTTTATAATAAGGTACAAATAACCAGTTACTTATAAGCATATTTGTTCTTTTTTTAGTCGTACAATTCTTAAGGGTTCAATGTGTACAACTGTATTTTA
Organism: Ostorhinchus rueppellii; assembly: GCA_030068375.1. NCBI lineage: Eukaryota > Metazoa > Chordata > Actinopteri > Kurtiformes > Apogonidae > Ostorhinchus > Ostorhinchus rueppellii. The sequence goes on from JAQQZY010000023.1 coordinate 24,865,753, forward strand.
CAACTTCTGGGCCAATAGCCGACAGTTTTGCCCCATAAAATTTCCCCATTGATAGTAAGGAAGATTTTAAAAATGCTTTGTCTACATGATAAGATAGCAGAATCACAGAAACAATTATTCTCTTATATTATTATGTTTTTAATTGCACTGTCAAGATCATCATTTTTAAAATTGCACTTTAAGAAATTTCAGGTTGTTCATGTTATTCACATTTCTTAAAGGATAGTTTGTAGACTTAAACATTTTCATAATTTAATTTTACTTTTTCCACTCTAAAACAAAGTGAAAAGTTGATTTGGGTTGGATTTGTAATTAAAGGTTATAATGTTATTATTTTACTGGTCTGACCCACTTGATATCATATTGGGTTGAACTAAGAAGAGTTTAACGCGCCTGCTTTAGTGACTTTTACATTATGAAAATAGCCAAGACAACTACTGAATTAGTAAGACCTTTTACTATCAAAATCTAGTATCTAAGAGATTGAGAACAAAAAACATTAAAATTACACTTTGCTCACATGTTTTCCAATAAGATGATAGTTAATGAAACAGTACATTAATATGTATGACCCTGCAAGCAAAATTAAGTGCCAGACAGTTGTCAACATTTAGGAGCTAAGTGAAGTTACATTTTTGTACCTTTACAGTATGATTAGACAGTATTTCTGCACGCTACCAAACCCACATCCTGTTATCTGGAGTGTTTGTCTCTGTTTTTTTGTATTGACTGACAGTTGATACAATGAGCAGGAGAAAAAAAAAAAAAGGTCAATTTCAGACCTGATTGGCCCTCTAGCGTAGATCTCTGCCTTCATCTTATCCCTCCCGCTGGCATCTCCATAATCTCCAACCTTCCACAAAGTGTAATTCTTCACAATGTTACACACACCAAACGTGGTGCAGGTGCCGCACTGATTGAAGGGTTTACAGTCTTTAGAGGAGAGAACAGACCATGAATGTACAGATTCAGATGGTGCAAGTGGCTGCTTATTACCATTATTCTCTGCACTAGGGATGCTCACCCTGGTCTTTAGCCTGGTAGTTATTGCAGGTCTCATCTGGGATGCCATGTGTGTTGGCGTACTCCCACACCCCAGTGTGATCCCCCCCGTGACAGCTGCCAGCGCCCGCACAGTCAATCACATGCTGGACAGAGAGGTAAGCAGAGGGCCACGCTCCTTTCCTCTTAATGTTGATGCGATCTGTAGAGACAAACCAGAGCTCTTAAAGTCCTGAAGGTAAACAGGAAGTGGATGTGCGCATATACAAGCCTCACCAAATCCTGCCACTAAAACAGTCATGAATCATACCTGCCATGGCACTGGTGCTGCCATGAGCCCAGCAGGAGCCACAGTACTGAGGAATATGCTGGTTTCGGGTGGTGCTGACATAGTTGATACCATCGATATTCCTCCAGTCCCAGGACTTTGGCAGATCAGAAGTCTTTAAATACTCATGAGGAAGAGGTGCAGTTCTGCAATCATCAAATATAGACACGGAATCAAATACATTCACTGCAAAGTCTTGTCCGGATTAAAGATTAATTTGTCTTTTTAACTCCCTTTCTTAAAAAAATAAATTGTCCAGATTGTCTTTTTTGTCAGAAAGCTTCCAAGTAATAATAATAATAAAATTGAAGAACTCCTGCCTTATCAGCAATGATTGTTCCTGTCAATATACGACTATCACATGTTAAAACTCACATTTGGTTTCTGCCTCTGAAAATCCAGAAGTTAAGCAGCAGCAATAATAAGTAACTTGTGAAAGCTTGACCTACATATTAGTTACAGTAAGTGAAGATAACAAATCTTCTGTGTTATTTACTTTCTTTAAATAAAAAGGTGTGCATTGTGTATTTTTATTCTCTTTTATTGGGTATGCGGATCAGTCTAGTCACTGGGTCACATTGTTTGGTTAAATGTGTGTTTGATCACTGAGCTGCAGAGGAATTTACAGTGCTGTTAACTTCCTCAACCTGTGTATCAGTTAAACCAAAGAATCTCGTGATCTTCTAAAAATGTTGACAAGGAAATTTTGAGACCATCTGTCATGTGGCAATATTTTTACAGTCGAAGTACCATCTATCGTGACAATATTTTTACAGTAAGAATCATAGGTTAGAGTTGACAAAAAGCAGGAAATGAAACCAAAAGTAGCCGACCATTTTAGGGTTTTTTCCACACCATGATAAGGCTTCTGGCCTAATATACAGGCCTTAAATTCATCTAAAAATCAACAGAAAACTTAAATATTTTTGGCACATCTACTGACTGTCCATCTCAACACGTTTATATGGCGGCTTTAGTTTCTTTAGGATGCTTTTCCAAACGTTTGTATTATAAATTATAACACAAAAGCTCCAAAATGATGTATATTTATTATGCACAAAAACATCTACAAATCTATAATATGTACCAAGTGCAATAAAGGGGTTAAATTATTGAAGTGCTTTAAATTGAATCCTAAAGTTCCAGTTGCTTTACTGTCCTTTTCAGTCTTAGTTATGATTTTTGTTCAAATCATGCTTCGGTTTATTTTAGTTCAAACTAAACTGATTTTTGAATTATATAAAAAAATGCTTTGACATGTTTTCACTGTTAAAACCATTGGAAAAAACAGTACTTAATCATATAATTACGCCTTTACATTAAAACCTCCACGTGTTTACTTCTCCCACATTAGTATAAAGTTTTTTTTTTTTGTTTTTTGTTTTTTTTAAGTACATTAATGGCTAAAAAAAGGTTAAGTTTATAGTAAACCTGACATTTTCTGAGAATGTACTGTCGGCTGCATGGAGCCAACATTAGCAGGCTAGTTAGCTAAATACGACATTCAGTTGTTCGCTGTATTTTTAATTACTGCGAAAAGTGCACAATCCGTCTGGTAAACTTACTTCAGTCCAAAGTCTTGTCTCCGGGGTTTGGGGACGTAACAGGGCTGCTTCGTGTTGAAAAACACACCGGCGGACACACCGGACAGCAGCACCGAGAACAGCACAACGGCAGCGGCAGAGGGAGCCATGAATCCCGGAACGAAGAGCCGGTGGAAGGAGCTAACCGGAATAATGTTAACAGACCGAAGAGGAGGAGGATCCGGGATTGCTCTCCTTACCAGACGCTGAGTATTTATCTGTGATTGATAAACCGGTACCGACGCTAAACTGTCACGTGACCACAAAAACACATACGTCAGAGCCACGTGATTCACCAGAAAGTCACAAGTCACGGTGCACGGACTCAGTTTACAGTGATCAATACTTCCGAAGCATCTGCCGTTTTTGGAAATATACACCACAAAGCATGACAGTGAAACCCAGAGACAAAAGGACAAATTAAAAGAACATATTAAAAGGAAAAAGGAGGGAAAACATACAATTTGTCACTCGTGATTTATTGGGACTGGGAAAAACAGAAATTTTTAAGAGGTTCTTATAAGTTCTTTGCCTTTTTAGATTTAGCCAATATCTAAATAAGTCAAAAATAATGAGAGCTCTTTCAAAAAAGTAGTGACACTGGTAGATGGACGCTCTGCAAACACACCATACCTGGAGTTACAGCTTATTCTAAATACATACAGTGTCACACATACTCTGCTACCGTAAACAAGTAAAGCGGATGCATTTCACCAACTGAAGACACACATCTCATAACACAACAAAACTCTGAACAGAACTCAACACTTCACATAGAACTGTACTTTTTTTTTTCAGTACTACCATACTCATATTGTATATTGAGTGAAAAAATATATGTTTCCACTTATTTCTGTTAAATATGTGTTGAATATAGTATATAGTTGAATTCTTCCTACATTTGAATACCTGTATATGCATATCTTAACTCTTAGGGACCCCCCATACCACAATTACATAGGTCATTTTTCTTTTTCCAACTGGTCAAAATTACGTCTGTTACATATTATGGCACAAATTTCTGCAAGTTGTTTCTTTTTTGACATAATACAGTATGTTTTGATCTAATGCCAGTTACCCTTACATGTCTATTATACACTACAGACACCAGAGGGGTAATTTGGCACTACATATAAAATACTAATGCGATGCAATCAGTGTTATCGATACTATTTTGACACATCCAAGACTTTAATGACTAATGTCTATTCTCTGAACACTGATAAAGTGAAAACCATAAATGTTTCAGTATCAATTCTACTATAAGTGTGGTGTTGTTACTTTGTGTGTCTGTTAAAAATGGTTTGTGTGGAATGTATTGATGTAAAAATACAACAACAACAACAATAATAATAATAATAATAATAATAATAATAATAATAATAATAATAATAATAATAATAATTTATTATTATTATATTGTTTTTTATTTATTATTTCTTTTACTATATTTGTTTATTATATATGTGTATATGTATGTATGTGTGTACATATTTTTTTCTTCTTTCTTTTCCCTGTTTTTCTGTTGTTCTCGCTGCCTTCTAAAGCAGGGGCATCAAACATATGGCCCACCAAGGGGTCCAATCCAGCCCATGTGATGTACTTGTGAAATGCAAACATTACACTGAAGATATTAACACTCAATGGTGTCAAAATTATTTAGTTCAGGTTCCACATACAGATCAATATCTGTGGATCAGACCAGTAAAATCCTACCATAATAATCTATAAATAATGACAAATCCAGCTTTTGTGTAAAAACTAAAATTACATGAAAATGTTTATGCTCACAATTTCACCAAAAATATGAACAACCTGAAATGTCCTATGAGAATTAAGTACAATTTGAACAATATTCTGCCTGTTACTAAATGTTTTGTGTATTTGTGATCTATAAGTTGCTATGCACATGTGTTAATGATAAACTGAGAAATAACACTGTTAAAATTGCACTTAGTTGTCTTTCGAGCCTGCTGCAACCAAATTCAGTTGCTGGCAATGGGATTTTCTGCACAGCAGAGTGTAGCAGGGGACCAAGGGTTAAGAAACACTTAAAAGGACTGATTGAGCACCAGAGGACTAGGAAGTAAAAGAGGAGGCGCTGTCACAGAGAGCCATCTGTACCAGGGGGCAATCACTGACCGCAGCGCCACCAACAGAGCCGCATCCTGACCAGTGAGAGAGGGCCAAAACTGCCACCGCATCGTGGCAGCAGGGACCCCCACCCACCAGGGAGGAGCAGACCCCAGGGAAGGAAAGCACCATAGCTACCCCCCGGGGTGGAGGGCCCCCTCTGGTGAAACACTGGAAAATATTTTTTTCAAAATATAAATAATAATAAACTATAGAAAGATAGAAAACAAAAGCATTGATTAAAAGAATCTAAATATATAAGACATACATATAAATATAACTATGAAACAGTAAAAGGATAAAACAGAAGCATTGGTTAAAAGCCAAATTAAAAAGGTGGGTCTTGAGCCTGATTTCAAAAATGTCTACATTTTCTGCATCCCTGAGGTTTTCTGACTGTAACGGACCAGACTTGAACTCAAATGCAAAGTCAAAACCACAGATAAAGTTCCAAACAGTTTATTAGACAAAGGTTGAATAGTCACCAAGATCAGAGTCACTAGTATAAAACACAGTTCACAGGGGATCCTCTTCTGCTCAGTACTGGGGGTACTAAGCTTGAAGTCGGGTGGCACCTGGGTCTAAAGGGATTGGTGAAGGCGGGGGTCGGGTCCAGTCCAAAGGTTGGTTACCATAGATTCCAGTGCAGGTCAGGCAGCGGCGTGGTCAGAGGCTAAGGCAGGTCGGATTACCGGGATGCTGGCACAGGGAAAGTTATCCAACGAAGGTGATTCTAATAACTGGGGTTCAGGCTTCAGGCAAGGTCAGGACAGAACAAACAGGTCACGGGTCAGAGACAGGCAGATGGGTCAGAACAGGTTCAGGTCAGGTAACAAACAACAGAAAAGGAACAAGGTGGGATAGTTCGAGCAGGAGGCTTCAAAACAACCTGGTGATGGGAAAGCAGAGGAGAGGTGAATATATAGGAAGCCTGAATGAAAAACACCTGGTTGAGGAGCATAATGCTGAAACGCTGCCCCACCATAAGTTTTTGTGGAAGCTTTTGGAACAATTAAAAGGCCAGTGCCAGAGGACCTCAGGGTCTGCAAGGGTTCGTATGATAAAAGCAAATCTAAAAGATAAGAAGGGGCAAGACCATGAAGACATTTAAAAACTATTAAAAGGACCTTGAAATCGATCCTGAAACATACTGGGAGCCAGTGCAGTGATTTCAAAACCAGTGT
>JAQQZY010000023.1:24921047-24943747 GCA_030068375.1 Ostorhinchus rueppellii
CTGTCCGTCATTGTGCTAAGCCCGCCCTACAATCTCGCTACACAGATGGAGTGTTGTGATTGGATCGGTTAATTTGTACCGGACCTGGCTGAGGCTCTATGGAGCCTGCCTAGACCAACGATTCAGGCAAAAAATATTTTTTGCCTCTAGAGGAGGGATAGTTTACTAGGCTATCGAAATACATGTTAATACCAGTACTGGTATCAAAATGTTGGTATCATGACAACAGTATAACCTAATAGTGGTCTTAGATGATTGTGGAGTAATGTACATGGATTTTCTTGCATCAGAACACTGTTGACACTGCTGTGACCTCCTGCTCCTCTGTCCTTGTCTTTGTCTGCAGGCGTGGCACTGTTTGGTTGCACTGGGGGTTTCCTGCCTGGACTTTGGCAGCAGGGTAAGAAACACACCTGCCATGTTGGTAGAGGAACAGTCTGAGTACGACTCCTAAAGCTGAACAGGACAGTTTCCACCAGCATGAATCTTTCTTCTGGGATACACTGAGTCATGCAAAGAACCAGAAACACATGTTCTACTTCTCATGTCATGTATTGTTTATATGTAGGGCTGGGTATCAACTTTTGGTGCTTTTTAGGTACCCAATCTTATCAATGTGACACCAGCACAGGATATGGATCATAAGTTTTTGATGTTTGAGCCGTTTGACAGCAGAGTGAGACACTGTCATTTAAGGGCATTATTATTATGTAACTCTATTGCGAGCTAATCTTAAATTAACATCGACTTCTCAAAAGATAATCACTGTGAAAATATCTAACTAATGTAACAATCTAAAAGAACCCAAGAGTGTTTTGAGGATTAAATATGGAGAATACCAATTAAAAGTTGATGATTTTATACTGCCAAACTTAAAATTTCGCAAGACTGGCTATTTTTGTAATAACATCAGGCCACACAGTTTCGTTGTAGATGGAGGATCATCTCATCCTGTTTTCATTTTCATATCATCTACCTCAACATCCTCTTCTGTCTCACTTCAGTTTGCACTGCAGCAGTTTCAGTCTCTGCATTGTTGCGTTAAATAATATTTCTTAAGGATTTGAATTGTTACCCAAAAATCTCCAAATGATATCCAGCCCTAAGTGTATTAAAACATTTGGTTAGAAGAATTGAGTTTGTGAATTTATTCCTGTTAAATGTGATGATACTGAAGTGGTATGTAGGCTTCAGTATTGTACACAATATGTGCATGTACTTAATTTGACATGTGGACATAATTTATACCCTCCCCCTAGAATGAATACCTTGTCAGCAGGTCTCTGAATAAGGTCTACCTCAGATGACAACCCTTGAATTTTAAATGAATAGTTCTTCCTCCTTTTCCTTCTCTCTGAGAGATGTGTTAGTGTCACTGAGACTTTCATGACTGTAGGTTCAGTGTGAAGCTATACCAGACAGTCATGAGACTAGTATTGAACTTCTCATCCATGTCCAGGCAAGAAAAGGAATGAATGTATTTCCCAAAATGTTATATTATTATTTTGGGGTCAGAGTTAGCTGGATTTGAATACAGGTCCATTAACTCTTTTAAAAATGAACAAACTAATTTTCAAAAATGGTTTTGATCAGCCAGGTGAAAGCTACTGTATTAACTCACTAATGAGGTGTGTTTTGTCATTAGTCTGCTCAACCACACAGCTTTCACAAATATATTAACCTAAATAATCAGCATGTGGTTATTATTTGTAAAGAAAAATATTTCCACTTCTGCTGCCATGTAGTTAGGAGTGATATGATGTATTAGTTTCAGACAAAGTAATGGAGTTGTGCCAACTGTTTAAATTGTCATAAAAAAGATTTTGTTTAAAGTAAAGGAAGTAGAAAGGGGGAAAAAAAAGAACAAGAATTTTTTCTGGAACTGAAAACCACATGTTTGTCTCTGACAGTTTTACAGTCTGAAGAGCACATACCACGCTCTAAGATTAGGCACCGAAAAGCAGTCATTTTGTCTAAATGTCTAAAAATACACTGTTGGAAAGGAACAGTCACATTTGCTCAAATGAAGTCTCTCCAGAACTATTGCATAGCCCTAACTTTTGCAAAACGTTTATGACTTCAATAGTGTTTTCCTGTTTGCAAGTTGTTTTTGTGACTCTTGGTTTGATTATATTATGGTCTTTTGTTTTGTTCGTCCTCCTTTCTGACCAAGTGCTGCTGAAGTCAATCAGTAGCTTACTGATGTGGAAGTAATTATCAGCGGATAAGGTTTTCCTTTGTACATTTATACTACTAACTTACTGACATAAAAATTAGGGAGCAACTGACAAGGCTTCACACCTCAAATCACAATGAAAAGGCCTTTTTTTAATCGGTAAGACTTTAATTTCTGAGCTGATTTAGCGCCTGTTTGATTTCACTTTACTTGCTTTAAGAGATTATTCTTCATTTGTAACCATCACAAACAAATACAGAAATTTAGAGTAAAAGCACTGAGTCACATGCAGGTCTACATGTATGCATACTGGTTTATGCCTTCAGAGTTGGCGTTTCTTTACTGCTGATAGTTGTCATGGGTGTTACATGAAAAGCAGACTGTTCTTGTACTGAATCACTGCTGAGCTGTGAAGTTACAGGTTCTTTCAGGTTTTATTACTGTAATACATAGATGACAGGCTTGGTGGACCAGCTGCAGGTCTCTGATGCAGCTTGAACACAAAGGTGATGGAAATATAACTTTCAGACTGGTATGAGGGATAATGTGTCTATGCAGTGTCATGTTAATGCCTCTCTGGTGAATTACACATTTTACAAATACAAACTTCAGCTGTTACAGATGAAACTCATGTAGTATTGTTTAACATTCAGATGTGACTCATTTCTGCTTAATGCGATTGAATTACGTGTCTGTCCTTTTGCTACTGGATGAAGCACACCCTTTGACCAAAATAAATGGGATCTAATGCATCTGTGGACATGTTTTCAGTGTCTTGTCTCTGAATGACTAGTGAATTGTCTTTTTTTTTTTTGGCTGTGTACCAGTTTTAAATGACAGTATTACACAGACTGATGAATATTAAGCAATACTCAAATGTTGTATTAGAAAGTTAAAAAGAATCTGAGAAAGAACCACATGGAGACTGTCCCATGTTGATGGAATTAAAACACAATTGCTGATTTTACTTAATGTATATGAAAAAATGCAGGGTTTTTTGTATATAGAATGTATTCATTTTTCTAAGTTTCCTAAGAGTTGACCTGAGTTTTGGTCAAGAGCTTTTCCCACTGTATGCACTGTATTAACGGGTCAAAGGACAAACATTACCTAGATTTTTTTATTTAACCAGGGTAGATGGTAGATCATGGTAGGTAGTGCACATGTCTTTTTTCCAGGAATTTCCAGGATTAAATGAGGGAAAGTTTGGAAAATAACACTTTGACCCAAGGTGAGCAACTGAACTTAATGCATAATTGTAAAAACAAAAGAATCTAATTCAGAATGAGAGCTGATTAAATACTATTTACCAAAGATCAAAACACATCATTATTCCTGTAAATCCTAACAGTATTTATAATAAATGTTCATATTCCTCATGGCAACAGTACAATAAGCATTACCAGCAGACAGTTCGTTTATGTGCAGTCTGTACTGTAGTTTCATATACATTAAGTAAATGTATTAAGCCATTGGTAAAGTAATAAAATGAGCTGTAGATAGTAAAAATATCATCTTTCACCAGAAACATTTTATGGAGAGAATGTGACTTTGCTAATTGTTTAGTCTTCATGAGTGATGGAAGTTTGTCATTATGATTTCTGTAATCACTAATGAATCTTGTCTGGTTTCTCTTTCAGATGCCAGTCATGTTTCCTCGTCACACGGATAGTTACTTGTTGAATGACATGGACTCTTACAGTTCAGCTGAGAGATAGAGCATGTTGTGATCAAATAGAGGCGTGGGACCACTGAAGCTTGGCCAGTATGTGCTATATTTGTGCCTCTCTGTGCCTAATGCACTTTAAGGTGTCCTTACAGTATATCAACATCTCGCAGATGTCATATTTCTGTTAACAACTGAAACAGACTTTTTCCATCAGTGTCTTAGTGACCTCAGATACCATCACTTTGCTGGATTAAAACTTGTATGCATATATTGCTATTTAATGGTATTAATATTAACTATTTAGGCTCCAAAGAGACAAATCTTTGAAATATTTATGCGCCACAGTTGGGCTCAAACTAACAACTTAATTTATAAAGAAGACTACGGTGTCTGCAAATGGGATAAAAACTGAACACACTTGGCTGTTTTTAGTCAATTTTGCACTACATCATCTACTTACTTCCAAAATGGACACACAGGCAGCACAGGAAAGAAAAACTGTAAATGATATTTAATGTTTTTGGGACATATCCCTAAGATTTGTTGTAAGAAGTAGACCAAAAAAACCTGATCACTGCTGGGGTTATGGATTTTCTAGCTGTCTGTATTTCTAAGAAAACCAATTTCAAACATCCCTCTAGGCATTAAAATTATATTAACTTTATATATATTTAATACAGCATATTTGTATATGTGATTAATGAATCTTTGCCATGTTTTTTTATACTATAAATGAAAATGAGAGTTTTATGTCATCGTCTCTGTAAATAAATATGCAATCTATTTTAATATTGAAACTTGGAGAAAAGGTCAGTCATAGCCTATTTGAAATATTCTAAAGATCTGTCCTAAAGTTTTTAAGATGACTGAAGTATCAATATTAAAGCTAACAGTGTAGAAGCTTTAACCTTGTATACTTCCTTAGTATACATTCTCACTGAACTTTACATATAAAAGTTACATAATTCTGCACAAGATGTGTTTTTGTGTTGCAGTAATTGAATTGTAGCTCTGTGGAGCTGACGGAGGTAACTTATTGCTTGGTTATCTCGGTGTTTCTGGCTGTTGTGTATCAGAACCTGGTGCTTTTTATGACTTTGTTTAACTTTATTGTTTTTGTGATAACCTCAGGTTAGTTCAATATTAGTTTTTTTGCTTAGTTTTATATTTTGTTTGCTTATGTGTTTATACTGGATGTTGAAGCCTCAGATTTGTGAGCAGTTATTTTTGATGAGCCAAACATTGTAGAGCTACGGTGTGCATGGTTGCAGCTTTTAATGTCTGAATGCATATGGAAAAGGATGAACAACAGAGAACACATTTACTGTAACTCTGTCTCAAATTAATTAGTAAAAGTAGCGCATTAGGAGTGGCAAAATTACTCAGAATTACCCTCTTTGTAAACAAGACCAGTTTTTAGTGCGAATGTGGACATTTCATCGCTTATCAGCTAAATAACATATGGCTATAATTTGAGGAACAGATCATTTAAGAGTCAAATGTCTTTTGTGCATTCGTATTATCTTGATTAGTCCGGGACCTTGAAAAATGTTATGAATAAAACGGGTGTCTCTACCAGGAGACGACATGACAGTACTTTCACATTGTACATGAAAACTGTACAAAACAAGTAATCATCATCATGTAGTTTGTGGGAATGCGAGTGCACATGTAGTTTGGGTTTTTACATAAATATCCAAGGTACAGACCAAAAATCAAACTGCACCTGTGTGTTATTTTTGTGTGTAAGTCCACAGTGCCTTGTGTGTTCACAATGTGCCTAATTTCTAAAATTAGAGTGGAACACTAACACACATTCATACTGTGATTACATGTGCATCTGTGTCCTGGATATTGGAGAGTTACTAAAATATTTGGTCCTTGTGTTTGCACTGGTGAACATCATATCACAAATATGACCAAAACCAGGATACTAGAGCGTCTAAACACAGTCATACAAAACACATTTTTAGGTAATCTATTCCATCTAGTTTTAAGAATATCAGTTGGAATAACAGGCTAAAGTAGCATATAACCAGTGGAGATGGAGCCTGGAAATGCAACGCATGTCCAACGTTACATGGAACTCTTATGTTCATTCCTTTGGGAAATATGTGATGCATATTATTAAAAAGTTTGTGTTAGTTTGAATAAATATTTCCAGTTTTTATACAAACTAACACAGGATTCTGCAAATGAAAACAGCACTTAATGATAAACAAAACTGATTAAGGTGTAAATCACACAGAGTTGAATGTTCTGTGTGATGAAAAAATTGTTCTATTACAGAGGACCATTAACTAGAGCTCAGCAACAAAACAATCACAGCGCCTATGACTATAGGTCTGCCAAGGGTCATAAAATTGCTCTTTGTGGAATCCATTAATAAAAATCCTTGAAGCTGTATTTTCTATTGGTTACTGAATTGTGTATTTTAACATTACAAAGAAGATGTGAGATCAGCTGACATCTTATTGCCTGTCAGAATGTATTTTGGCTTTCATTGCCAGATAATCAACTGGTATTGGTGTCTTGTCTGAAATGATACATCTGTCCAATATGACACAATACTGAGACCTGAGTGAAGCGTGTATTGTGTTTTTGGTCGTAATGTGTTTTTTTTAAATGTCTATCCTGTCTATTTTACATTTTAGTACATTGCTCTTGTTTAATAAAACACATTGGTAAAAGGTAACCCTAGTTTAAGTGTGTGTATTATTTCTTATTTGTTCATGTGGAGGGTCTGTGCCTCCTGTATTTGCAGATATAGTTAGCAATAGTAGTTAGTTATACAGCCAGTTCATTCAAAACTGAATTCACCCTGAAAAAAAGGTAGTCTCTCACAAGTTGAACAGTTACTAGATTAAAGGGCTAAAGTCACTCTTAAATATATGGTAAGTGTGGCATATGCAGTGAAAATCCACAAAACATTTGACATGCAGCTAACTAATGCTAGTTAACTTGGTAGCATCAAACTTTTAGCCGTTACAGTGTGAAGTACTGTGTTCACAAAAAACCAAAACCAAAATACAAACGCATAACTTTGTAATTAGGAGATAAGATCTCTTTTTTTTTTTTTTTTGTTGTCAACCTGGAAGTTATTGTCCAGGTCACATATCTTGAAACTTCGCTGTTGTGGAGGGCTGTAATATCTGCATCTCCAAGTGGTTCTGCCTTTGATGAACTTGCCTAAGGAAGTGTCAACTACACAAAGAAATGAAGGCCCAGGAACCTCTGATAACCTTGTAGAGAACAGCAATGAGCCTTTGTAAACTCATCTATTTTTGTAGCTTGTCTGTACCTCTAAAAGAATATTTCTGCAACCCGTGATGCAAATGTACCAATTGGAAAGGTAACTAATGAGGTGCAACGGGCTATTTTGTATCTGAGTCAAAAACACATTCACATGTAAAGACAGTCACTTACAGTTATCTACCACCATTGATTTAAAAACCACACAGTTTTTACCCCTCGCCCAAAATACCGGGAGGGGTCTTGTAATAATTTTTTTGTGTGTCTGTCCATTCAGTGAAATAACTGCATTGGGATATCTACACCAAATTTAGACTGTGGATGTGTTTTCGCATGGAGCAGAAGTGTATTGAAAATAGGTGACCTTGACCTACTTTTTCAGTCAAACGGCCTTGTGCAGTTATATCTGTGTACTGTCAAATATAAATATGTATGTAATATGTTCTACACAAAGACAATCTAATCTAAATTATAGGGGAATAACTTTCTACAGAGTCTTACACTATATTTGTTGGAGGGGTATTAATAGTGTGCAGCTCATTATGTTTACATCTTGAAAAAGTTAATATTTTACATGTAAACAGATTTCAGTTTATTTGAAGGAAAAATACTGAGTGTACTGAATGTTTCACATGTCCTTAATGACATACATTTTTGTTTCACAGTCGTATGATGGCTAGTGAGAATATAACAAAAACAAACTGTTTCCTCACTGGCATCCCCCACTCCCAGTTGCACCCAGTACAAGTTACTTTTGGCCAAGGTCACACCAGCTTCAGTGAGGAGGAGCAAAAAAAGGGGCTCATGACATAGTGTGGGTATGACATCCATTGTGCTTAAATTCTGGTGTTTTTCTCTGTTTGGGGAGCTCTTCTCCAGAATCCTTGAATGATGTGAGATTCTGTGAGCACTTTGAAATGAGACACATTGACTTCCAGATCTTTGCTTTCAGAGGGGTGATTTCTTTACCCACAGTATTCTAGTAAAATTGATTTATACATCACTTTATAAAATCATTTCACTTTATGTTTTTAACAAAACAAGTAAAACAACATACAAAATGACAAGTCAAACACAGGACTAGACAATCAAGTTCAAGGCCCCAGTTAAAAATGCCATACTTCCTGTGTGCATTTTGTAAAAGAATGGAAGTGGGAAATACAGGTATTACTAAAATGCCATTTGTGCATGACGTCCAACATCTTGAATGAACAATTCCTTTGTGTGAACTTTGGGCAAAGGTGCACTTTAGGTATAGTGATTCAGTAAAAAGATGACTCCCTAGAATTTAGTGACTGGAAGGGGTTTAGTTCTCTTATGCCCCCTGTAGATCTGTCCCTGGAGTCATATCAGCTAAAAGATAACTGGAAAAAGGGAAAATATCACTTTTGAGAACTGCTTTCAGTGATTTCTGAAAAGTAGTCAGCAAAAGTTTGCATCCGTTACAGAAAAAAAACCTGACTCATTAGAGCAAAGATCTTTATTGCTAGTACGGACTGAGTTTAACTAATCAGTGGTGCTAGTTGAAGAAAAAGAGAAAACATACAAACATACTTTTTTTTGGCAGAAATAGCTATGGAGCCCGTAAGGTGACAGGCGATAAGTCTTTTGCAGACGTGCGCACGAATTAATAAACGCGCAAATGAGAGAGCTGGTTTTAACCAAAACGTGGGCACGATTTGACTATGTTTCACTAAATCGTGCGCACGTTTTAATAATTTGAGCACACGTTTTATTAACTCGTGAGCACGATGTAATAAAGCGTGTGCACGTTTGCAAAAGATTTTTCGCCAATGTCACCTTACGGCTCCGTAGATAGCTTCAGTCACATCAAAATGTTTTGTTTTTTTTTCACAAGCCCACACGACAGTCAGAAAACCAGGTGTCTTTTAACCTTTTTCATTTCTTTAATTATTTTGGTATAATTAGCCTGAATCTCTAACATGCTACTCTTCCGGGTTGTCGCCCTGGTAACTGCTGATCCGCTGGAAATGATGTCACCATCTTCCCGGCCACACGGGGGCGCTGTCTCAGCTCGCGCCTCATCCTGTTCAGAGACTCGGTTGCTACGTCACCAAATTTCACCGAGTGTGATGGAACAGCGTGGAACAACGTAGGCACAGGTCTAGAAAGAAATACACTGCCAGAAACTCGTAAGTTAATCGAAAAGTTAGACAAACTGTTTGGCTTTGTGTCGCCATCTTTCTTTGGGTCATTGTTAGCGGTACAGTAACAACACTGAGTCTAGCCGGCTAACTTACTTGCCAGTGAATCACTTTCATGTAGTCGTAGCTGGTGTACGTGTGTGCTGACATAAATCTGTGAATTCAGATGCAAGATGAGAGAAGCGGCTCTTCTGCTTGCACCGTGTGTGGTTCTGTGTCTCCTCCTGAGCTCCATCCAGGCAGCCAGACAAGGACAGGACATCAGATGTGGAGGTATGTGTCTGTACCTCTGCTTCCTGATAGTGTGCACAGCCCATATCATGTTCTGATGTTTGTGCTCTCTCCCCCTGTTCCCTACAGCCTGTAGGGCTCTGGTAGATGAGATGGAATGGGCCATCTCCCAGATAGATCCCAAGAAAATGATCCAGACTGGATCCTTCAGGATCAACCCAGACGGCAGCCAGTCCATCAGAGAGGTGAGTCTGCAGCAATTCAGTGTTTACTATTCTGAAGTAGACAATTTGAGGCATTTGGCAGAGGTATTTCCATGTTCTGAGACATTTGTTTCTCAGCTGTAGTTAATAGTTACTTTATGATGAAGATTTTATAAAATGTCTAAACAATAATACAAAATACCACACTGTTAACGATTGAAGTAAAGTTTTTTGTTTTTTGTTTGTTTTTGTTTTTGTTTTGTTTTTTTACCATTTTGCTTTTGAAATTGTGTATCTGGTCACAATTCAGACGACTCTGACTTAATAACAGTTCCACAAATAATAGTGAGTTTATTTTTCCTTTGAAACTTCTCACAGGGTTCATTTTAGTAACTGCTCAAATAATGTAATATTTCACAAAAACCAAAGATTAGAGAAAGTCCAAAAGCTGAAGACAGACTATATCACAATCTTGTTTTTTGTCTTTTTTCCATTATCCACTAATGTACTGAGATCATATTTAATAATATATCCATCAGAGACAAAAAACCAAACTCAAATAGATACTAATGAGGTTCCCACACACAACATTTAGCTTTGATTACAAGACATGTTTATCTTTTATGCAACGTAATGGTTATGAAATGTCATTAAAAACATCATATTTATTTCAGCCCAAAGGTACATGAATTTTTTGTTCAGATCTTCAGTTGAAGATGTAAGAGTCAGAGCTTTCTGTAAAGTCTTTTCCACCACATTTGAAAGATTCTCACTGGGGTTCAGGTCTGGACTCTGGTGGCCAAGCCATGTGTAAAATTGATGTTATGATTTCTCTGGCTCCTTATGGATGGGTTCCATATTGTGTACGATTGAGTGTGTTGACATTTTATAGCTCTTCCACACAGAAACAGACAAGAAAATTGCATAAAAACAACACAAATAAAAAGGAGTGTGATTATGTCACAGAATAGGGTTATTTACATTAGAAGTATTTTCTGTAGAAGATCCAAATAAAAGCATAAAATAATGTAATGTGATGATGTACACTGCAGTTATAGTTTAAACCTTTTATTTTTGGGGCAAGATTTTATACAGATTTTTGTCATATCACTTACTCCTAACATTAAGAGGAATTGTTTTACAGAAGCTACTGTAAAATTGTGATTCCATCCCTGGTGTTGTCTTTTACTAAGCTATTTTCTGATTTGATTGGTTTGATTTGCTTCCATTCACTCTGATGCCACCAGGTTCCCCTCGCTCGCTCCGAGGGAAACCTCCTGGAGCTGATGGAGAGTGTGTGTGAGAGGATGGAGGACTATGGCGAACACACAGATTCTGCCACAAGCAGAAAGTCGTACATTAGGATTAAATCTCGGAGCGGTGAAGCCATGGACCTCTCAGAGGCCACGCTGGATACGAGAGTCACAGCCAGTTTAAAGTTTGCAGTAAGTAAACACTTCTGTGCTTGTAAATCCTACAAACAGATCATATGTATTGAAATATGTTTTAATTGTACCACTTACTATCTTGTCAGACTGCCATTATAACAGGCCACCTAGTTGTTTTAATGTTTTCTTTGCAATAAAACTGTCAGAAGATGTATTTTTTCCAAAATCTGTTTGACCTTTGTTTTCTGGAAGAACTTAACTTTCAATATCTGCCTATTAATTATCATTAATTAAATAAGAAAAGCTTAAAACAGTGTGTTTTATTGAAAAATCAAACAGAAATTAAGTTTTTAGCATATTTATTATCAGAAACAACTGTAAATGTCCATAACAAAACCTTTTGAGATCACAGAAATAAACTTTCAACTATTTTACGTCTGCTCAAACATGAACATTCAGTATCCATGTTATAGTTTCATATTTTTGTTATTTCCAGGTCTTCTTTAGTCAGTGTGTAAGTCTATTTGTAATAGAGTTCCACATTACTGTCATACAGTCTTATATAGGGTTGGAAAGCTCAGGATCTCAGCTTTCCAATGCCACTTGAATTTTGTTAACAGTGCAAACAGATTAGGAGCTACAGTAATGTAAATGCTGTAAACTGCAAAATGTCATGCTTTAGAGAATGCTGTAATTAAAGGGTTGAGTTGTACTTGTTGAATAGTTTAGTCATTTATCTATTTTGATTCATATTTTCAGTGTGAAACAATTGTTGAGCAACATGAAGATGAAATCATTGAATTCTTCGCTCATGAGACAGATAATGTTAAAGACAAACTCTGCAGCAAGAGAACAGGTATGTTTGAAACTGTCCTTTTTTAAACACCTGATTGAAAGTAATTCATTATTACACACTTTCTGTGGATCTACTGCATTGTTAATTGTGACGTCCACTGCACTCTGCAGATCTCTGTGACCACGCTCTGAAAATCCCCCATGATGAACTTTGATGTCTGCCCATGGCTACTGTTTCTCCTCAGCCGAAATGGAGACGCCTGGTGCTGTAATATTTTTAGTTTAGTTCACTTATCACCATTTTACACAGTGTCAGTGGTGGAGGATGGATACATATCCTTAAAAACATAAAACATACAAAATCCACCCGTAACAAATAAAACCATTCCTGTGACTGTGGGGAGTTTAAAGTTGCTCGTAAACTGTTAATTTATTACATTTTTCAGTATTCCTTTTCTCTTATGGCTTATGCCTTGCTTTTAAACACTTCACATGGCAATATAAGTATAAACTAACACTCCCAGCAGGTTCAAGTCCTTAATGTCTACTTAAAATAATGAAATAAACTGTGAAGAGTAGATTGAGAGCTTAAAAACTTCATCAAGTGGTCATTAAAATGAATGACCATAAAACAAGATGCCACAAAATCTGATAAATTCACCATATCATGAATAACTGTTCCTTTATCAAAGGAAAAACTGATGGATTAAGGATTTAATAAATCTGTTTTCATTCCAAGAGACAAAATGCACCTTTATCATAGAACAAATGTTTCACAATTATTGCAGTCAAACACCATCAGTGGAGAAATCTCACAACCTTTGGTCCAAATATGAAAAAGATTGAGATTATTGTCAGATATGTCTGAATACATCATGCATTTTTCACTACAGATACAGGTATTTGGTGATTATTTAAAAAATTGGGGTGGAGTAAAAGATGTATTTAAATATTTCGGACCTAGCTATAACGTAACATCCATCCATCATCTTAACACTGCGTAGGGTTTAGCTAAGTTCAATAAATGTACTGAATTGACTTCCAGGGAATTTATATGCTGATTGATTATGTGATCCAGAACTGTGTTATAACAGAAATGACAATGAAGTACTCATTTACAAATGGGCTGAAAGCATTGGATGTTTTAACTAGTCTTTCTTGGCTGCAGTACTAAACAGTGGGCTTTTCTTTAGGGTAATCACTAAAGCCAGGTTTAATACTCTTTGTTCTTAAGATTTTCATGTTACATTTCTGTGTCAAGTTCAGTAAAAGGTAAGTCCACTAGGGCGTGCTGTAGTCCATGTCTGATCTTTGAGCCTGCATTGAAATGCCCTCAGTTAAAGATCCTAATGCTGTTCCCTCCACGTAAAAAGAGGTAATAAGATGAACTTAATATCTCATGTGAACATTTTCCTGAAATTTCCTGTTTTTTATAAACTTAGAAAGTTGTCTTCATCTGTTTTGTTTTCAATCAATGGAAATATATTTGTACAACATCAACACAAGTTCTCTGCCTCATTTATAGCAATGCTTGCATGATTCACTATTTGATGATCACTGTTGCACAAGAATATACTTTGACAGAGGCTCATAGTTTCTATTTAAGTACCACTGAATATAGTCTTTTACTTAAATGACACATTACATTTCTTTACATTAGCGATATTCAATAATATATTCAAAATAATGTTGTCCAACATAATGCAAATACAAGCAACAACATCATGAGGAATGAATTATATAACTTTAAATGGCCAGTTATCAAAAAGGTTAGCTAAAAATGTCCACCAGAAAAAGAAATGTAAAAGTAGAAAACCATTGTCTTGTTTGTTGGGTTGGTAATGAAGCACAGTTTTCTCAGTATTTTTTTCTCACTCCATTGTTTTATTTATTTACAGTGCAGGGTGATGGCTTAAATTTGCCAGAAATGCCACCACACCATGAAACAAGTAATCATTCTTCTATTCCAATTCATCTATAATCTCACATCTTCTCTAAAAACACATTCTGTCTGGAAAAGATAAGTCTGGATGTCTAGATTTGGGAAATAAAACCTACTTTTTAAGAATAGTTTTGTAAAATAAGTATACTCTGTGTCTTAATTTCTTCAACAATAGCTTATAATAACTTATAATAACTCTAACTTAAAATATAGAATAGTTCTAATATTACACACAAAACATTTGATTAAAACAGACACTGAAAATGTTATCTGGGAAATGACCGTACAGTTACATCTATCTGCATTCTTTCTCATCCTGCGACTTCATCTGCAGCCTTAGTGCAAACAAAACCCTCTTCTTTTCCTTTTTGCTCTGTTTCCATCGTGTCCACAGGCTCACCTGGACGTTCCTCTCTCTGACAAGACTCAGTTTTACATCTCTTACCTCCATCCTTATCATCGTCTTCTTCCTCAGCTGCACTCTCACCTCTTACCTCACCAGAGCAGCTTTGCTCTTCATCAGTCTTGTCAAATTCCCTATCAATGTCCGTCTTACTTTCTGTCACAGCTTCAACATCGTCATCGTCTTCAGCCACAATAACAGTGTCCTCAGACTCGTGGCTGCTGTTGCTGCTGCAGGATAGTGTGTCTTCTTCAACATGTCCACACGGCTCCTCGTGAACTGGATCATGCTCACTTTGCTCCTTCTGTACGTCCTCAACACTTAAAACTACCTGCTGCTCTGCTTCATCACATAATGACTTCTCTCCCTCCTGAATTCCTCCATTGCAATAAGACAAAACATCTACAGAGTTCATGTCCACCATCATGTCTTCCACGCTGTCTGGATCCCACATGTCAGCCACTTCTTCCTCTTCATTTTCAGAGTCTGGTGCTGTATGTTTCCTGATGCGATTCACTGCGTCCCACAGAGATTTCGGATACTGTGGCTTTTCTTTTTGTTCCGCAGATGGAGGGTCGGAGGAAATGCTTTCACATACCTCATGAGCAGGAGGAGAGTTAGAGAGCAGAACTGGAGGTGAGTCAGAGGCAAAAGGAGATGCTTGTTCATGGGAGTCCAGATGAAGATATGGTGGAGCAGTTTCAGGGACAGGATTTAGAGCTGAGGCAGTTTCTAAAGCAAACTCTGGATCTGAACTGTCATCCACTTGTGGTTGAGAAGTAACCTGAGATGGTGGGAGAACATCTAAAGGTGATTGAGGCACCTCATGGTCAGTGTTTGTAGGTGATGGAGAGGAAGGATTAGGAGATCCAGCCTCTGTTTCAGGTTGACAGTCATTTTCTTTGAGATCTGTGTGTTCTAAAACATCCAAAGGATCCTCATCAGCTTCTTCATGCAATCCATCTTCACATTTATGAGTCTCATTTACAAAAGCATCTTCCTCACTTTGGGCAAATTCATTTTGTTTTGGTAATGTATCAGTCTCTATTTCAGTTTGACAATGATTTTCTTTGAAATCTGTTTGTTCTGTGCCTGAAAGATCTTCATCTATATCTTCTTGCAGACTGTCTTCAGTTGTACGAGTGTCATTTGCAAATGCATCTTTGTCGCTATGGACAAATTCAGATGGATGCTGCAATGTTTCAGTGTCTATTTCAGTTTGCCAATCATTTTCCTTAAAATCCAGTTGTTCTATAAGGTCTGAAGGATCCTCATAAGCTTCTTCATGTAAACCATCATCAGTTGAATGAGTCTCTTTTGCAAATTGTTGCTCCAACATTTCAGTCTCTCTTTGAGTTTGACCATCTGTAGGGTCTTCTTTTGCGACTCCAGTTATTTGGTCTCCCTCTTCTGATTTTTCTTCTGTCATTAGACTCTCTTTTACACAAGATACATCCTCTGTTAAACTATTCTCCAGTTGATGCTCTAAATCATTGACCTCAGGAGCATTTTCTATTATTGGTTCCAAAAGGCTGGTAGGAACCTCATTGTCTTCATCAGTGACATTGTTTTCCTTCACACAAGCAGATTCATTTTGTTGTAGTGACTCCAACTGCTGTGTCATGTCTTCTATGAGAGGCTCCATGTTGATGAGGTCATTGTTTTCTAGCTGTGTTATTTGTCCATCTTGAGCCAGACCCTCAAAGCACAAATTATCTCCGGTTAGTCCTTCTCCTGTTGGATCTGTTAAACTGAGAAGGGGTCTCAAAGGCTCGTCTGCAGGAGAATCTGAGCTTGGGAAGTGTTCCGCAGATTCAAGGGGAACAGGAGTGGTAGGGAGGTGCAGAGCTTCAGAAGGAGGAGATTCAAGGTTTGTCTCGGATGCAAGTGCAGACAACCCAGGATCGGGACATTCTTGTGCGTTTGAATCTGAAACATCTGGTAGAGATGGAAAGTCTGAGGATGCAAGTGTGAGCGAAAGAGCAGAGTCTGCTTCCTTGCAGTCTGTGGAAGGTGAAAAAGAATTTGAAAGATCAGTAAGTGGATTTAGACATTCATTTTCATCAAGCAGATTTTCATTTGTCTTGTCTTCACTTATTTCTTCACCACTGGATTCGCACACAGGATCCTCAGTCATTTTACTTTCATGTGATGTTTGAATGTCAGCATCAGGATGGAATTCAGTCAGACTCTGTGTGGATACACTGGTTACCTGATCCTGAGGTTCAGCAAAACCACCCTCACATTCACTCATCACCTGATCTTTGGCATTATTACATTCTTTTGAACACAAACCATCATCCGTCTGTTCAAATGACTCTTCATTCTCACATGTCTCCTGGGTGATTTCTTCAGTTGCTTCATTTATTTCACTATTTTCAGTTGAAGGAGATACAGTTTCTTCATGGCTCTTTTCATTGGAGTCAGAACCGGTTGTTTCATTTCCGGGCTGCTCTTCAGTGATATCGTCATCTAAAGGAATTCCTAGGATTCTCTGGGCACGCTCCTCCAAAGTTTCCCTTTCAGAAACTAAAGATAATGGAATGGAAAGGAAAGGCATGTCACTTTCATCCTCCATTGCCTTTTTCTCCACAACATCCGAGTCCATTTCAGACTCTTTATATTCATGTGTTTCCAACAGATTGGACTCAGTCGCTGTTTCACTGTTTTGTGTGTTAGGTGTGATGTCCTGGTTCCACTGGACAGATTCTGGAGAGACATCTGCTTGAGTATTAAATGGATTGTGTTCATCAGAGCTCAAATAGTGAACATGCTCTTTCTTTGGGGACGGAATCAGCTCCATTTTGACGACGACGCAGGTGGTGTCGATAAGCAGCGTTGGGTTACTGTCCTTGGATTCTGTCGCTGATTCCGTCTCTGTGTCTTGTTTTAATTCGTCAACATCACTTGGATCTTCTTGTTTGAGTAAACCATTTGCGTCTATGTTCAGGCAGCTCGTGTCAGTTTCAGCCCTGTTTGTGAAACTAGGCTCCCTCCATAAAGGATATTTGACCGGTACAGACAGTAATGACCGAGCAGCTTGTCTCCCAAATGTGGAATCAGCTTCGTTTGTTTTTTGTTGGCTGACAACATCTGCATCTGCTTTGTTTCCTACATTCTCACCTAGACTCTCGCTCTTAGTACAGATAGGGGTCTCCTTCTGTTTGGCTTGGGGACTTGGCTGCACAGAGGTTTGTGCTTGTGATCTGAAGTCTACTTCATCTGCAAGCTTCAGTGTTTGGCTGACATTATTACTGTCTTGGCTTTTAGAAACCTCTTCTACCTCTGTGCTGTGAATATCTGTCTGGGGGGTGCAAAGCGGCAAACATGGCGTATCAGTTTCTGTTCCAGCTATTCGGGACACAAGGCAGAATATGGTCATCCCACCTGTCTTTTTATTTAATCTGAACTTCCTGCCTTCAATGACTTTTGAGTATGTTGCTTCATTTATCTTTGCACTGGGAGTTTCTGGCATTGCTTGTTGCAGAGAGAACGCATACTCAGGCTGCACTGCACTGCTTGAAACACCTGGTTCCTTTTGTTGCTTGTAAACATCAAGCTCTGGTTTTGTGAAGCTTTCTATCTCTGCCTTCCTCATATCATGCAGGTCTTTAGAGAAATCCTGCTTTTTAGGTTGAGACTGATAGATTTGCCTCTTAAGTTCTTGCTCCCAGTTGGTGTTGTACTGGTGCACTGCTGGTAAATTTTTATGTGGGGTGTTATAAGGAGGAGGTGCGATATAACCAGGGGGCTGGCTAAACATCCTTCTCTGATAGCTCGTCTTTTCCTTTATGTCCAAGGAGTGACTTGTTTCAGGAGCAGGAGCTGATGGTGGGTTATAGTTTGGAACCTGCTGCCTGCTCCCTCTGTCCCATAGTCCTGACTCTCTGATATTTGTAGGTGGTCTGAGTTGGGGTAATGCTGCCACTCGAGGGTCCGCCCCACTCCTGCTGTCCCTCTCCATAACCCTGCTCTTGTCCAATAAACCCTGGGAAGCCCCCCTCAGCTCTGCCTCTATTCGCCTCCTCCTTGGAAGTGAATGACTGTAGCGAGCCGCCCAAGCCTCCAGCTCTCGATAACTGCTGTCATTCCTCTTGGACACTTCCCTGTTGTAGCGGACGGGATTCACAGGCTCCCATCTCCTCTGCCATCCCTCCCTCATCATTCCTCTCTCATAGTCCCTTGCTGCTCGTTGAATTGCTGTCCACTCTCTGTCTCTGGCCTCTTGGTGCTGGTACTCTCTCAGCTCCTGGTGCTGCTGACTATGACGGTCCAGAATAAAAGGGAACTGGGAAGCAGTTGGTGGCGCCAGCTCGGGGTCATTCCAGTTTGTGTACTCCTGCAGAGACCCTCCTGTTCTTGATCCCGGTGCGGTCCAGTAACTGGACTCCCTGCCTTGGTCCTGCTGCTCGCTGTAGTACAACGGATAATGTATTCCCTGGTATCTGTCGTGATAGCTGTGTGTAAAATGACAGAAAAACATTTATTAATCCCACTGTAATATGTATTTTCAGGAATCCATTTGCAGTTGACTTTTAATATCTTAGTGTATTGCATTTTCATTATCTGAACACATGCATTTCTTACTTTTTCCTTTCTATGTCATCCAGGACCGATTGAGTTGATATTTGTTAAGTTTGTGCGTAGATGTAGTGAGGATATGAGCTGCTAATGGGTCATTGAAGATTAGCAGCAAAACAGCAGAAAAGTTATTTAATCAATAAACGGAAACAGTTTTCATATTTGACTTACTTTTGTGTACAGTTTCTTCCAGGGAGTGTACCATATTTGGTGTACTGAGGCACATGCCCCTGATTCTCAGGCCAGAAATCCATCATTTGCTCTAATATACAAAAAAAAAAATAAAAAAAAATCAAGACACACATTTAAAGAAAAAAGATAAAATAAGCTCTAAAGAAAAACATGATCCTATTAGATTTTACAGACTAATCTTTAAAATTAAAACAACAGCAATTTAGTGTACATGATAGTATTGCTCCATATGACTGTATTTATAAAGAGACAAAAATAACTTACCTTTAATAGCTGTTTTGAAGTGTTTGTCGTCCTGCTATTGAGGTGGCACTAGGTCTAATGAAGTCCAAACAGGACAACTTGTTTTAATAGGACACTTCCCCTCCCACTCTTCAACTTCCACACACATACACTCCCCTATCACGGGCCGTCCTCCACTAATCTACCCAACATGCCGAGTTAATTTACCACAAGGGAATTTTTAATCAGGTATTACAGATAAATAAAAACACGGAAATAAAAAATGCCAGCATGCACATAACAGTGGCATAACATGGAGCAAAAACAATCAAATGTAGCATCTGATTAAACACACCTCTCATGCTGGAGTTGTGCATGTTAGAATACAATTTTTTTTTTTAATATAAATACTAACTGAGACATTGTTTACATTGTCACTGCAGATGCTACATTTTACCAAAAAATTATAATAGGTAAACCTTAAACCATATTTTAGGTTGATGCATATGTTTTTAATTCAGCTGCTGATTTTTAACTTTTCTCTGGTGATAATGTAATTTTAACCACTGACCTGCTACACACAGATTTCACACCCTTTTTGCTCATAAAATAATAAAAACCAACTAAACTGATGATGTACTTTGCATGACATTTGTGTGGGAGGTGTTCGTGTGACAGGGAGCAGACTCTGCATGGAGATAGGGATCTGTTGTTTTGTTGGCTGGATTGTAGTAGAGAGAGAGACGGACAGCGGACACGTTGTCATCCTTTCTTTGAAACTCTCCAGCGTAACAAACAGGCTTTCCTTTTCTGAACAGAAAGTCTGTACATCAGCAGAGCGCAGGAGAGAGGGGATGAAGTGTGTACAGACAGCAGGCTGCAGGGAGGGCGATCTGTGGATGTTGACTGAATAGTTGGGGATGAGATGATCTGTTTTGATTCAATTCAAGAACTTTACTTATTCATTAGGAACTTCATTTGCGTAAGAAAACATGGGTGCCACCACAAAGGCACCCAGCACTCGCATACAGTCGTACATCCATACATACATACACCCATACATGTGCATATGTAAGAGAAATGTTTTGAAATATCACCAGTAAGAAAGATGAAACATGGTCTGAAGTAATAAATAAATAAATACTTTTAAATGGGTCAGACACCCAGACCAGTTCAGGCATTTAAAAATCAAATAGATGTGGGTACAAAGTTGGATGTACTGTGTTTTGTTCTCACCTATGAGGGAATAGTTGTCTTTTCCTTTTAGTCTTCAAATACTGCTCAGGGAATCAAAGTCCAATTCAGTAATTATACTGCTCATTTTGATTATGGTATTGAGTGGGTTGAAGTGTGTATTGACTTATTAAACCTCAGTAAATACAAGATTTCACTAAATATTGAAGGCAAAATATATCAAGCTGAATTGTACTTATCAAAGAAGAAGAAAAAAAATAGAAAAATATGAAGTATTTATTTTTAAATGAATGAAAGTTCAATTCCTGCAGTTTTCTTCTCCCACACTCAAAAGTCTTGCACCTCAATAGGTGAAATAGTCACTCTAGAAATGCCTGTAAGTGTCAATGTGAGAGTGAAAGGTTGCTTGTCTCTTTATGTCTACTTGGACAGGCTACAACCTCCCTACGACTCTAACAAGAATTAAAGAATTATAAGAAAATGATGAATGAATTCTTGTGTAAGTATTAGTTACATTGTTGACTTGGGCGCATTAGGTTATGATTTTAAGACTTGGTTCAACTGCACAGAAGGCATAAATGTAATTATATTAATGTTGGTATAATTAATATGTGTAATAAAGGAGAAAATACATTATTTCTGCCTTTCCGAGCTTGAATCTATTTAGACCAATATATGCTGAAGGTGTAGGCTACTTTGAAACTGATGTTTAATTTCTTTTTTACTTTTGATGCTGTGTAGCTTCATATCACTGTGTTTGCAGGGCGACGTCTGAAGACTGCCTTATGACATCTGTGCCGACTTACATGAAGCCGAGTTATTGTTTTCAAATGATGATATTCAGACTAAACAGGTAAAAACTGTCTTTAAGGGAATGCAGAACCTCTGTGCCATTCTGCTAAGAATAGTGAGTTTCTGCGAGCACTCATTCATACATGGGACAATCTAATGAAAAGCTGCATAAGTAATTAATTCATGCTTATTTTAAATAAACCTGGTGAAGAGCTTTCCCTCTAAACTTACTGTGGACATACTTGTAAGTTGGTGTGACACTTTTTCCCCCTGATGAAGACCTTTGTTGTGTTGGCTGTGTGCTTTGGCTCATTGTCTTGTTGCATGATGAAGCTAGTGAAATATGAATTTGTGAAATTCTTTTAATTTAACTTCTTGTCAAAAAATACACTGTTTTTTTAATGTTTTACATCAGCATAAATAGAAACTTTACAATATAAACAAGCGAAGGAAGACCCCTTTTTAGTCTTGTGCATAGATTAGAAATTATAAAACCAGTATCTCAGATGCAGTGTGAGAGACACTCTTATATATACAACTGATGATCATCACAGTCATTAATGCATGTTTACATACAATGTGACTGTAACTGACTTTTCATATGAGTAACTTGTAACTGAAACCCTTGGTACAAATGAAACTCATGGTAGAGTAAGTACTTGATTGGATGCATAGAGAAACACTTTTAACACATGCTTGATGAAATATTACAGCTAAAAGCAAAAAAAACCTAAATGTTGAGTATCTTGTGCATATCATCACATTAGGTGAGAAAGGACAGTTTTATCTTTGCATCTCACAGTAAAAGTACAGTAAAGGCCTGCGGTCACTGGTCTGTTCTTAGTGATGCCTGATAGATATTAATGTTTTGCTTTTCATCATGGTGCACAAGCTTCACTGTAAACCTACTGGGCAGGCATTCTTCGTAAAATGTCTGAGTTTCATGCTCTCTTCGCATTTTGGATGACAGATACACCACAGATCCACGATGGCATAAGTGAGCGAGTGTCTCCACCAGCAGTGGGTAAGTCTCTCTGAGGTAAATTATATCTGCACAAAGCACCAGATCCCAGTCAGAGGGGAAGTTCATGTGGTCTTCACCCCAGGACAGAGGCAGCACAGTGGGAGAGGCACAGGGCCAGCCATTGGAGGGCATGTTCGCAGAGACATTGTCCTGGAGTTGTGGGAGAGCCAAAGGGAGGTCTGTAAGGGTCACAGTCGCACCTAAAATGAAATAAACTAAACTGATCAGAAAAAATAAAATGACAACAGGCTGTACACAGGTTTTAAGGCACGGGTGTCAAACATACGGCTCACTACAAGGTCCAATCCTGCCTGTGGGATGAATTTGTGAAATACAAACATTACACTGAAGATATTAACAATCAAGGGTGTCAAACTCCCTATTGTTCAGGGGCCACATACAGTCACCTCCAAAAGTATTGGAACAGCAAGTTCAATTCCTTTGTTTTTGTTGCATACTGAAGACATTTGG
>JAQQZY010000023.1:24953937-24970147 GCA_030068375.1 Ostorhinchus rueppellii
CGTGGTTGAAATCAAAATCGCAATATTTGCCAGAGAAATCGCAATACAACTCTTTTCTTGAAATCGTTCAGCCCTAGTGTGTTGCATGTCTGCATGTATAATATATTGACAAATAAAGATTCTTAACGAAGGACACTGTTTGTCATTGTGACTTACAGACGCAGATCAGATCTTATTTCATGACTAATTCACACAGAAAACTGAATTTTCAAAGGGCTCACATACTTTTTCTTGTCTCCATATGTGAAATGAGTACATCTCATATCAATATAAGAACTTCATTCTTACTACATATTTTGACCTCTTCACATGAAACGATTGTGACACTGCGACTTATTTTTGCCAGATAAAAGTGGAGCTCTGATTCAGTATTTAATCATTTCAGGAGGTTAAATGCGATTACTGATGTGTATAAATAGAAATAAAAAGAGTAATATGTCTACATTTGTACACTCTGACCTCTTCTATAATGCACTGTTGGTTTTCAGGGCATTCATTTTCATTCCATTTTGTTTATAACACTTGTAATAACCTGGCAGCTGACATACATTATCAAAAACCCTGG
Organism: Ostorhinchus rueppellii; assembly: GCA_030068375.1. NCBI lineage: Eukaryota > Metazoa > Chordata > Actinopteri > Kurtiformes > Apogonidae > Ostorhinchus > Ostorhinchus rueppellii. The sequence goes on from JAQQZY010000023.1 coordinate 24,954,503, forward strand.
TGCCAGTTTAATGTTTGGTTTGTCTTATCTAATCTTAACTGCTTTCTGGACTTCAGGTCATTGTTTGCAATGATTTAACAGAAGTTACTCAACACTGAAATGTAGTGTTATGACTGTTGCCTTTTCAGACACAGTTTATGCATTCACATTTTAATTCATTCACACTTGACCCTCTCTCCCCCTCATATCTGACGAGTTTGCTTGGGAGCGTGCGTGTGTGCGCGCGCTCAGGATATTGATATTGTGTGTGTGTGTGTGTGTGCGAGGACGCGCGAGGCGGTGCCACTCGCTGTAATTATGTCTGTAAAAGCCCCTCCTCCGCCCATTCTTAATCCTTTATATCCGCTAATACCGCCGCGAACGTTTACCCACAAGTACCAGCTGCTGCCAGCCAGCTCCACCAAGTTCCGAGTCCTGGAGCTTCGTGTCCGGGACTGTTTTTATTCACCTCATCCGGAATCCGACGCACCGGCACCAGGTAAGAGGGTCTGGGAGGGTTGTGCTCTGGTCCTCCGCTGTGCTACTGATCACCTGTTCACCAACACAGTGCGCAATGAATTAAAAAAAATAGTCCCTGCTGTCAGTCAGATGGGCACCGTAGTTTCGGAGTATAATCCGGTTTGATGGATGCCCCTTTTAAAGGCTGGTTTTAATTGTTGATTTCTTAATGGCTTTGCTTGACTCTGGAACAGCAGCTTGTTGATTAAGCCGCCCGGTTATTACATGGAGCTTTTTATGGGCTTGGAGAGTCTAAATAATATAATTGGACGCATTTAGCACAGGAAACATCTCTGTGGACAAGCTTTTCAGTCATTTTCCTGTTGCTGCTGGTCACAGCTGATTGCCCATCATACATCATTTATTACAGGAGCTTCAAACTAGTTCAGGGGTCCCATACAGCCCAGTGTGATCTCAGGTGGGCCAGACCAATGAATTAACAGAAGTTTACAAAATAATCAAAATGTTTGTCTTTGTTTGACTGTGAAAAAGTAAAGTCACACTATCTAAATGTGAAGAACCTGAAAAACCATGAACAACCTGATAACTCTAAAGAAAAATATTTCAATATTATGTCTCAACTTACTAGTAATTACAGAACTTACAGACCACAGTGGATCTCTAAATACACAAAATATTTAGCAACAGGAAGTCGATTGTTAACGTTGCACTCCATATTTATTCAGGTTATTCACATTTTATTGTGAAAGGATAGTTTGTAAATATAAATATTTTCATAATGTAATTTTTCACATTAAACTCAGAATAAACATTTCTTCTTGTCATTATTTATAGGTTATTATGCTATTATTGTACTTGAGATCACATTGGTCTGTATGTGGCCCCTGAACTAAAATTATTTTGACACCCTTGATTTTTAATATCGTCAGTTTAATTTTTGCATTTTGCAAATTCATCCTGCAGGCTGGATCAGACCCTTTGGCAGGCCAGTTTTAGTCCATGGGCCACACATTTGACACACCTGATTTTTTGTCAGCTCTCACTGAACAAACTCCTGATTACAGCTAAGGTGTTAAATATTATGTGTATTATAGGTTTACTTTGTGATAGTCACATAATCAGGAGCAAAATGTACAAAAAGATGGTCTTTTAAATTATAGACCTTGAATATTGAATATTATGACTAATATTCAGAGTCTTACTTGGATACAAACATATAGAACTATCTCTGTAATTTATTCATTAGACTGAGTAACTGGAAAAAAGAGCAAATTCTGATATTATAGTTTCTTAAATGTGAATATTTTATTCTGTCCTGATAATGATAAACTGAATAACTGAATAAAATGATAAACTGAAGACAAGACATTTAAGGATGTGAACTTGGGCCCTGAGGACATTTTTCAGCATTTTTTTCCTGACCATTTATTGAACTAAAAACTGATTAATTAATCAAGAATATTTTCTATCAAGAATGAATATAAGAAGTTCCAGACCTAGATACAAAAAAATAAAAGGATCAACCACTCAATTAATAGAGCATTATAACGGTAGGGTATTATGCATTTACTATTAGATGGAATTTTACTGGTGATTCCTCTGTGAGAATAGGAATACATGATCTGGATCCATTCACTGTGATCCAGTTTCCACTGGGAGGGAGTGTCTCACCTCCTACTATTATGAGCAATCAAAGGAATGAGGGTGAACCTGTTTATGTGACTGACTGTTATAGCACAAAATGACCTAAGACCTTACATGCTTCAGACGTTTTGCAGTTTCTCTTGGTGCTAGCATTTCTTTGGGTTTGTTTTTCTCTCTGTCTGTGTCAGTACTGTCATTGTCTGGGCTTATTCAGACAACAGGTATGGCTTCGTCTGATGATGCTGAAGGTTCTCTCACCCCGGTGGATTTTATCCAGCTGCAGCAATACATGGAATGTAAGTTTGCTCTTATCATCTTCATAGCAATTACAGGATTACAAGCATGTAAATGATTCCTGCAAAGATGTTATTATGTAGCAAATGAAGGTAAGGAGATCAGGAGGTTAACAGAAATCAAAAATAATATTTATTGTACTGTGGAGCTCTATATACATATAGACATCCAGCAAATTATACAAAAAACTGATGGCAGGATGACAGTGTCCCCATCGATAGGGTTCACTGAATTATTTGATGAATATGGAAATGATCATCTAAAATGAACACCTGTAGGAGATTTCAGACCAGACTATGCCTACAGTCTGTAAAATCAACTCTTTCTGGAGGCTCAGCACCTCAATCAATCACATGATGTGGCTTTTTTTCTTTAGTTTGTCACTTTTATGTAGCTTCATCAGTACTAGAAGGCCATTACAGCCATGTTCTAAGCCATACAGTGATATATTTTATTATTTCTTTAAGCCTTTGTTGACTTTTTTTTAACTTTTGAATTAGTTTTGCCCAATTGACTTCAGTTGCATTTACTGATAATGTATGCCTTTCATTCATTCATTCATTCATTCATTCATTCATTCATTCATTCATTCATTCATTCCATGTTTTGATGAACAGAGAAGGAAAAGATGGTAACCTGCTATATTAACAGTTACAAAGGCACTGCTGACTTCAAAATACATACAAGGTTTAAAACGAATTAAAAGGAAAGATTAAAGAAAGAGTTTAATTTAGAGTTTTATCCCAAAATAAGTTTTTTTAAAGCAAATTAAGACTGGACACATTAGAGGCATCAAAATATTGGCACAACTGTTGCATCCATTGAAAGTAAATAACAGTTAAAAGAGGTTCTGATTGATTCACTGTGCAGACTGCTCTTGTACTTGCTGTGACCTCTTCTATGTATGCTCTGAAAAACACAAAAAAAAACAAGCTCCAAACTCTAAGTATGTACCCGTGTTCCGGGGTTAAAGCTAATGCAGAATTTGATAAACCTGTTGACAGGAAACAAAAAAAAAAAAAGGTCCTGGGATAAAAATACTCAAAAGCTTTGAAAGAAATGAAATGGGTCTGTAGGCTTTTAATGCACCGTTGGATAATGGATGAATGGATAATTGCAGCTGGAGCGGAGAAAAGCAGCACTCTGTGTTACCTCCGACAGCCGGACCTGAGCCAGATTTAATGCAGGATACGCAGTGTGTCCGAGTCCACAATTACAGACAATCTGGTTTTGGTTTTCCTGTTTTATTACTCAGGAGTCCTGTTTTTGACATGTGAGACGAACACCGGCACCTTCTTCAGCAGACGTGTTCCAAGGGCACAAACTCATAAAGACAGTCTTTATAAACCTGTTGTATTTATGTAGACTTCACGCTAGTCTTCCTCTTGCAGACAGCACTCTGAGGGTGAAAGATGTGATAAAGGAGTTTCACCCCGGGGGTCGTTTGGCTCAACACACCTTTGGAGAAGTGAGTGAAGCTCAGAGATACATGGAACACACAACACAGCCTTTTATCTGATCAGACTTTACCTTAGCAGAAAGGTTCATTCTTTTATTTATTTTCTTTAAAGTTGTCTCTATTGAAAAGAATGATTTAAAGAAATCTAAATATATGAGTTTCCTAAAAGATGAAACTTTGACATTTTTAATACTGGGAATATTTTTCTTCCTTTTGATATTAGACATTGTTTTTTGCTGACAGATGTGAAGTAATAATACAAATACTTCATCGGTATGTCCAAGTCATTTTTTCTGTCCCTAGTGTCTGTATATGGGCGCTTCTATGAAACTGGGTTTGTTTTGATACCTGGCACTTTGCCAGCTTTTTTAGACTCAATAATAAAAGATAAATTTAGACATATTTCCCACCATGATGTACCTAATGATGGTCTTAGATAAATGCAAAAAAAATATACTCTTGCTCTGAGCTATTCCAAAATAATTTTTAATAAAATGTTGGGGCCAAAAATAGGACCAAAACTGGGACAGGAAAAGCTGCCTAGGTGTCAGTGCATTTGATCTAGAAAACATGGCTGTAAATAGTCTTATACACCACTATAAATAAAGACACTGTTAAATTGGAGGATCCTAGTGGTTTTACTAGTCCAGACATGTGGGTTTTCATGAATCACCAGTCTCATTCTAGGTTTCATGTGTAACCCACCGTGTCCACTGGTGTTACACGTGGAACCTGCCCACTTAAACACATGTACAGTAAATCGCAAGTGATTGTGCAACAACAGTCATTTTTGTGAAACACTGCCTTGCATATTTACTTCAATTCCCCAAATGTACCTGTGAGAGAATAAAAAGATATCTGGGGGGGAAAAAAAAGTAGCATGCAACTTTCGTGTCCTTTTTACTGTGTTACATGCAGATTTTTGTATAAAAATAATATAAAAATATAAAATGAAAAACAGTTTCTCTTTTATTTCAGTAAATATTTATTTTTCAAACAAACCCAAAGTGCTTCCAAAACTTGCTTCATAGCATTAATCTACATCTGGTTTGAATTTTTATCCTCCATTTTACTGTTTTTTGGGGCGTAGAAGCACCCATGTGTGCTTCACTTGAGTATTTGTTTTTATGATGGCTTGTTACTTTTACTCCTTACATTTTTCTGAAATTCTAACAGGCTTGTTACTATGTTCTGAATACATTTGAATGGGATTATCAATTATTCTTTCTCTGGGACACTAACACATAGACAGATGACCTCTCACTTCATAGAACACTGCACATAATCTATATAAGATAAGATAAAATAAGAAATCCTTTATTGATCCTGCGACGGGGAAATTCACATGTTACAGCAGCAAAGGGACAGTGCAAAGATTAATAAGAGCAGCACACAATGCACACAGTGCACAGATTAAAAAAAAAAATGCAATTCCTTTTAGAGGAGGAATATAAAAAATATATATATAATAGGGATACAATCTGGTAGAAATATGAATATGAAAACATCAGTAATAAAAAGTATTGCACATAAGAAGTGGTAATATTGCACATGATAGATTATTTCCTTTTTACATTTGGATCTTGGGAAAAAAAAAAGACTTAAAACTACTGGGAGCAGGCTTGGTTGAAGAGCCTGACTGCAGCAGGAAGGAAGGACCTGCGGTATCTCTCTTTCAGACACCGTGGGTGAAGCAGTCTGTAGTCAGTATATAAGACGGTATAAGTTGGTATATAAGACCATTTACAGCCATGGAGAGAAGTAAAAAACAAAGCAGACAAAGAAAATGTGTATTTGGTGAAGATGAACACTGATGTGGTTGAATTCAAGTACAGTAGCTTTGCAAAGAAACAAATGAAATGTAGAATTCCTTTTTGCATCTACTTTTTGAGTAGATGAGGCGTCTTTTTACTGACTACAAAATAAAAGGGATGATTTGGTTTCATTGGAAGTACACAGATTGAAGTCTGTGTCTTTTTGCTGAACTTCTAAATTACATTATATTGTGTTTTTGTCTTATTTTAACCTGCATTTGACAGAGGATCAGTAGAGTACACAGAAAACACAAGGAAGCCAACATCCTCAAAGCAGAGACTGTTTTTACCACTGGGCTCCTCTGACTTTGGGTTTTATTTTCTCTCCTTCCAGTGTGTTGATGCAGTGGGTTTCTGTCTCTTTCTCAAGACCTACCTAGAGGTGGATGACTTCCCTGCAGATTTCTGCCAACGTCTTTTTCGCTATTTTCAACATGTAGATCAGGATGGGCCTTCAAAGAGCTCTCTGCCCAAGGGAGGTAAATCATCGTGAAGGTGTGATCTTCCACCTGTAGAAGCAGTAGTGAACAGGAAGAGTGCTGCGCTTTCTGAGGACAGCTGGGAATGCCTCAGATACATTCTCTAAAGAAAATCAAAGAAACAAAGAGTGATCCGAAGAGTATTTTTTTTGTCCATCACCCACCTGTTTGTTTGTTTTTTTTTCATTTTGTAGCGCTGTATCACAGGGATGAATCCGTAGGCGTAGCTCTGGAGATTAGTGCACCTGTTCATATAAGCAGTGTTGTTTTATTTAGCTGCAGCACGCTAGGAATAAAAAAATATAGAGCTTTGGTTCTTAAACTCAGACACAGTGTATGTTTTTTGCATCATAATGCACTGAAGGACTGGTTCTTGTCTCTCCCTCCAAGGCGGCGTCTTTCTTCGTGATGTGTCCTGTTACTTTTCTGTGTTGGAAGAAGCACAGCCACGGGAGAAACTTGAATGTCAGTTCACTCACATCCTCGAAACAACTGTTTACAGAGACATATACGTACACTCACAATACGAAGCAGAGAAAGTCATTACATCACTGACTGACTGTTTCGTTTTTCTAGTTACTTTCAAGCTTTACGATAAAGATGGAAATGGACTCCTGGACAGTTCAGTAAGTTTCGTTACTGCATATTTATACAATGACATAATTTTGTGATTGTCTGTTTATAGCGTTGGTTGAAATGCCTGTTGTGATTTTTTAAGCAAAACAGAGAAATTCTGCATTTTTTAACAGGGTATTTTGGAAATCACAAACACACGTTGGAAATATGTGGTGTAATGTTAAATCTGACATCCTCCCAGCAAAAAAGAAAGAATTCAGATGAAGAATTCAGACCAGACTTTACTGCTGACATGGATATATAATCACAGAACCATGACATTGTCCAATTTATAAGTGAATAAAAAGTTATTCTCCTGATGAATAATTCAACACACATGTAAATCATTGCAACCCAGTAAAGCACTGTGGATTAATTGTGCTATACAAATAAATTTGCCTTTGCCTAAACCACACTTCATAGCAAAACATACTGCTCTATGTCTTTATATCCCCATGTAGTTAATATATAAAGAGCTGTAATTTCCCCCCAACTAATAATCTACACACTGAATATATGTATATATGTAACTGCTCTGTTGTGTCTCTTCAGGAAGTGGATCGTATTATCACTCAGATGATGCGAGCTGCTGATTACCTGGGCTGGGACGTCACTGAACTCAGACCAGTAGGAATCTCTCCCTCTCTTTCTCTCTTTTTATATATATTTTAAGCTTTTATTAAGTTTACTTTTACTTTCCCCCCCAATTTTTTGTTTATTTGGAAAAGCAAATCATATGAAACTTTCATTTCAGGGACATTTCAATGCCCACACCTCAAATGTGGATCGATCGATCGTTGCTAATCCAAGAGGAATTTTTTATGTTTATTAGTCACACATTGTTTTAATTTTAAAGAGGTTCCAGTTACATAAAGTAAATCTTTTCCCTCTCGATAATCTCAATGGAATCTAAATATGGGCATTAGTTTTTGCAATGTTAAAATTTCCTCAGTAATGATCAGGTTTTGGTTTTAAACTACCCCAGTCCTTTGCAATAGCCTATTTTACTCGCTATTAACAGTATTTTGTGGCACCTGACATCCTTCAGAGGTGAAGTACTGTATCTTTTATTCAAGTATTTCTTGTAGATCAGAAATAATCCCAGAAATAACTTATTTTATGACATTTCCACAAAACATATGAATGATATAAATCATGAGATCCACAAATTTTCCAGCCATCCCTGTGTTGGTTTAAATACTTATTTTTTTTCATCATCAGTGTAATAACGAAAAGTATTCCAAGAAAACTTGCTCCATATTCATGAATTGGTAACTGTGTGATGGCTCTTACAGATATTTTTACCAGTTATGAAATAAAATACTCAAAGCCTTATCTTGACTTTACACAAAATATACGATCAGGTTTGTTTCGGTATAATTGTGCAAGATGGTTGAGGACATAATAAATACATAGATACATAAAAAAACACTGGAAGTTACTGTCTAACAGTAAAAACATAATTGCAGCAGTACTAGAATGGATAGTTAAATGAATACGTCTCGCAGTATTATTATGTGTAGTGTAAATTGGAATTATTTTAGCTTATTTTAATATATATTATCTTTACCCAGAGGAGAATGAATGTGCCTGATGCTCAAAAAAACCCCAAACAAACCAAAAAAAACCCAAAACAAAACAGCTAAATTACAGCAGCTGTGAATTTCAACCCCATAAAACTGTAATAGCGACAGCACTACCATGATGACATCCTTTAAAACAGGTGTTGGCTGACTTTACTAAACATAATCTGAATTATCTGTTGCTGTTTTCGTGATTGCACAGGTGCTTAAGGACATGATGACAGCGATTGATGTGGACGACAGTGGCACCGTCACCCTGGAGGAGTGGCTGAAAGGAGGCATGAACAACGTGCCTTTACTTGTTCTGCTTGGTCTTAAGGTCATTACAGTCTTACTAGATCGGTTTCTTTGAAGAGCAAAGCATTATTTAGTTATTATTTTACTTGATTTCAGTGTTCTTCTGCGAGGGCTCTGATATTTCCTCTAACTGTCATTGTCTCCTCTGTTACCCCGCAGATGACAGAGAAGGATGGGCAGCATATCTGGAGGATGAAGCATTTCAACAAGCCGACTTATTGTAGTGTGTGTCAAAGCATGCTGCTCGGCCTTGGCAAGCAGGGACTCTGCTGCACCTGTAAGACCTCAGAACACCCAGCAGGGGGCAGCCATGCACCTTGTACATGGTTAAAGAAGTCAGGGCTCCTGCTGTTTCCTTAAAAATCTGTAAAAGTCTGCAACTCTTCCTTTTGCAGTCATGGAACTATTATGTCCTAATAGTGTAGAGTAAACTGTTGGGTCATAATTAAAGGTAAATATGTGGATCCATACAGAAATCATACAGGTGAAATAGTAAGAAAAACTCTACTGTTATGACCTGTTAAGGGCAGTAATAACTCATGTATAGAACATGATGATCATTATGCACTTCCTAGGACATGTAGGCAAAAAAATGTGAGAGATCAATTTAAGTTACAGTTGTTTATCCATGGTTGATATATAATGGTAGAGATATTTCTTACAATATTTGCTGTATTTTCTCTATAGTGGCCTGCTCTGTTAAAACTGTTAACACCTAACAATGATCAATTATCAACCTTATATTTGCTGAAGGATGAGGATCTGTAAAGGTAAAGATGACCCAAAAGTCTTAAGAAGTCTGAAGTGTTTGGGATTTAGCCCCTGCACACTGTACTTAATGCAAGAAAACATGTTTTAATTACAAACATAAAGGATTATTTGATAAAATCATTACAAGTATTTGCATTCATATTCATAATTTCATGTTAACACTTGAATTAACTCTGGTTTGTTTGAATTTTCTCAGGTTGCAAGTACACTGTCCACAGTCAGTGTGCCAACAAGAATCCCGAACCCTGCGCTCGCACCTTTGTCAAAACCAAAAAGGAAATTGGTGTAAGAGGCACAAAGCTCCATTTTTTTGTTTTACTTTTCCACATACTTTTTCTTCACTTTTGTTTCTCAGATTCTGTTCAACATAGTATTGGTATTTTAATCTATCAGCAACAGGAGGAAGTTGTGTACCAGGATGCACTCACAGCTACCAAAACCACCAAAAAATTCACACTATTCCTCCTGGCTCTATCACTCACTGAATAAAGTGTGAAACTCATTGTTTACACACGTCTATGTTATGGTAATATCAAGTTTTCTCCTTCAAATCAAAACTTAGCGAAAAGAAAGCTTCTCTAACTTTTATGTGCTGTGTCCACTGCTAGTTTATAGATCTGTTAGTTTAGCCTTGTTTTTTTTGTTTTGTTTTTTTTACCAGAAAACCACCACAGGCAAACCACAAACAATCTGAACTGTAGAGAAACAAATATTAAACTTATCATGTGTTACATCACATACAGTAATAACTTTATACCTGCATAAGCCTCATAATTAGACTCCAGCCATTCAGAAAAAAATGCTGCAATTTCAGTATCAACTGTGTCCAGAGGAGAAACAACAATCGTGCCTCTGTCTTTTTTCACTTTATGACCTTCTTTGATGCTGAAAGTTGTTTCTTAACAGTTCTCATCCTCAACTCAGCCTTTGCACTAGTTTTCAATACTATTACTGAGTGACTCACTACTTCCTCGACTGGTCACAAACATTCACAGTGACACGTCGGCCTGTGTCTGTGATGTAGTCTGACTTACATCTTTGGCATCTTAGGCCCAAAGTCTTTTTACCAAACGCTCTAATGGTCATTTTAGGTCATTTCATTGAGTATTTTAAAGTAGAAATGCTACTTTAAAATATGTTGCTCCTTTTTATTGTACAATATATATGCATCAGTACTCTTTATCCACATAAAACCTACATGGTAGTAAATTCATTACCAACAGGGAACATTTCAGTGCATTAGTCAGTAAGTGCAGCCCATCAGTGTTTTTAAGTGCAGATTACAGATGGCTCAGTCTGCTTTGTACATCTGTTAAATGTTCTAATTTCGCACAAGCGTAGAAATGGATCTGCTCGCTGTGTTTCCGGTACAGAGCCACAAGCCAAAACTCAGCCATTCACACTGACAGATACAATAAGCGGTAAATATTTCCTCAGAAGCCGTTGAGGGACAGAGATGACTGGGAGCTTTAGGAACATTTGATCTGAAGTGCGTCTGCCACCTCAATATTCATCCAAAACACCATAAATCCGGAACAGTCCGTGACTTCTGCAGCTGCTCTGGAGAAGGGTGTGGTGCGCGTTGATTGTTCAGTCATCAATAACATCATTTTCCCTGCAGTCATTCAGGGCTGGGCTCTTCTGGCGTCAGCAACATCAACATGAACATTCACGTGGAATAGCAGCTTATGTCTTGTCTAGACATGCCTAGAATTACAATCTGACAGGACATTATAGCATTGTAATAACACTTTTGTATGTTGAAAAACAAATATTGTTGATGAATAAAAACGGATGTGAGATCTCACCTTGGTTTGGTGTCTCAGATCGCGGTTCACGACTGGATCAGAGCTGACTGTAACTCCACCAAGTGTGAAGTCTGCCACAAGAAGATCAAAACTTTAGCAGGGAGGCGTTGTGTGTGGTGCAAGGATATGGTGAGCGACCTTTTCAACTTTTGTGCACAATACACCAGTGTGAATTCTTTCTTCTTATGCTCTCTTTGTCTCTTTTTATAAGCGTCATGAGGAGTGTGTGATAATCGGCTTGTCGTCCTGCCATTGTGGGACTCTGAAAGACCATATCCTCCCTCCGTGGGCCATACATGCTGTCTCAAAGGTAAGACCATGTACAAAACACTTTGATCTACAGCATTTTAATCTCACTTATTATCTATTTGTCTTTGGTTTTGTTTAGGAGGAGGATACCAGCCTGTTAAATGTCACTCCTGATGGACACGTCCTGCAGGTCTGCTCTTAATGTCTACAGATCATAAGACAAATGGATAGTTTCCTTCATGCCAGTGTCAAAATGGATGAAATTCACCTGTGTCATAACATGTAATTTTTAGAAAGACATCCTCACTAAGGCCATTTTGGGAACTCAAAAACATGGAGTAAAAAATACCAACAACAACAACAACAACAACAACAACAAAAAACCCAAAACTGAACTGTGAATGTTTTTCAAAGGATTTAGTTGTGTATTTGTCTTCAGATTGTCCCAATGGCAGACACTCATCCTCTGCTGGTATTTGTGAACCCTAAAAGTGGAGGAAAGCAGGGTGAAAGGTAAGCTTTTATATGTGTAAAGTATAGAGAAGTAGTGTCCACCTTTCATGTTTCTACCAGATATTGACAGTGCAGTTTTATACAGAGATGCTACAAAACAAACTGTAAAAATGATTTTTGTTTTTTGCTTTAAGCCTGTGTTTTCTTCCTCATTTAAGCAGCATTTACAATAAGCCCACAACTGACATTATTATTGATATTATCATAGATTATAGATTCTCACCCTCATTGTGAAGATCATTGTCACTTCTTCCAGAAAGCACACAACACTATGGTTATTCTGTCACTAGTGGATTTATTTGTCTCAGTTGACCCTCAGTCACCATCAAATGCATCAAATAACCATCAAAATACTGAATAAGCACACATTCATATCACACAAATGTAGGAACATGAAAATAAATCATTAAAATCAACAAACTTTACAAACATATACCTCCAGCTAATAGGTAATAAGTCTGTTTGAACAAACATCAAATCTTCAAAACAAGTTTTGCAATATCAAACTCACATATAAACATCTTATTCACATGCGTTTAATGTGTTAAATTAAAAATGAAGTCAAAGTAAAATGAAATAAATCATAGTACTGTATGTAAGTGAAGATGATCAGAGTTAAAGATTGTTCCCCGCTCAGTTTTGTGTTTTCTTTTTGCTCTCTGTGTATTTTCCTACAGAGTGCTCAGGAAGTTTCAGTGTCTGCTGAACCCACGTCAAGTGTACAATCTGTCAAACGGGGGTCCTGCACCAGGGTAAAGGACAGTGTTACAACTATGCAGCCTACGGTGTGATTCATTCATCATGTTAGTTAAATGTTGACTTTTGTCCTGTAGATTACACTTCTTCCGCAACCTGCGTAAATACAGGATCCTGGTCTGTGGAGGAGACGGTACTGTTGGATGGCTCCTGGATGCTATAGGTACTCTGCATCCATCTGGATTCAGACAGGTGACTCAGATTATGATCACAAATGTTAAAAAAATACAAAAATATCATTTCAGACAAGGCAGAGCTTCAGGTTTGTCCTCCAGTCGCCGTCCTGCCTCTGGGCACTGGGAATGACATGGCTCGCTGTCTACGCTGGGGAGGAGGTATGACACTCAGAACATGAACCCTAAATTAAGCGCTCATCACTCAGTCCTTGCTTGAGCTTCATTACTGACATTAGTGCTTAAATCTTGTGCTGGTGCTTAAGTGGCTTAAATCTGTGCTGCTTCACTTGGAAGGATACGAGGGCTCAGACTTGAGTGAGATCCTGAAGGAGATTGAAAGCAGTGAGGTGGTTCCACTGGACCGCTGGAGCATCCAGGTGATACCAGACGACCCCAAAGATGCAGGAGACCCTGTGCCCTATGAGATTATCAACAACTACTTCTCCATCGGAGTGGTGAGTGAGACAACAAGGAGCATGATTATCAATTTGTATCGAGTCATTTACTGCTATAATAAATTTAACACAAGCTTTTTTTATGTCAGACTTTTGACATCAAGTTTAATGTGAGCTTAAAAACATTTTGTCTGATGTGATGATTATTTTATGATTCATCTTTACATGTTTTGAAACTAGAGGCCCAGTCTGATGTATTAGCCAACTAAAGACAATGCAAGAAACTAGTTTGACCAGAATCCATTGGTGTTTGCAGGACGCTTCCATTGCTCACCGTTTCCACTCCATGAGAGAGAAATTCCCTCAGAGGTTCAATAGCAGGTGAGGATTTAAATGGAGTAATTAACATTTTTCTGTGAATCTTTTTGAATATTGTCATTTATGATGTGTTCTTCTTTTCAGAATGAAGAACAAGCTGTGGTATTTTGAGTTTGCTACTTCTGAGTCCATCTCTGCCTCTTACAAGAAGTTGAACGAGTGTCTCACTATTGAGGTGCGAACTTCAGTCTGGCTCAAAATCATATCATTGTTTCCACAAAACTGTTGATGTGCAACACAAACAAGTCTCTTGGTACTGAATTTTGAATTTGGTTGTTTTTTGCCTCAACTAGTGCTGTGGAAGACATCTGGACCTGAGCCATTTGCCTCTGGAGGGCATCGCTGTCCTTAACATACCCAGCATGCATGGCGGCTCCAACCTTTGGGGGGAATCTAAAAGGCCGGACGGGGGACCAGAAGTTCAACCAAGTGAGGTCATCACTGATGTCGAACATCTTAAAACAGTGACACAAGGTGAGGAAGGCTGACCTGATGAAATATTTTGTCTCCGGAGTCCCCTCATTCTCTGTTCGAGCTCCTCATACCTGAGTCAGCGCAGATTCATCTGTGTATTTATGTGATGTCATTTTTAAGAAAGTCTGTGATTGGCTCTGTTTGTTCAGACATCAGTGATAAGCGTTTGGAGGTTGTGGGGCTGGAGGGAGTCATTGAGATGGGACAGATCTACACTGGGTTGAAGAGTGCTGGGCACAGACTGGCACAGACGTCTCGGATTACCATCAGGTTCAGTACATCATGTTAAAATCACCTGACTAATACAAAATACAGCCTAGAGTTTAGATTCAAATGCCTGTAGAAATAAAACAGTATACTGAGCTGGTTTGTTTTGTTCAATTATGTTTCATTCTATCTCTGTGTGTACTCTGGTGTATTTTGCACATAAAGCATAAATGATCCAGTATAATTAGATCTCACTCTTACTCCTCCCCATGTGTAGGACCATCAAAGCACTGCCCATGCAGATTGATGGGGAGCCCTGGATGCAGCCTCCCTGCACGGTGAGTATTAATTTTCCGTTATAATCAGTGTAAAGATGCAGCAGTCAAATAAGCAGTTACAGAAACATCTACAAGCAAAGATTATTTTTTTAGCTGTAAAGCACATCATATGACCTAGTGATGCACAGATCCATTATTGATATAGTTTGTGTGTGGATTTTACTCGTTATTACTCATGTCTGTGATCAGGGTGGTGGGTAAGATATGTGCATGTAAAAACCTTTACTGTTTGTTTGAAAAAACAGGACAACAGAGCATTCACCATCAACAAATCCTATTACTTTGACAGATGAAATAATCACAAAAGAAATCTGCATACGGAAAAGACTAATTTATCAATTTTAAAATTTATTAATGACCAATAATTAAAATAAAAAATATAATTAAAATAATTAAAATATGAAAACTAAACTGTTCTACAAAATAGATCTCCATTTAGGAGGGATTTAAAGCTTTACCCACTTGCTGGTGGATGATTATTTATTATTTTTTAAAACAAATCATTCACTTACAAATAATTCACTAACCATTCTTTTCCACATACGTAGTGAAGCATATTGATTATTAGTGAAACACTGGTGCTGAAGCAGTACACATTATCAGCATCAGCCTTGAACGTGGATAGACATATACATATATGAGTTCCCACATAGATATGGAAACTGAAAAAGTCAGATGAATGCATCTGTAATGGGACTGTGACTGAAAACACCAGTGCAGGTGTACAAACCTTGGTTTTTCATGGGTTGTAATTAACTCACTGCATCATTTCTATTAATCATGAACTTTGCAAGGCTGATGCAGACAGACTTAAACATTTCATTACATTATGAGAGTTTGCAGAGGCTTTTACATGGATTAAAACATAGATAGATAGATAGATAGATAGATAGATAGATAGATAGATAGATAGATAGATAGATAGATAGATAGATA
>JAQQZY010000023.1:24970247-24983699 GCA_030068375.1 Ostorhinchus rueppellii
TAGATAGATAGATAGATAGATAGATAGATAGATAGATACTTTATTGATCCCAACAGGGAAATTCAGGAATTCCACATACAACTGACCAAGATTGCATTAAGCACACAAGACATACAGGGATACAGATACAGTTGCACTGCCGATTCACTCCATGAAAAAGTGCCACGTTTCGCAGATTGGAGACAAATTTCAAATTTACATTAACATTGTGCCAAAATTTACTGTACTTTTGTGATGCAAATCTAAAATATAATATACATCATCACCACACCAACATGGTGAGCTGCCAAAATGTCAATGGAGTCAAATTCTTTCTTAAATTTTAAAGACTGAAAAAGATGTATGAAGTGCACAACACAGCCATAAATGTTCTTGTATTTCACCCACATCATGTGCTTTATTGATTTCAGATCCACATAACTCACAAGAACCAAGCTAACATGCTGATGGCTCCACCAACAAAACCATCCGGCTTCTTTCAGTTCAAGTAGAGAAATTAGCTCATTGCAGAAGTGAGACCACCTCCTCCAGTTACTGAGCAACGAAGACACCCCCCCCCCCCTCCTCCCCAATCACCACCACTACCATCACTGCTGTTATTAAAAGTATTTTTGTGTACTGTATGTGTTTTGCATCTCATCCCTGAAAAAACAAATGTGTGCCAACGTCATAGTAATGCAGTGATTATATGTTTTGTAAATAAAACATATTTATTTACTGTGTACACTATGTTCACAGTATATACTTTAAATGTGCATATTTATATGTTTTATGTTGTGAAAGCTTTCTCTGTAATAGATAATGTTTTATATTTACATGTCACATATTAGGTGTCATTTTTTTCATCTGTTTGTTCAGATATTATGTCAGTGAATGTCCAGACAAATTTTACTGCTTCCTAAAAAGATATTTAAGGAACAATAGTGTGAACAATGTGTGCATGCCCACAGCAGCAGCTGGCTGAGGTGACAGTGGGAAACTCTTAAAATGTGGCTGAACGGGGTTTTATAAAAACTAGTGTTACTCCTGCAGGTAAAGGAAATTTAAAGCATACATCAGATTTTTCTTATCCCATGAACAAAAACAATTGACAGACAGCAACTAATATGAAGTATTTCAGTGTTTTTATCAAATTGCTTTCAGTAAATCTGTAAAAAGTGCTATTTCTTTGTGTCATTGTAAAACTGTTTAGATTAAATATTACATGATTGATATAATTATGACATTTTTTTGCAACAGGAAACTGGCTGAACTTGTACTTGTATTCATTTATGTGTATTTCATATCTCAATGTCAAACTAGTTGTTATTTCTGTCTGTGTGTTGATAATATTGTTTCCTCTGTTTCAGTGAAGTTAGAATAGCAAGATGAAATGACTGCTGAAGTAGATGAAGAAAAATAATAACACTTCACCCCAGGACAAATTTGTGTTTTCTGGGAAGTTTATTGGACATGAGATTTATTTTTTGGTTCTTCTGTGATGTGAGATTTTTATATTTATGGAAATATGATGGAATATTAAATGACACTGGAATCAGACTTCAGATCAATCAGTTTTCACTTCAAATGTACATTTTTTGTGGCAGCAGCAGGTGTTTATAAGACACGTAGAAACAAAAAGACATCATCTGTAACAGAAAACGACATGTATTCATGTTAAACAATAGTTATATTTAAATATACTGACTTGTGTATTTATTTAAATGTAATGTGTTATGTAACCACTGTCTTTTTAAAATCTGAGCTTAAATCTTTTCAATACCAAAGAGTGAGACAAGCTTTGGATTGAAGTAGGCGTGAAAGGAGGAGGATTAATCCACAGATAGTGAAGTGGCAACAGAAAGGGTTTGTTAGATGTATAGTGTGTGTCACACGCTTGTATATACATCACACGTGTAGGAGTGACAAACACAGGGTCAAAGACGACGAGGAGGAAGTAACAAAAGCAGGAGTTGGTGGAAAAATTAGCAGACACAAAATGGTTTTAGCTACATACTTAATCAGACTTGGAGGATCTTAAAGATATTTTAATGTTGTGCTGACTGAAGATTGAATTCAGTCACATAAACTGATTAACTTGAATCGATCATTTATTGATTGATTTATTTTTTAGAGTATACTGTACTGCAAGTAAGGACACAGTCTCTGTTAAAATGTCCCTTAAGTAGAAAAACCGGTACATCCTTGCAGGCAGATATTATGTTACTGATTGGGAAATCACACATTACCATTTTTTCTTTGTTAAGATTATTTCTGTACTTTCAATCACAGACAGCCTAAATTATATATATACACTCTACTCTACTCTACTCTACTCTACTCTACTCTACTCTACTCTACTCTACTCTACTCTACTCTACTCTACTCTACTATATTATACTATACAATTTTTCTTAACTGACTAATCTGGAAATTCCTGCACGTCTCCTTTTATTCCAAACTTATCTGATGAGTATTTGTACTTCACTGAATGCTTATTGTCCAAAAACCTATTCCCTAACTGCACTTTCAACCCCTCAGTAAAACCACTAAGAGCAAACTGTGTGTAGATTCATCATATCTTCATGAAAAAAGTTGAGTAAAGCAGTAAGCAGACAAATAAGGGAGAAAAATTCACAAGTGCCATATTGTAATCGCGTATGTCTGCAAGAAAACAATGACTGAGAAAAACAGAGAGATTGTGTAGTTTCCTTTAATTTCATTACAGCCATAACTCTGATCTCTGTCAAAGTGCAGCTGGCCTGTGTGTCTGACTTCAGCTGTGGGTTTTCTCTCCAAAGGGAAATGCTTGAGTGCTTCTCACCCTGAATGATCCCTCTCACTATCTTCGAACTTTAAAAAGAAACTAGATCACGCCCATAGATCCCCTGAGAGGGGTCAGATGTTTCTGTGTTTTGGATCTTTGGGTTGTTGTGGAGAAGTGTACATGGAGAGTATTGGATGATGCTCAGGTTGTTGCTGACAAATTAATGTATGCAACTGTGGTTATCAAATGCGTAACTCACATTAGTGTAATGCCTGCTAATGACATTTGGTCTACGAC
Source organism: Ostorhinchus rueppellii (assembly GCA_030068375.1). NCBI lineage: Eukaryota > Metazoa > Chordata > Actinopteri > Kurtiformes > Apogonidae > Ostorhinchus > Ostorhinchus rueppellii. Next base: position 24,973,291 of record JAQQZY010000023.1, read on the forward strand.
GTGAAATGATCTCTTCAATTACTGGTATATATTTGTTCAATCAACATATTTTCAAGGTCAGAATATAGCTTTGGAGAAAAAAACACAGAGAGTATGTTTATATAACTGGACTGATGTGTCTTTTATATAGAAGTGTTAGTCATATTAGCCAGTGAAAGAACTTCAAAGTCAAAATCAATGTCACCTCATTTGTCCTGACTGGTTTAATCACAGGAGGAGCACATATAAAACCAAACATATCACATAAAGGTCAAAATATTATATTGTGAAATAATCATATAGTTAAACTGAAAAATCTGCCAGAAGTTACTCTCACTCTGACTCTATAATCCACATACTATGTTTGACCCTGTACAGGGATGTATCACGCATACTGATTCTGCTGATAAAATGTAGTAATAGTAATAGTAATAGTAATAGTAATAGTAATAGTAATAGTAATACAGTATTACTATGAGTATGTCCTAAGCTAAATCTGGTACAATGCACTGAATGGCACAAGTTTCATTTACAACTGCACATTGTCCTCTACAAATCAAATCAATACAAAAGTATTTGGGGAGTAAAACTAGTACTTTAATTAAGTACTTAAATTTTGAGGTATCTCTACTTACCTTAAGTATTTCTAGCCTCTTATTACTTCATAATTCACTAGATTCCAAATGGAAACATTGTTATTTTTACTACACAACTTGCAGTTACATTTTAAAGGGGCTATGTGTTGCATTGATAGTCCAAAACAATGGGTAGTCAAGAGGATTATTTTGAGAGTTGGTCCAAATAACACTGTGTTTTATCATCTTTACGTATATTGTCAGCTGATAGTTTACATTATAGCTCTGTTAGCATAGCTCTGTCTATAGTAAAACCACAAATCCCCTTGTTTTCCATATTATTTGAGTTCAATTGTGACACTAAAGAGCTATTTGGAATCATCCAAAAAGGTGAGAACTTACATAATTAAATCTGAACTGTGGATCAACAAATGATAAAGATAAAAACATCACATAATAACTTTATACCTTCATATGCCTCATAATCAAACTCATGCATTTAAGAGAAATGCTGGGATTGCAGCATGAATGTCCATTCTTTTCATTTAGAGCTGTGTCCAGTGGGGAAAACAATAACAGTGCTTTTAGCTTTTATCACTTTGTCACTTTATTTGGCTCTAAAAGTTGTTTCTTAGCAATTCTCATTCCATCTAGCCACTTACTGGCGCATTCTGGTCAAAGCCCTTATAGTGTTATTTTCCTCACCACTGTACTGTACAGTGTCCTGTCCAATAAATTGGCATCTTTAGCACATATATATTTTTCATTTAGTGATAATTTTAGGTTGTTTTTTGAAAGTAGAAATATTATATATAGCCCCTTTAAAATATATGATGTACTCATATAATATGATGCTGTGTAAAATACGTAAAATTGGCTACACATTCGTTAGATTCAATGCCATTTTGTATTCCTGACATACAGTATAATATCATTGAAATGGTATTTGTGACATGTATCTGATAGTGAAAAAAATTAGTTTTAATGTTACAGTTTGCAAAGATCCATTCTAATGAATAGCATTAGAGTTTAATATTTTCTGACTTGTCATTTCCTATTGGTTATTGCTTCTACTGAGTAACATTGTGAGTGAAAGACTTTTACTAGTAATGAGTAGCAGAGGAAGAATATGAAAATCTACTTGTGGCAATGTAAGCTCTATTGGGAGATGTTATTATAACAAAGTAAATGCATGGGATCTTTACACTGAGGGTTTGTTTTTTCCTCAGTATTTCGGGCCTATGTGCTCAAATTAACTTAACAGTGGGAAAAGGGTAAGAAAACAAAATCTTAATCCTCAACGTGTCTTCTGTCTGTTGGCCCCTTGCCCCATTGTTTTCCTTTTTTGTTTCATTTTAATCTTCCTTTCCATTAAACATCGTTAACATCCGCACCTCCAAACAGTCGTTATTTTTAGAATTTTTTTCATCCAGTAATAGCCCCACGTGAGATACGCTGTCGTTTCGGTTTATTTTTAGAACGCACGCTCCCCCGGCTTTTGCGTCAATGGAATCCCGTACGTGCGTCACACGGAAGAACGTCGGTGTCGATCCCAGTGCTGATTGGCCGGCTACCCGGAACGTTCCACCGCCCCGTTCACCATATATGGGCAAAGGCCCGCCTCTTTGTCGACGCAGCCAAAATAAAACAAGAGTGTATGGAGCGTGGTGCGTCGGTCTGACCCAGTGTGTGCGCGTGAGTGTGTTTGAATGAGTGTGTGTGCCCGCAGCAGCTGACTGAGGTGACACTGCTTTTGTATTCGAGTGGACTAAATGAAAAGCCTCAAAAGCGGGATATTTTCTTGAACCAGGTGAGTTGAAGTTCCTGTTTTGCACGTAAGTTATAGACTGATTTACTTCGAAAGTCTTAACACTATTGGTCTTTGCGCCTTATGACTGTAGCATATGCCCACTGGAAAACACTTCGAGCCCTTCTCGGACATAATTTATTTCTTATTATCTAATTGATTGATTTCAGAGTTTGATATAAAATAATGTTTAAAAACAGGAAGCTTCCTCTGTTGGTGGTTAAGCCCTTACTCTAAGATTACTGATTATAGCAAAAACGAACGTAAATAACTTGTCTAATGTTGAACAGACACTTTTCTAAAAACTCTACAACTTACTTCCTTTATCATAACTTGTAGTGTTAAACTACTGGTGAGAGCTTTAAAAACTATCAGCAAGGATCAGGTGTTAACTTTTGTACTGAAAATCCACAGAGTGAGGCAGTTAAAGCTTGTATTTTCACGTTTATTGACATAACCAAGCTTACACACACACATAATGCACACTGACACATGAACAAACACACAACCAGGCTTTGCCATCTTTCCTATTTCAGCTGGCATTGAGCCCACCCTGAAATACAATCTGCAACACTCCCTAGTACAGCCCGTGCAAAAGAGGGTTGCCCTCCACTGAAGGAGGTTTTCAGAGCATTAACAGCCAGTAATACAATATCTGACAATATCTGATTCCTCCACTGGAGCTGGAGCTGTCTTTTCTGAGGACGACTGGTAGGCCCAGGGCGTGAGAAATGGCATGTTGGAGACATCCATGTTGAAGGTGTTAATGCAGGCTACCGTTTGGATGGTCACAGACAGAGGATTAAGAAACTCCAACCTTTTTGATTTCAGAAATGTCTAAACTACAGGAGTGTCTTAACTGTATTGCACGTATAATTGCCTGCTCTTACTCCATTATTTCACTCAGTTACTTTTGTCCTGAAACAGGAATATCCTACTTTGTATTCATGATATTGAAGTTCTACCTGCTACAGAGTAATTTAAAGGGATTTGAATATGTTCTGGATGTATTTACCCATAACTTTTTCGTCCAACTTGAATAAGCGTCGTTACTGAGGCTGACCAGTGATTAATGTACTTTCTTCTGTCCTAGCGATGCCCTGTGTACAAACCCAGTACGGATCCTTGCCTCATGACAACTACTTCACCTCCGAGTTCTTAAATCCTGACCTCAGTGCCAAACTGGTGATGGACATCAGTAGTCAAAAGGACCAGCTGTCGGCATCTTCGTTGCCCAGCATCAACACCTTGGTGGGAAATGGTTACATGGGGGAGTTCGATGCTTATTCCTGCAAGATTACCACCTCTCCAGCCATCTCTACAGCTTCATTTAGTCGAGCAGCAGCTGCAGAAAACTCCAGCCCTCAGATGCAGAACCAAGCCTTCAAGCTGGATGATCTCCAGGTGTATGGCTGCTACCCAGGTTCCTTTGCACTCAGTTGCTTAGATGAGACTCTATCATCATGTGGCTCGGACTATTATGGCAGCCCAGTCTATGCTGCTGGTTCCCCTCCAACGCCAGGCTGTCAGACCCAGGCTGCACCTGTCTGGGATTCCCCTTTCAGTCCGTACTCCACCAACCCCTCGTCTTCTGTTTCTGACAAGGCTGCCATGACCCAGCAGCTCTCTTTTTTTACTTTCAGCCCCACATTAGAGCAGCACTCTCCCCTGGGGCAGCATCAGGAACCTCAACCAAACCAGGATGATTCTTACTTCCTGTCCCCTCAGCAGCATGTGCTGTCACTACATTGCCCCCCCATGTCCCGGGAGCATGGATCTCTGGAAAGCCCCAGAGTCATGGAGGGAGCTCTCACATCTCCTAAAGCTCGAAATCCAGGAAACAGTGAGGGTCATTGTGCAGTCTGTGGTGACAAAGCTTCCTGCCAACACTATGGGGTTCGCACCTGTGAGGGGTGCAAAGGTTTCTTCAAGGTAGAGACCCAACAGCATTTCATACATTTATCCTACAAAAAAAAAAAAAAAAAAAACTAGAGTGGTACATATATTTAAATCAGTTGATAAGTAAAAAAGACAATTATATCATAGTTTGTGTTACTGAGAAGTTTTTATCTTAAAGTGCTTATTACAATAATTTTCATATATTTTTTGTTTCAAAATTTTAACTTGAAAAATTTTGTTGTAATGTTTTGCTTCTTTTTTGACAGCGAACAGTTCAGAAAAATGCAAAGTATGTGTGCCTTGCCAGTAAAGACTGTCCAGTGGATAAGAGGAGGAGAAACCGCTGCCAGTTCTGCCGTTTCCAGAAATGTCTTGCAGTGGGAATGGTCAAAGAAGGTAATGCCATGTCAGACTCCATTAAAGCTTTTAAGTGACTAATATATGGTGATGGTTTGTCATGACAGTTTTGTGAAACTGAAGCTAGGACTGACAGATATACTGTATGTAACAAGAGCTTCAGAGTGCCAGCTGCAGAAAAAAGGGAAACTGAAACTAACTAGGGCAGTTGTTTTTTAAGTGCAGGGATGCCATGTGAGAGTCAAAAATGTGTGCTTCAAGAGCTCCTCCCCTTTTTTCTCCTTCCAGTTGTTCGTACAGATGGTCTCAAAGGCCGTCGGGGACGTCTGCCCTCCAAGCCCAAGACTGTGGTCGAAGCTTCATCCACTACCCCCAGCATCAACATCATTTCCTCTCTTGTCCGGGCACATTTAGACTCAAATCCAAATATTGGAAAGCTCGACTACTCCAAGGTAAATATAAGACCTGTGTCCTGTAATGCATAATAAAAAAAAAAAGCAAAGAACTAACAGGGAAGTTTGACCTTTCATTGTTTCCCCTTCTTAGTACCAGGAGACAGTGGACAACCTACCTGAGAAGGAAGATGCTGGTGACATCCAGCTGTTCTACGACCTGCTAACCGGTACTTTGGACGTGATACGGAGCTGGGCTGAAACTATCCCGGGATTCACAGATTTCTGCACCGAAGACCAGGAGCTTCTTCTTGAATCTGCCTTTGTTGAGCTGTTCATCCTCAGACTGGCATACAGGTTGGCTACATACAGTTTATAAAAATATCACAGCTCATGCTTCTCTGAATATTCCTGTTTATCTATGGTACTAATGGATTCAAACTGTGCAGGTCAAATCCAGATAAGAACAAGCTGATCTTCTGTAATGGAGTGGTGCTCCACCGAAAGCAGTGTGTTCGTAGTTTTGGTGACTGGATTGACTCCATCATGGATTTCTCCCATAACCTCCATCGTATGAACTTAGATGTGTCCATGTTTGCCTGCCTCTCAGCACTTGTTATCATCACAGGTAAGAACCTCTCTTTACATTCATATTTTAGACATATTAGTTTACAGGATGAGTTTTCTAATATGATCATTCTTTGTCTTTAGATCGCCACGGCCTTAAAGAGCCCAAACGGGTTGAGGAGTTCCAGAATCATCTTATCACTTGTTTGAGGGAGCATGTGAATGGAAACGGATCAGAACTGAGCAGGACCCACCCCAACTATCTCTCTCGTCTTCTTGGGAAACTTCCTGAGCTGCGGACTCTCTGCACACAGGGCTTACAGCGTATCTTCTACCTGAAACTAGAAGACCTGGTCCCGCCTCCACCAATCGTGGACAAAATCTTTATGGATACTCTGCCATTCTGAAAAAGATGTAGAGACACAAAAGAGGTGGAAATCACCTGACATTTTATTATTGAACTCTGGTGCTTACATCTGCCTCAGCTTTTTCTGACAAATATCTGACCAGCTGAGATTATTTTTCTAATATGGTACATGTATTAGTACCACATAAAGAATGAGGTCAGTTCAGACAGAGCTGAAATTGAGTTGATATAACAGTAAGGACACAGTTCATATACATATCTATATAAATATATACATATTTTGTGTGCATTTGTAAATGACTGTATTGCTGTGGTAAATGTATGAATGTTGGGTAATGGGTAAATGCACTGCAGTGTTATGTATTCAGTTTTTTTCTAAAAGCTAAAGAAACACACTAATCCCTTAAAGATCATGCTCTGAAGGTGCTTTTTGATCCCACTAAGAAGGCAGTAAATAATTTAGCTTGCAAAGACAATCACTGTTTCTTAAAAGGTGAAGTGCTTATACTCAAAACAGAAATATGTGCTTATTTCTTAGGAGCACAAAATTTAGTTTTACTCCAGAAACTAGTTCCTGTGGAAGGTCTTGGACCAAAGTTTATTAACCTTATTGCCTTAAGCTAACCAACATGTTCTGCCATAACCCCTTTGCTGCCATTGTAACACATTTTAAAGCCTGATGCTGGCAGACTTCCTGTTCAACCACATTTCCCAGATACTTGTTCCTCAAAGTGGAATTAATGAATGAAAGTGCCTTTCAAAGAGCCTCATTCCCTGAACCACACTAAATGGCACAAAGTGAATTTTAATTTCAGGTACTGCAGAGAGTGAGTCCATTTATCATAATCAGTGGATGTCCACTGAAATTATTCTTAATAATAATTACGATGACAGGTCTGTGCCAGGTTTGTTACGAAATGTGTGAGGCTTGGAAGTGTCAGCACTGTTTGATAAAGAGCATACAATACTTGAAGTGACATTTCACACTGCTAAACTGGAGTTGGAGCTGGCTATATGTGATGACAGGTGGTTTAAGAGGTACAAGAAAGAAGTCCTGTTCACATGTTTCCGAGGCACAGAAATGTCTCATTAAATTCATCCCAGTTGATATTAGCTTTAAGCCAGAGCATGTTTCACACTCATATTAGCAATGAAATCCAATGTATGCTTTTGAGAATTTTATACAAGTAACCCCGGCTATTATGAAGATTGAAAAGCATAAGCAGACATTTGACGTCTTGTCTCTGGCTGTTACATACATACAAACACGGCACCTTACATGTGTTGAACCTTCATCTGTGTGTTTGCAAATGTCTCTGCTACTGTCTTCCATTCTCTAATACATTGTGCAGTTTTTTTTTAATCTTTTTTTTTTTTTTTTTACTGTCATTTCAAAATGAACTATTGAAATATCTTAAGACTTCACGCTGAATTGTGATATTACAATGAGCAGCTAAGAGCACATTAGTGTTCAAACAGTACAAGCACCTATTTCTCCTGCTGTACATGTTCTTTTTCAAGCATTTGTGTGAACTCAGAGTACGGCTTTTGTAATGATCATGATGCAAAAGTATTCAGAAAGAGATAAACGTTTGATAATACATCTGTTTTTTTTTTGTTTTTGTTTTTTTAAATACACCTCTGTTTGCCTTCTTGGGTATAGTAGATCAGCTGTGGCCTTGGTCAGTTCAGACTTCACATTCATCAAGTGCTAATTATTCTATATTTGATGAACATTTTCTGTTTTTATCCTTTTTTTTTTTGCAATCACAACTGAAATTAGAAATAATATGAGCCACAATTTAATTCTGTCTTCTGGGTCTAATTTTAATTCTATTCTATAGCATTTTGGATCTAGTGGCTCATAAACACATAAAAAAGTTGTAACAATCTCATATCTCTGCGAACTAATCCCATGAAAAGACCAAACCTACCAACGACTTAGTCCATCCCATTAGCCAAAGTGAAAAAATACTCCTGAATGGAAAACGGTTTAAACAGCTGAACATTACTCAAACAGTAGTAAGTAGTGCATTTGTTTGGGTCTATTTTCAGCTGCAGATTTGATGCTGTAGTCAGAACTGCAGTGCCTCATGACTCCAGAACAGCAGTGTGTGAACTCTACTGGAGGGATGAAAAACAGATTCCCACAGTTGGCGTTTGGATGTTGGTAGCGAAGTTGCTTTTTGTAACATTTGAGTCCCAAACGTCCCACTGGTTCAGCTCTGTGGACACTATCCTTTTAATTTATTACATGTCTGTTCACTTTTAATAGTTTTTAGAGTAAAATTAAATGCCTGCAATGCAAAAGAATAATAAATTAAGCTTTAGCCCTAACAATACATGTAAAAATAGAAAGCACCAAATACATGTGGGGTCAAATTAATGTAAAATCCATTTAAAATGCAACAGAATTGATTTAGAATTAGGTGAACAGATCTTTTTTTTTTTTTTTAAATTGTTTATTTATTGAGTTTTCTCTTTAATACACAAACACAACACACTCAGAACACACAGGTAAGCTAAGGGAGTGCAAATACATTATTGCAGATATTAAAAAATAAATAAATAAATAAATAAATAAATAAATAAATAAATAAATAAATAAATAAATTCTTGCTAAACAAAATGTTTAAAATAACAATAATAAATACAAAAATAAAACAAGTGCATTATTGTTATTACTGTTATCATTTGTAAAGAAAAAGACAAAACAAAGGGTAAACATGGGCACAAGTCATATATAAGTCCAAGGTGAGATGGTACATAAAGAAGGTCAGATGATAATCAAGGGTGCCAGTGTTTGCACAAAAAGATCCCCTTTACCTTTCAGGTGGTAAGTGTAGTGTTCCAGTTGCATTGTGTCCTTCATTATTGTTTTAAACAGATTGATTGTAGGTGGTGTAGCTTGGTTCCCGTTGAGCAATATGCATTTTTTGGCTACATAAGCTATTATGCCAATTCTTTTGTTGGAGATGGGGTCTAGTGTACTATCTGAATCTGTATCTGGATTTGGTTGTCAAATTGTGTACTTTATTCCAAAAATGTTTTAATTTACTACAACCCCCAAAATACATGAATAAGTGAACCGGTGCATGTTTTACAACAATGAACAGAGCATGAACATGAACAGCGGTGAACAGATCTAAAAACTCCCAGTGAAGCTTTCTATTGGTCTAGCTTTTACAAATTTTTCTACACAGATATTGTATGTATCGTAATAATGGTCTGGAAGTATTTAAAAATGTCTGATTTTCTTGCAAGTCCCCCAAAATATGTGAAGGTGAACGCACAGTTATTAATCAGCTGACATCAGATTTTCTTGGGGGTTGAATCTGCAACCACACCACCTAAGCCCAACACTTTTTTCAGGTAGGGTCATCATTAATACTGGTTCTAGTCTTTTTGTGTAATTTATTGATAAGTTAAAAAAAAAAAGGAAAACTTCACCAGATTTGCTCTTAAGGGAAAGACCAGAAAATCAAAAACAAAGCTTAACTGTGTTTAATACAGCATTCACTCTGCTGCAGCAGCTTGTTACACATGAATGATGTGATGAAAAGTGACCAAAAGTAGGCCTTCGTCTCTTCTTCACTCAGTCTGTGTTGTTTTGTCACACATGGCGTTAATGTTGGCAGTAGCCCTGACCAAAGGGAAGATGACACCGTGCCAGTCTCAGCCACAGCAAGGACTACATTCAGCCGCTCGACACCCGATCCTACTGTACACCACGTTCCGGTCATCTGGATTTTGGTGCTGGCAGACAGAGTGGAAAAAAGGGACAAGGAGAGAAAAGAGGAGGAGGCAATATGAAAAGCTAGCTTGCATTGAGATGTTAATTATATTACAAAATGGCAAGCTCGCAAGCTGAGTCAAATGGGAACAGCAGATGAGAACAATTGTATGAGGACGATTTGAATGAATGCAGCTATTTCTTTGGTTGTAATAAAAGCATTTTTCATCTCCTACGCTTTTTGACTTTCACTGTCACTGTTTGCAATCAGCGGTCACATCCATATCGGCGCTGAAAATGTATCACCCAGTAAATCTGTCCAACTTTTGAACTCTGTGCTTCCCTTCCTCACACCTACTTTTTCCAAAAGTGGAAATACACCTTCTGAAACCCCCACCCACCCCTAAACTTCTGACCTCTGACCTGACATGGAAGACGCTAAATTCAGAACTGAAGCCTAACACCTCTGCAGACATGAGACATTATGTTCGAACCTGTGATATGTAGCTCACATGTCACTGTGATTTGTTGCACAAACATGCCGATGTTCACGTATATGTACTTGGCTGGTGCACGGCTGAACTGGACAAGCCACAAACACAAAATGTAGAGAAAAGTACATTACACTGCTCTACAGTTTCTTAGAAAATATCTGTTTCAGACATTAAATGTGCTAAATCTGACATAGTTTAATAAGATGAATCAGAAAACAAATGACCAAAGTGCTGGTTAG
>JAQQZY010000023.1:24993643-25015904 GCA_030068375.1 Ostorhinchus rueppellii
TCTTGGTCTCATCAGTCCATAAAACGCTGTTCCAAAACTTTTGTGGCTGATCTCTGTACTTCTTTGTAAAATCCAATGTGATTACGTTGTTGGATTTGGATCACTGGAATTTTTATCTCTACTGAAATCTTTAAAAATAATTATCAGTAAATAATTTAAGTATGTTAAATTCAGTATGAAATATGAGTTCAACCCAGTGTCAGTTAAACTGTTGACAATATAGTTGATTAGATTAGATTAATATATTAGGGGTTGAAATGCAAATTATTTTGCCTTAACGAAGCTGAAAAAAAACATCCATCAGTTTGACAGAAAGCTTAAAAGCTGGAAGGCCATAAATTACCATCTATTGTGAGGACATTTACCCAACCCAATGACAGAGGACATGTTTTGTGGACCATAGGTGACCTCTATATCAACCCTGGACAGTTCTTGTGTTAATCACATCTATTCAAAGTCTTGTACTTCTAGATGAACCGCTGTTGTATTTTTTGGCCTCAGAGTAGTCAGACCTTTTTGATGTACAGGCGGCAGGACAAAGACGTGCCTCTGTGGGTGTCAAACAGACTTCAGAGTTACATAATGAGGCTGAAGTCAAACCCTCAGATCACAAGGTGCTGGCTGCAAACTCAGCTGTCAGGGCTTGACACGGAGGCCCAGAACCCCAGCTCCTTCTGGAGCCGATGGCATGAAAAGAAGTCTGCCACCCACAGGTCCCCGCTGTCTTAATGTGGGTCTATTTTTATACCAGTATCAGCCACATTCAGCACATGGCTGGACACCTAAAACACCACACATACACTATAGCAACAGTATGTGTTGTGTCGCAGAGGACAACGAAAGCATTTTCATGGAAAACTCTGTTCACAGTCGCTCATCTCCACACACCTGTCACCTACTCCGGCCAGATATGACCAGGGTGTGGTTGGTCAAAAAACAGAGAGAGACAGACATGTGTGTTTGTGTGTGTGTAAATAATGAAAAAACAAGCAATCACCAGGCCTAATTCTTTTTTAAGTTAAAGGAATACTCCACCCAAAAATGAAATTAAGTCAGTCACAGCCTCTCCCAGAGTTAGAACAGTGAGGACATTTTTTTTTTTAATCCATTCAATTATTGTCCTGTTTTGTCCTGTTTTAGGAGCAGCACTTTTTAGGAGCAGCACTTTTAGCTTTAGCTTAGCGCAGTTGCTGTAAAACCTATGGTGTCAGTTAGCATGTCCTCCAAAAAGAGTGACCTGGACAACTATTTTTTTTCCTAAATATATCTTGGGACCTGTGTGTTCAGAGCGAATACAAATCATAATGCAAAATCGAACGAGGATATTACCTGGGCAGATATTTACTTGGAACTATATTCAGCCTCCGGGGCTGGGTCGTAGATAAGCAGAAGACGACGAGTACGACTATATTCAGCCTCATCACAGGCAAAGCACCGCTAGATAGGAGCAAAGTTCTCACGCAGCACCAGAATAAAAAACTGAATGAGTACCAGCCTGATGTGCATACATGTGCCAAACTAAATCATGAAATAATCAGGCATCATATAACTTACTTTGTGGACAGCTGTCCATTTGGTCCATCCGGCGTAGAGTCTTTTCTTTAAATTCACCTCATCACACCGTGAAAAAAAAATCTACGATGTGGGGTGAATCATAACGGAGACAGCCTCGGTGGCTGTAACGTATCTTGGACCAGGCTCCTTTTCGTCCGACTCTGAAACATTGGGCCTCGTCATCGACGTCAGTACCTTGCTTCACTTTAAACACACTGACTCTGGTTCGGTGGGCATTGTAAACTCCTCAAACCACCAGTTCGTGTGGACCCTCTCCCTCACGTCTGCATCTTGACAGGTCACCGCCTGCTCTTGCTCCTCCATTGCGCGTAGCTCCTTTTCCATATATTCTGGCTCAAAGAGACATGTTCTTGGATTCGGATCTAACAAGAAATCATCGTCTTCGTCCAGCAAGAAGTAAGCCACATTGATTGCAATTTTGCAGTAGAACTATAAGTATCCATGCCAGTGTGTTTACGGAAGTTGGGGGTTTTCAAGTGCTGTGTGAGAGCTTTGCGTCTATCTAGCGGTGCTTTGCCTGTGATGAGGCTGAATATAGTTCCTAGTAAATATCTGCCCAGGTAATAGCCTCGTTCCATTTTGCATTATAATTTGTACTCGTTCTGAACACTCGGCTCCCAAGCTAAAACTGCTGCTCCTAAAATAGGAAAAAACAGGAAAATTACTGAGCGGATTTAAAAAAAAAAATTTCCACACTGTTCTAACTCTGGGAGAGGCCGTGACTGACTTAATTTCATTTTTGGGTGGAGTATTCCTTTAACAGTTGGTCTTATTACATGTCGGGGTGTTGAACATTCTAATGTAAGTGTTCAAGGACATGGATAAGTTTTACACACCCTGAAATGTCCATGAACCGTTTCCACCAGTTCAGCTCTAAACTCAGCATGTCACATCTCTGTCTGTTTCTGCTGCTTTCCCTCTCTCTCTCTCTCTCTCTCTCTCTCTTTCTCTCTCTCTCTCGCTCTGCACTAGCTCCCAATCAGCCAAATTCCATCCACCTGTGAGCACAGCAGTTGCTCATCAGGTGGACAGAATATATTCATGCCTTTGCTAGATTGTTCCTCTGCTTCTGCAGGACTTTCCAGCGTTACCTCTGCCTGTTTTGCCTGTTCCTGAACACCTTGTCTATTTACCTGGATCTGACCCTGTCTGCTCTTCTTCACGTCTCTCTGCCTATCGTCTGGTGACCCACCTGTCCTTTGTCTGACTACGTCTCCCTGCCTGACCTCCGATAAACCGACCTGCCTTCTGACTCTGACTACACCTTCTGTCTGTGCCTCAGCTGGATTTCCTGGTTCTCAACCCATCACCTGTCCTTGACTCTCCGCTTGGCTGCCCCTCATCTGTTCGTTTCAATTGTGGAAGTCGAACTCTCGAGGATATATATGGATGGATGGATACCTTTTTCATGTTGTGGTTACTATATCAGACTTTAAACCTCAATGTGATCATAAGCACCTACTCATTTAAAATGCTTAATAGTTTTTTAACCAATAATCCTGTCATTAATTTAAAAAATATCCAGGTAAAATGTCGATTTTTTTTTTTTTTTTTTCTCAAGATGTATTATTTGAATGTTCAGAGTCTCTGTAATGAATATGAAAACATTGGCATGTTCTGAAACAGTGAGTCACCGACAAAACCCATGTAGATTGACAAATGATAGTGGTTGCAGCCACATGTTTTTATGCCCAATCATTTTCTGGAAAGTCGCTTTTTCTTCAGTTTTCTCTTTTCAGACATTTTGTGAACATCTACATGTTACTGACTCCACTTCTTTCCTGGAGTCTCTGTGCTTTATGTCCTCACAGGTTTTCCCTGGATCATGTCTGGATCTGCTGCTGTGGTCCTCCTTCTCTCTTGCCTCCATCACTCATTTATCCATGTAGGTGTGATACTGTCTATTTTATAGTTACAGGTTTCTATTATTTGTACAAGCAGTTGCAGTAGTGGTATGTCCACAGTTAATACTTGTATTTGTAGTTATGGACATTTGTTCTAGTTATTGGTCATCATACTAGTACCAACTGTCCTAGTTTCTAACAGTTCTAGTTCAGTTTACTGCACACCCATGCCCCTATTTAGGGATATATAAATAAAATGTATTTGATTGATTGAGTGATTACTTAGCCAGTAAATTTATCATGGCAAAAATACCAAATTTTCACTGAAAAATACAAAAATACAGAGGATGATAGTAGAATGAATAGCAGTGAATCATGAAGGAAAGGTTTGATGAAGAGGAAATTCATTTGTCACCACAAACCAGTGGTGGGAGAAGCTTTTAGGTATTGGATAACTCATTTATTTATTTATCATTTTGGAGGTGGGGATGGGGACTTGAATTTACTGTCAAATGGTATGTGTGTGTGTGTGTGTGTGTGTGTGTGTGTGTGTGTGTGTGTGTGTGTGTGTGTGTGTGTGGTGGGAGGGGGGGGGCATATGTCTCAATTATTTTTTCTTCTGTCATTCCAAAAATGTTCACACAAGGCTGAAAAATGCATTCTCTGCATCTCTTTTCTTCATTTTGATGTCTTCTTCTAGTGACAATAACCATTTCCATGTGTGCACAATTACGCATCCAAATTTTTTTGCACCTCCCTTTGAAACATGTTAAATATAAAGGCAGTTTCTACAGTATGTGCAAAATTGCTTTCTTCTTCTTTTCACAAGTTCAGAACAGGCCTGTTTTTAGCTTTGCAACAATCCATTTCCCAAACAATTCAACTGGATTTTTTATTCAGAAAGGAGGAGAATTTAACAATCAGCCCCTAAATTAAACCTATTGAATGAGAATGACGGAATCTGAACTGAAACTGAAGTTGTCAGAAAAAAGGAGTGGAGTAAAGGTACACTATTCACCTCTGAGATACAGTTAAAGGGAAATTCTCAAGTAAGGTTGTATCATTAAGGTTGTAAGTACTTTGTGGTATTGGAATAAATTCAATCTCATCCATGATAATAACAATTATTGATGATGATTCGTAGTAGTAGTAGTAGTAGTAGTAGTAGTGGTAGTAGTAGTACTTGAACTTTCTTTCTTCCTGTGAGGCTTTTATTTTGTTATTCTGAAGTCCGACTTAAACAGGAAGTGGAGTTTTCCAGGTGAGCTCGCGGCTGCCGTTGAACTCAGGTAGAGGAGTGACGACGTCATGACGCTGTAATGCGGATCTGGTTGAACCGTGGGGACTCTCACTTCTGTCAGTCTCTGCTCCTGGACTTCCTTCTTGGAAGGGACAGACCCTGAGAGTGTAAGTAGACTATATTTGTCTTTTAACTTGAAAAGAGACGTTTTCCTGTGATAGAGGAACAAATCTCGGTTTGTGTTTCGTTGACATTTCATTTCTGAATGTGTTCGGTTAAAGGTCACCCTGTGGTCATGTGTCTGTTCTCTCTGTGGACAAAATATGTGGAATAACTGCTAACGGTCATTTATGGAGAGAAAGAAGGATAAATCATCATATTTAAAGGTGACAGGACCAGGATGTCATGTATGAACATTACGTTTAGGAGAGTTTTGATCCTGAGGCTTGTTAAAAAAACACAAACAAACAAACAAAAAAACCCCTCTAATACACAGGTGTCAAACATGCGGCCAAATCCAGCCCACCAAAGGGTCCAATCTGGCCCGTAGGATGAGTTTGTGAAATCCAAAAATAACACTGAAGAGATTGTTATCAATGTTATCAATATTATCAATTATTATCAACCAATGGTGTAAAAACCATTCAGTTCTGATTCCACCCTGAAGTGGATCAGAACCAGTAAAATACTATTGTAATAACCGATGAAAAATGCAAATTTTCTGTTTGTTTTAGTGTAAAAAAGTAAAATTTCATGAAAATGTTTACATTTTTACAAACTATCCTTTTACAAAATAAAAATATTGGAATAACCTGAACAAATTTAAACATTACATTTTTGAAGAGGAGTAAGTGCATTTTTAGCAATATTCTGCCTGTTACTAAATGTTTTGTGTAATCTAAGTTCTAATGTACATGTGTAAATGATAAACTGGTGTAGAATATTAGTAAATTGCATTAGTTTTCTTAAGACATTTCAAGTTGTTCATGTTATTCAGATTTTTAAGGGAATGCTGTAGATGTTACCATTATCGTAACATAATTTTACTTTTGTCACTGTTATTATTTTACTGATCTGGCCCACCGGAGATCATATTGGGGTGAATATGCCCCCTGAACTAAAATGAGTTTGACATCCCTGCTCTAATACAGCTAACTCTCTCTGTCTCTCTCTCTCTCTCTCTCTCTTTCTCTTTCTCTTTCTTTTTTATTACTGTATTTTAAGACTGTGAAAGTTTTATTTCCTTGACGAGATTTTTGCTTTATGACCACATACATTGTCAGTAAAAACACTGTATCCATTATAATGAATTAAGATAAAATAAGATAAGATAAGGTACGATGAACACAGTGGGAAGTTGCAGAGTAGCATAGAGATAATAACATTAAAAATGAGGATTAAAACAAGAAATATAAAAAAAAAATCCATATATACAAAATATGAAACATAAAGTGGTACTTCATAAAAAAATAACGATAAATAAATACAGAAAATATATGTAAAAGAGCAAATCACAGAGTATTACAACGTGTCTTGCATCATTATGGGGCAAATACTGCATAATAGTTACATATATTTGCATTTCTTTCTTGAAAAGCCCAACCAGTGATGGGACTTGCAAATGGGCCAAATGCAATATACTCTTTGTGCGGAGTAAATAAATAAAAAAACATTGTAAGACAGACCCCATTTCCATATTGATCACACATGTATATGGGAGGTTCATGGTACAGCTGCTTAACAAAAATATCAAAGGCTGAAAAGAAAAATTCAGATAGTCTTTCCGTTTATCATTCTGTGCTAAAGAATGTCATGCACTCTCATGTAAGAGCCTTAAACTGAGAAGTTCCTTTTTGTACCAAAGTTCTTTCACTTCCTTTTTATGAGCTAGTTCCTCATGATTACATTGTCAACTAGACTACATGTTGTTCCATGACTAGAGCATGTACGTCTTTACTGTGTGCGGACGTGATGTGTGTATTAGCTCTGCTTTAGCGATGAATCTGTGTTTGATCCCTCGACTGTAACAGGAAGCTGGTTTAAGATGGAGAAGAACTGGGAGAAGAAACCTTTCACTGCAGTTTGTTTTGGGAAATAGAGAAGGACTTCTGAGGTCTGGGTGAGCTGGGTAAAACTATGCCAATGTGGACACTTTTATGCTAGACATAAAACAGAAAAGATCACTGTTAAGAGTATTTTGATAAATGGACAAAAAGGGATTTTCTTAAAGGAGATTTTTGCGCTGTTTGTGTCACATACAGGAACTAAATTCATCAGGCATATAGCTAAAGCTGAGGACACTGACATCATATCCTCTCGATGTTGTGCATGTGGATTTTTTGGCCGTTTGAGAGGAATGTTATTTATACTTATATTTAAATGGAACATTTTGGCATAAAAAAAAAGTTCAAGCATGTATTAATGGTAGAACTACGGAGAAACTATTTTATTACAGTTTTAATGTCAGTAATCACTAGAAAGTTTAAAAATCCAGCTAATGATATTCTTCTTTCACCTTTTTTGCTTGATGTGATATGTTTTGTGCACATGAAGTCATATTAGATTAATTAGTTTCATTTTACAGAAACACTTTGAAGTACTGAAGGTTTCTGTCATGTGCCGGGGTTTATGTTAAGTTTGTTTAAGGTAGTTTTGGTTTTGTCTTTTCCGGTTTTATTTTGGTGAAGGGGTTCATTTTCCTGTCTTGTCTCCACTCTGTCTGACTCGTCTTTGTCGTCCCTAATTCCCTCATGGCCTACACCTGGTGTTCTTCCTGTGATTAACCCCACTTGATTGTGATCCTGGTTTCCCTATATATTCTCCTCTCTCTCTTTGTCTGTCGTCAGTGCGTCATTCTTGTTTCCCAAGTGAAGACCTTAGTAGTTCAGGGGTGTCAAATTCTGGTCCTCGAGGCCCGGTATCCTGCATGTTTTAGATATTTCCCTCTTTCAGCATACCTGGAAGCTAATCAGGCTTCTGCAGAGCTGGACGATGAGGTGATTATTAACTGAACCAGGTGTGCTGGAAGAGGGAAATATCTAAAACATGCAGGACACTGACCCTCAAGGACCGGAGTCTGACACCTGTGTGTGTTCATGAATCTTGTCACAGTTTTCCATTCATATATTGTACAGGTAGGCTGTTTCTTGTTTGTCTTTTTGTAATTTGAAGATTATTTTTGCTCCCTCCATTGTTTATCCTGTTTTTTGAATGTGGGATTTTTGTTTTTTTGCCTGATCATTAAAACTCCTTGAAATGATCACTAGCCTTGTTGTCTCGTGCATTTGAGTCAACGCTAGAGTGTCGTGCCGTAACAGTTTAATTTAATTTCCTTTAATTTTCCATCCATTTATGCTGGTGGAGTTAATATAGAAAACGCCTCATGTCCTCTATGATGTTTTCTAGCTGCTGAGATGGAAGAGGCGTACACTCAGCTGTACCAGGAGTTCCTTCGTCTCAGATCACTTTGCCTGAGGCAGGCGGCTCTTTTACATCAACTCACAACAGCCCTGCAGAAGCAACAAGGTCCACTGATGAACACCTGTGCGAATGCAAAGATCACTAACATGCATTGGTTGTTGTTCACCCTGAAGCTGTTTTTCCTCAGGTGCATGTGTTCCAAATGGAGGGTTGACCGACACCATGTCCATCCCTGTCCAGTGCACTCCAGAAGTCCCCACTTATGTCCTGGAAAATCCTTTACCAGTGGCAGCCGCTGCACACAAGCCTGCAGCACAGTGTGGTGTTCAAAGCTCATCTAAAAATGTGGGAACTTTCTCCGATCTCCTGTCTCAAGACATGTTTAAGCTCTGTATAGACGGCCATGGAAAAGATGATCGAAAGTCAGACCCAAACCCCTCATCTTTGTTAGTCCAAGATGCTCCAAAGATACAGGGAGCTTCTCAGAATGTCTCAAGACATCCAAAACCCAGAGATCACACAGCTGGAGACGGGAGGCTGCACACAGTACGGGTAGGTGTCTTAGCTGTTAACTGACCATTACACCTGGTCTGTTAGAATCACAAGAGTTACATTAAATACTCTAAACTACTGGTAATCTTCTAAATCTTCAATTTGCTGAAGCTATTGTTTTTGTAATATTTATCACCCTGAAATATTGTATTATAAATCCAAAATTATGGTTACCTTTGAAATATCTGTTAAAATCTGCATTTTTCCTCATTAAATGCCTGTTGGAAACAGTTTGATCAAAGTTTACCAAATATGTCTTCTTATTTTTTATTTTGATGATTAAACTGTCAACTCTGATCATGAAAATAGAATCTAATTCATGTCAGTTTTCAGCTGAGATTGTATATTCAGTTGACCTAATCACACAATATCTTTTTGTGAAGTGCTTTGTGGACACATACTCTTGCTCAAGTGGTGATATCTACCATTAAACTGCAGTAAAAGGTGTTATAGAGTGTTGATGCGTGGTGTGTTACAATGTAAATAATAGATATTGACAAAAAAAATTCATGTTCTGCATCTTGTTGTTGATAAAGCCAGGTAATATGGCCCAAAAAAATTTTTTTTTCAATGTTATGGGCCATTCATAATTTTCATTGAGTGTTTTTTGGCCTTGTGGACTGACAACAAAACTTGATTCAATAAACTGTATTACTAAAAAAAACCAAAAACAAAACATTAACTAGTGTTGCAAGAAACAGAGGCTGCCCTGAGAAGAATGATCTCCAGAGGAATAATCTGAAATAATTCAGACTCAATTTATTGTCATTACACATATACAAGTATAGAATAGAATAAACTTTATTATCATTACACATGTACAGGAATGCAATACAGTAGAAATGAATGACTTTATTATCATTATACCAGTTGTGCAACGAAATTGCAGCAATGAATATCCATTAGCCAGAGGGGCATTAAGCAACAAATGCAGGAAGTACAGAATAAACAGCATTAACAATAGCTACGTTATGCACACTGAGCATAATATATGTAGACGTAAGTGTTATGGACATATTTAGAATGAGTGCAAAGGACATAAGTGCATAAGAGTAAACTGACAGTTCAATGTGAGCTAGTGCAAAATATTCAGCTGATGATTGAGTGTAATGGATGCAGTGTGCTAGATGCAGTTTCATGTTTTGTATGTGCAGGAGGAATTTGAGTGGGCCGATTTGTAAAATGTAGGGATTTTTGATGATTTTCAGTAAGTAAAACCCTGAATAAATGAATTTCATTATAGTGTCCAGCCCTATTTGGGAATATAAATACTTCCCACTTGGTTTTTACTTTGCATGAGTGTTAATGTCTAATAACCAAAAGCCAGTTTTGAAGCAGTATTCCTCCTCACAAACATCCATCTTGTCTTTTGTGTTCACGTCAGACGCCTTTGGCAGGTTGTCTGTCCCCACACGGTGATTTCCTGAACCAGTCGGACGCCTTGTTGATGTCAGACATCGCGCTCCAGTCTCATGTTTGTGAGTTCTGCCAAGCAGTTTTCCCTGGAGACACAACCACCAGAGGAGAATTCTTAAGGCATCTCTACACCCACATCACCTAAAGGAAAAAGAATCCTCTCTGCCGCCTGATATATTTATTATATGGTAACATCTGATGGAGCAGGTTTGATTTATTTCATCTAAAGCAGAGTTGAAACCGATCTGTTCAGCTGTTTGACTGTGCAAACTGTGCAAACGCTGATGCTGGCACGTCTGACATGTAAAGTGCATGTTGGAAATAGATTTCATGTAAAGCTGTTGAGACAGTGGGCGTTGCTCATAAATGGACAGTTTCTCACTCACATCTGTATTACTTCCACATGGCCGTGCCGTGATTTTGGTTTTATTTTTGTGCAGGTTTCTCCGACGTGTGCGCGGCAAAAAACTAAAACAGATATTAATAATATAAAATGTGAACAGTTGAGTGGCTGCCACGTAGCTTGTACCAAATCTGGAAAAAGTCACGCAAAAAAAAATATGTTTGAATAGTGAATTTTAGTCCTTTAAATGAGTCAACTGCTATTTAACAGAGTACATGTGACTTAAGAGAGAGGAATAGTACAAGATATTGTGCGTATTGTCTGTTTTCATTTATAAGAACCTCATTTTCTTTACAGTCATCCACATTTTAATTAACCTGCTTATCATCCTAAACAGATGCTTTTAGATAAATGAGTGAAAATGCAGTACTGTTTTATTCCATGTCCATATATCACTGTCATTCCAGTTTAACCCATAAAGACCCAAACATCCACCTTTTGATCAAAATCATCTCCTGACCTAAACTGTTTAATACCTGTTAATTCACTAATCCTATCAGTACATGTAAATAATTGGTGTAAAATACAGTTTGTCATCTTTTCATGGTCTTCAGATATGACCCATTTGGATGTTCAGAGGTTCCGTAGTGAACGTGGAAACACCGTCATCTTCTACAACATTGATTCACCAGTAAAACCCATGGAGTCTGATGAATGACAGTGGATGGAATCATTGGTTTTTAGTTCCGTTAATGATAGATTTTAGCAAAAAAAGTTACTATTTCTTCTGTTTTTTCTGTTGTGATATAAAAACCAGTGACTTTACTCTATGCTTTTATGAACATCTACGTGACAGATAATTAACCATTGGGAAATACATGACTTAAACTGGGAGGAAAATGCTAAATTCACAGGATAATATTATAATAAATGGTGATAAATGACTTAAGAAAGGTTAAATAGAATAAATAATAATAAATATCTGCCCATCAATAAATAAAATTCATTCACAAAAGTCATACCGCATCCTTATGGGTTAGTTATTTATCTCTTTATATTGACCACATGTATGTACAGTGTATATATGTAAATATTTCTATATGGTGAATGGAGACACTTGATTTATGTTCAGTTAATGTAATATTATAATAATCTTTGCTGAAAAAATCTATTTTTGCTATAATAACCTCAACTTGAATGTGAGCCTTTATGAACATTTACATGATCAGTGAATTAAATATAGGAAAATGCCTGATTTATGCTGATAAAATGCAAAATACAGAGACTAATATTATTATAAATGGTGATGAATCACTTAAAGGTTAGATATAGACAAGATTTCATTTGGGGAACTGACACAAAAGTCACGCTGGATCTTTATGGGTTAAGTTTTCAATACTAATTAGAAGAGATTAGATTAACCAGAGTATAAGCCAACAAGTACCTGGAACTAAAATGTTCCATGATCCACCCTTTCAATGGATTTGCTCCAAATTTCACAGGTTCATCTGTGGTCTATGCCCTTCCCTTCCACCTAGCGGCAATTTGGTTTGTGTGTGCTTTTTTTTTTTTTAATGTAATGCTTTTGACAAACAACCACAAGTGATTATATAACCTCCTGGTTGTAGGTAATAATTTATTGTCTGTTGAAGATCAGATGTTTCACAGCATTCACTGGTGACAGAATCTGCAAGTAACAAATGGTATAAGACACAAAGAAATGTAAACAAATATGAGAAATTAGCCTTGCATACATTTTTTTTTTCTTTTTTATTGTTGTATTGTCTGGGCCACAGTGGTGATTTATGCTCTGATTCAGCCTTCAGTAAATACTTTCAATGCTTTAGTTTGATCATCTGTAGTAACAATCACACACAGTATGACACAATGTTGTGTTAACGATCTGAAGTGGTTATGTTTTTAAAAGATAACTGTTAACTCTGAAATGAATAACTTTGCACAGCACGCGTTGTCATCATCACTTTAGAGAGAATGTGGGAAAACATAGCGTGTCATGCTCGTCACTTCACATCATCCTTATTGGTATGCTGTTAGAAAATGTATTAAAAGGGTTTAGTGGTCGGTGATCAATAAATATTACACTTTCATGATGAGATTTTGACTTTGAGTGAGTGATTTGACGGAGATTTAGGTTTAAGAAATACACTTGGCCATAAAATTGGGGCAAAATATATTTTTACCTGAAATAATTTTGACAATGTGATGTATTCTTGATAGACAAAGCATAATTGGGACTCGATATGTAATCATGGCACCAGGTCAAAGGTCATGAAAGGTCATTGCTAATTTGTATAAATACAAATAAAAAGGAATATATCTGCAAACAAAATTATTGCAACTTAATGAGCAGTAGTGTGTTAAATATATGCTTTCAGTGTGTAATTTTTTAAAAGTTTTGTTTCACTTACAGACTGTGTGGGCACATTGTATTGTTATTATTATTGCTCATCCTTTTTATTATTTAAAAATAGATCTGTTGTTTAAGGAAGGCAGAAGATTTGGCTTAATATCCTAATGTATAGTGGATGAGCTCCTTTTTTTACAGTCCTGCATAACGCGATCAGCTGTCTGCAGTTCAGCTCTGTGTTACTCAGGAAATAACAGTGGCTAAGAATAGCGTATAAGATTTAACTCCCTAATTAGCTGTGTTGACAGCTGATTGACGATGGCGGCTCCATCATCTGTTGCCACATGACTGCTGCTCGAACAATCACAGCACAGAAAAGCAAACTTGATATGATTGCTATTGTGTATGCAAAACACTCCAGGGGATGTTTTTTTTTTTTTTTGGGAAAGGCCTCATGATGAAGATGGAATGTAAGAGTAAAGATTAGCACAGATTAACCTCAATATACAAACACACAGAGTTATCCTGAGCTTCATAAACAAACTGCCTGACATTTTGGGTGGTATAACTTCATATTCCCTGATGCCTATCTCAAAAACAAAGATGATGAGTGCCGGTTACGTCACTAGTCCAGGTGACTCATGCCGGCACTGAAGGCCTGTACAGAGCATCAGTGCAATAAACACAACGACAGCAGAGGTGTTGCTTACTATCTGACGCAGCTCCTTCAGCCTCTTCCACACATGAGAGCTGCCAAAAATGATCCTTCGTGGAATACAACACAACACACTGCTGCCTTAAGCAATAAAATAACATTTATTGAGATGTAACAAAATAAATAATCTGCTTTTCAACATAATAAACCGAGGAGGTTACTAATTCTCAAGAGACAGGCAAGTGTAACTGATGCACAGCAAGCTACCTCACTAATACTCTGTGATTCAGTGTACAAAAATCAATCATTGTTGACATGTTTCATAAAACCTGGATGCATTTTAACAAATTAAAGCAGGGTCAAATAAGATGTAGTAGCTGCTGCATCAAAAGTCAAGCACCATGAGATTTCTTTTTTGTAAACGTCTACATGTTTACATTTTTTTCCTGTTGAAAATTTTAAGTAAACTGTGAAAAGTGACACTATTTAACTGTAAGTCCCTAAGTACGAAACCACTGTTTCCAAAAACTGATAAGTGTTTTGATCTAAGACCACAGAAATAATCCCAAAGACACACAGTCAGGTTTCAGCTACACCTAAATAATCCACAAGTATCACCATATTATCTGAAAATGCTGTGCTAAACCTTTCATTTTTAATTGTGTAATTCTAAACCTTGCAGTGTAGTTTTAAATGCAGTTTCCTCAGAGGCTGTACAATACGGCAGTGAAGTGTAGATAAACAGGAGAGCAGATTCAAAGCCCTAAAATCAGCACGAATCCCCCCTGCTAAAGGGCCCATGAGCAAAACACCTGATTCTACAGAAGAGAGAGGCAAGTAAAAAAAACAACTTCTGAATAGAAATCAATAAAGCATTAGTATTAATATCAGTATTATGTCACACCACTGAGTTTGCCAAAGATTTGTTAAACAGCCTGAAGTATTATCCTCAATAAAACATCATCCCAGTGAACTCTGAGAGCTGCAGATTAAACTGGAGATGGTCATTTGATCTAAAAAAAAAAAAAAAAAAAAAAAAGTCTTCTTAAGAACCCTTGAAGTCTCCATGCAACTCCAGTCAGACTGGATTGAAGGCAGTCAGTTTCTAAAGTTGCAGTGCCCCCTGCTGTGCCAATTCCATGTCATAGGAAACAGGATGGCAAACATCACAAGAGCCACGAGCGGAAATATTTTCTGCTTAAAAACAGCAGGACATGTAGTTCATGTGCTCTCAAGAAGTTAAATAAAAAGGAGTCACCTAAATATGTACTGAATATAAAGTAAAAACAATTCAATCCACAACTTCAGTGTTTAGAAGTAACTGCAAACTATTAGTCGCTGACATTTACTATATTGATCCGGCTGTCGATAGGGTCTGTCCCCCATGTGATGCTTGTGCTGTCAGTGATGTAACTACACGTATAAAAGCCTGCTCATACACAGGACTCTGAGTGGAGTCCATCAGCAAGTCTGAGGACATGTTTACTGATACTGCTGAGCTTTTTTTTTTCTTCATTTCCCCCGATGGTTGGGTTCGTCTTTGATGATGCAAGGGCTACCGCTCCTGCACGCTGTTATGGAACTCCGCCTGTCCACTTTACTGTCGTGGTCTGCAGAGAGAAGCAAAGATAACTAAAGTGGGAGTCACTCAAAGAACAAACGCTGGTTAGAAAAACACTTACAAGTGTTTTGAAGCGGACTGAGTGACATTTCTGACAAACACAGATGATTCATCGGGCCATGAGCGCATGTGTAACACCTTGAAATATAAATCAGTACTGTGTATGCAAATGACGGAACATACAATAAACCCATCTTTATGTGTTCGCTCTTGTTTAATGCTGTTAAGACATGCTTTCAAGTGACTCAACATACATTTTTCAACTGACAAATATGGTCAAATCAGTTAAGAGTCTCAGTAATTATGGTGCAACCAGCATTTTAAGACCTCTGAATAATCATTTGGGGATTTCAGCTTGAGGTTCTCCCACATGGAATGAAATCATCATGGTTTATATGACCAATGCAAGCTGTTGACGAATAAAATGGCGGCTGTAACGCAAGTCATGGCTTCTGTTGTGCTGATAAAGCAAACACGGAAGCAACAGGTGATGAGTGAAGGGAGTCAGACCACTGAAGTTCATCGGGTGTTCATGTTGGAACAATTATTTCTGAAATCCACTAATTAGCTTGCAAAGAGCTATGAATAAACACAAGGACACAGGGGAGTTTGTGTACTCTCGCCACCTCTGCACCATTTACTTTACAAAACCATCAGGCCAAAAAGCACTTAAGTGTTTCCCCTGTGTTTATGAGTCAAGATTCACTCATTTTAAGCCTATTTAATCATTTGCTTCAGTAAATCTTTCACTGTTGATTCACTGTAAAAAATAAAAATAAAAAAAAGAGTGATGCAATAAAATATGAACAATATTTGGATTGTACAAATATTTAATAGCATATATTCAGTTGCAAACATGGGGAATACAAGCGATGCACTGGATTTAACTTTTCTCTGTTGTGTAAATAGTGAAATATTTTGCGAGAAGTGATAAAATCAACAAAAACAGACAAGTGTCGGCAGAAAAGAGTGAAAGGAAGCGAAAGAAGACACAGAGAGACAAGAAGGAAACTTGGATGAGTGGAAGATCGAAAAAAACAAGACAAAGTGAGGGAGTTCGACGTCAGAGATGAAACATATGTCATTTTTTTTTTTTTGTTATTTCCGCAGTCCTTTTGGTAGAGGGAGAGATGTATAAAAAGACTGTGCCATTTCCCTGCCCACAGGTTTTATTTTTGTACACTGTCGCTTGGTGAGTCAATGCAACGCCCCTCCAATTACCTCCCACTCCGTCGCCCCCACGCCAATCCATCCCGCCCTTCAGCCCACGCACCTAGCACACTCTGACGTCAGTCGCTGCTGGTGGGGAGGGGGGGTCCGATTCTGCCGCCCACAGAGTACTTCCTACCCCCCCCTCCCCTCCCTCCCTCCCCGCCCCCTCATGTCTTTGCTGGCTTCCTTCTCCTCGCTTCATATCTTCAAATGGCTATCGCAGCCCAGAACAGTTAACTTGCCCAGATTACTTTTTCTTCCTTGTGAGAAAAACTGCTGTGATGGATCAGTGAAATGTGAGGGTAACAGGGTTATTACAGAAGTGTTATAACAGTGTAACACCCTCCTCCTCCTGCCACCCCTCTCTCACTTTTTTCCTCTCTCTCCACCTCTTTCTGTTTCCCCTTCTAACTTCTATCCTCTCTAATTTACAGTCTGGTGAAGTTCAGCTGCGCTTAGTGGGAGGCGTCACCTCAGAGAGATTGTGACTCACTAGAGTTCAAGCTGTAGCTATAAAATATTCATTGTTAGAAGAGGTTAGGGAATCTCTCTGTCTGCCATTCTCAATTCAACCCCAAAATCAACTCCTCTCACAGAAAATGGGAAAAACAGCAGAAGAAAGCAGATTTTTATTCTGGGTCCATGTTTAAGTGCATAATATTTTGAAGTCTTTATCTGAAAAGTCACCTGTGGCGTGAGCTCCTTCTGACCCGAGGCTGATCTTGCCAGCCCGATCATGTGACACCATCCGAGCCAATCGCAGCCCTTCGTCCATTAGCGTTTGCTGAATGAGATGGCGACTCCAGCTGGTTGGATTGGAGGCGTCGGTGGGATGGCGAGGGGACGGAGACTGGTTGCACTGGGAGCCGATGTCTAGCAGGAAAGATAGATTTAGGTTTACAAGGTTTTGAGAAGAAACACTCCTGGAGTTTAATTTCTTTAATCACTGTTTGTTTGTCAACACATAGACTGTTGCTCTGATTTTCATGGAACTTAGCAGAAGGATGAACACATTAAAGCATCAGTGGGCAACTTTTGTGTGATTTGGCAAGACTTCTTTCGACAATACCCTTCAGCATATTGTGATTCAAGTTGCCTGACAGGAAATGAGGCCGTCTGTTTCTCCTCTTGGGTCTGTGTTCAGGCTTTTAAACATCTAACATACAAACAGCAGCACATTACGTGTCTTTATGTTCAGTCTATGCTTAAGGCAGAGAGGGAAGGTGTGTGGTTTTTCTTTTTTCAATTTTTTTTCCTTAATATCTGTCTACTGTTGCTTTAAATCTTTGACCAGATCCAGAGAAAGTGGTCGGACTTTGTTTGAAATAGATCTGCTTTGAAATACGAGACTGTAGGTGTCTAGTTCATGATACAGATTTCAAGTGTTTACCATGCGACACACTGTCCAGGCTTTCTGCAGATAAGCTGTCGTCGTCTGCTCTCTGGGTCAGACTCTCTGAACCCTCTGCACCCAGAAGTGAGGACACACTCTCCGGAACAATAACCTAAAACATCATGTCGTTGATTCAGAACTGATGATCACATGTGAATGTGCACATGGTGTTTTTTAGTGACTCCTCCTCCTCAGTTCTCCTCACTCACCTCATGTCTCGCTCTCTTCTGGGACTGTACGCTGTTCTCTTCATTTGTCCTGAAAGTGAGGAAACAGTCAAAAGTTCATTAAGACCAAGTCAAATTCAATACGTTACAATGTCAGTGTAAAATGAAATTAAACAAAAGTATGAAAATAGAAATAACAGCTAATGAGATAGCATTGAATTATGTAAAATCAAGGTAATAAATATAATATGAGCATACATCTATTTGGTCAGATGTTTTCAGCATCATTTTAACATTTCGTTAACCCCATAGCATAATTGTCTGAGTCAGACTTTTGACCAAATTATATCTATGTAACTTTACTGTCTTAACACTGCTATGACCAAAAAAAAAAAAAAAAAAAACGTGACTTAAACAATTAGGAAATGCTATGAGGCTAACAATTTAATTATTGTTACTAATACTGCGTAGTTTTTAGTCTAAATAGATCAGCGCAGCACTTTGTTTTGACCTGATGTTATAAATCATTAAGACATAAGGAGGTATATTTTTCAAGTAAATATGAGCTTTGTGTCTTTCGATGTGGCCTCACAGCTCATTACAATAACACTACTAAGGCTGGAGTTTATTTACTGCTGTGATCTGAACCAGGTTCAATTTGAAAACAAATGCACAGGTGGGAAGATGAATAAAATAACCCACATTCCACAAGGAGAAAATGCTAAATACAAGCTGTTTTCTCCAACTATTCAATGATTTCATTCAGTTCTACCATAAATGAGACATGATGCTGCTGGAATTAATAAATGCAAAATGACTCGGCTGCCTTTGCAAGATGGCAGGTGCTTACTTTCTTTCCATCCTTATCAATGTAATATTAAAACTATTTTCCTGCTTGTCAAGCTGTTTTTGTTTTCTTGAGCAGTAATCACAGCAGCAGTGTGGTGTGTCGGTCATTGGTTCCTGTTGGACACATCACTCCTCTCCACAGGCAGCGGCCTTACCTTGCATGCTTTAGTGTGGAGGTGTAGGCACATTTTCTTGCCACCTGCCGAGCCAATGAAAAGAGTTCCACTCGTCTCAGCAAAAGGGCATTATCGCGCATACAGAACTGGGCTGCAGCTTCGTTGATGATCAGCTGAAAGGGAAAAGATTGAAGGATGGATTAGAACTGTGAAAATGAAATGCAGGCAAAACACATGAAACATGTTGTGTATTTCTTACTAAATGAAGCTTCTTTCTGGTTTGGAGTGAGGATTCATGTGATATCATGTAGGTATAAAACATAAAGTGATTCATTCAAACACCTGATCTCAGCTCTTATTTTTACCTCATGGTGTGTGAGCTGCTTGCCTTCTCTCCTCTTGGAGTCGAATCGTCCATATATGAGGCTGTATTTCCTGATCTCTTCTTCCTTGCTTGCATCCTGAGACCCCATTTTGAAGATATGGCCCACAGTCTTTGCCATCTTCTTGTTCATCCTCAGCAGAGTCTTCACTTCTGCAGGATCTGACCTGGGGAGGGTCCTGAGGAGCCTCTCCACGCTCTCCACCACTGCCTTTGCTGTCTCCCCATCCAGCTGCCCCCCCGGCCAGGCGGACAGGGCTGCAGGGGTGAAAGAAACAGAGGAGCTTGGAGATGTGGAGGGGCCTGGGGGACATGTTGACAGTAGAGGTGGACTGTGTGACTCCTCTTCTCCATGTGCAGAAGATAAATTGCAGTTTCCGTCTGGATCTGGGCTGAGCCAGTGTGGATCCATTGGTGACAGTTTTTCTCTGTAATGTGTGTCCGGTGGCTGTGGGGACGCCTGGGAGCAGGGACTTCTGGGACTCCCACTGTGCATTGGAGTGAGACATGCCCGATCCTCCCTCTCACATGGCGAACCAGGCTGCCCGTTGCTCACAGACTTCCTGGGCCCTCCTGCTGACCCACTCGTGCCCGTCCCATCAACTTTGAACAGTGGGATGCCCCCGAGGGGAACACTAGGGACCGGCTGGCTGAAGAGGGCAGGGTTTGCTGCCCAGTCTCGGAGGGCCTTTTGCAGCCTACGCACATGCAGTGGCTTGGTGGCCATGCCTACTAGTGCCATGATCTCCAGAAACTCCTCCTCTGCTGCTTCACAGAGCTGCTGTACATCGTCACCGCCCTGCTGGATGAAGGTTTCATAATAGGCCAGCAGGTTGGCCCTCTGCAGCACCCGATAGAGCTGCAACTCCCCAAGTGTGCGTGGCAGGGACATGGCACACAACACTGCAAAGTATAGGCAGGAGAATAAAGAAAATACATGAAAAATACAATCCAAGTCATCAGTTTAAGTAGGGACCTTGCTCTGGACCACACCTAGTATACTTTTTGAAATACCGGTACTCTATTGTGATACAATGGAAATCAAAGCATCAAAGTTATGCAAAGTCTACTTTTGAGGATCATAGATTCCTTCAAACTATTTCCTCATTTCAGACACGTTTTTTCATCCAAGCACTTACATGATAATATGGCTGAGAATACAGAAACCTGTCTTACCTTCTTCAAGTCAGTAGACGGATGTGCTGCGAAGGGACCAGCGTAATTACGCAAAAGGGTCTCTCCAAAAACCGATGTCACTGGTGCGTAATACCAGAGTGAAACTGATTAACATGTGGAAGAACAAAAAAAAACTATTTTCGATTGATCAGCGGGACAAAACCCAGTAAGATTTTGACATCAATAAAGTAGAAACCCTTCAACTGTTGGCGCCAGTTCAGATAAAATCATCGACAGAAGCCAGATGTGAGGCGAAAACACCCTGCGCAAAGACACATTGCAGTTATTGTCCTGTGCGTTTCTTACCCTGTTATCTATTGCCGAAAGCTTCCCCGGCTCGGATTGGCGTAGTAAATCCCCTTTGCGTATCGTACCTCGTCTGAAATCACTGGCAGAAATCCTCCTCCGGCGCACCGTATTGGTTGCTGGCTGCCTTTTTGCTGTCTGTGTGGGCTGGAGAATGACGGGGGCGGACTGCAGCACGCCATCTGACCGAAAAAGAGCCTTCCTCTCCCGGTAGAGAGGCGGCTTTCAAATTGGAGATGTGGGTGGTGGTGGTGGGGGCTTGAAATTAACCCTCTGCGTCTTCAAGATCTGTCTTTTATGCAGAAGCGTCGGGGGGTTCCCACAGTTTGCCATGCCAAAGACCTTGCGCACTCAGACACTAGAATGACACTGGGAACCATTAACAACATGTGGATTAAACGCAGTGCAAATAGAGCAGGCTATAGTGAAAAATTGTGTTTTTACTTTTTATGAAGGTGGGGGTGGTCATAAATTATTCTAGGAGGACAGATGGAATTTTAGCTCATGTACTTCCCCTCAGTAGCCTACTGTTTACAGGCACTTTTTAATCATTTCATTTCCCTGCACGTTCAAAGAGATAATTCGTCCAAATAAATACAGCAACACTAAACTCCCCATTAAAACTCCTTATCAACAGTCAGCCCATTCATCATCCAGGACAAGGGTTTGTACATGTTGTTGTTTCCTGCAATCAGGGTTAAAACTGAATATAGTGTACTGCTTGGACAGTGGAAGTTGCACCTTTAATTAAACCCCCCTAGAGTTGCACTAAAAATGAGTATTGTTGAAGTGGCATTGAAATAAAGCTTTGTTTATTTGATTTGAGGTGTTGACTTCATGCAATACATATGCTACAACAATGTATCAATTGATATATAGCTAAATTATAATTCATCTTTTGTTTGTTTGTTTCATATTTTTATTGAAAGGAGCAAAGGCAGTCAAATATACAGTCAATACTGGTGTTAACATTAAACGTATTAGTATATACCATTAGAATTAAATTTACCTGACAAAAAGTACAATGAAAAGAATACTAAAACATAGTCATGAGAAATAATTAAACTGGTCACCTAAACACAAGAAGAAATACATAAATGAATAAATAAAAAATAAATAAATAAATAAAAGTGGGTTGGGGAAGGGAATTACATTGTCTTTAAAAAGTCCATAAACTGTTGCCATTTATTTGTAGAATGTGTTTCCCCTATTTTGAATATCTAATTTTCTCTACTTTTAAAAAGCATATGACCTCTTTACTCCATTGGGGGCTGTTGTGGATTTCCAGTTTAGAAGGAAACATGATGATGCCGCAGAACTGTGTGAAGAAATATTCTCTATCCAGACCTTCTTCAATCATAATTGCACCTTGGACGAAAGGAACAACAATAACCCCCAGCAAATGTCTGGACTTTTTCATGAATTGTTCTTTAATGCAGTTGATTTTCATAAAAACATCTAAATAGCAAAAAATATGGATAATCTAAACCTTCTAATGATATGCAGCATGTCTATATTGGCACAAGTAATATGTTTTTGACTTAATAAACATGGTGTGTGTGTGTGTGTGTGTGTGTGTGTGTGTGTGTGTGTGTGTGTGTGTGTGTGTGTGTGTGTGTGTGTGTG
>JAQQZY010000023.1:25016004-25032869 GCA_030068375.1 Ostorhinchus rueppellii
TGTGTGTGTGTGTGTGTGTGTGTGTGTGTGTGTGTGTGTGTGTGTGTGTGTGTGTGTGTGTGTGTGTGTGTGGGGTCTAAAACATATTTGTGTACTTAAGGATGGGGTGTTAGGGGCCTACTGAAAAATGAACTACCCCATAAAGATGTGGACAACATATATGAGGTAAACATATAATGGGCTACTGTATCACACACTGTCTATATTCAGATTTTGTTTGACAAGGACAATAGTTACAGGCATCACATTTCGGACAATGTCCCTGGTTAGTGTCTCAAGAAACAGTGAGACAGAAACCAGTCTGACAGAACAGCATTAAAATCAACAATTACTGACAAAATAGATATGTTGACACAGGTCTGCAAGCAGTAAGTGGATCCGTGCTGGATATGATTAAATGTTCACTGATTTGTCATTGTTTGAGCCACAGTTTTGCCTTATGATTGAACATTTTTAAAAATTAGTTGATATTTTTATGTCTGGTGCTCAAGAATCACAGACCTGAGGACCTTTAACTGACGATGGTCGTTTTACATTTAGTTTGGTAGCTGTCTCCACCAGCAGCTCCCCCTGTGGTGATACCTTTACTGTTATATTTTAAGATCATTTGATGAATATTTCTGGTATAAGACCATTCACATATTCAGAGACGAAATTCATAAATAATTACACAAAATTTTGTAGAATTTGTAGAAAGAATGATAGAATTGAGCTGCTTTAGTAGGCTAAGTAAACAAGATGATATTTGTTGAAGACAATTAAAGTTGGTCTTGATGGTTTTGGACACTTTCCTAACATACACATCGAATTTTAGTTGTGAGTCCGAGACCACCCCTAAATATCTAAATATAAGAAAATTTACTTCTGCAATTTGTTTGTGATTAATAGTTATAGTGAAGCTCTCATATAGATTATGTCTCACTGAGAAGTGCATTGAAACAATTTTTGAACAATTTAAAGATAAAAAAATGTTTACACAACTGTGAAATACGGACTAACTGCTTGTTCAATACCTCTGCAGCTGGATGTCTAAGATAATAACATTTTAGGGTATGTTTGCGAGATTTATCAGGGAAAATTTCTAATTTCCCAAGTTGGTTGCATTATTAGCTACACGGCTACAACAATAGATGGCAGCAGTACAGTTGAGTTGTTGTGTAACAGTACGAAACCTGCGAAGAAGAAAAGCAAGGGGGAGGAGGAAGAAGAAACTGGAAGAAAGTAGAAAAAGAAGCAGGAGAAGAAGAAGTGGCTAAAAAAAACAACACGGACACTTGGCTGTCTGTTAACAAACAAGGTTACACACATACCTGAGAGGTATATATGACATCTAGTTTGTTTGAATGCAAATGCAAAATAATGTACCTACTAATTGGACTCGTCCGGTGTTGAAAACATGCCTTAGCTTACTTGCCAAACCCCACAGGAAGGGGAAACAGACGTTAATATTAGCTAGTCCAGCTCGCTGCTGCTCGTAGCTAGCAGTTAGCTGCACGGTTAGCTGTTTGTTAGCAGAGTATGTTAAGAAATCGCTAGTGTTGCTGTGTTGTCGTTAAATTGCTGACTGACCTTATTTATTCGAAGTATTTCAGGGGTAGACAGTCAGAACCGAGCTAATTTTAGCCCCCTGTATGTCATCCTGCTTGGCAAGGCTGCTTCCTCATGCTAACACTCAGGCTGTCGGCTAACATTAGCCGTTTTAATAATCTCTGCTGCTGTTGTCAAACTGAAACTAACATGAATATGGTCAGACAACAATTTATAAGTCCGCCGTTTTGTGATGAGTAGTGTTTGGATCACAGCAATCGTTTGCCAAAGGCAATTTTTTCTGTAGAGATTAACCAACAAGCCACTGGTGTGAAATGAATGCTATGTTAGTTTTGTTGCAGTTCATTTCACGCAGCTTACTTGTGTGGTTTAAACATTGTTTTTGTAGCTGCTTAGCAAACAATCTAAAAGTAAACTATTGATATTGACGTTATTCCTTTAGTTCGCTGTGATTCTAATCTAAAAAGTGTTCTTCTCAGAGGGGAGAAGAAGTCTGGATTCTATGAATTATAGCGAACGTGTGGTGTCGCACAGCTTCAAATCTGGACTATTTTTGAATATTGGATGTAAAGTTGTGGATTTGGTATCAAATTAATGTGACTAAGCAGGTTTTTGCTTTTTGAAAACCAAGATCATTACATGACATTACTTGGCAAAAGTCCAAAGTATAATTTGTTTACTTCTCCTAGTACATTGTGTATATGTTTCTCCTGCCATGTATTACATGTGGGTTTAGTAAAGAACATATTTTTTATTTAACTCATGTTTTATGATTTTTTTCCCCTTTGTTGAACATATTGCTTAGCCCGAGAAAGAAGTCATTCTTAATTTAGTTTTAAGTTCATCCATATTTTGGACCCATAATTAACCTCCCTCAGAAATATTTCTGTGCACTGATAAACTGATAAAATACCGGTTTTGTTCATTTTCAGGAAATGATCCAGTACATGATGTGAACTGTGAAAGGGCTTTTTGACATCTGGAACTGAGTGCTGATAATGGTGAACCTGAGTCGGACTCCCAGGTGCCCCCTGTGTTACTTTTTTCACACAAGTCTGGGGAAAAAGTTGCCACAGACAATGAATTTAGGATATCAACTTCCATGAGTGTTCATTTTCACATGGCTTCTGTTAATCAGCTGTAAAACATGGAGAGAGAAGCAGCTGAGAAGGAGATGGAGGAGGTCACGGACACTGATGAGGAGACTGCTGATGGTAATGATACTAAGACCAGTCGGTGGGAGACCAGAGAGACTGATGATGACTGTTACCAGGAAGAAAGAACAGCCTATCTCAGATCTAATTCTCAGGACACCCTTAATCCATCTACTCCACACGACTCTGGAATTGGGGAATCTGAATTTTGTGGATCTACAGAGGCCAAAGAGGATACTGAGGAGGTTTCAGATGGGTTAGAACATGAAAGTATGGCAGATATTGAGAATGTGCAGGTTATAAATCAGGAAGAGGATGAAGCTGCAAAGGAAATGAATGGAGAGTCAGGTTGGAGGAGCATGGGAAGTGGAAAGAAGTACAAACTAAGGAATAGTGGATCCATGTCAGAACAGAGCTCCTTTACATCATCCTTTCAAAAAGGCAATGTTATATCCAGTGGTAGCAGGCACAAGCAAACTCGCAGACGTAACCACCATCACCATCAGCAGAACCGAGGCCGCAGGCGCACAGGCAACCAGCTTGTCTTAGCTTTTAAGGAAATGTTATCAGAGTCCCTCAGCTTGTGGTGCATCTCTTGCATCCATATGATGATTGAAATTATTGTCACGTTAACTCATAATTGTGGAGTTGGCGTGGAGACAGGTGGTGTGAAACTTTACAACTTTGGCCAGCAGCTCCTTGTTAAAATCACAGACATACCTGGAATGAAGGCAGACGCTAGCCGGATTCTAAACTGGACAAAAAGCACAGGAGCAGACCTAGTAGATAAAATCGTAAGGTCAGTGAAGTTTTTAAAGACTTCTGCCTTATCTTGTTTCACACTCCTATGCGCTTTGGTCATCCTTGGAACTCAGTGGGCAAAAGGTTTGTTAGTACGTGTTGGTGGGGAGAGAGGGAAACGCTATTGGACACTTTTTCAGGAGTCAAGGTTCTGGAAGAGGGTTGTATCTTTGCTGGAGAAAGTCCGAAGCTGCTTCAGGAGAAATGGCCACGTGCCACCGTCCAACCCTGAGTCGCCAGGCAGAGCAGGGAGAAGTCAGCCAGGTCATGAGCTGGAAAGACTGCTGGCCTTGGCTGAAGTACCAGAGGATGAGCTTGACCCTTTTTCAGTGCTCGGTGTTGAGATCCACGCATCTGAGGCTGAGCTGAAGAGGGCCTACAGACAGCTGGCTGTCCAGGTATGTGTAGACTTTCACTGTCACCTGCTGGTATTTTGTTATTTTTACAATGCTACCACTATATACCTGCGTTAATGACTATAAACTGTATCCCTTCTTTACTCATACAACCTTTTTCTATCCATTTTCCTCTCAGGTCCATCCAGACAAGAATAAACACCCACGAGCTGGAGAGGCGTTCAAAGTACTGCGGGCTGCCTGGGATATCGTCAGTAACCCAGAAACACGACGAGAGTATGAGTTGTGAGTACACATAAAAAGTAGACAGAGCAAAATAAAAAGGATGAAATATGTTGCGGGAATAAAAGTATTTTTTTTAGTAGGCACAGCAATAAATATAGTTTTGCAAACTATGTTTTATACAATGAAATACGAAGTTCTCAACCAAAAAGAAATTACATACAGAATAAAATGCTATAATTAATGTAACATAGGACTGAAAATAAAACGCAGCACAAGAAGCTTGTGAACACTAGTGATGTTTGCGCAAAACAGTGTTGTAACGACTTCATTTTTTTCTCTTAATTGCATTTTGATTTATACATATTTTCTTTTTCTTTCATCTGTTAAGTTGTAATACAAGACCAATCAGTTTGTTTTGCTTTCACATAGGAAACGTATGGCAGCAACTGAGCTCTCAAAGTCCATGAATGAGTTTCTCACTAAACTGCAGGATGACCTGAAGGAAGCCATGAACACGATGATGTGTACCAAGTGTGAAGGCAAACACAAGTATGTCACCAGCTGCTTCAGCAGTAAATGTTTCCTCAGTTTGGAGTTGAACATTGAGTATTACACACCTCTGAATCATATGAATTAAAAAAAAAAAAAAATCACCACAGAGTTTTTCCTTCGTGACCTGTGTGTGTGCAGGCGGTTCGAGATGGATCGTGAACCTGCTGAAGCCCGGTTCTGTGCAGAGTGTAACCGTTGCCATAGCGCTGAGGAGGGGGACTTGTGGGCGGAGTCGAGCATGTTAGGCCTACGCATCACGTATTTTGCCTTTATGGATGGAAAGGTCTATGATATTACAGGTAAACATCAGCTGCAGATATTTACTATTTCAGCCAACAAAACAGTCTGTAGTTCTGGCAAAAGTATCTCACACAGGTTAAAGAGGTTCAGAAGATTTATTTTATGTGGCTTTCCATCTGTCTTCTTTTAGAGTGGGCAGGTTGTCAGAGAATTGGTATTTCTCCCGATACACACCGAGTGCCCTATCACATCTCCTTTGGTTCAAAGAACAACAGCAACTCCACACGACACAGGTATGTATATCCTTTTGGGTGAAACTATCATGACAAAGCCACAATACTGGCATATACAATGTATGTACCTTCCTCCTCCTCATCTGGGTACATACTTTGAATTATTCTTAGCAGTGTCTTGGAAAAATTGGGCCAAGAGGCAAAATATTTTCCACATTTTTCACCTCCCGATGATCAGTTGCAGGGTAAAGTTCTCTCTGTCAAGGACGAACAGTATTAAAGTATACACTACAAACACAATTATTTAAATAAGAGACCAACACATTTACTGGTTATAATGACCTTTCTGTCAGTTTTTGTTTTCATTTGATAATTGCTTGTTTCTTGCTGTTATAATTTCAGTATACTACTTACTGGAGTGGCGTACTGTCCAAATAAAGCTTCAGATGGTGTAGTGACAGAGTCTATTCTAACAGTGCTTTTATACATAGACAGTATTATTTTTTTTAAATGAACCAGCAGTGTGTCTTAAAAAAGGCAAACTAGCAGTTTTTGTATGATTTGACTGAAAATTTCATTGACATGTAAATGCTCAGTGACAATAAAGACTTCTTGAATTTCTCACAAACCCTCTGAATAAAATCAGTGTTAGAGGGTTATTGTAACGCAGCCTTCTAAGTTTAACCATGATGCACTGAAGGAATGGAACTGCATGATTAATAAATACACTTGAAAACAGTAAACATATTTAGTAAACTATCAGGTCATTCCTTTAGAGAAGATGGAGGTGTTCTATGATTCTCCAGTAATTATGCATCATTTGGTTCGACTTTGATCATGCAAACAGTGTCAGTAGCTAATGGACATCATTACTGTAAAATACTTCCAGGTAAATAATCTCTGAACTTTCTTTTACTTTCAGGACGCCCCCCGAGCAAGCGACAGGTCCAACCAACCCGGCCGATCTGCAGGACTTCTTCAATCGTATCTTCAAGGGAGGACCTCCGAATGACATGGCTGCCAACGGGGGCTTCTTCCCCTCAGGTCCGCCCCATCATCACCCTCCTGCTGGTGGAGCACCTACCTTCTCCCCTCCCCCGGGGCAGACAGGTTTTTACATGCCAGGCAGTCAACGGCCAGAGTCCGCTGAGACGTGGGCTGAAAGCGGCAAACCCCCCAGGAGGAGGAAGAAGGTCCGCAAACCCTTCCAGAGGTGAAGTCTGTCGACCTCTCACACAGCAACACAGGGACACAGTGAATAATGGCCATGTTTGTCTCTCGCCTGCCTGCTGGCATGCCAAGACCTGAACTGGAGAGGAATCACGTGGGTCGGCGTGACACCACCCAAGAGGAGAGACTAGATGAGGAAGAGGAGCTCGTTGAATGAAGAAAAGTATCGAAGGAGAGTTGACGTGGTGGCAGTGATGGTGCTTTACCGCTCATTTCACCTTAATTTCTGTTGGTCTGTAAGACGACTGTAGCCTTGGCATTGAAATCCTTATCGGGATGCTGTAATGAAACATTTTCCTTTCCTAAAATTCTGCCAAATCCTGCAATGCATGATTAACACACCTGCATTTTAACACTTCAGTTCTCTCACAATCTGTTGTTTTTAATGTTTTGTATACAGTTAGTTTCAGACAGTGGTCCGAGTTGATGAAAGGGACTGTGAAGTACATTAACATGAAGAAGATATTGATCTGGGCAGCTTCAGTTTGTTCTCTATAATTGTGGCACTATATTTGAAGAATGAATGAAAAACAGCCAAGCTCAACTTGTTTATTTCGGCTAAATTCATAAAACTACAGAGTGCTTTTCACCATCTGCAGAATGGTTTTCCTACGCGATGCAACAAACTTCTTTAATCATACATCCAGTAATGACTAATGGTTGGCCTGTTTTCCCATTAAAACCACAGTACAGCTCTGGTAGTCAGCACATGGCCCACAAGGGAAAGCTAAACACTGTTTGTCTGCAAATCCTAATTGAAGTCACAAGCCGCCATATGCATGAGCTTTTCCCTTTGATTAGTAGTAAAATAATCAGGAAAATTGTCTTTTAAAAATGGACATGCTGCTTAAAAACAATTATTCTCAGGATCTTGAAAACAGCAATTAATTTAATGAGGTTTTACATAATCTCTAAGAAAAAGAAATCCCGTCCAAGTTAATACTAAAAAAAAAAGATATGATGGAAAATATCAGTAATGTAGCACTGTGTCCATTTATTCTGAAATTAATGATGAAACTACCAGAGGATGACATCCTGCTTCGTAACCGCTGACAGAGCACACGGTTTAACATTTATCTGCAGGAGCAAAACTCAAGAAATAAGTCTTAAATTGAAAAAAAAAACAAAACCTGTAATGTAGTCAGTGTGTAAAATCTGCACATAAATCGTTCAAACTGGTCAAAATAAATTGTTTTAGGATGTACCATGATACTAATATTGTTTGGTCATGGGTTTTATAGAATTAAGTGCAGGTTCAGATGCAACAGCAAACACTGAGCTGCTCTGAGGACGTCTCTAAACTTTGCAAGTGACACCTTGACATAGTGGAATGATGTTTCTCCTCCAAAACTTCCTGCTGATTAAAACTCCTCCTCAATACTGCCCCCTGTTGATCCACCGCAGCACTGGAACTGTTTCATGTCTATGCCACTTTGGAGTGGCATGTAAAGCATTCTGTTTTTGCAAACCTAAATCAGAAAAAGTTGGGAAGGTACGTTACATCAAAAAAACTGAAAACAGTGACATTAAATTATCTTTGACCTGTTTTACACAAGAAACTACAACAGGTTTCTTATTTGGTATTTCACCTCGTGTTTTATCAAAATAAACATGTTAATTTTTATTCTTGCAGTATATTTAAAAAAATTTGGACAGAAACTCATTTTGTAACGTGCCATTTCTTAACACTTAACAGATGTTTCGTGTCTGAAGAAGTGTTTACAGTGTGATTTACGTGAACAGGACAGGGCCTTCATGTTTTATGTGTTTCCAAGTCCAGGACCCTTTTCTTCCTCAGCCCCTGGATCAGAGGTCGTACTATTCATCTTAAGCTTCAACCTTTACCGTTTACACCCTGACATACATCCAGATGAATACATTTTGAGTCTCAACCTATCATTGGTCTGAATCAACCACACCCTTCTTGATGCTGCTTTTGCACCAAGCTGTTTTTATAATCATTTGTCCACAGCACCTGTTCTTTTTTTTTTTTTTTTATGTCGCAAACTGAATGTGAGGAATAGATGTGCATTTGCAAATTAAGTGAATTTGACCAGACAAAACAAGAAATGTATTCATATTTACATTGAAATCCAAGTCAAGGTACACTTTAATACTCCTTTATTATTATTATTATTATAATTATTCTTTACTGTCCCAACTTTTTCTGATTTGACGTTGTACATCAGTGAGTCCCTATTGATCAATACTCATTTTAGGAGCCTCACTAACAGAAATCTGCTTTTGAAATGTATAACATGTAATACTTATATCCCACAAGATGTGCATTATATGAAAATGGATATTGAAATATTTGTCATAAAGGGTGAAAATGTATTTCTACTGCTGCAGGTGACATCTTCAAATATTTGGGCCACAGCTGAAAGATATTTTACAGTCACTTTACAGAGGAATACAAAAGATAATCAACAACTCGTCAATTAATAAGCCGTATGGTGTCTGGTGAAACTCAATGAAACTCACTTTTCACAATGTCAAGGCCTCAGATTCCACATTCATCGACTCCAGTGTTACTGCATTGTGTCAGCCTGACTGTTCGGAACTGGTTGTACTTACGGTTTGGTTTCTTCATACAGTTCTTGCACAGAAATTACAGTTTAATTTTCAGCATAGATTAATTTAACAAAACAGAACAGTTATTGTTTACAGCTGATATGTGAAGCCTGTGTAGTGATCTGACAGCTATGCGTGATAAGACATTTGATAAAGGGTATTTTTTTACATGTTGACAGTTGATGAAAAAATACAATATTCATTGTCGATTTTTTTTTCTTTTGTGTTATTCTGCACTCCCACCTCAGTAATAACATCAGAGTGTTTCTGAATAGTCATCAGTGATTCGCCGAACCAGACTCCTCCAGCTGCAGCTGAGTAGGAGGTGTAGCTCGCTAGGCTAACAGCTCAAGATTTTCTTTTTTCTGTTGTTGAATCTGAATGTTTAATGAGTGACAAATTATTTTAAAACATCATTTGAATTGCACGTCTAGTTACCACTGTGGAGAAAAAGAAGTATCTGAGCTATTTGATATGGCATCTTGATGCACAGTGTGGGTTTGTGTGAGCTTCAGAAGATGAGCCTTTGTTGTTGATGTTTGAGCCCATTTCAGTTGCCATGTTTCTCTTCATGTGTCATATTATCCTTCATTTTTGACCAGTTTCCCAGATGTGGATTGGGTTGCTGCAAAATAAAATAAGTGGCAGCAGTGTCTTTCATGTAAACCAATCAGAACTAGAGTTTTTCAGGCTCATAATTCAGATCAATAATAGATCTTAAAAGAATAGCATAACTCATACTGAACACTACATGATAAAATTCATCTATCTTTTTTTTCCAGAGTTTGTTTTCCATTATGTGCAATTTTTCTTATTTCAAAGGTGGATTTATGTCTAATAAATAACCATTTATTTGGTCTCTGGGCCCACAGCTATATCCCAGAATGCTTTGCTTTCCATACATCCGCCTTGACTTGAGAATGTACAGCGCTGTTTGTTAAAGGTAGCAGTTAAAGGCTGAGATGATAAAGGAAGAGCCAACACTCCAGTGGTTGTTTTTTTTTTGTTTTTAACAGAATATGCAGAAGTATTGCAAAAAATATCTGACAATCATCAGGGTGTTTTGTAGGGAATCATGAGGTGAGTTCCCTGGCTGGCAAACAGTTTTAAAATGTCACTGTTGGGTTTCTTTCCCCCGCTTTCTCTGGTTTTCAAAATAAAATGGTTTCCAACATGCACCATGT
Source organism: Ostorhinchus rueppellii (assembly GCA_030068375.1). Classification (NCBI taxonomy): domain Eukaryota; kingdom Metazoa; phylum Chordata; class Actinopteri; order Kurtiformes; family Apogonidae; genus Ostorhinchus; species Ostorhinchus rueppellii. The sequence continues at coordinate 25,026,102 of JAQQZY010000023.1, forward strand.
TTGTACTGGTTTGTGCTCTGCATAAACTAACACAAGACTTAATACAACTTAAACAGAGTGACAATGAAAGTAAAGTTACACATGTACACTGCAGCCATCTTTGTATCTCCTGTTGCACTGTCACACTGCATAGGTGTCGCTGGGCTTAATATTTCATTTTAGTGTAAACCCACACTGAAAGAGCTCTCTATCCTTTTACCTCATAAGGCTTTTCCACTAACTGACCTTATTAACTAATGGTCCTGTGGCCATGGAAAAAGGTCAGGGCATGTGAATCCATCTGCTCCTTAAAAGGAGCCAATTCACAGACGTGCAGATTCCGACACTTCGATTAGGGCCTCATTCATTCATTCACTTCACTTATTTATATGCTTTACGGGTCAGATAAAAACAGTCATTTCACCGTAACAAATACTCATCAGGTCAGTTGTGATGGAACGTTACATACTCGTCTGACAGTGAAGCATTCCTCAGCTGTCCAGCAGCAAACAGACTCATCTACTCTAAAAGCTTTGCAATGGTGTCATACATGGTTATCAGGCCTGGGATAAACAGCATTCACAATTAAACTTTAGAAATTTAGAGTATGGTACTGGTATGTTTAATTAGGAAGATGCTTTTCACTTATTACCTGTGCCAAGGATGTTCTCCAATCCCTCCTGTTGTCTGTCTGCAGGAATATGCACAAACTACGGTACTGATTCTTAGTTGAGGGAAAGAAGCAGATCCATTTATAAACAGCTGAAGGTTGGAGAAGGTTTTCACTTTAACAAAAGTGAGGTTAAGCTTAGAATGATAATAGCTGTATTTTTAAAGCCATCAAGCGCTGATATACAACACAACAAGAAATATTGTTAGAACTAAGAGCTAATGTTAAACTAACCAGCAGACAAAAAGGTGGAAAACACAGGCCGTGAATAAGAGTAGCCTAAGCTGAGGTGGTCTCCAAGTGCCCTAGTATTTATCTTATTTTCTTTTAAAAGCACAGCTTTGTTAAAGGTTCAGAATCACTGATATTTAGTGAAAGTGAAGTTGCAGACGGTAACCAAAGTAAAACCCACCACGCTCACCAATAGGAGCTGCAAAATACACAAAAGTCCCTCATTAGTGTGAGTGTGTGTTGTTGGCTTTTAGTTAAGGGGATATTAACTCTGGTCCACACTTAAACAGAATGTGTTATAAAACCAAACAAAAAAATACTGTAGATCATAGACTATAAATATTGACAACTCATTCTGAGGTATTGAAAACAGAACAATTCTCATTTTCATGTGATTATACATTTTCATCGACAAAAACATACTTACTAATCTTCAAATATATTCTACCTCTGGAAATGAAACTACAGGAAATTAAATATTTTCTTAAAAGAAAAATAAATCAATAAAACGAGGTTACAATTTTCTCAAGTTACTGATGCATTAGTGAGTAGTCCTGTAGTAAAGTGAGGTCTGCATCACCCTGTAAGTATAATGACCACTGCCCTTTACTTAAATGTCAGTCTGCTTTCAATAAATATTACTGTGCTGAATCTTACACAATTTACCAGATTCATAATGTGCTGTGTGTTTTAGTTTCCTCCACACTTTTCTTTCTGGTCATTAACTCCTAAAACTGCTCTACAACCTCCAGTTTAAGAAAAAAACCCAAACAAAAAAATTGTATGTGAAAACTATTTGGCCCAGACCTGAAGTGTACCTTGTAATATACATAAAATTGCAATATATATGATTAAAAATTAGATATTATTTATAATTAAAATATCTCTTCCTTTGACCCCATATTTCTTTCCTCTAATATAGAAAACACATAATCAGAGATGTGACAATTACAGCTTGCCTTTCAGAGTCTCGATGACTCTGCAGAGCTGAGAACAGTCTCGATAAGCCACCAGGCCTCCCTGGTTGGCCCAGCGGTCTGCCCCTTTACACTCAGTGTATGCCTGGTGGTAGGTCAGTTCAGCCTGAGCTGCAGAGCTGGACTGCAGACTCTTTGTCAGGTCTACCACCCCTCCCCCGAGAGCCCGGAGCAGAGCATGAGGGGCGCAGGAGTCCCACTTAAAGGTGCTGCCCTCTGAGAGGATGTAGACGTCAGCCAGGCCCTGGATGACGCACAGAATCTTGTATCCAGCTCCAGATGCGTACATCAGCTCATCTGGGCTGCAAAGTGAGGCCAGAGCATCCTTAACCACTGACTTCTCACTGGAGCTCAGGACCGCAGACAGACCTTTGCCCCCCTCAGGTCCAGCTTTGGGTCGAGACAATGAGCAGACATTGACACCATCACAGGACACTCCCCAAAAATCCTTCCCCCTCCAACTGTGAACACACAAAAAAAATACATCACATGGCTGTAACAACAAAAGAGTTTGTGAGAGAACCTGTTGAACTGATGGCCTTTATGAAACACAGTTTACATATTTGTTCGAAAGGTTCAGGAGTTGGAGTCACACCATGTAAATACTCTCTACAGTTTGATGATTGATTTGAGACCTACAGTATCTGCTCAGACTCATCATTGGATGTTCCTCTTTTCATGTTGTCCAGACTTGAATCTCAAACACAAACACAAAAGACTACATACACACGCATCAATCTATGTTCATTTCTCACAAAATAAAAAAAAATAAAAATCGGATCAGCTTGGATGATTATTTACGTTTCATAAAATCACAAATCTTGCAGCAGACAATTAAGGAAAAACTCAAGGTGCATCTCTCATAGTGCATCATTACAGCATATTTCACAGACTGACAGTGTATTATGTAATTCTAAGACCAGGTAAAAAAGGCAAAATGTTAATACCATAATAAATGAATCAGACACTACCATCTATATCTATATATAAATATAAAAGCTTTCCACATTTGCCTGTAGGTGTAGTGACTGGTTAAATGTTTCTGCAGAACAAAATCTACCACAAAATTGAAAAGGGGTGGGTTTAGGTTTGTTTAGAAATAACAGAAAGCTAGCATTGGACAACATTAGATTTCTAAAGCATAGCAAAAAAAATAGGAGTTGACTTTATGGTGTAATATGTAACAGAGGAGCAGACAAGAATCAAGGCACCCAGGAGCAAGCATCACTTTTAAAATTTTTTTTTTTAAAGAAAACCTGCCCTGAGTCCTTTATATAGAAATTGGTATACAGACTGTTCACCCGATTTTCTCATCGCATACATTTTGTGCTCATTTTTAAGATACGTTACTATCTGTTCACACATTGGAAACAAAAAGGTGATAAATACATGGAAATTAATTTCTTCACATATCTTACATATTGTAGTTTTAATTAGACATGTTCATGCCACGTTTTCTAACCAAAACAGCCCTTTAATGTCACCTCCTGGTTCAGTGACTACTTAAATTTTTCTGGCTGCAGTACACAAGCTTCGAGCAAAATGAAAAAGAAATATTTGTGGGCTTTGATGATTGCATGGGACTTGGTTGTGAACTTACCCTCCTCCTGCTGGATCTTTGTGGTTGAACGGCTGGTTGATGACACCCATAACAGGCTCCCCTGTGCTGCGGAGGTAAACCCCGATCAGAACCAAAGCACAGTGCAGACCAGAAGGAGACAGGTGACCCTCCCGCAGCACCTCTTCACGACCCTCTATGTACTGGCTGGTGGCGTCTTAAATAAACACAACAGAAACAAACTGCTCTCACTGAGGCACGTCTTTAAAGAATGAGCTTTGGGTTAATACAGTGCTGGACCTTTTACCTATAGGGTCGATCCAGATGCCGAGCTCTGAGGGGCTGAGGGGCACTGTCAGACCATCTGTGTTTGCGTCAATCGTTGTGGGGTCTTGGTGGATGGCTCGAGCCAGAAGAGACGCTGCTGTGTGATCACCATCAAGTACCGTGGACAACAGCGCAGCGGTCTCCTGCTCTGTGCTGCAGACGGTGACAACCACACTCTCTCCTGATGCAACAGAACAAGCAACTGATCACTTCACAACAGAGTTTACACAGAGCAGCTTAGAATAGGCACAAATATTTGTACAGCAACCATTTGATAGGTTGACTTTTATGGTCTGATTATTTTAAGATGAATTAACAGTGATGAGGTCATTAGGTCAAGTACAACTGCAGCCCCTGGATTTATTGTACACATACGAGATGGAGTAATTACTATAATACAACACTCTAAAAACATGTAGTATTATTTTAATACAAACTCTTCTACATTCCTACAACACTGATAATCTAAGTGGGCAGTCTGCAGGTGTGAAACTGCAAGTGGAAAAAACACATTCTGTGAAACTACCCAGACTGAAGGGCTGTGAAGCTTATATAACTAATAAGGCTAAAAAGAAACATTTAAATGATTGTACTGAAAAACCAATGAATGCAAGCTACAACTGTTGCTTAAAAGGTTAAAAGTTGGATTGAAATTCTTCACATACAACAAATGTGATTATTTCAGCCAAAAAAAGATCCCCAGCACACCTAACCACACCTTCTGAAATGGATTATAATCTATCCAAATGCTGTGGTTATTGGACATTCAAAGTCAGAAAGAAAGTGTGACGTTACCAAGCCCATTTTCAAATTTGTTGGACTCCTCTCCATGTATGAAACCAACCATTTCAGGGAACTACACAAGAAAACAAGATAGAATATGATTAATGTAGTCTGCGTCCAAGATTCTGGTTTATGTTGCAGTCTAGTTTATGTTCTTCTCCCACCTCAACTCCAACATCATGTCGGATCATCTCCTGGATCACCACATCAGCCAGTGTCTTGAAGTCCTGCACAAACTTCTTGTTCTTGTCTTCCCCGATTTTCTCCTGCACAAGGAGCTGGAAAAGAATAGCCTCCTGCCTGCATACCCGAGCCACATTAGCCGCTTTCTCAGCCACCCGGAGCAGCAGCCTCAGCAGATCAGCCATGCCTGAAGACAAGGGGCAAGAAGACAAGGGTTTTATCAAAACAGAACAGAGACCACAGCTGTGTGTGAGGGAAGAAAGAAGTGAGAAGGAAAAAAGATGAGGCAGGTCACACTCGCATACTGAGCTAATAATAGCATCATAATGAAAACAGGGCATTTCTAAAAAAGAAAAAGGAGAAATGAGGGTCATACACAGATGTGCACAGTATGTCTCCTTAACAAATGTATATTCAGCTATTGAGTGAAGCCATGTAGTTACCATAATTTCCAAATTAACAAATGAGAAATGTGTAAAACTGTAAAATACAGCAACATGTTAAAAGAAACACATCACAAAGTAAAATGATATATATAGAAGAGACTACAGAGGACTGTTGAGCCCACTTTTAATGTAGAAAAAAAAACAGTAGCTCTGGGATCTTTGTGGATGGAAATACAGGCCTCCAATGAACTCAAAGAATGTAAATTGTCTAGTTTTGACTTTAACTTCACTTCTGTCAAATATTTCTGCTTTTATCGTCTCATCAAACAGGTTTGCTCGGTGTTAGCTTAGCATGTATGATGTCAGGTAATGAAGCAAAGGAGTGTAGACGTCAGAGAATAAAACTGCCATGAAAAGACTCACTCCTTACCAAAATACCAGCTTCTACACTGTTTATTTCCTTTTCGTCCGTCCCTGTCGGTTGCTGTATTTTCCTTTCCGACCGACCTGCAGTCACCGGCAGCAGATACGTTATGATAACGGATCGTAGAGCTTCGGATGTGCAGCAAAACAGAGGTATTTCAGCTCTTAATTAACCCTGAGATCTCGTCTGCTCTGGTTGTTTTACGTCAGTGCGAGTTTCCTCTCGCAGGAAGGGCGGACAGACCCACATCAAGCACCGCAGGCACTGGGTACAGACAGTGACGTAGCAGGAAGTAGAGCACGGCGATGTTTCAAGGAGCAGGCAACCGGAAGTAGAGCTGAGGAGCGATCAGGTACGACGAGAAGGGTCCAGCTTTGTATACTATTATATTGTTGAATAAAAAATGTAAAAAAGAAAGGTCCAGCTGCAGACACAGTCCAACGGTGCAGGTTACGCCATCTGAAGCTTTGAAATTTAAAACAATGAAAGCCAGCGCGGGTACAAAAAACAACAACTTCACGTTACGCCCCCAAGACACTACGGTGGCTCTGGAGGCCCATAGCACTTGAAGGTTTAAACGGAAGTGGAGAAAAAGCGATAATTGGAGCAATTTGAACAACTTTAACGGTTGATTCACACCGTTAAATGATTCGAATCAATAATTTAGCCCAAAAGTAGGAAGTAATGTAAATAAAAAGTTTATACAAGACTGCAATAGACTTTAGCTTTCTGCTAATTCCAAGACAGTCTGGCTGCAGACCTCCACTCTCAGGACCCTTCCTCGCAGACCTGCACTGTAAGGTCTCCTCCACTCTCAGGACCGGAAGTTTTTTCGAAGCCTTTCAAAGTAAAAGCGAGTATGCCGGAAGCACGTATTTATTGTTTCCCATGTGAATATCTTTCTTGGGTCTTTATGTATATAATGTAAATATGATTTAAAAGCGAGTATAGCAGAAACCTACATGTTTTCTAGTTTTCTATGGGCATTATTTTATGTCTAAATATGTGAATATCATTTATGTATATTCATGTTTGATTAAGATTTAAAAAATACTATGTTTCCAGTTAAATTGGATGAAATGCAAGAAAATCAAGATCAAGATAAAAGCCAAATACGCACACACACACACACACACACACACACACGCACGCACGCACGCACGCACGCACGCACACACACACACACACAATTTCACTCAAAACAGAATTATATTCAACACTATATAGATTCATATTCTATTCTTTATCAA
>JAQQZY010000023.1:25082265-25095797 GCA_030068375.1 Ostorhinchus rueppellii
GTCAGGTGTGCTGGAAGAGGGAAACATCCAAAACATGCAGGATTGTGGCTCTCGAGGACCAGGGTTGGCCACCCCTGTGCTAGAGTATTGATATGAACTATGTTTTGCAAATGCTTTATGAAACAAGAAATGCATACCAAATGTTCTCAGGATGCATTTTGCTGCAAAAACCAGCCTGCAGTTCATACATCCCTGTTTGCAAGTGGCTCAGAAAACCACATCCACTGCTCACAGCTCTGCAGATCCACAAAGGAAGTGTCAGAGTGAATCATTCACTAAAGGGACTTTATAATGTGCATTGTTGTGAAGCCCTTGAAGTAAATTTGTGCTTTGTGCTACTGGGCTGTATAAATAAAATCAGACTTAACTTGGAAGAGCAGCTGTCCCGTGATTGATTTTACTGTCTTGTTTTATTCAAGCAGATTGAAACATTGTTAGGGCTAAATGGTTACAGCTTTAAATATTGGCCAGATAGAGTTTAGTGCTGGATTAGTTGCCGAGTGCTGACAATAAAAACCGAAGGATACTTGGCCTGTCATGTTTGATCATGTATTCTTGCCAGACTTTCAATAATAAACCAACAGGCAGCTTCGAACCCAAATTAGACTGTACGGCAGGCTGTGTTCAACAACTGCACACATTTAGAGACACAGTTTAGACCTGGTGAGCTTGACAAAACCATTCTTTTAAAATATTTTTCAAGCCAAAACAGCAGTTCTGTGTCTTTGAGAGTGAACACCAGGGAAACTATGCACTGCTTCACTGACAGTATATTTGCCAATGATTTCATCTCATTTTCTAATATTTATCAAAATTTATTCCTTGTGTTTTTGATATAGCGTGACATTACAATTTGCAAATTATGTTTTATTAAAAGTATAACTAAAACCTGGAGCCCTTACTTGAATTACATTGGATCGGTGAATGCACAGACGGAGCAGAAAGGCCTCAATGGACTACTTTGGACAGACATACCTAGAGAATCATCTACTTGAGTTTTGTTTTTAGCCAAACACTACACCAGAGGTGTCAAACATGTGACCCGGGGACCAAATCCGGCCCACCAAAGGGTCCATTCTAGCCCGTGGGATGAATTTGTGAAATGCAAAAATTCCACTGCAGATATTAATCATTTTAGTTCAGGTTCTACATTCAGACCAGTTTAATCTGCAGTGAGTCAGATCAGTAAAATACTATCATAATAACCTATAAATACTCACAACTCCACCTTTTTTCTTTGTAAATATAAAAATTTTCATGTCATTTTACTGTATTTACACGGAAACAAAGTATTATTTCACAAAAACGCAAATAATCTGAACAAATATGAACATTTTGAAATGTCTGAAGTCTGCCTGTTAAATGTTTTGTGTATTTGTAGATCCACTGTGATCTGTAAATTATAATTTACATGTGTAAATGATAAACTGAGACATGATATTGTTAAAATTGCAATTAGTTTTATTAATAAATTTCAGTTTGTTCATGTTATTCATATCATCTTAAAGGATAGTCTGTAGATGTAAATATTTTCATCGCATAATTTTACTTTTTTTACTCTAAAACATAGAGAAAAGTTTGGAGTTGACATTATTTATATATTATTATGTTATTATTTCACTGATCTAGCCCACTTCTGATCAAATTTGGCTGAATGCGACCCCTGAATTAACATGAGTTTGACAGCCCTGCACTACACCGTACCATCTCACACTTGGTTACTTGTTTTTATACCATTTAATTTTGTCCATGTAGTGTTCAGTGCTGTTTTGTTTTTTAATTTTGTTGTTGCTTATCTCTTACTTCATTTGATGTTTTCTCTGAGTGTTTTTATTTATTTATTGTTCTTGTCACTGTGTGGGAGTTTTTGTTTTTTGTCTTTGTCTAATGTTCTCTGAACTGAAAAAGTCATAAATACGCTATAAAAAAAATAAAAAAAGAACAACTAGAGAGTTCTTTTGACAAATTGCGCAATCAATCTTGATTCATGTAATGTTGTTCTAAAGTCATTTTAACCCTTCCTTTGTCTTTCAGTACACATGACCTTTATGTGTGAACATCATTATGAAGTTTATGGAGTTCTCACTGGGTTACTGGTCATCTCATTAGCTTGGAACATTTTTTGCTGTGCATCAAAATGTTGCTCAGGTAATAACATTTTCTAATGTAAAAACAAAGTCACATTTGTTATCTGCTGTTAAATGGGTCCTTCTGTTTACTGAAACAGGAAAGAGAATCTGCCAGCAAAAAAAAAGGTAAGAGTGTCTGAACTGATTAAAATAAAAGAAATATTTTCAGTTTTATTACTGACTGTCAAACATTAAAAACTAATCCTCTCATATCTTTATATCACAATTCAGCCAGAGCCAAAGGACGATTAAAGAAAATCCTATTTATGGAAACATAAGCTTTTCACAAACAAGTAAGTAGTGTACATGTATGTTTGTGGATGCCTTTGTATAAGTGTGAGAACACATTTTGGTATTTAACCCATAAAGACTCAGTGCTATTTTTCTGTTTATATATATATATTTATTGAATTTCAACACATAGAATCACACAGGCTTTCACATATATATAATAAAAGAAAGAAAGAAAGAAAAAAAAATCTAACAAAATCCACTTAACCCTCCCAAACCCTTTGCTGTCACCAGATCCACAAGCTTACAACATGGCACTGTAAATACAAATCAGATTACATATCAGAGTACTGCATAGACACATACATCCCATACTTGTCAAGGGCCTTGTACATGCGTCGTAGGATTGTCAAAGAAAGTAAAGAAAGACTTCCACACTTTATAAATCTTCTCAGCGCTATTTTTGTAGCAGTTCCCAGATGAATTTTTCTCTCTATTTAACCTTTATTAAGTGATTTATCACCATTTATTATTAAATTATTCGCTGTATTTTGCATTTTGTCAGTATAAATCAAGTATTTTCCTGATCCTGTAGATGTTCATAAAAGCTCAGATTAAAGTCGAAGGTTATCATATCAAAAACAGAGAAAACTGAAGAAAAAATGACTTCAGCAAAATATATTATAAACTGAACATAAACCAAGTGTGTCCATCCACTGTCACTGATCCAACTCAATGGGTTTTACTGGTAAATCAATGTTGTAGAAGATGACGGTGTTTCCATGGTAACGATGGAGCCTCTGAACATCAAATGGGTCATATCTGATGACCACGAAAAGATGATAAACTCTATTTTACACTAATTATTTGCATGTATTGATAGGATTAATAGATCAAGAGATATTAAACATTTACATCAGTGGATGATTTCAGTCGTCAGTGGATGTTTGGGTCTTTACGGGTTAAATATGTTTGGGAGGGCAATATTGGTATAACACAATATCAATCTTTTAACTCATGCTTTCATATTTTTTGATGTTAAAACTCGTGGCACTTGATGGTTGTGGTCATAGAATAAAGGTCTACGAATGCATGTCCTCACAAACATGGTGAGACACAAAAGTCTGCGTCTATTCAACATGTGATGTTGTTTTTCACAGACATGACTTGCACAGAAATTGATCCACCAAACTCATCTTCAGCTTTAATGGAACCACAGAGAGTCAACTCTGACTCACAGGTAAATGCTTCATTTTTGCTTTTATTCCACCTTGAAGACCGAGATACAGGAAATAAAAAGAAATAGAAACTGCATCACAAACAAAAGCACAAGTGCACTATAAAGGACTTGTAAGCTACCAGGATCAGTGCGTAAAAATAAATAAATAAATAAATAAATAAATAAAAAGAATGTAAGATCAGAAAAAAAATGGCTACTGTATTCTCTATAAATACTGTATCAAAAAAGTCCCAATGTCCACGACAAGGGACATTTGATTGAAAATTTGAAAAAATAAATGTTGCCACATGATTCTTTCAACCATTATACTTAAATCACAGGTGTCAAACATGCGGCCCGGGGACCAAATCCGGCCCGCCAAAGGTTTCAGTCCGGCCCCTGCGATAAATTTGTGAAATGAAAAAATAGATATTAAGACATTAACAATTATCTTAGTTCAGGCTCCAAATCTCAAGTGAGTCAGAAAAGTAAAATACTATCATAATAATCTATAAATACTCACAATTCCCTTTTTTTCTTTGTAAATGTAAATATTTTCACGTATTGACACTAAAACAAACTATAATTTCACAAAAAAATGTAAATAATCTCAACAAATATAAAGAACCCAAAATGTAGTTTCAACACTATTCTTCCTGATACTAAATGTTTTGTGTATTTGTAGATCCACTGTCTGTAAGTTATAATGAACATATGTAAATGATAAACTGAAGCAGAATATTGTTAAAATTACTCTTCTTTTTCAGTTTGTTCGTGTAATCCACTTTGCTTGAAAGGATAGTTTGTAGATGTAAACATTTAAACATTTTCATTGTTTAATTTTACTTTACTTTTTTTTTTTTTGCCCTAAAACATGGAGAAAAGTTTGGAGTTAACATTATTTATATATTATTAGGTTATTATTTTACTGCTTCGGCCCACTTCAGACCAAATTTAGTTGAATGTGGCCCCTGAACTAAAATGAGTTTGACACCCCTGACTTGAATTATTGACTCAAAAAAAGCTAAATATTTTGTTCTCTGGATCTCAGGAGGATGTAGGAAACATTATATACAGTGAAATGCTGTGATATTGATTGTCCTCTCTGTGCAAAATTCAGGATTGCTATGCCAACCTGACCCTGAAGGCCCCCAGGCCACAGTCTGGACGCAGCTCCCCACAGATCCAGTACTCAGAGGTGGTTCAGATTGTGCAGCCGCTGGACTCAGAGAAGGACGGCGATAACACAGACACCGTGTCCAACATCTCCGATCTGTACGCATCAGTGCAGACTCAGCGAACCAAAACTGTAGACACTGCAGATGGTGGGGAGGGCTACGCCAACCATATCTGAGGCAGCTCCAACCACTGATACGGAGATAAACGGTCACAGGGGGGCAGTGTTTACTACCGCATTAAAACCACAGCCCTTCTGAGGACTGATTCAAACTGAGAAGCACAAGTCTGATCCAATACTGTTTGTTCTTTATCCAATTTTTTTGTTTTTTTTTGTTTTGCCTTTTGGTTGTTTTTATCATTGTAAGTTCTGGTATTAACTATGTGAGTGGCCTCTACTATAATGATATGCACAAAGTATTGAAGGTCTAGAGCAGGGGTGTCAAACATGCGGCCCAGGAGCCAAGTCTGGCCCTTGTGATGTCTTCGTGTAATGCTAAAATTAAACTAAGATTTTAACAATGTTTTTAGCTCAGGGGCCATATACAGTACAGAGCAATTACATTTCAAGTGAGTCAAATTGGTAAAATAGTCATAATATCCAATAAATACTCACAACTCTGTCAACATTTTCATGCATTTACGCCAAAACAAAGTAGAATTTTGCAAAACATGTCAATAATCTGAGGAAGTGTTTTAAGAGAAGTGCAATTTTAATAATATTATCTGTTATTGAATGGTTTTTTTTATTTGTAGAGCCACTGTGTAGGGGATAAACTGAAGCATAATATTGTTAAAATTACACTTACTTTTTAAGTTTGTCCATGTTGTTCACATTGTTTGAAAGGATAGTTTGTAGATGTAAACATTTTCATCATGCAATTTGACTTTTTTCACTCTAAAACATAGACAAAAGTTTGGAGTTGACATTAGTTATATATTATTATGTTATTATTTCACTAGTCCGGCCCACTTCTGATCAAATTTGGCTGAACGTGGCCCCTGAACTTAAATGAGTTTGACAGCCCTGGTCTAGTGTCTGGACTGGAAGAATTTAGGAAGTTCTAAATGAGGAACTCGATTGTGTTCATCAGAAGTTGGACATTTTATTTTATTTTTTTTAACCTTACAATGAATTGTTTATATGTATAGATAAAATGGGTCTATGCTCATGCACTCCATAATGTCTCGGAACAATCTTCTTCCTCTTTTCTCTGTTTTATAGCAAATGGATCCACTATTAAAATGTATTTCTGTCATTTTTGCGAGAGCAGACACAATCTCTTATGTCTCTGACTCATGTAGATATGTTAATATTTTTCAAATAAAATGAGTATGTCAGAAAATAACAAGAAAGATGTATTTGCATTGCGCTTTTCACAGGTAAACGCCACAAAGTGCTTCACTCAGATGAAGTTTTCATGATACAGCCCATCAATAATATGTGCAAACAACATAAAATCAGTGAAACAAAAGAAAAAATAATGACATATAAATTACAGATACTCCATTCTAACTAACACTGTCTAAATAAAAAGGTGTTGTGCTGCTTTTTAAAACAGCGTAAAAACAGAGCAAATGCTTTCCATCTTGTGCCAAGGGAATGATCGAAAACAAAATGACTTGGAGCAGTGCTTGGAGTGTGTTTTTAAGAGGTCTAGAATATATTTTAGGCCTGGTTCAAGCTCAGCCTTAAAAGTCAAAACTAAACTTTTAACCTGAATTATAAAATGGACCAGTTACCGGTTTCTGTTATCGGTTTCCGTTAGCGGTTACCGGTTTCCTTTACCGGTTACCATCACCAGTTTCCTTTACCGGTAACCGGTTTCCATTACCAGTTACTGTTACCGATTTCCAGTTTCTGTTACCAGTTACCGGGTTCCGTTACCGGTGTCCATTACCAGTTACTGGTTCCCGTTACTGGTTTGCGGTACTGGTTTCTGGTTTCCATTACCAGTTTCCAGTACCGGTTTCCGTTACCGGTTTCCATTACCGGTTTTCCGTTACTGGTTACCGGTTTCCGTTACCGGTTTCTGTTACCATTACCGGTTACCGTTTTCCGGTACTGGTTCCCATTACCGGTTACCGGTTACCGGTTTCCATTACCAGTTACTGGTTCCCATTACCGGTTACCGTTACCGGTTTGCAGTACCGGTTACCGTTACCGGTTTCCGTTACCTGTTACCGGTTTCCAGTTTCTGTTACCAGTTTCAGTTACCGGTTACCGTTACCAGTTTGAGGTACCGATTACCGGTTTCCGTTACCGGTTTCTGGTACCGGTTTCCGGTACCGGAAACTGGTACCGTACAGAAAGAAAATGAAGAGTTTAGACATGTTGATGTAAATATTTTCAGGATGTAATTTTACTAGTTCAGTATAACATACAAAAAAACATGCATATTAAAGAAGAAAATTTGGAGCAGTACTGATTAAAATAATAATACAAGAGCGCTCAGTGAGCTCAAACCTCCGCCCAGGTTATGACGTCATAACGTCAAAACCGCTGACCAGATCATGACCAAAAGTTAATGGGAACATCCTTGGGTGATTCTCTATCACTGGTGAAAATTTCAAGAAAATCCGTCCAGTAGTTTTTCTGTAAAGTTGCTACAAACACACACAAACAAACAAATAAACGCCGGCAAAAACATAACCTCCTTGGTGGAGGTAATAAAACCCAATAATGTAATAACTTCACCAATAATCTAATAAAATATCCTGACAAATACTGTAATAACATTTTTACTGATAATGTAATATCTTATTACATTATTGGAGATTATTGACATTTTCAGGTGGGTCTTTTTTTTTTTTAACTGATAATGTCAAACTTGACAGATAATATAATATAAATGTTTATTTTCAGATTTTGTGTTTTGAGAATCTCAGACTGTTAAATACACTGGATTTGTAAACAACACAATGACTACTGGCTTAAAGTGCAGATATTACAATATCAGTCAGGATATTTTATTACATTATTGGTGAAGTTATTACATTATTGGGTTTTATTACATTTTTGATCAAGTTAAGTGCAAATTTTATTACATTTTCAGGCGTTATCCAACAGGGCTGAGGTGTGATGATAGTGAAGCCTTTTGGATCTTTGCTGTTAGAAAAAATCTCATTATGTTTTTCCAACCAAATATTTTCCAATTTCTGGAATTAGATGTAGTCACCTGAGTTTGCCATATTTTATACCATGTATCATCACGTAATTCTACCAACAGTTCTTTTTTCCTTTTATCTCTAATACACAGAGTTGAGTTTTTTCTGTTTATCACTAATCCCTGGTACAGTTTGGATATCACTTTTTCTCCTTCATCCTCACAATTTCATATTTTCCTATATTTAACTCACTGAGCTTGTAGATGCCAGTAGAAGCTCATATTAAAGATGAGGGTTATTATATCAGAAACATAAAAAAAAATATGAAAAAAAAGTCACTTTTTCAGTCAAATCTATCATTAACTGAACATAAACCCAGTGTTTCCATCTGCTGTCATTGATTAAACTCCGTGGGTTTTACTGGTGAATCAGTGTTGTAGAAGATGACGGTGTTTCCATGGTAACTACAGAGCCTCTGAACCTCCAAATGGGTCAAATCTGATGAACATGAAAAGGTGACAAACTGCATTTTACACCGATTATTTACATGTATTGATAGAATGAATGGATCGGCAGGTGTTAAACAGTTTAGATCAGTCGATGCTTTTGGATGTTTGTGTCTTTATGGGTTCAGCGGTGACATTTTAAGTGTATATATTTAAGTCGAAGTGGCAGGATGGCGTTGGCTTAACCCCCTTGTTGCTTTCGGTTCTTTCAGATCATGGGAAGTGTAACTGTGGGTTCTGCCAGTGCGATGCCGGATGGAAAGGAGAAAACTGTAACTGCACCACACGGACCGATACCTGCATGTCCGGCATCGGCCTCCTGTGCAGCGGTCGGGGAGCATGTGAATGTGGGGTTTGTCAGTGTACTCAGCCCGGGGCCTATGGAGCGACCTGTGAGAAGTGTCCCACGTGCCCCGACTCCTGCACCATAAAACAGTAAGTATTACCTACTATGAAATTAGGTTTATGGCATACTTTGTAATCTCAAGTTGACACATTTGCCTGAGGGCGATGCTAGGAAGGAAGGAAAAGTCATCACAAAATGTAAAAACACTCCATTCAGCAACACTTAAAGGTTCAATTAGTAATAGTTTTACTTCACAATACTATTAAATTAACTAAAATTGTGAAGAAATGTGAAGAAAATGCTGTTATCAACACACAAATCTACTAAAACAGCTACCAAGGAAAAGAGACTGGATTACAGAATATCCATTTGCAGAAAATACTTGAGTGCATGCATATCTGGGTTGGATCAACAAAAATATTCTGAGTTTCAACGCTTTTCATGGAGTTTGTATGACATCAAAAACATGTTTTCTAGGTAATCATCCAGCTAAGCCCCTTTTCCACCAACATTTCCAGATATTTTTTTTCCTAGGTATAAGAATACCTGGTAATTTGTGTGGTTTGTGTTTCCACCGCACCTCAAAATTCCAGAAAATTTATTCAAATCAGCCTCTGTCGTTTACCGTTGTCGAATCAAAGTCCAGCTTTAAATTGACCAAGTCCATTTTTTTTTTTTTTAGCCTTTTCGACAAATACTTTATATTAGGCTGTTTTGAGTACTCAGGCAGATTATACACGTGTAGAAATGAGCCAAATACATTCAAAACAGCAACTTTAACCCGTAAAAACCCAAACACACACCGTCAACTAAAAGCATCTACTGATCTAAAATGTTTAATACCTGTCGATCCACTAATCCTATCAATACATGTAATAATTGGTGTAAAATACAGTTTGTCATCTTTTCATGGTCATCAGATATGACCCATTTGGATATTAAGAGTTACTGTGGAAACACTGCCATCTTCTACAACATTGATTCACCAGTAAAAACCCATGGGGTTTGAAAAATAATAGTGGATGGAGACACTTGGTTTGTGTTATTCAATCATAAGTAACTTTTCCTTCATTTTTTTCCTGATTTGATATCATAATCTTCGAATTTACTCTGAGCTTTTATGAACATCTACACGATCAGTGAGTTAAATATAGGAAAATACATGATTTACACTAGAAAAAAAACTTAAAATAAAAAGTGGAAACATAAAATAAATGGTGATAAATGACTTAAGATTGATTAAATATGGAGAAAAATCCATTTGGGAACTGACACAAAAGTACCACTGGGTCTTTATGGGTTAAACACTCGAATGAGCATATTCTGTAAATGGACCTGGTCATTCATTGGCTTCTCTTCTTTTCTCCGTTTTACAAAATGATCAAAACACAACGAAGTGAACCTTGTAGAAATGGAATAAACAGGTTTGTAGCCTCATAGTTATTATAGTGGATGAATACAAGTGTGAAACGCTTCAAGTGTGTTCCACCAATCAGCGTTCTTCAGTCCACAGCCTCCTTTGAGGAACTTCTTTGAGGGAAAGTTTGGGGTTGAGGAAAAGTTTTTACCCAGGTAATTTTGGGGGAAACACACCAAAGTTTTTCAAAATCCCAAGTAAAGTTATAGATCCTGGTAAATTTCCTGTGACAGAAAAGGGGCTCTACTGTCCCTGACCAAAACAGTGGTGTGGATTTGGAGTTTATGGTGTCCTTGAGTGAAAGGGTTCAATGCAGACCTTAACCCCTCAACGCCTGAATTGATTTCCAATTGTGGAAAAAAAAAATTTGACTAGCATTTTTTTTTTTCAAGTAGATGTGTTGGTTGCATTTTAGAGCGGATGGGGTTTGATGCGAATTTGCGACAATCGGCATTGTGGTAACCAGAGGGTAATAATGCACACACACGTCTCCATTTTAATGTCTTTACTGAACTTATGCCAACAGCTAACATGTACATACAGCTCACATATTCACGAGGCATTCAGGAGCTGTGCAATTAACACAATAACACGGTGGGGAACACAGGTATCATCACTAAGGTTCCAGGGTGCAGGGTATCAAACATAATCATTCTTTTTCAGTCTGTAACAGGCATCAAGGGGTTAAATTTCCAATCAGGACAATAAGAATGAACTTGCTGCCTCCTCAACCTTTTTGGGAATCGAGACAGCCATAAAAATGATGTGTGGAGATTAATTTCACAAGCGAGGAGGAGGCAGAGGAGAGGAAAATGAGAAGAGTCCTAAATTTTATAAACTGCCCCTTTAAAATCACAGAGGTGGTCATTAAAAACATCAAATACCAAATAAAGGAGTCAGGTTAGCTGGCCGAAGTCTGCCAAGTAAATGTTGTTCCGTTATGATATTTCCACATGCCAAGGTGATAGCAAACTCCTGCAGAATTCTTAAACAAATACAGTTGCATTGAAAATAGGTCACTGCTCTGTCACGGCCTTGATAGTCAGCAGAGTGTCTGAGCCCCGTGAAAATATATCAGATCAGGCTCAACCACCCAAAAAAACAATCATATCAAGCCTGAAAATGTAGCCGAGTGCAGATGTGCATAAACATGTATAATTCTGCATAGAGTGGATTTTATGTAAGACCGTTAACCTCCATAAGAAATATATAGAAGCCATTTGAACAGCTTAACCCCTTGACGCCTATTGATGCAAATTCGCATCAAACCCCCCCACCCCCACTCCAGAATGCAACCAAAATACTATCTACTTAAATGAAAAAAGGAAAATCAAAAAAAAAATTTCCACAATTGGAAATCGAATCAGGCGTTGAGGGGTTAAATGTGATTTTACGTTTTTAATGGAGAATGGACAACAATTTAAAATAAATATAAACTTTTAGTAAATGTTTGTAAACATGGCCATGTGACCTGATGGATGTTGTTTTTTTAACCCATAAAGACCCAAACAGCCACTGACGATTAAAACTGTCTACTGATCTAAAATATTTCATAAATTCTGAATCAGTTATCCTATCAATACATGTCAATAATTAGTGTAAAATGCAGTTTGCCATCTTTTCATGATCATTAGATATGACCCATTTGGACGTTCAGAGGCTCTGCAGTTACCATGGAAACAGCATCAACTTCTACGACATTGATTCACCAGTAAAACCCATGGAGTTTAATCAATGACAGTGGATGGAGACACTTGTTTTTATGTTCTGTTAATGATAGATTTTGCTGAAAAAGTCGTGTTTTCCTCAGTTTTATCTGTTTTTTGTGTGTGTGTTTTTTTTTTTTTTTATATATATAAAAACTATAAACTTCAATCTGAGCTTTTAGAAACATCCAGATAATTAGTAAATTAAATATAGGAAAACACATGACATTCACTGAAAAAAAAAACTACAAGGTTAAAGGTTATTTCATTTATATCTATCTATATATATATATATATACAGTATACAGCATGGATAAGTAAAAAGACCAAATAAATAAAGACAAGATGCAATAAAACACAATAAAAACCTCAAGAAGATAAAAACTCTGGGATAAAAACCAGGATAAGAATAGAATTCACAAATTAGAAGTCACAAGAATAATAAACAGAGCTAAGAAAAACAACTAAATAAGTGAGTAAAGTGCATTATCACTATTTCTTATTGAGCTCAGTGATGGCGACAGGAACTAAGCTGGTTTTACAACGTTGTGTCTTACACCTTGGGACTAAAAACTACAGAAGACAATGTTGTAATAAATGGTGATAAGTCAATTAACAAAAGTTGAATATATATAGAAAAAACAGTGGAAGAGCCACAGAAGTAGCACTGGGTCTTTATGGGCTAATAACATTAAAGGTTTAGTGTAAGAGACACAATACGGTGTGACAGAGGTGAAGCTGGTCGACGAGAACACCATCACCCCTGCAGAGTGAACACCTCTATTAGCAGCATTTTTGGCATTTCTGCTTCATCAGAGCAAGGACCACCAGCTACCGTCAGACACCATTTTTAGTATCAGCTTCACCAAGGTTCCCAGTGGCCTAGATTGACACGAAATGGGTTAGGAATCTAGAATCATCACTGTGTTAATAGATAAGTGTGTCATCATGTGGTAATGTGAGCAAAGATAGAAGGACATTTTCACAAACAATGGAGGATCGAGCCCAAATTTAGTCTGAACAAGTATATTCCCACCTGAAAAATATCTTAAAGGGGTGAGATTTTTGCTTTTTTTAAATAGAATTATGCATTTTACATGTCCCTGTGCTCTACATGAACTGTAAATGCTCTGCTTGGGTCTGAATTCTTCATTAATTCAGCTCCACAGGTCCATCTTCAACACTATTTCTGAGTAATGACACAAAAATGGTAGTTTTCAGCGCTGGCCCTTTAAATGCACATGACTCCACCCCCTTCCGGGTTATTGACCGTGCTGCTCTGTTCCATTCAGCCACTTGTGTTCATTAATACAACCAACAACTAAACATTTTATGTAATGGACTCCGAGTTTGGACATATTTCCTGCTTTTGCTACAACCACTGCAGCTGATAAACAGTTCTGACATACACAGAGGAATGTTTATCAGAAGTCTTGACCTTATATGTACTGTTACGCTCAGTCAAGGGGTTACCAAGAAGCACACATGACATGAGACTCCTCTCCTTCCATGTCCCTTAAAGGAATAAGACACCCAAACATGAAATTAAATCAGTCTCAGTCACCCCCAGAGTTACAACAGTGAAAGAAAAAAAAATCCGTCCAGGCATTGTCCTGCTTTAGGAGCAGCACTTTTAGCTTTAGCTTAGCGCAGTTGCTGTAAACCAATGGTGTCAGTTAGCATGTCCTCCAAAA
>JAQQZY010000023.1:25111096-25128077 GCA_030068375.1 Ostorhinchus rueppellii
TATAGCCTTTTTTGTATCAGTTAAAGGAAAAAAAAAATCATGTTTGATCAGATACGAGAAAACTGTGTATGCAGTGTTGCTACATTCTGCACATTTTTGCACCATTACACCCCTCTAGTGCTTGTTCAGCATTAGTGTATGGAATGAACGATGCAACAAGCAGCTCAGTGTCTTGCACTTCTTACACTTGAATGTTAAACTTGGTTTCATTTAAGTTCATTCTTCCCTCTGACTTTCAACTAGGCCACAGAATTAGGACAGACAATAAATGAGAATGTTATCAAACCTACCCAAGAAAAGGTAACATTGATGTTTGAAGTTGTATGGTGGTGGGATGCAGCCATGTAGAAAACTAAACAGCTTCAGATGTGAATGTGCTATTTTCTTCACTGCTTGTCTTGTCCCTGCTTGTCTGTCTGCTTTATGTCGGCTTTATAGCTTCTAAGCACAGTTGCTAATGGATAATGTTTGTATTTCTCAGTCAGTGGTCCACTTACTGATACACAGCAGTATAAAGCTGTGAAAAGTATCTAATAGGAAAAGAACTGGTATGAATCTGTACCAGTTCCAATCTGCACTTGACATTACATTAACAACCTATGAGGAGCCAGAAACACAAATTTGCTACCTTTTCTTCTGCTTGAAACTTAATTGTGTCACGCCATGATTTATAGTAGAAGTACCTGTTTCCTCTAGTTCAAATCACCTTGGTTATTGGAAAAAAAATAATGGCAAGATCCTAAAAATATATTCACTTTCAAAATATGATTTTGACCAAATTCATTTTCCTCTTTTTTTTTTTTTTTTTTTGGCAAGGAATGTCAATAAAAGTGCATTAGATGGCTGAGTATCCTTCAAATATATGACACATGGGGCTATTCACTTGACAGTAAGTGGGCAGTGGCTTTGTAGATTCAGTGTGTTTGAGCTCTCTCATTTAAACAAGCTTTTGTGTATGAATCAAATATTGTGTAAATCTTTCTGAAGTTACGGTGAGTGTTTTCCACACAGACGCTTCCACATAATTGCTTTAATTTTTTCTTACTGTCAAATGAGCAGCTCCTGAATGTGATCAACAAGTCCTGGCTCTTAAGTATAGATGTAAAAAAAAAAAAAAAAAAAAAGCAGTTTACTTTCTATTCTTTAGAAAACATTATCATGGTTTCACTATAATTTTCAAGCTTAGAGAAATGCTAGTGACTGAGAAAGACTGGTGTTAAAATTTGCTTTTATTTTCCACTGTACAGTTTGCATCAGTTACTAAAATTGTTCTCTTTTTGTCCTTTTATAACAAATTTATGCTCCTTGTGACAAAACCAACATTGTATTTACTCAGTGTTATTCTTATGTTTATGATAATTGCTATTGCCAAGTAAGATAATAAGAAATAAATAATCACTTTTAGCATAATCAGAGAAAACTTGCTTGTTCTGTTTTGTAAGATATCACTTTGATGACGATGTTTGTATTAGTTTTTAATATTAATTTGGCTCATCCAGGTGAAAGATGGCAAATTGCTAGATGAAATGGCAGTCAGCTTCACTGGGCTGGCAAACAAGGTAGGATGGGCAGACTTCTGCCATGTGCACAGGCGCAAAAGCAGTCTCCTGAGCGAGGGAAACTCTTGTCCCACTAGACCAACATTTTTAGTTTGCATCTAAAATCTGCAGCTGTAGTCTATCTCTCAATATCCATCCCCTAAAAAGGAGACTGGTTTTGCTTCATTGTAAATGTTTTAATAATACTCATTGAATTTTATCTCCTGTTCTTCTTGCTGCCATTTATTCTGGTGGTGAGTATTGTGTAGACAAGTTTATTGTTACTGCCACTTCTACTGTTAAAACTAAGATTGTGGACTGAATGCTTCATACCTTAAATGTATTCTTTATGACTTTTTTCAGATGTTTTCTGATGAGTAAGGATATTATGTATTGTATTAGTACTTTGTGTTTTATGATACTGATGAGAATTTGATGCGTTAAATGCAACTTAATTTGTTGCTTGAACATTCTCTACTCTTTAGGTTCAGGGAGCTGGTGCCAAATTGACTAATATCTTCTCTGGAAAACCAGAAGATGGGTAATAACATCTTCATCCAGTTAAAGTTCCATATTTGAACTGTGTACGTGGGTTTATTCAAACATTATTGTTTTAACTGTTTTTAGTTCTGCTGGAGAAAGCTACCAGAACATGGATAGCACTGAGGGATATCAAGGCAGTTCTAGCCAGCCTGTTGGAAAAGACTTTTGGGAAACCTTTGGCAGCAACACCTCCTTAAAAGCCAAGAAATCTCCCAGCAGTGACAGCTGGACCATCGCAGATAATTCTGCTAAGAAGAGCTCTGACAGTTGGGACAATTGGGGCTCCGAGGCAGCATCCAACAACAAACACAGCACAGAGGAGAGCTGGGAGGCCTGGGACAACAACTGGGAGAATGCAGATGGCAAGGGGAAGAAGAGTCCCTCAAAGCCTGCTGAAGAATCCTGGGACAACGCAGACTGGTAGTCACCTCACAAATGTACAACTCCTCACCCGGTGTGGTTTATTCCTTTCTCTCTCCCTCATCTCATCATCTCACTGGCACTTTCAGGGAAAGAGCTGCGTCAGCTTAGATCCTGTCAACCGAAACAAATGATATTTATAATAACACCCCAAGAAACGATGATGGAATGAAGCCTAGGGTTAGTTAAATATTGAATTAACAACCTTACAAATTCATGACTGCATTGGGTTGTATTTTACTGTAAATTAACTTAATTTCAGGGAGTAAATATAAATATGTGCAGATGTTGGTCAGATTTTACTGCCTGAGCCCCCTGATATATATAATGTATTGTTAATGGTGAATGAGTCCATCCTCATTGTGTATCATGGGTTTACTGATACTGGTATTCATTCTACCACATAAAAATGATGCATGGCCCACAAAATCTGACATTGTAAATATGAATATGAAAGAATCATTGTAAATATGGTATGGATGACTAAACACTAATTACATCCTTTTTCTGTGTTCAATCAAATTGACTTTGACCCAAGACCTTTGCTGCATTGATCTATTAAACTGAACTTAAAAAGCATTTGTGGCACGTTAAACTGCAGAATTACAGTAACAAATAAGAAATTTACTATCATTACTCAAAATAGTTGCTGTTTTTATTTTACATGAAATAACTGGAGTATTTCGTTACAATTGATTACTTTATCGTTTATTATTATTATTATTATAATTATTAATAATAAAAATCAAAGTGTTTAAAAATCAACAGGGAAGTGCTAAACAGTGCTTTATGTTATGAAGCTTAAACACCAATAATGCTGAATGCTTAATTATAACCTGCCCTAAAATTGTTTGTATAACCCCTTTTGATATGAGACCATAGGGCTAATGCCTGAACCACACTGGTGTCATGCACTAAAGCTGACTTTAAACTTTATTAGTCTTTGTCAGCCAGCTGATCATGAATGGTATATTTATCTCCATTTTTAGGTTTCGTCTTTATTCACTCTTGGTAACAATAGCAACTAAAGATCAGTGTGTTACTTTCAAACATTTATGTTTTTTTCAGCAGCATCAAAATTATATCAACATTTTTTATATGCAACTTCTGTAACCATATTACTTTGAGACGATATTTTGTAAATTGTGACATTGTACTTTTTTTTTTCAGTGAAAATCAGAATCATTTAATTAAAATGAATGGCTCTCATTGGATTTTAATCTACTGATGGAGAGAAGGGAAATGAATTAGTATTTATTACTATTCCATTTACTTTTTAGATTTGATGCAGGAAGATGAATTTATATGAAGTGCGGGTCAACTTTTCGAATGCATACAGACACTTAACTCATGTAAAGCAATGTTAGGATGAGAAACAGTGAGAAATGGCTCATATATGATGGTAGTGTGTCAGATTTTGGTATATCAGTGGTTTGTAAGAACTAATGACTGGATTTTTATCAACATGGTGTAAAATTTACATGTGTCAAACCATGTTCTTCAGCTGTTTCAGTTTTCACTGCACTGTATTATCATTTGGTGGCACAGATGTCTTGGTTGAGAATTAACATCTAAACTGTACAGTAATAATAAAGAGACTCTTAGGATAGATGATCATTATTCTCAGATGCTGGGTTGTTCATCACAGATGCTAGTCTTTAACGGAGAACATAATGTTTAATTAAATACATAGGATTGCAAATTTTAACAAGTTATCCACATTTTAACAAAAGCATCAGTGCGGCATTTCTTTATGTGGCCTTAAATTCCCTCTGAAGGCAAGTGTGGTAACTTCACCATACTGTAAACAACTGCCAAGTTTAGTTTATTTTTATATGCAATAATACATGAATTTTTCATTAATGATACTAACCATATATTAAAGTAAATGTATGGACTGGCTCTAGCAGAGTCTAGGTTTGACTTTAGTAAAGTTTTACAATTCATGCTTAAATTTAGGATTAACATCTGAAATATTACCATGCTAGGTAAACATCTAATTCCTCAATTAGATGGTGGCCACTAGTTGGTAATCACCTGCTTTCAGAGCAGCTGCTAGTGCAATACATTTGCTGGATTGTTTGTTAAAATGATAACATTATACTGTGCCACAGTTGATGCCTCTCAATGGGCCTTTCAGTTTGTTGAAATTGTCATCACAGGTTTAAACTAGTTAAAGATATTGTTTGTAAATGATCCTGGGGACTTCATTCCATTCCCATTTCCTACCTCTAAGACATGTTCAGTTTACCGTATCCTGAAGGTTACCTAGTAGTGAACGGTTTTGTTTTATCACTCATTCTTTTGATGTACAAGTTGATACTATTTGCTTGATTTTCCATAGCTCATTTTTCTTTCAGAGAAGGTGAAGCAAAACTTGGATCTCCATTGTTGGTGTATTTTCAGAGACAACAGTGTTGTATAAAACGATCACTCCTGGAGCATTTGTGTGGCTGAATCACTACAGTCATATGTTCATGTACAATATGGTCATGTGTTAAAGCCTTAATGAGCTGTGTTTGCGTTCTGTTCATACTGATGTCAATTTGCTTGTGTGTCTCTGATGCAGTGAGGTGTAAATGTCAGAAAATGATCATAATGTCAAAGACATGTTGTTACCCTAAAGCTTGTTGAAGCTTTATTGTGACAGCTGTGTTTTTCTTGTTAAATTTCTTAGTGGCATGACGGTTAAATGCCAGGAAATGACTGAGCAGCTTTGTGATATCACAGTTTCAAAGGGAAATATGTGAACAGTCACTGAACACCGTGGCTTTCCCATTGGTAAATGTCTGGTCGGGTTACTGGTACATTTGATTCATGGATACTTTGCAGAATGTTTTTAAAATGAATGCATCCAAGAGGTCTTGATAGAAGGCAATGTTAATTTTTCCCCACATAATTGAACGTTTGAGATTGGGTTTGTCAGTGTTTGTAAAGCTATAATGTCATAAATACTATTTTTGATGTCATGCATGAGATGTAATGTGGAGCTAAATACATTCAGCAGTTCTTAATTTACTGTGAATTTATGTCCAGTTGTCTGCTTGCCCCTTCAATTTTCACCAGCAGACACCCCCGAGGTGCACCAGTGTTACTTTCTCAGTTGAGGCTGTGGATATTTCTCGTGTACACATGGTTTCTGTGTAAAATAAAACTGTATTGTGCCGTGAATGTAATGTTATTTCCCTTAAAATTGGCAAAGAGTTTGTGTGTCATCAACCATTTTGAGTACAGAATCATACAGAATTTGTTTGGAAATGGTTCATTTGATTTTCCAACCAAGTCCACACCTTGCAGCAGTTTTCCCAACTAGGGAAGAGACCGAGTCAGTGATTTAACTTGATGACAAGGCTGTTAGTTTTAATATATAATAAGCTTCAGAAAAGAGTCATAGAGATGCTCTATGCTTCTGTGCTTAGATGCATAAATAAGGTACATGGAAAAAAAACAACTTTTTTTTTCCCCCCATTGTGGAAAGTCAGATGCAATCCTACCAAACTATATTTCCCTAAATTTAGATGAGCACTGATCCAACTCTTCACACTGATAAAGATAAATAAGGATATATGGTAACCTTAGATGTTTTTTTCCCTTTCAAAATTGTGCAGAAAAACTGGTGTGTCTATGTAAATCTATATTAGCCTGTATATGCATGTATGGAAAAGTTGTATAATAGCAAATGACAATATTTCTGTGGCTCAAATTTGAATCAAGATTCAAAGTGTTTATTGTCATGTGTACAGCAAAGAAACAGGTTTCCCTGTACAATGAAAATCTTACTTTGCTGTCCACACTGAATGCCACAAGAGGAGAGTATAAAAATATAAACTACTATTACTAAGAGAAAATTATATATTTACATAATGTGCAACATCTGGTAATTGTGCAAATTGTCAGAGGTAAATGGCATACAGCATGTGTTAAACCGCCTGAGATAAGTGAGATGTTATTGTGCAAAATTGAGATAAACAGTACGAGCTGTCAGAGACAACAGTTTGATGTGATTAGCAGTATGATGTATAAGGTGCATAAGTGTCAGAGAGAACTGGTATGGTGTAAATAAATGTACATAAGGTGCATAAACAGTATAACAGTTGAAAGTGTGAACACTAAACAGTATGGCTATTGTAATCAAGATGCAAAAATTGGGGTTATGTTTGTTTATTCAGAACGAAACCATGCGCTTCTACAGTGAACCAGTTTGTAGAGAAATATTGTATTTGATAATTGTGGGGCCCAAGTAATATGTACTAATTAATAAGTACATGAACCTGTAAAGACTCAGTGGGACTTTTGTGCCAGTTCCCAAATGAATTTTTCTTTTGATTTAACCTTTCCTAAATGATTTAGCACCATTTATTATATTATCCTCTACAGTTTGCATTTTCAGTGAAATTTTTTTTTTCCTATATTTAATTCACTGATCATGTAGATGTTTGTCAAAGCTCAGATGCAAATTCAAAGGTTATATAAAAACAAAAAATGGAATAAAAGGTGACTTGTTCAGTCAAATCTATCATTAAGTGAACATAAAAACAAGTGTGTCCATTCACTGTCATTTATCAACCTCCATGGGTTTTACTGCTGAATCAGTGTTGTAGAAGATGACAGTGTTTTCATGTTCACTATGAAGTCTCTGAATGTCCAAATGGGTCGTACCTGAAGACCACGAAAAAATGACAAACTGCATTTAGTGGATTAGTGGATGAACAGTTATTAAACAGTTTATATTATTAGATGCTTTTGGTTGACAGTGAATGTTCGGGTCTTTTATATATAACTTAAGTTTAAAATGCTTTATAAATAAAGACATACAGTACAGGAAGAGGGACAGATATCCGTTATGCTCCTGAATGTCAGTTCCCTCCACACCCCCTCCCAAGGTCAACCTTTAAAACCTAGACAAACATCAAAGAAATATGGAAATTTCAACTAATAGTAAATTTAAAAAAAAAGTTAATAAGTAAATAATAGTAATTAAAGAGGAGAAGAGGAAAAAAACAAAAAAAAGTTTCAAAAATACATATCAATCTTCCAACTCTAAGGAAAGGTCCAATGAATATATGTATTTCAAAAATGGATCCCAAGTAGCATGAAATGATTTCATCGAACCTTTAAGTATGAACCTGAGTTTCTCGAGCTTAAGGTTATAGAGCACCTCATGCACAGTTATTTACATGTATTGATAGGATTAGTGGATGAACAGTTATTAAACAGTTTAAATTATTAGATGCTTTTGGTTAACAGTGAATGTCTTTATGGGTTAACTAAGCACTCATTGTGTAATTACAGCGTATTAAAATGACACCAAGAAAATCCGGGATTGTGATTCAGTAAATAATTGAATAATAACATACATTTACAGCAGCCTTTGTAGACCTTATTATGAAGATGTCAGTGAGGAGCCTGAACCATTTACAGACTGACATTTACATTGTGTCCCGCCCACAAGGCGTGGAATAGTGTCTCCTTCCAAAACTATTTCACCGGGGAGAGAGGAGATACTGAGAGCATCATCGATGGCCCAGCTACATGGTGAGTAACTAACACTAAACCGACATTATCAGTCCAGTGAATGTTAAATCATAAAGCCGTTGAAAGTGAAGGCGGTGAGCATCATGAGGACAGCCGCCGACACACAGGCTGCATCATGACTGCAATGGAGGAGCAGACACCGAATAACATTAGCCGCCTTTAGACGAATAACGCTGCTACTGACTAGAATAACGAGTGAGTGTGCCGTTAACCGGGAAACGGAGGACTGCTGGAGTTGATGTCGTCGGTGTCAGCCCCTTGTTAATACTGTTATCGACATTATCCTTAGCTGTGATTGATTTCGAGCACAAGGTTGAACATAGAGCCGATGCTGCATCAGTGTATGAGCCTCCTCAGCCGTGTGATCGACCCCTGTTATCAGGCCTTAAACCCTTTGTTAACTTAAACTAAGGTTAGTGTAGATAGTCTAGTTATGGTGACTGTAATATGACGGAATGCTAATGTTTGGTAATGATGATAGCTGGTCAGTCACATCACGCCAAAGATGCGAGGTGATAGCTTATTTATCAGCTTCATGCTTAAAGCCCGTAATTTTATGTAAATTCATTTTTATTTTTTTTTTTACTATGGAGGAGGTTAAGAAAATTTGTTGTTTTCTCTACCAATGCAACAGTCATCTTTTATTAAGTATCTTTCAGCCAGAGGAGGCGCCACTCCGCATATTCAACTAGCCAACTAGCGTTAGCCATCCTAAAAGTTGAGGCTTTGACAGCAGGGAGTGCATCTTTTATTTCGACCGGTATAAGCCAGAGCCGCAAACTACACTGTAAGAGAGAAATATATCGTCTGAAACATTGGTGTACGGGTAAAAAGTACGTGTTAGAAAGCAGGAGTGGCTATAATAATGTGTAAAATGAAGCACACACTGTGGTGTTTCTTTGAGGCTGTAGCTCCTTAGCAGTTGTTGCTACGTTACCGCCACAGCGCGTGCAGCCTAAAGACCCTCTTTAATGCATGCGCACAAATACGCCAACTGGTGTCTGCGAAAAGCTCCCAGTGCACGGACCTGCACCAGCTATGTGCAACACATGTCAGTTGACCGGGATATACATCAAATAAAACAAATGCAGGCTGTCATCACATACACTGGTCATCACTACATCTTTATTAAACTCTGCGACAAGGCCAAAATTGTCCCTATGATAAACATTTCCCATCTGTTGATATCAATAGTTATCACAATACATGTCAAAACATTATTTCTTTCCAGTTTAAAAACAGATTATATTGTCCAGAATGAGAGCTGGGAAAATCAGACTTAAATTGTTTGTAAAAGACTTAAAAAGACAAGAAAAACATGACAAAAGATGAACCATGATAAAAACCAAAACCATTGTATAACCACTTTCGAGCAATTTTTCAAAAAGAAAGTCTCACTTCTCTTATTTCATCTTGTTAAATTTGCCTATTTTCTTGTATCTTTCATCCTCCATGACAGTAATCTCACTGCATTCGTGTATATTTATAGTTTGTTGAGTACATTTTTTTTAAATTATTGTTTTTTTAGTTTTAGACATGTTGTTTTAGTCTTGAGTATTATTTTGTGTTTTATGTAAGTTTTGGTATTGCTGGCTATCTTGTGTAACCCTCTGGCGCTGCCGTCTTGGCCAAAGATGCTCTTGCAAGAGATTTTTAATCTCAGTGAGTCATTTATTCCAGTTAAATTCCAAAAAAAGTTATTTATGTGTTGGGGACAAATACATGGTACACAGATAAACTGAGAACAACAATCCCATGTGTCATAGTATTTGTAGTGGATGCTAATTTGCAAAACTCCTCCAAGAAGGGCTTTTACAGAATCAAAAAGTAAAATGTTAAGTCAGTATGACCTGAATACATTTTCTATGGGGATGCAGCACAATATTATAATTTTCATTAAAACAGATTACAACAGGACACCAAGAATACACATTTAGAACACATTGCATTTAAAATTAGACATGGGAACAGTTTTGTTGCTAAATTAACTGGGATTTAGTGCCTCTCGAAGGTGGTGAAGTTTGTAGCAGATTCAACATCGTGAGGCGGTGAGTTCAGCTCCATTCACAGAGAGTGATGTCTGAACAAAAGATGTTTTACAGAAAGGGACTTTGTGTTTGCCACACGAATCTGCTCTGATGGATCTGCTGCAGCTTTGCAGTTTATTTATGTATTGACAAAGCAGCTGTGGAGCAAACAAGACATTTGGGGCTTTGGAAAATACTTTGTAGAATCTTCATTTTTAATCAAGAAAATAACTCGACACAGTGAGCCACAGTGACAACAAATCTTAATGTGGCAGCCCTAAAAATATTAAATATGCAGTAAGAGTGGAACAGTGTAAAAGGAAAGCAAGACAAAACCACATCTGTAGCCTTGGTTTTGTCATTTAATGCTTTCTTTCACAACATTAAATCTAAATAAAGAATATGTGCATGTGGGATGTTATTTAATGAGATAAAAATGATGTAAAGGTGCTTGTTTGCAGTTTAAAACTTAACATTCAGGACATGTCTTAAACAGCAAAACATTCAAAACAATTGGAGGGATAAAATGTCTGTTGTACAGTCACATGTGCATGAATAAAATTAAGTAAAATAACAAAAAAATTAAAACCAGGGAAGCGTTTCACTTGAAAGGGTAAACAAAATAAAGCCTAAAGACAAGAATGTTGTTATAAACATAATTAACATTCCATAAAAAATTATCATAATAATTGTTTAATGCCCGTGTTCTAAGAAAACACATTCATAGCAAACATTTTTTACATACACAAACAAAAGTACTTGGGCTCTGTAATGAAGCAGTGCCATTATCATTTTTTCACCTATGCTTTTCTGCTGTAACAAAAATTTCTAGTGTGAAAAAGCCAATAACTGTAGAACATTTAATGTACAGTTTTTGGTTAATTATTGGTATTGACAAATGCAAAATAGCTTTAGGTCTCTGTGGCAAGTATTCCTCCTATTTTATAAGTACAAGAACAAACTTTTCAATAGGGAAGGCTCACAGATCACACTGTGCTCAGAGATATGGAGGCGGTGCAGCCTAACTATGAGATGGGAGAGTTGTGGGCTGAATTCAGTTGGCTGTTTTCACTCATTCTCACTCATCATTTGCAAAATCAACCTTGAATTTGTTGTGGTTGATGTTAATCATATGATTATTACCTACCCTTCCACCTAAACTCCCTTTCTGTGCATCATGTGAATTTAGGGCAGTGATCTTATGCACTAAAGATGCATTAATATGCATAAAGTGCTGCTTTCTAAAGACTCATTATGAAGAGCAAGGATCTACTACTGATTGATTGATTGATTGATTCACTCACTAGGGTTGGGGTGCTGGAGCCTAACCCAGCTACCTATAGGTGAAAGCAGGGTGCACCCTGGGCAATCACCAGTTCATCAATAACTTAATGGGTTTTTCCTTATTCCAGACATTTTGAGGTTTTTCTTAAGAAATGAAGACATAAAGAAACTATTAACGTTACCAGTTCATCAAGGATCTACTATGATGGACAAATTCTGTCATCTCAAAAAACATAAACATAGATTGAAGAACACCTCATTTTTAGTTTCTGACTGATCACAGAAGTACTGTCAGATGTCAAAGCCTTTGCTGATGTAAACTAGTGGGCAATTGTATTTATGGGATTGGATAAAGTTCTTTAAAAGGGATACTGCTGCTCTTAATGAATGAATAGCGATATTTTTTTTTTTTTTTTTTTGGAATTCAGATTATATGCTGGTGTAAAATGGTTTGCTTTCACTGATACGATTTGCTATACAATTTGCTAATGATTAAGGTTTGCAGCTGTGAGTGTTTTGTGTCCTGAAAGCACCCTGAATGGAAACAGTCCTTTGTGGAACAGTAGTGCCTTTTTCTTTTTCACCACCTTTTCCCAAAGATCAGTGACTGTTAGTCAGCTTTTTACTTTCCCTTCAAGTCAGAGCAGACACAGATCACTCTCTGTTCCCTGCTGTATTCTTCTTGCTGTTATGTTTCAAAGCAGTTTTTGCAGATTGCTCCAAGTACAGTAGTGGAAAAAAGTTTTCAGACACCCTTATAATTTCACACAATCATAAATAATATTATGAAATATTTGTGGAAAAATCCTTTTTGTGTTTCAAAAGGTGTAGCTATATCAGACAAACACAAACAAATGCAAGTGATTTTTGTTATTGTCTGACTAGAGACTAAAGTATTTTGATGGTTGTCGTGTTTCCATTAATTTCCTTATGAAACTGTTTTGTTTGATAATGGATCCAAAACTTTTTTTTTACTCTAACATTGCTACTACTACTTTTACTTTAACATTACAGTTCAGAAGTCAGACCAGCAGATTACAGACTTGTATTAATTCTTCATAATTATTTCATTTGGAGCAGCCACAACATATTACATAAGCTCTGCAAGATGACCTATGTTAATAATTAATATTACTAGCCTAACCCATAGCCTATATGCTATACTCTGTATATGCTGTTCTTTCAGATAAACAGGCTGCATAAAATTATTTCTGACAGTGACTGTTTTTTTAAGACTCAATCTGTGTGATCCATCTGGAAAGTATATAAGTCAAATCCAAATTAGGATCACTCACCATCTAAGATCCTGAGATCATCCAGCCTGAAGTTGACGGATCAGTTCAATGATATGATAATGTAATAAGCTAGTGTTATCCACTAGTGGCAGTCAGGCCAAACTATATCAGTCAAGCACCACTTGAAAGATGACAAGTCCCAATATCAAACTGCATGTTTTATTCTTCCACATTTAACTCAGTCAAGGCTTACAGATAGATTGTTAGGAGGGTTTTGTAGGTTTTGTGGCACAAGTGGACTATGGCGTATGTACTGACAACAGTGTGAAAACTTGTGAGATAACACCATACAGCAGTCAAGTCCAGTTGGCAGGAGGTGTGTGTGTGCTTGTGTGTGTGGGTGGTTTTGCCAAGTTTATTGATCAGTTCACTGACAGATTCAGTTCAGGGCAGAGAAAATGCAGGGATGCCAAGCACAGAGCTTGAATGAAAACAAAGTTTTTGACTGATGTGACCAAAGTGTGGGTTTCTGTGTTCACAGGGGAGCTGACACATTGGTTTGTACAGCAGAGCTGTGAGACTGATTGACCCCTTCAATACTTCTCCATTAGGTGATGCATGAAGTAAAATGAACATCTAAAATTAACTCAGACACTGTAAAAGCTTTGTAAAAATGTTTTCTCTGTTCAAAAGTGATGAACCCTTTTTTATTCTTCTGCAGGTGCTACAATAAGACAGCCATGCCACCTCCAGCTGATATTGTGAAGGTGGCTATTGAATGGCCTGGTGCTAATGCTCAGCTGATAGAAATGGACCAGGTCTGTTCATATGTCTCATTAAATCCATTTCCATTTTTCCTCTAAACACTCCTTACTAGCTAGGTTGCCAAAGGACAGAATGACTCACTGCGCCAATCTGTTATGAATGTAGAAGGCATCAGGAATACATGTAAAGGTTGTAAATTAGCCTTCATAGAAAGTAAATGTCTGTTCTTGTTAAAGTAAATGTGTTCCCATCAACCTTTTAAGAGAATTTTCAGTATGCACATCGAAGTGGAGTGGAAACACTGATAATTCAGAAAAGGGTTCAAATATCACAAATTGGTTTTTGAAGTTTTTTTAAAAAATTATCTCTAAATGGGATAAAGTGCATTAGAAATAGGAAGAGAACATACAATGTGTTTGGACTAATGTAAGGATGCTCTCTGTAAAAGGAAGAGACAGTAATGTAAGCTGTACAGTCTGTCCGTTGTGCTCTGTTACCAGGTTTCCATCATGTTTGTCAAGGGTGACATGTTGGGTGGGTGCTCTGGTAGCTGTGGGCTGTCTAAGGCTCTGCTCACAGGCCTGATATGTGTCATTCCTCATCACTTTGTACACATTTTCTGTTTTACTAATACATCAAAAAAAGGCATGAAAGGATTCTCAAAACTCGTAAAGGTACTTGTTTATTAATGGCATCTATGTTAGTTTTAATATTCCTTATAGGGGTTTGTGTTGCTTATTCATTTACAGTAGATTATACGTTTTTGGCTGATTTTTTTTTTCTTTTTTTTACAGAAAAGACCTTTGTCCTCAATAATACGTGAAGTATGTGATGGGTAAGCATCACTTCTACACTAATGATTTGATTGACTGATTATTGTTGAATATACACTTGCAACTGTGATTGATTTGTTGTTTTGTGTTTACTGTAAGGATAACAATGTAGTTTATCTTTCATATGAACGATGTGCTGTGTTTTTGTAACTGTAGTGTATATGCCTATGTGGGGTTAACCTCATTTGGAATAGCCAGTACTTACACTGGTGTTAATGGGAATTATAGGAAAGTAAGTAATGAAGAACAAAAGAATAATAAGAATAACATTTTTGCACTGTACATTTTCTGTATATATGTAACTTTTTTTTTTTCAAAGACACAAGTGAAAGTTTAAATGCTTCACTGTGGGCAGAGATCAGATAGTCAATACCTTACAAAATCATTCCTCCTTTGAGTTTTTTCTTTCATTTTTCTTAAAACCTTAGTATTTGAGCTTCACTGTTGTTGCTACTGTCTTTTTTTACTTTGCAAATTCCACTGCACTCTTATCTCTTAGTTCTGCTGTTTCTACCCACTAGCTCCATTTTTCCTTTTAAAACAGAAAATTCTTTGCACTTTACTGTTAACACCCACAGAATTCTCCTCCACAATCTCTCACTTTGCCACTCGTGTAAATACAACTGCTAGAGGGAACAATCTGACTTTCAGCAACCTTTTGTTCATGCGTACCACAGTATTCTACATTCTACATTAAACCGATTCTCCAGATCCCGCTAAAGCACAAGTTTACCTTATGTTCTGCCATGGTTGTTAACTTTTAAGAAACATAATGAGTTTTGCTTTTTCTCTGTTTCCATCCTCAGCTGGTCTTTGTCTGGCTCAGAGCAGTTTGCCCTGCGTTATGCTGATGGGCCTCAGCTTTATATCACTGAGCAGGTGAGTCTCACTGCTCCTTGGTTGTGTCTTAGTTGCATTTGTAGTGGTTCTGAACTGCCTTTCTGTGTTATGTTTTAGTCTCGTGGGGATATCAAGAATGGGACTATTCTTCGTCTAGCAATTTCTCCTGTAAGTCCTGTTTGTTTTAAATTAATCTATAAGACGTAATGAGCGTTGTGTACAATGATTCACTGATATACACATGATGTACTTAGGAATCTCCCCCGTTCTAATTCCTTTGTAGTGAACCACTTTATCACACAACCCTAATGTGAATAGCTTCATCTTTTTTATACCGGTATCTTAGTCCATGAATGTCACAAAAACATAAAATAAATCTACTGGTCTCGTGCCTCGACTATGATGTGACTTATATATGCACATCAGTGGGGGAGCACTGCTTGAAAGACTAAGAGGACGCTAATGTGATTTAGTTGATATCAGCAGCCTCCAACTCAAGCCACTAATAATCTATGGTAATATATTCTTCCTAATCCCACTCTGCTTCCTCACACCACGGCGCCTAAAATGCCACCCAGCTCACATGGGCGTGCTTTAAAGAGTAAAAATCACATTTACTGCAGATAGGGTAGACATTGTTTTGGTATCTCATCATTGTTGATTAAAGTGACTTAGAGACTGCTTTTTTCAGTTTGTTTAAAGGATGTGTTATTTTGTGATAATGGATATAAAAGTTAAACAGGACACAAACCTAAAAATTCCCAACACTGGGAAACATACCTTCAGTGAACTTTTTAAATTGGGAGACCTTTCAGTTCTGCTTGTTGGTTTGCTTTTAGACCAGTAACAATCCTGTATGTCCAGTTTACAGCAAAAAAAGAAAACAACAGACTTTTCCTGAGTGCCATTTTCTTGAGTGGTTGTGAGGTGAACTGTATTTCTCTTGTCATGGCTGACAGGGTCGTGCTGCACGTCAGCTCCTGGAGAGAATCCAGTCACATGGCATCGATGCTCGTCTGGAGGCTCTAAAAGAGCTGGCCAAGCTGTCTGCGGACCCAACCTTTGCCGCAGAGTTCATCAATATGGAGGGAATTGGAACATTGGCTCGTCTTGTTGAAAGTGGCACACAGTAGGCACATTTTGGTTTTTCTGACAGATGGTTTTGAACATTGATCATAGTGTGGAATATTCTCTCTGTAGAGGCACCAACTTGTAAGCCAGGCTCTGCTTCCATTTATTGTCAGAGATGGTATTAACTATGCTTTTGCTCAGAATCTGCCTTTTGATATTTATGTTGTTATTTCTATGGACCAAATGGTCAAATGGTGTGAAAAAGGCTCTACTAACTGTAATTTGCTCCGCTCAGCTTTGGAGAAATGCTGGCCTTTACTCTCACTGCCTTTCTGGAGCTGATGGATCATGGCATTGTGTCCTGGGACCTTATCTCCCTCTCCTTCATCAAACAGGTACCTCCAACACAAGAATAACTTATTTCACTGCACCTCTCTGGAAAAAAAATCTGATGTTTTGGATTTCAATATCAGCGTTTTCTACTTCATATACATCTATGTAATTACTTGACCTTCCTCTTTTCCTTTCCTTCATACCGGAAATAAGTGGGTGATGTTGCCTAGCAACTCCTCTTATTATTTAGAGCTCCTTCAGTGTATATGTGACTAGTTTTCTACTGAAAATTTTAGTTTGGCCTTGACAGTCACTCATGGGTAACTTACCGAGCTGTCTCTGTTGTACCTTTTCATTTATAAAGAAGAACAGTTTCTACTGAAATACTTTGAAGTGAAACTCTTGCAACGTCTGCTGATTATTGGCTTTAACTTCGAAGGATTCTGATACTAGTTTTCAGTAGCCTGGTAAGCCTGACTGTGATATGAATACATAGTCTGGACACGATCCATAGACTGAGCTTAAGTGTACGGGTGGGATCAACGGCTGTCTTTCAA
>JAQQZY010000023.1:25128107-25148075 GCA_030068375.1 Ostorhinchus rueppellii
TTAATTTGTACCGGACCTGGCTGAGGCTCTATGGAGCCTGCCTAGACCAACGATTCAGGCAAAAAATATTTTTTGCCACTAGAGGTGGGCTAGCTTACTAGGCTAGGTTTTCAGTGCTTTAAAGTTCAAGTAGATTGAGTTATGTCTAAGATTGTTTTCCAGACTTTGATGTTGTGTTTTACTTCATTTTTTTCCTCTCCTTCTCTCGTCTGCTCATGTAGATTGCAGGCTATGTGAACCAGCCCATGGTGGACGTGTCCATCCTGCAGCGCTCTCTGGCCATCCTTGAGAGCATGGTGCTCAACAGCCACAGCCTGTACCATCGAGTGGCACAGGAAATCACCGTGGGACAGCTCATCGGGCACCTGCAAGTGTGAGCACACACACACGCACAGGGGCTTTCTGCGCTCTGATATGCACTAAAATGGGGTTATTCAGGAAAGAAAATGCTGTGAAATTTATGTTTTTTATGTTTATTGTCCTATTAATGGGTGAGCTCAGGATGGTTTAACTAATGCCAATCAGGAGTCTTATTGTTGTGTGTTCTCAAGAGTGTTAATGATAGTCTGCTTTCAGAAATTGGCTTTCAACCCTTCAGCCTTTCAACCTTTTTAAGGATTAAGCTGGTACTTTTCAAAATTTTCAGACAAAAAGGGATCTATTAAATCCAACACACTACATTTACATGCACGGTAGTATTTTGATTTCTGATTAAAATTGAGTACAAATATTATGCTTTTATATTCCAAAATAAATTTGTTGAATTAAAGCATGAAATCTGAAGTTGTTCTCGTTTTATCAGGATTCTATGGACATGTATGAAGTGGATTCATCATATGGGTCTTACTTGGGTTTCACTACTGTTTGCCTCATGTGGCCTCTTGTTTACAGTTAGTTTATGTGTTGTACTCACAAAGATGTCCCTATAAAAAAAATCAGAAAAGAAATACAAACTAAACAATACCATAAAAACATTACCATTACTCAAGCCAACTAGCCAGCAGCTTGTAACGCTGGTCTAGACATGGATAACTGAAAGAAAACTGCACATTGCTGATCGGAAGTAGAAGCAGTCCAACAAGTCTTCCATCAAGAAAAAAAAATTACCATTAAACTGCTTAATAGGAATATTGTCATTTTTGTTTATCTATTGTGCATGTAAATGTAGTTAATGCCCTCTTTGTGGCAATTTATTCCCATTGAAGATGCAAATGAGATCATAAAGAAGCACTGTAGTT
The DNA here is from genome assembly GCA_030068375.1 of Ostorhinchus rueppellii. Taxonomy (NCBI): domain Eukaryota; kingdom Metazoa; phylum Chordata; class Actinopteri; order Kurtiformes; family Apogonidae; genus Ostorhinchus; species Ostorhinchus rueppellii. The sequence continues at coordinate 25,129,346 of JAQQZY010000023.1, forward strand.
TTTCCAAATGTTACTCAAGCTTAAGGAAACTGCATTTTCAGGAGTGCTTTCAGCAGCACTATTACTGAATTTGTGAATTTTTAAAGCTGCAGGTGGATGTCTGCTGTGTTAACGCACAATGAACTACAGTGACTGTTCATGCCATTAAAGCTCATTGTCTGTTTTTTAGATTTGTTAACATACAAAATGAAAGATTTTTCCAAGCTAATGTCATTCTTTTAAACCATTTTAGCAAAATTTCAAAAATAACAGATGTAAACTGATGGCATGAAAGCATTTAGAAATTGCCTTGAGCTGCCCATAGAAATAAGAGTGATTAAGAACAAAAAGTATGGAAAATAATATTGTGGCTTAGATGTTGAGATGGGTTTGGAGATTTGTGGAGCATGATGCTTCTAACTGGTTGTTATGTTACTTGCTGTTCCTCCAGGTCAAACCAGGAAATTCAGACCTACGCCATTGCCCTCATCAATGCATTGTTCTTGAAGGCACCAGAGGACAGACGGCAGGTCAGTGAACAGCACGCAGCACCCTGAGCTGTAGTAGTTAAGACTCATTAGGTATAACAGAACACCTATAATGTACCATTCAGCCAAACAAAGTCTCTCAAACTTAGACTGACATTTATTCATAATAGCTGAAAGATTTTGTGTCTGTGGCTGAAGCAGCAGTAGGGTAGTTACTAGAGCTAATCTCATGAATAGATGTCTGTCTGCCAGCTGTCATGCTGTGGTTTCTGTGTGACATTTAGTACTGTAATGACACACGCACTCAAAATAGTACCTGGTTTCCTTTGAAGTTTTACACATTTGTTATGCTGATTTCAGAAGAGCGTAGTGATCCAGGCGAAACTGAAGGATGACTGTGTTGAAAAAATACAGGGCACAAATAAGATCTGACATGTATCAGATTTATTTTTACCCAAATGTCAACAAAAAGAGCTGTCTCCTGTGAAAGTCAAATTGGACTCAGTTCCAGTCAACTGTATATCACAGACTTTACAATGTGAGAGAGAGTGGGAGACAGTGTGATAAAAATAGTCTAAAATGAGGGTTGTGTAGAGAACTGAACAAATGTGATAAATCTAAATATATGTTATGCAAAATGTGGTATTAATGAAGGCTGACAGAAACAAGTGTCTTCATTTGCTGTCATAAAATGTCTCCTGTTGTCTTTCAGTTTAGTTGAACAGATGTACAAACATTTACTTTAATTCTGAGTGACCTTTTTAGCACAGACAAATGTGAAAAACACCTTTTTGGTTATCTGGTCTGGTACATTAGTGTCATACACTGTCTTAGAGTCTCATTTATCTGCTCAGTGTTCGCTCTGCAGTGACAGCTTCCCTCCCTGCTCACACAGTGAACTAACAAACTGCAGAGTTTTGTCATTTTTATCCATGCACTGTCTCGTCTGTGTGTGTAGGGTTTGTTTCTCTGTGTTGCACTTCCCTAAATTGGATTTGTGGCTTACGTGAAATGTGATTTTTTTTTTTTTTTTTCCCCAGATTTTCTCTGTAGAAAAATGTTAAATGTATTCTGCAACTCTTTACCACAACTGAAAAGGGATATTTTAAGAATTAAACTGGTAGAATATAACAGTTGAAACTCAGTAATTGTTTGAAGTGTTATTTCAAAAGAAAACGCTGAATATGACAAAAAGGCCAGCGAACAGCAAACTCATGAAACGTAGTCTTTTCAGCACCTTCAGTTTCTTTATATGTTAATAAAAGGATTGAGTCTGTCAGGTCAGTATTCATTGTATTCAAGGTTTGTCTGACTGACTTATTCACACTGTCAAAGGGGGCCATTTATCAGTGAATTCAAGTACAAGTCTAAATGTCATATCTTACTTTTCTTCTATTTCTGACTTTAAATTAATCCTCATTATTTTAAGTACTAATGGAAAATGTGTGCAGTCACCGCCAGCTGCTGTTTTTGACCACTGGAGGGCGAGCTGAGTCACTTTTACTGAGATAAATGCTCCAGAGATATACAGTACATAGTGAGTGCGACCGGCTCCGTTGACTAATTAGCAGCTCTTGTAAATGCCAGTTTAAAGCTCATTAAAAAATCATGTGTAGTTACTCTTTGAAGTTTTTTTTTTTTTTTTATCTCACCCTTACGTAGTTTTCATTGTTAAAAGAAATGTCTTACAAACGCTTAACATCAGGCAGCACTTCCAGCTCACACACTACCTAAATCCTGCTTGATTAAGATTTCTTCACACTAATGTGTTTCACCTTATTTTTTTACGCTTTTGGACATGTTAAGAGAACAAAGATGACAAGGACCGCTAATTTCTCACCACGAGTTTTACAGTAATAAACAATGACAGTGATGTGCAGTGATGACCTCTAAGCCTCGGTTATAATATCACACTTTCCTAAAAATGACAAGGTGTGTTGCTTCCTGTTGGTTTCAAAGACAGTGACTACTCTGTTTTATTATCTGACATTATGGTTGTTTCATGCTGTTTTTCACTGCATGTTGTGTCAGTGATGTATCTCTATATCCATGTGTGTGTGCTCTTTGTTTCCATTACCGTTACACCCACGTCCCTCCTCCCTCCCTACAACCCTTAGGAGGAGTATACTAACCCACTGGAGCAGCACCTCACTGTGAGTATGCCTCCCTGAGCATCTCATTCCATCCTCTCCACCCTACAGCTCTTCTCCTCTTCAGTTATTTCTGTCATGGAAATCCACTGTGTTATTCCTGTAAATTAAGATAGAACCCTAGCATGTTGCAGCAGCAGACAGACTGCTTGGCAGTAGGTGTGAAGACAGACCATAAAGTTGGGAATCAAGACTACTGTTAGAAATGTACCCTTAGAGTCATTTAATTATCTCTATGTACTTCTTGGCTGTGTAGTAAAACATGATGGACGGTTGTTTCTTTGTCCTTACCCTCAGGAAATGGCGAGCACTCTGGCCCAGAAACACCTGCGATCCATCATCCTTAACGTGAGTCTGAAACACTATCAGATGCTCTACTCTAACCGGCTTTCATGTGAGTGTTACAGGAAGTATCTAAGTGCAAACACAAGATTTGAGCAGTTACTCCCATTTTTTCCAAACTGGATTAGACCCTAGAATTTGTGTTGAAATTAAAAGTAGTGGTGTTTGACACAGGTTAACATAAAAATATTGGCGAAACACTTCAGGCCAGTTTTCTTAGAGACTGTCCTGCTTTGGGTTTAGTGGTTGTTGGTGGTTTGACTTTCATCCCAAGGACCAGCAGTTTAGGAAGTGGAAAGATTTACTCACTAGGAGCGTTTTGACACAGAACCAGCAAATACGTGATGGCGTGAAGTCCATGAAGTCCATGAAGTGGAACAAAATGTGCTCTGAAAATGATTCCTTTTGGCATCAGCTTGTCTAGAAGTGTCTGACTGAACTGGCTGCAAATGTCAGAGAGACAGACTTTAGAGTCCTGCTTTGGGGAGAAAGAATTAATGAATGCTGTTTAACAGCTATTTAGTGATGGTTTTCATTTATTATCTTTGTTGCACTGAATCTTTGATTCGATGAGGATTCATTTTGTATTGTGTAATTTGATGTTACATTTAAACACAAACAATAACTTGTTTTGAAGTGCTGCTACTCATTTAGTTAATTTTTTACAGCATGTTATTAGAGGAAACCGACCAATCAAAGCAGAGATGGCACACCAGCTATATGTGCTGCAGGTGTTGACCTTTAACCTTTTGGAAGAACGAATGATGACCAAAATGGACCCCAATGACCAGGTCAGATCATTGATTAATTAATGATGATTTTTACAATGGCTTGAAATGATGTTGTTAAATGAGCATCGTCATTATTAATGATGCTCAATAATTTTATTATTATTATTATTATTAATAATAATAATAATAATAATAATAATAATAATAATAAAAATAATGTGTTCAGGTGTTTCCAAAGTCAAGGTTTTTTAAAACTCTGGTGTGGATGGGCAAAACAGAGGGATTATAAAACAATGCTGTCATACCCCATTTTGGGGTGGGTTGGTGTCATGTTAAAATTCACATAAAGTAAACAATACACTTTGACAGCATGAACCATCACAAAGTAACTTTATAAATAGTTTATAAATTAACTTCTGCTGCTCACCTTCATGACAGATTAAAGCCTCTGAGTCCATAATGTTCACAGTTTGAAGTCCAACAGACAGGGCTTTGTCTGGAAATTCGTACTGATTTGTAGTTATTTTTTTATGTTGTAAATTGTATATTATATATGTTGCATATTTTGTAAAATGAAGGTTGAGTGGACAGGATTCTTTTAAAGAATGGAAGAGGGCAATATCCATGTTAGCATGGAGAGGGCATAAAAATCTACCATCAGCCAAAAGCATCTACTAATCTAAACTGTGGATCCACTAATCCTTTCACTACATGTAAATAATTGGTGTAAAATGCAGTTTGTTATCTTTTCATGGCCATCAGATATGACCCATTTGGACATTCAGAGGCTCCGTACAAACATTGTCATCTACAACATTGATTCACCAGTACAACCCACAGAGTTTGATCTATGACAGTTGATGGAGACACTGGGTTTTTGTTTGGTTAATGATAGATTTTACTGAAAAAGTCACCTTTTCTTCATTTTTTTCCTGTTTTGATACAATAACCTTTGAAATTACTGTGAGCTTTTATGAACATCTACATGATCAATCAGTTGCATATTGGAAAATAGATGATTTTCACTGGAAAAATTGCAAAATTCACAGGATAATATTATAATAAATGGTGATAAATCTCATAGGAAAGGTTAAAAAGAGAAAAATTAATTTGGGAACTGCCACAAAATCAGACTTGGTCCTTATGGGCTAAAAGAAGGTTGTATGCAACACATTTGAATAAGGCAGACAGGAAACAAAAAGCCAAGTAAATTAGAGTATTCTGCTGCTGTGTTTAGTGTGGTATTTATTATGTTGAAATGAACCTAATGTGTGGGCTTTCTGTGGCTCAGGCTCAGAGGGACATCATATTTGAGCTGCGAAGGATCGCCTTCGATGGAGAAAATGACCCGACTGGTACAGAAAAGAGGAAGGCCATGTACACTAAGGATTACAAGATGTTGGGTTTTACTGTGAGTCTCCTCTTTCAGTTCCCTCTCAATGAAAAGGAGCTTTGTGAAATTATGAAATGAAAATAAATTGTATTGAAACACTCAACATTTTCAGTGCTTTATGGCTTTTTCTTTTTTGAACACAGAACCATGTTAACCCAGCCATGGACTTTACTCAGACTCCTCCAGGGATGCTGGCACTGGATAACATGTTATACCTCGCCAAGGTTCACCAGGACACGTACATCAGGGTTAGTTTTGCCCTCAGGTTGGACTTTGCTCAACTCACAGAGGTGGAGAATTCATCCATATCTAACATGTGCATGGTTTTTACTCATGACAGATTGTCCTGGAGAACAGCAGCCGTGAGGACAAGCATGAATGTCCTTTTGGCAGGTGTGCCATCGAACTCACTCGAATGCTGTGTGAAATACTCCAGGTTGGAGAATTACGTAAGTAAAATTAAATGGCAACAATTTTTTTTGTAAAACAGGACTAATACATGCCACCTGTGTGCCAATCACAACAGGTTTTTAATATAGCCTTATTGCATTTTAGTGTAAAAATCCTCTCTTTTTTTACAGCTAATGAGGGCTGCAATGACTACCACCCTATGTTCTTCACACATGATCGAGCCTGGGAGGAGTTCTTCTGTGTCTGCATCCAGTTACTTAATAAAACCTGGAAGGAGATGAGAGCAACAGCAGAGGACTTCAACAAGGTCTGAGACTGAAGTCATGTTACTGATGTAAATCTACCTGAGGTGGCTCAGGCAGAAATCATGTTTATAGATGAGGAAGTGTATTAGTACTGCTAATAAAAACTTGAATACATTGATATACCAGTTCATTCTCATGAAATAGCAACACAGTAACGTTAAATGTTAAAGGGATCATCAGGTGACCAAATCAAACAAGACTTTATTATAAAATTACACTTTTCTTGGATTATTGCCAAAAACTTTTGATGTAATGTGAGATCATGTGCCAACAAAATATATTAGACATTTTAACACTGGAATGTTTTTAAAGAACAGTTTTAGTAGTGCCACTTGGTCATTCCTTTTAATTTACACTGTTGTAAACCTCACGGATCAACAGAAAAAACAGAATTGGCAGAAGGAATAATGTCTAAATCACTACCACAAATTGTCCAAGATGGGGTAATTGAAGCGTTAAAAGGTGAGCACACTGTTATTAGGTGCTGCAAGTAAAAACTATTTAGTCATTACAAACAAATAAGTTATGTAACACATTTAACTGATCATTTAGCTGTTGGTTGTTGATACTGATTGATTGTCATGACCCATCATCTGTCTAGACAGGTTGCTGTGCGATTGCATGCAATTACAGGCTTTGTAGTCACAGTTCCAAACTTTGATCAGCTCTGCTGCTGTTGGACTCTTCTTTTGTGTGTGACTGAGCTGCTAACTGGAGCAGACAGCTAAAGGGACTTTGGTTTATAAATAATACATGACAATTACATTCTTAATGCTGTTTCTATTGAAAGTACTTTGTCTTGATGAACACGTTCACTACATAGGAGGCACTTACTGAAATGAACAAGACTACCTGACATCATTTAGTATATAGTATATATTTTCAGTTTTGATAGCTCTCTCAACAGAATGACTTCCTCAGTGAGATGATAATAGCGCTGAGAATTACAGTTTTAGTCATGGTTCATTAAAAACATTCACGTATATACCTGTGACAGCAACGGCTTTAGCTCTGCCAGCTGAAGACAGCACCTCAGCTTTTGATATGTACCATGTTTTATTCCACCTTGTCTCACATTGACATATTTTTTGTGTTGTCAACTGTGTTTCAGGTGATGCAGGTTGTCCGTGAGCAGATCACCCGGGCTTTGGCAATGAAACCGTCATCTTTAGACCAGCTGAAGAATAAACTACGAGGCCTCAACTATTCAGAGATTCTGCGTTTACGTCAGTCAGAACGGATGAGTCAGGATGACTTCCAATCTCCACCAATCATGTCAGTCTGAGATGAAACATCTCTGATTCTACTGGTCTGCTTTTAGTCCTTTTAGACCTTTTTGATGCTTCTGGGCATGCAGAGTCTGACCTTGTTCTCACTCCTGCTCTGTTTCTACAGTTGTTGTAAATGATTTAGTGCTGTACACAATACCTACCTTTGATTGTTGTTGGGTTTTGCTGCAGTGAGCTTCGGGAGAGGATTCAGCCTGAGATCCTGGAGCTCATCAAGCAGCAACGCCTCAATAGGCTGTGTGAGGGGAGCTGTTTCCGTAAACTGGGGAACCGCCGAAGGCAAGGTATGTACAACACCAATACAATTACATTGCTTTTCCACTGAAGTGAGTACTGCTGCCGCTTTTGATTACAGACTCAGCATTGTATTCCTTGCCTCCTTTCTAGAGAAGTTTTGGTTCTGCCGGCTCTCCCTCAATCACAAAGTGCTGCACTATGGGGACTTGGATGAGTCACCTCAGGGTGAAGTGCCTTTTGAGCTACTCAGTGACAAGAGTAAGACATTCAGAAGCACCTATTTCTCCAATGGAATCTATAGTACACACTAGCACTTTCTCAATAGCAGGTGATACTGAATCAGCCGGTAGGATGACAAATTATTTAGTTGTTTCTTTTTTACTCTTCACAGTCCCCGTCTCGGATATCAAGTCTGTGGTGACCGGGAAGGATTGTCCTCATATGAAAGAGAAAAGTGCTCTGAAACAAAACAAGGTATTGTCATCTCCACTTGCTTCTCCTGTCAGCCTCATCAGTTTTGGTGTTACTTTATAGTCATCAGATGCAGAAATCACATGTTTTTTAAAAATTTGTGATTCTTTTTAGGAGGTGCTGGAGTTGGCCTTCTCTGTCCTTTATGATCCTGATGAGACACTCAATTTTGTTGCTCCCAACAAATATGAGGTAACTCACCAAGTCTTTAACTAGAATACTCTTATACTATGAGCACTGACATTCGACAGACGCTGATTCCAAGGAAGTTTTTCCTCACCACTGTCAACAGTCACAAGTGTTTGTTCTGGAGCATTCTAATGGGTTCTGTAAAATGGCTTGAGGGTCTGGTTCCGACCAGCTCTGTATGTAAAGTGGCATGAATAAACTTTTGTTTTGATTTGGCACTATATGAATAAAATTTGATTGATTGATTGTTTGATTGGCTGCTCTGTACAGATTTCTAGTTTTACACTTTAGTAGGCAGAAATCAGAGGAAAAACATCAGAATGTGAAAATAAACACCCTCTTGCCCTCAGTCGACCACAGATATGATACGATTATGCAGTAGTAAAGCCAAAATATTTGGGGTAGAACAGCTTCCATCTTGTTTTCCTCCCTTGCGTTATCTTTGTGTCAAAATCCCCCCCTAGCTACACAAAAAGAACGACAACATCAGAGGTTTTGGCAAAGATATTGTTTAATTTAATGTTTTGTTTTTCAGAATGTGAATCATTTTTATTTCCATTGCAGATATTTTGCCAAAACAAGTTTTCTTCTTTCACTACCGTCTTCAACTTTGTGCCGTCCAAGACAAGAATAATTAGTATAAAGAAAACAAACTAGCCAAACAGTCCATAGTTTTTTTTGGTGCCAGATAGTGCCATATGTTTCTCTGGAGATTAGTTGGGTGTGAGAGAGCATCCCCTCTGTGTAAACACCTGGGATTGGTCTACATTTTCTACATCCTGAACAGAGTGGATAGGTGCAGATGTCCGGTTTAGTGTCAGACCACATGACTTACATGAAGCTGAAGAGGTTATTATCAAACCTTTACTCAGTGATGCGGAAAAGTGCTGCCAGTTCAGGATGTCCACATTTGATCATCAACGTGCTGTACCTTTCATTTTTCCACCTTTCCATGTTTTTCTGTTTGTGTGTTTATGAGCAGTACTGCATCTGGACCGATGGACTGTGTGCACTGCTGGGCAGAGAGATGGGCAGTGACCTGACGCGCAGTGACCTAGATACTCTCATCAGCATGGAGATGAAACTCCGGCTTCTCGACCTTGAGAACATCACCATCCCAGAAGCCCCGCCCCCTGTACCTAAGGAGCCCAGCTCGTACAATTTCACTTACAACTACAGCTGAGATGTGTGTGTGTGTGTGAGTTTGTAATGCATGTGTGTGTTTGTCGAGGATGAGTAATGCTCAGACGTCTGATGAATTTTGCTGTAAATGTTGGCAAGGCTATCAAGACTTTTTTTTTTCTTCTTTTCAGAACTTTAGAGACTTCTCTCTATCCAAATTTGTTTATTGCTTCATAGAGGTCAGAGGTTATCACCAAACATTGCTCCTGCAGCTGGTAATGATTCAGTGAATCTAATTTATTGGAACAGCCAAGAAGTCTGCAAATTAGTTTTTACATTAAAACACTTTAGTCAAATTATGAATTGATGGATCATTTAAGGTCTGCATGTGGTCTCCATGGCAACAGAGAATGAAGCACTATCATTTCAGCTTTAACATTGTGTTCACATGGATACTGTGTCTCTCCTCATGATGAACATTCAGTGAAATATCACTCAGAGAGGGCTTTGTATAGTCAGTTTAGAGAATCAGCCTGTTTTTAATGTTAATCCTTGGTCCATTGGTTTAGTTTCACTCTATCATATGAGTCATACTAGTGCAAGGCTGCAGCTACTGCTAGGCATTGTAATCTCTGATATAACTTGTCATTTTTGATTGCTTAATGATGAGATGTAAGAAAAAAAAATTAATTGAGAGCTTGAGGTTCAATAAAAGTGCCATGTGATTTTTTTTTTTTGGCTTTTTTTTCCCATCTATTTTTGCCAGTCTTCTGTGGTTGAGTAATAGATTGATCAGCCAGTTATTCCAGTGCTGCAGAAGTGTGTATATCTATCAAGCCTTCTCTTTATTCAAACTTCATGCCTCTTCAGATTGTTTGGCTTAATTCTCTGCCTTTTACTTCTTTTCATAGTCTGTTACACAGCGCGAGTAAATATATCCACCGGATAGATGAAACTTTGCACGTAAGTGGAGTGTGAAAATTGGTAAAGATGTCCTTGCCTACCATATGTGTCTTTGAATGTGTGCTTGTGTGGGTGTGGGGGAGCTGTCTTTGAATGCAGCATAATCTCATTGTTTCAGAAGCATGCTGCTCACGGAAATCAAGGTTGAACACGTTGAACGAAATGTTAAAAATGGCATAGTCACTGCCTTTACTTACCAGACAGACACTCAATCATAGTGACAAGTTACAGCCGCCTTTTCTTTACTAAGGCATTTCATGGAAACCAAGTGTGAGCATGATGATGGCCCCTTTGTGTGAAGCAATTAGCATTTTTGGGGCTTAATTTCTGATTTGTTAACATACCGTGCAGGCAAAAGAAAAGAGCAGCTCCAACTGCCCTGTTTTAGATGGCATAAATCGAAGCCTATTAACAGACAGTAGAGTGACACAGCTGTGGGTTTTTGGAACATGTAGTGCCACTTGAGCATACAGTAAGTGTGCTTTGTACAGTGATATAAACTACAGTACTATTGCTTGATGTCATTTTCTTATTTCCACAGTGTTATATGCTCTAAAACTTTTCGTGCCACTTTGTCCTGTCAACTTCTAATTCAGTACTAATCACTGCTCACATTTGTTTATGCAGAATAGAATTATATTTTTGTAAATGATTGTACAATTTTACCATCTGTGAGAAAACTGAAACTAACATTTTCACTTTGCCTGAGTGTACACTATATTCAGCAAGCTAATTACTGTGGGAAGAACATTTTGCAGAATGTTTTCAGTCTTCACTTGTTTTTTTTTTTCTTTTTTAATGTTGCCACTAAGCACTTATTATCTGCTTAGGTTTAGGAATGACACTTGTTCCAGCACCTATCGATGATGTCAGTGTTAATGTATCTTATACTGCTGATGGAACTGTTTGAAACACTGTTTGTGAAAAGGATTATATTTGACGTGGTTTTTTTTTTTTTTGGTTTTTTTTTTTCTAATAATCTTCTGTTTTGGTTGTTTTAACTGAGTATTAAATCGTTTTATAATCCAATGAGTCATTAAACCCTAAAGCTGCAGCTAAAATACAGTATATCACTGATTAAGGATTGTTGTATTGGATGTACTAACAGGTATGACTTGAAGTTTTAGCATCTGGTACTCTTACATGACTTGCTAAAGTATTTATTTACACCTGCTAGTAATGGTAAAGAATGACATGTTGTTAGTTGAGAAGTAACAACATTAAATTGAAATATGGTATTCATATAGACCATTGTATGTATATACAGTATTGTGTTGCCTTATGAAGAAAATGTATTATGTTTTGTGTGAATAAAAAAAAAGTCTAACTACAGTAGTGTTGAAATACTGTTTTTACTGGCAAATACTTTTTTTTTTTTTTTTTACTTTTTCAATTAAAGACAGTGTGATTGAGCGGCACACATACACACACTACACAAATCAATAATGTCTAAGCTAATTTCTGGAAACATTTCTAACTAAAACAAAATAATGCAGGTGATTTCATGTAGTTAATCCCTGAATCGTGTCAGGCAGTGTAAGACTACTGACACTCTTTATCACCCTTTTGAATACTAAACAACTGAGGATAAATGCACTATGCAGTACAAGTTCCTTCTTATATGAATCAGTGAGTATTACAGAAACACAAAGTTAACCCAGTGTACATCTGTCCCTTTATTTGCACAAGCCTCCTCTCACTTCCAGGTCGCACTGAGCAGAAGATACACTGCGACTTGTGTTTACTGAGTAGGAGTCAGAAGTCGTGAGTTATTATCACACCCAACCCCACTGTAGAGCCCATGCCAGCCGCTGCAGAGAAGTCATTAATGGATGTGATTTTCATAGAGTTTAGTCTGTCTTCGCCTGCTGCTTACTGCTTTGGTCCCCTGCAGAGGTTAGTGAAGAAAACAACAGAAATAAACAGTACAATCAAGTAAATCAAAAAGTTTTAATTATATAATAGTTCAAAATAGAATTTAACACAATCACTTTTATGCTTAAAGAGATGGGATTGTTCTGTGGGGATTCTGGATGATTATATGCGTACTATAAAATGTACTGCAGTCCATGGTACTGGAAGCTAAGCAAAAGGGTTGTTTACATCAATCACTTTGAGATACAGAGCCCAAGTAAGCAGGAATTTCATTCAGTATCAGTCCCGACACAGAATTTCATCTGGCTGGATAAAGTGTGGTCCGAGCTGTGGAAACATAGACGGGAAACATGACAAATACCCTGGAGGTCTGAGCTGCTGTCCTCTGTAAATATCTGTCCTTTGATTAAATCAGGTTTTCTTCAGTTTCAGTTCAGTGAGTCATCTGCAGCTCAGACTCATTTGTTTCTCCTGTGGTCACTTGCTCTGCTGCAGGAGTTTGATTGTCCATTTGTATTTCCCTGCTTAGGGTTTAGGCATTCTTAACAATACATCTTAACACACAAACAATATATACTTTATATGGTATATAAAATAAATACAAATCTCTTTCTACACCAATGGTCTGATCTAAGACTCCTCTTTTCTAGTTGTAATTCACAGACTGTATTTTTGACATTTTGTATGTTTTCGTGTGTGTGCATGTGTGTGTGTGAGTGTGTGTGTGTGTGTGTGTGTGTGTGTGCGTGTGTATGTGAGTGTGTGTGTGTGTGTGTGTACACGTCTGTAATTCCTGTATGTGTGTGTGCAAACATAATCTCAGCAGTTCTGATAAAGGAACAATTTCTCATTCTGCTTTGACTGAGTCTCATTGCTCCCCTCAGTCTTTTCATTGATGGTCAGAGCTTTTTTACTTTTGACGTCCTGGAGCAGGGTGGTGTGCTGATTTCCTGCCTCCTTCTCGGGGTCATATTCCCACCCCTGGACGGCGAGCACGAGCAGTATGAGTGCAAGAAGCATCAGTGTGACTGCTGTGGAGGTCAGCTCTGGGCTTAGCTGCAGGCTGGACTGTGGCTCAGGTGCTTCCTTTGTCTGAAATGAAACGCACCGAGGTTTTCTGTTCTCTCTTGATCTCCTGCTGATACGCTTGGTGCCCTCACTGATCCCTAAATGTAGACACACTCTGTAAAAGGTCTCTGCCTGCAGGTGGGTTAGGTTGAAGCTCTGCGTCCCAGCCAGGATACGTGTGGTGTATGTTGGTGTGTGAGCGTTGGAATATATGGCTTGCCAAGACAGGCGAGTTGAGGGGAGGTTGCGGCCGGTCTGCCAGGACAGGATGGCGTAATGCTCTCCAACTTCCCTCAACTCCAACCTCGCATCTGCTCTGAATAATGGATATCCTTTCAAACTGGCTTCCACCGCTTTCTTTCTTTTCTTCTCTCTACCGTGCACACCCACAGTGACGCTGCGTGTATCTGCTCCGAGGGCATTCTCAGCGATACATGTATACAACCCTGCCTCGCTGGAGGTGACTTTGCTGATCTCTAGAGTTCCCTCAGGCAAAAGTTGGTAGTGTTTAGAAGGGTTACAAGGTGTGTTGCCTTTATTCTGGCTGTGAGGGATGCTGGAGGTGGATGTGTGGTTGAATCCTTTCAAACTGTGACAAGGTGCACGTGAACTGGATGCATTCCTTGGTGCAGGACCCAGTCTCAGCCCAGAGGGGATCACCCAGTAAAGGTGAGGCTGTGGATCTGCAAGAGCTCTGCAGTGTAAAACCAGTTTGCTCCCTTCTCTCACGCCTACGTAGGAGGGGAGGGAGTTGGTGGGGATCATGGGGAGGCAGGATGCTGACATCTCCCTGGAGGATACCTCTCTCACCCTACGAGCTCTCAATTCTGGGGGTTCAGAGCACAGTGTAGCCTGGGGTTGAATAAAACGAACCACTCGAAGGGACTGTGAATCTGCTTGTGCGTCTTTGTCGATGTGGGGGTGATGGGACTCCCCTGCTGCCCAGTGAAAGAGGCAGTCACAACGGAGCGGGTTGGAATGCAAGCTTACCTCCTGCAGATTTGGCAGAGAGAGCATGATATGTTGGTGCAGAGCACTTAGCGAGTTGGAGTTAAGCATCAGACTCTCCAGCCTGCTCAACTGGAGGAAAGCTTGTGGATGTATGTAGGACAGACGGGGGTTGTTGGTGATCTCCAGCTTGGTGAGTTCTGGGAGATTCTCCAGTGCAGCTCTCTCTATGGACACCAACTCATCCATGTTGTTCAGGCCCAGCTCCTTCAGGTGGACCATATCTCGGAAGTCTCCAGTTTGGATCAGTTTAATGCGGTTCTTATTGAGATCAAGGAATTTCAGTCCTGGCACTCTATGCAGGGCCTGAGTGGGGACCTTAGTGAGTTGGTTGTCATAGAAGGAAAGGCTCTCCAGGCCCTGCAGCCCCTCCAGTGCATTTTCAGCCAATCCTCTCAAACCCATACCACCGAGGACAAGACTCCGCAGAGATTTTAAGGCAAGGAAACCCCGCTCAGGCAAGGCCTCTACAGGGTTTCCTCCGAGCATAAGAACTTCCAAGCGTGGCAAAGTGCTGAACCACCGAGGATCTACAGTGGTAAGCCTGTTGTTGTTGATATGCAAACGCAGCAGGGAGTCCAGGCCGGTGAAAGCCCCAGGTGCTATTGAGTGTAAATTGTTGTGACTGAGAAAGAGTTCCTGTAAAGCCGGCAGTGAGGAGAAGGAGGCCTCTGGGAGGTGACTGAGATGGTTTTCCTCCAGGTGCAAGGACAGCAGAGAAGGCAGGGGGGAGCTCTGAGTTATTGCCCTAACACGACTAAAGCGATTCTGTGAAAGGTCAAGATCAGTGAGGTTGGGGAGTCGGTGTAGTGCTGTTGTGTCCAGATCTGACAGTAGGTTACTCTGCAGACGCAGGGTGTGTGTGTTTAGTGGGATGGGTGAGGGAAGCTTGGTTAACAGCAGGTCGTTGCAGTCCACAGTGGGAGCTTCATGGTACACAGAATCAGAGGAGAACCATGGCTTTATCTGACAAACACAGCGCACCGGGCAGGAGACATGCCATGGTAGCGAGTGAGGGAGCGACCCTACCACAAGAGGCACACAAACACAGACAAACACACACAGGAGATACTGGGAATGGAGGAGCTCTGAAGTCGGCCTCATAATCCTCACAGGTCACCGGAGCTGCTTAAGACGAGGTGTGGAAATCTCTAAAAGACTTAAATGAAGTCATGTGATGTCAAGTCCAGGGGCTTTGTGTTCATCATTCCTAAAATGCTAAGTATCAAAACTCGCTTGCATTTTAGTTTGACTGTTGAATCTTTCCTGTGTTTTGCAGATACAGAGTGTTTAATGTGTAACTTTAGAGTGGATGTGGACACCGCCTGCTGCTCGATGATGCCCTTTGTTTTCACTCCATCAGTCTCATGTCGAAGCCAAAGCTGGAGAACTCATGCCTTGTGGTGTGGCAGCTCACTGTCCTATCACAAACACAAGAAAAGGAGAGAGAGAGGGCAAAGGATTAAACACAACATACCCTATTATACAAAAAATAATCATTATGAACTGATTCCAAAACCTGTGACTTTAGCACTGAGTCAGATTTTTACCACAGATGCTTTAACAAGGTCACATGGAGGTTTGAAGGGTGTATTATGCAGACTCATGAAGGCAGAACTGCTGTGGTGAAAGATGCAAGAAGAAAAATGAATATGAATGGGAAAAAAAATCACTGAAGAGGGGGGAAGTCTGACTGTAGCAGCATATTGTGACTGAGACACAATAATAACAAAGAAATGGAGATAAACAGGGTGAGCAGAAGAAAATACGGAATAGCGAGGGAACGCTACTACCATCTGTAGTGTTTCTTTGAGCTTAGAGCCGACTAGGTAAAGATGAAGGGGTGATAAAATCGTGTATAATGTAAATTTTTAATGCTAGTGCTTCACATTCTGAACGCGTTTGTAGAGCGGAGCTTCTCACAAATGCTATTTATTATGTAACAGTTAAAAAGACCCCAAGGATCTTTTTTTTTATTTTTACTGTCAGCCTTCTGTACTTAAGGCCATAATGGAAAACTTTGTGTGAATATGAATACGCACACAGACGCACTCACAGTTCAGTAAGTATTTACACTGACAGCATTTGGCAGTTGCTTTCATCCAGAGCAACCAATACAATGCTTCTCAATAATTAACAGATCATATATTGACAGCAACCAGACATGCTCAGTGATTAGAGGACAAACAGTGCTGAAATCCTGCAGGGAGTTCTTTATGCGACAAACATGAACCTGCTCTTGGCGATATACTCCAAACTCAGGGGAGTCGGATGTTTATAGAGTATTGTTCTTTAAAACTATGTGTCTTACATTTACATTTTATTATTTGCTCTATTACTTCCATTCAAATGTTGCATATACTGATTTCCATTTGCAGCAGCTTTATCAGGACAGTCTTTTGTATGTAAATCCGATTATTCACAGAAATATTAATATGATGGTAAAAAAAAAAAAATGTTGCTGCAGTGATTAACAGATGAATTAACTGCAGACTATTACATTAATTGAAAACTATTTTGATTATCAGCAATTAAGCTTTTTTTTTGTAATTAATGTCTTAATTCTGAGACCAGGGAATATTTTTGGGTTTTTTTTGGCCTGTGTCTGCAACAGAAAACTAAACATCTCTGTACACGCTGAGCTTTTGGGAAAATATTTTCAAAATTTTCTGACAATGTATTGATAAGTTGGTAAAAGTACATGCATGCATTAGTTACAGTCCTATTTCTAACCCACGATACGTGATATACCAGTGTGGGCTACATTTTACGCAGTGATTATGTGTTTTTGATACAAAGAAGCATGAGCTATGTCATAGATATTAGAAATTGGAATTACCTGTAAATACAATCATTACATTATCTGCTGATGTTTGATTGTTTTTTTTCTTTTCTTCTGTTTGTTTGTTTTTTGTTTTTGTTTGTGTGTTTGTTTTTTCTCCTAAAAATCCTAAATGAGCTAAATGATCAAAAAATTGTGTGTCACATGCTATTGTTGTTATTGGTATAACATTAGCTATTATTATTATTGTTGTTAATATCATAAGATAATAATTGCAATTACTTACATAGAAACCATGAGGAATACAGTTTGGGGGTAAGAGTATATAAGTTTACACTTCTTCCTACTCCTTTTCGAGCATGTGTCACTTTATTTATTTGCTAGTTGTATTATTACAATGTACATTGTTACATTGTTTACCTATCAACCTTTAAGTGTCACTATTTATATCTGGTTGGTGGGTCTTGTTTTGTTTCATTTCTTTGTCTACATGTTCGAAATAAAATACAGGGAAAAAAAATTAACCCTAGAACACTTTTGCTATAAAAAGTAACACCATCACTATTACCGGGTGATTTTTACCCGATATAATATACCCAACAAAGAGTACTTGTCATAAAAATAGATCAAAATATGACAACACATGACAAATTAGAGTGTTTTTTTGTTTTTTGTTTTTTTTAATTTTCAATGGCTCCCAAGATATATTTAGGAAAAAATGTAGATGTCTCAGTCACTTTTTTTGGAGGACATGCTAACTGACACCCTTGGTTTACGGCAACTGCGCTAAGCTAAAGCTAAAAGCACTGCTCCAAAAGCAGGACGCTGCCGGGATGGATTTTAACCTTTTTTTTTTTTTTTTACTGTTCTAACTCTGGGGGTGACCAAGACTGACTTAATTTCATGTTTGGGTTTCTTATTCCTTTAACTTTATAGGAAAGATATCGCTACATAGGTTTAGGGATTGTGGTGGACAGTGCACCTTTGGTTACTGTGATGCTTGTGCATTTGTGTGATATGGAAATGGTAAACAGGAGAGCAGCTTTCCTCAGGTGACTGAGAATATGAGTGCAGGATGTGATCAGACTGTCAGCGAGAGCAGCCCATCGTCAATTTCACACTGAGGGATAGTATAGTGGGGCTGCAGTGCATTAACTCCTCATTACAAATCTGAATTTAGATTTGAGAGCTCAGTGGTGCAAAAACATCAGCACCGCTCGACAGTAATGTGGAAGAAGCTGAAGTGGTCAGATGAGTCATCCACCATGGTGTTCACATGTGAGTTAATGCATGACTCTCTTCGCCAGGTTTCAACCTAAATGACCACGTACTGGAAGAACATGTAAAACACTGCTCCACACCGCTACCAGGGCCATAGATGGAATACCTGAATGATGCTCTTCCCTTCAGAAGAGCTCACAAACTGCAGAATCAATGCAGGTGGTGGTGGTGGATCGACATCTTAGTAAGCCACTTCATCTCAGCTTGTTTGTTTAGGCTGTGTGTTAAATGCTGCTCATCATCACAACACATACATTCTCATTATTCATTTTACTGTGGCTGATATGTGTCCACATTTCTGGACACACAACATCTACTGCAGAGCGTTGTTTCTCCTGTTTTTTTTCCCCTCTCTCTTACGCTTACGCTTTGCTTTTCAATGAGTTTTTACTTCCTCACACAGAGGCTGCATTTAAGCATTTTATGCTGATTATGAAGCCCTTTGAGGCAAATCTGTTGTTGGGAAGTCTTTAATGTGAACAAAGTCACAATTAGTATTATGTTTTGTTATTGTTTGCTTAAGTTTGCGGGCAGTGGTTAGTGCTCATACCTCACAACAAGAAGGACCCGGGTTTGATTCCCGGGTGGGACCTTGGGACCTTTCTGTGTGGAGTTTGCATGTTCTCCCCGTGTCTGCGTGGGTTTT
>JAQQZY010000023.1:25220703-25234017 GCA_030068375.1 Ostorhinchus rueppellii
CCCCCACCCCCCCCCCCCCCCCCCCCCCCCACACACACACCCCCTACACCCCCCACTCTGGAGCCTCGTTCTCCACCGGGGTGAGTGATGTGAGATGCAGTGGCTGCGAGGGATTGTTCCCATCTGTGAGCAGCAGAACCAGTCTGTTTAAGTTCCCCCTTCTCAGTGGAACCCTGCTGCTCCTCCACAGTGTATGAGCATTTACATTTAACCTTTTCCTTTACTTCTTTGCATCGTGAGTGTGTATTTCAAACACAGAAACAAAGAAAAGACGCATATGATGAACCGTTAAACAGCAATGACGTCCTGATATATAAGGAAGTGTGTTGAGTATATAGTTTTGTGACAGCAAATCATTCAATCATTTTCATGTATGATCACAGCCAGACTAGACTGTGTTTTATGTCAGAGTATATTTTCTTTACATGTAATTTCTAAACCTCCTTCCACAATGCAAGATTAACCGTAATATCCAACAAACCCCTGGTCCAGACAGAGGGTTTTGTAGCAGGGGAGGATCTAACTTTTCCCCTACATCTACATTTTGTAAAGGGTTAAATGAAAACATGTGTGACAGTCCTCTGATGTTGTCTGTCTGGTCTTAATATGGGCCTCTTCCTGCCTCAGTGTCTTCTCTCCAGCGCAAACTCCAACTGAATAAGTATTGTCTCTCACTTTTATCTTTAATTTCTCCAAACATTTGCAAATCACTTGATCCTTTTCATGTATTTCCTCCCCTTTCATCCCTCTCCATCTCCTTATCTGTTTCTTGTTGTCTTTTCACTTTTGTTCTATAGCATTACAGAAGAAGTAAAATGTTAGTCTGGATTCACAAAGTTGGCTGGTTTTAAAATACAATTGAAATTCAGTTGCAATAGATTATTTTAAACAAGGATGATGAAGGTGGATGATTTATTTTTCTTGCAGAGATGAACGCTCACTTAGACACAAGTGAAAAGGATTAGTCTGTGTTCCTGACCAGTTAAAAAAAAAAAAAAAGTCTGTTAGCGATGTAGATGTGGCAAACTACGAAATATACACACAAAATCAGATGAAAAAAACCCCCACCTTAAGTCTCATATTTACAAAAAAATATGTCATGTGTCATCACAACTGCATTTTTTACCCACGCCTCCACCATCACAATAATGACACAATGCTGGGAAGTAAAAGTGGAATGAAACTTCTAACACTGCCATGTAATGTTAGTTAGGGAGCAGCACACAGTAAACAACTAACAGACAACTGAAGCAAACACTTGGCTGACTTTTCCACCGTCAAAACATCGTGCCTGAAAGTTTATTTTTCACAGCATTTTCATCCAATGTCTTATCACATCATTATCATCTTATTGAGTCTTCAGCGTCATTCATGCCTTGTGGTGCATTTTTATTTTTGCATCATTTTATCATCATTTGCCTCATTTTTGTCATTACATGTGCTTGTATACAGTGGTGTAGTCCAGGGTATATGGTGGTATGTGGAGTATACTTACTTATTTTTCAGTCATTATTGCGTACACCCACTTCTAAATCCTCCTAATGCGCACCATTCAGTAGTATCTGCAGCCGAATTGTCCATTTTTTCCCCTTCGGATAGTGAAGTCATGACCCGCCCTACTCTGCCTCTAACTGGTTAATACCTGGTACCTTCACTGATTAGATTGGTTAACTTTAGGCATGAGAACTGATGAGCCAATCAGAGGCAGAGTAGGGCGGGTCATGCTAAGGAAAACATTGCTAACTGTGCCAGGGCTCTGCTTAGCGCTGGCCATCTCTGGAACCTGATTGGACACCTCAGGTACCAGTGCCACCTCAGTTGATTGACAGGTCACTGCACCTCTCATTGAAAGATGTGCGATTGTTGCGAACGAGAAAGGCAGAATACTCCACGCAAAAATGAAATTAAATCAGTCACAGCCTCTCCCAGAGTTAGAACAGTGTTGAAAATATGGTTAAAATCTGTTCACTTATTCTCCTGTTTTGTCCTGTTTTAGGAGCAGCACTTTTAGCTTTAGCTTAGCGCAGTTGCTGTAAACCTACGGTGTCAGTTAGCATGGCCTCCAAAAAAAGTGATCGAGTCATCTATTTCTTTTTTTCTAAATATATCTTGGGAGCCGTGTGTTCAGAACAAGTACAAATCATAATGCAAACTCGAACGAGGCTATTACCTGGACAGATATTTACGTGGAACTATATTCAGCCTCATCACAGGCAAAGCACGGCTAGATAGGAGCAAAGCTCTCACGTAGTACTTGAAAATCCCCAACTTCCGTAAACACACCAGCATAGATGCTTATGTTTCTACAGCAACATTTTGATGAACACAGCTTACCTCATGCTGGACGAAGATGATGATTTCTTGTTTGATCTGAATCCAAGACCATGTCTGTTTGAGCCAGAATATACGGAAGAGGAGCTACATGCAATAGAGCAGGCTGTGACCTGTCAAGATGCCGACGTGAGGGAGAGGGTCCACACGAACTGGTGGTGTGAGTGAGGAGTTTACAATGCCCACCGAACCAGAGTCTGTGTGTTTGGAGTGGAGCAAGGTACTGACATCAATCACAAGGCCCAATGTTTTGGAGTCGGATGAAGAGGAGCCTGCCCCAAGATGCATTACAGCCACCGAGGCTGTGTCCGTTATGATTCACCCCACATCGTAGATTTTTTTTGTGATGAGGTGAATTTGAAGAAAAGACTCTTCGCCGGATGGACCAAATGGACAGCTGTCCACAAAGTCAGTTATATGATGCCTGATTATTTCATGATTTAGTTTGGCACATGTATGCACATCAGGCTGGTACTCATTCAGTTTTTTATTCTGGTGCTGCGTGAGAACTTTGCTCCTATCTGGCCGTGTGATGAGGCTGAATACAGTTCCTGCCCAGGTAATAGCTTCGTTCGATTTTGCATTATGATTTGTACTCGTTCTGAACACACGGCTCCCAAGATATATTTAGAAAACTAGTAAAGCACTCAGAGAGTGCAGACCTCCGCCCTCTTGTGGCCGGCTGAAGTTGCTGCAGCGAACGAATGAGTGAACGAACGAACACAAAAACTCAGGCGATCACATAACCTCCTGGGCGGAGGTAAAAAATAGATGTGTCGGTCACTTTTTTTAACTGACACCATTAGTTTACAGCAACTGTGCTAAGCTAAAGCTAAAAGTGCTGCTCCTAAAACAGGACAAAACAGGACAATGAGAGAACGGATTTTAACCATTTTTTCGACACTGTTCTAACTCTGGGAGAGGCTGTGACTGACTTAATTTCATTTTTGGGTGGAGTATTCCTTTAAGTGAGTGACATATTGAGAGAAAACCTACTTTCTTGGAATTCATAATTTTGAGGTAAGTTTGAAGGTGGTTTCAGAAGGAGTCACTGTTTTAAACTATTACCCGTATGACTGCGCATTTAGAAGAGAGATGTTGTCGCCAATAGTTAAACTGTGTGAGTCGGCTAACATTATGAAAGGCTAATGTTACCTTATGTTTATGTCATGTTGGATACATTTACATTCATGCAGCTGTTTGTGTGACCAGTGATACCTACAAACTGCTCCTGATCAAGTCATGATCATTTTATAATAGTGAGTAAATACTCCTGATGGATTTTTGGGTAAAGTAAATAGAGCAGTCTTATATGTCACTGTTTCTAAATCTGCATTTTTTTCTGGACAACTTAAAAGAAGTAAAAAATTGAGAGTATACCCACTTCTACAGGGATCACCACACCACTGGTTGTATATTCTTATTACTACATACATATGCCTTACATATAGTTATTTTTCATTAATTATTTCATTTTAAATTGGTTTGGTTTATAAAAGTTCATATTACAACAGTGGTTTCCAACCTTCTTAGGCGCGTGACCCCATTTTAACATCACAAATTTCTGGTGATCCCAGACATTCAAAACGGAGATTTTTTTTAATTGTTAAAATCAATTTGTTTTTGATCATGTAATAGTTTGCTATACTATGTTGCAAATAAATGCTAATTATAGATGAAATTTAGTCTATATAATGTATATTATTATGGACGGAGGCAGAAAAGCCAGGTTCAGATTACTGCACAAAGAGAGAATTAGATTTTTCTTGGTCAGGATATGTACAGTCAGTCCAGCTTGGATTTACAGGCTGACAATTAATACTGAACAAATAATAACTAAACTATGAATGATGAAAGAGCTGCAGCATCTGGCACTGACCACTGAACATTTGACAGATGAACAGAACCACAGTGCTTCAGTTTCAGCTTCAGTTTGTCATGTATTTTATGGATTATGATTGTCTGTCAACTCACAATTTTTTATTAGTAAGTTTTTTTGTTTTGGTTTGGTTTTTTTTATCAATTATTTTGAATTCCTGGTGACCCCAAGGTTGAAAAAACACTGTATTACACATTACAATCACATTATTGTCCTGTAAAATACCTTTATT
Organism: Ostorhinchus rueppellii; assembly: GCA_030068375.1. Classification (NCBI taxonomy): domain Eukaryota; kingdom Metazoa; phylum Chordata; class Actinopteri; order Kurtiformes; family Apogonidae; genus Ostorhinchus; species Ostorhinchus rueppellii. Next base: position 25,225,146 of record JAQQZY010000023.1, read on the forward strand.
CAGTTTCATTACAAGAGGGAGTTCACTGTTTGTGAGGACGTTTTGTTTGTTAAAATTATTTCTTGGTGTCTGTCTGTAGGTGGCAGCAGGTTACGGACATGTAGTAGAGGTGCAGTGAGAATGGGAAGCTGCTACAGTTTTTTGCTCAGTTAAAAGAAGGATCCAAAAACGCACTGACTTGTGTTTTAAATTCATCTGTGTTATATTATGTAATTTTCATCTTGTATCTGTAATGCTGCTTCGATCTTAAGTTCCTCCCATCCTCTGTGATGCACATCACTATGGTGAGATCAACATTTATAAACCCAACCGTTTCATTCTGAGTTCAAAAAGGAATTTACAGACCATAGTATTTGGCAGTTGGTCTAATAGCTGGCGACCCCAAAAAAAACAGGTCTGTGATCTGTTTTGGCTCCAAAACCTACATTTGGGAGAAGAGATAGACAAAAAAGATCATGTTGCTGGTCTGACTGTTCAAACTGAGTTCCTCTTTTCCATTCAAAACAAGAGGAAAGTAATGAAAAATAAAAGAGTATTTTCTGATTGTTTCATCACGATTATGCCCCAAAGCCCAAAAGTATGCAAAGCTTCCATCCTAGAGGGGAGGATGACAGAATCAGATGTGTCTTCCTCTTCCTGTCTGCTCTCTGAATCCTGGCTGAACAGTGTCTCTGCACTGTAAACCCAGATTTTGATTCAACTCAGAGATAAGTTGGTATAACTTAAATACGTCTAATTTATAGATATAACTTGTTAATTCTGAGTAAACTGTACTTTTTAATGGCCAACCGTATAGTAGTTTTGTGTTAAGAGTTCAAACAACTCAATATCATTAACTTCTGCCTGTTACTAATAGCAACACATTGACGTCACCCATGTAGCCGCACTGCATTGTGGGAACTTGACGTTTTACTTGTGTTCTGTTTTATGTGCAGGGGTTCGAGTTGGGGGTTATGTTAATATTTATTAATGTTAATATGTCTGTTTTACAACATCTATTGGTGTTTTTTTGATTATTTTATTTTTATTAATACAACACCAGGAGTCAAACCTGGAGGCAGAACGACGCTGAACCTGTGCCACAAAAACGCTGTTGATCATTTTGCAGTAATGACATATGAGCTCTTTCAAAGTAAAACTACTGCATGTAACTTGAAAATCTCAGTATCCTTCTTGTAGGAGATAAGTACAACAACACAAGCTTTAATCAGTTTTAGTTACCTCAGGGATTACAATAAGAGGCTTCTGAAAACATGCTCCTGACCCTCACTTTGGGAACCCCTGCTTTAAACTAAGTATCTTCATTCACTGTAACTCAGTTATTAATACATTCAACTTAAACGTTCTATTCCATTCCATTTTGGGCACAAGTACATTGAACAAAGTCCACTTCACTGATTCAACTCATGCTTTATAACTTAAAAATTTTAAGGCAATGAGTTACCTGGGTTTTTTAAAGTAGATTCTACTTATCTGGGTTTACAGTGTGTGGGCGTTACCCAGTCGTTTGTCTCTCAGACAGAACTGCATCACACTGGTACCCCCTCCCCTCCTGCCCGCACTGTGCAACACTGTCCTTGGCTGCTGATATAAACTCACTGCTGCAGGTCTGATGCCCTGAAGCATTCACACTGCAAAAACAGGCCAACGAGAAAGAAGCAAAATGTTCTTGAATTCGATCAAATTATCTTGTATCAAGCAAAAAAATCTGCCAATGGGGTAAGATTTTTTTACTTGACAAGAATTCTTAAAATAAGCATGAAGTTCTTGAGTGTGAAAGATTAATTTTCTTTTTGGACAAAAAATAAGACTTATTTTCTAGATGCAAGTTTTTTGTTTTTTTTTTTAGTTTTTTTACTTTCTTGAAATTCTTTTTTTGCAGTGCAATTAAACAAAACAAGAGGAAAATATAACATGTTAAATATTTTTGCCTTTATTATTCTTTCTATTTTATGCAGCTTACATTTGACAATTTCTCAGTTTATATCTGTGAAACACTTAATAAAATGGTCATATGTACTCATATTAATGTATGTGAAAAGAAAAAATGACACCTGGATTTAACCCATAAGGATCCAGTGGCAGTTCCCAAAGGAATTTTTCTCTATATTTAACCGTCCTTATGTGGTTTATCACCATTTATTGTAACATTATCTTCTTCCTTTTGTGGGTTTTTTTTTCCTTTTCTTTTTTCTTTTTAAACTTGTTTTGTCCAGCCTCATAACAGCAGAACAGTAGTCTGGCTGCCTTTTGGTGCTAAACACATTTGCTTTTCTAAGGGAAACTTCATAAAATATACGAGGCTTCCCTTGATGTTCTACTGTCTTTATTAGGAGTTTTTGTTGAACCTTATTTTGATGCTGGACCTGACATGAAGAGACAGGGGAGAGGAGAGAAGGAAAGAGTGAAAAAAGGAAGAAGGAGGTGGCGAAGACCCTCACAAGAGAATATTAAGAATATCATCAACAACAGCCAAGGTGATAATTATGTTGGTAATAATAACCAGAACCAGAGCTGAGTAAACTGGACAAAGAAATTACAAAGAAACAAAATAAATAAGACCTGTTAAATGAGAGACATGAACAAGATATCATGGTGCCTACAGTACAAGCCTGTGGGGGTAGTGTTGGTCAGATCTAGGATCAGCAACGTTATGCATCCATTAAAGAGTCAGCTGGATCTAAAAATACAGAATCATCCGGCTTTTCTGTAGTGTTTTTTTTTTTTTTCTTCTTCCTGATGGCACAGGTACGGTCCAATACGACAACACCAGGACTCATCAGGCTCAGATTATAAAGTCGTGGTTCAGTGGAGCATGAGACATCTTCTTCATACATGGATTGACCACCACAGAGTCCAGACCTAAAGCCCACTGAGAATGTTTGTGATGTTGTGGAGACGATTTTACACGGTGGTATCATCAATACAACACCAGATGGAAATAAATGTAATCATATTTATTCTGACATAGGAAAAGCATTGCATGGAAATAATGATGCTGTCGTTAATGTTTCCTGTCGTCAAAGCTAAAGGCGGTTTTGTTAAATATTGTGTGTGTGACTGTTTAGTTTTGGCTAGGGTGTGTACTGCATGTTTATCCCTGCTCATTACAGTCAATAAATTAGGTAACTTCTGCCTGTTGTTAAATACTAATGATCTGTACGTGATAATGGATGAGGAATGATGGCATTTTTCAGTGTTTGCTGAGGGTGTAGATGTCTTTTAGATTCAATACAAGGGTTAAATCTGTCATGTTGAAAACCAGGCTGAGACTTTCATCATCTCAGCGAATGATCAAAGAGTGATCCGGTCACTTGTTACTTTACCATAACTCTGTAAAAACAGATGCTGTTTTGGCCTGGGCTGCACATGTTACTGAAGTTGTTTTTTAATTTCCGTCTGCGAGTGTGAAAAGGCTTCATGCCTGGAAAATAGGAAGAAAGGATGGAGAGCAAGCCCACATTGCATTACAGCTGAGAAGCAGAACAGTGATGAGGAATTTACAGGACACAGACTGTGTTTGTGGAAGCTTTGATTAAAGAGCACTGAACACTGGGCTGTGTCATGAGACGGAGGAAGAAAAAGGCAGATAAAGCGGCATATTCTTTACTGCTGAGCTGTAGTTGGTTACTAACAGGAAGTGTTTGTTTGGTTTTTTTTTCTCTTTTCTGTGTGTATGTGGCTAACAGATGAGGCATCATTACATCACATGCTTCCCCATTAATCATATTCCTCATTTAGTTTGTGATTGTACATGGCTGACCTGTGTCTAAACCCAGCTTTATTTCACTCCAAACAGGTCAAAGTGCAGCTGTTTTCAAGAGGATTTAGTATCTGTAAACTGAACCCAGATGAACTCATCACACAGTTCCCACAAACACAAAGGCTGAACAGCTCTTTCAACATACACAATTAAAACCTGTTTATGTTTATGTTTATGTTGTGTGGTTAAGTAGATAAACCCGTGTGTGTGTGTCAGTTATGTATCTACATATGTAAAACACTAAAAGGAAATATGAAAGAAGAACACAGTGATGGGGCAGCAGTTATGATTTAGACTGAGAGAAATTGATTTTCTACTGACTAAGACTTCAAAGCAAGAGGCCCAGGTGGATTCTGGGTAATCCCTCAACACACCCCGCATACCCCTGCCCATCTTCAAACTCCCCCCTCTCCCTTGCCTCCTGCTTGGGTCATGAACAGTCCTGAGAGGGGATCAGGAGATCAGAGGACCAAACCTTTTCAGCTCAGGCCATGAACTCTTCACTGGAATGTGACAGGAATGTTCCTCCTCAACATTACTTCTGTGCACACTCACCTGCACAGAAAATACACCCAAAATATTCACTTTTACCGTCTGCTTAAGTTAGTCTGTAGTCGCTTTTCAGTTGACCCTCAAACTGCAGGAATATAATTTGTGCATAAAAATGGAAAAACATCAATTTTGCCCAAACTCTTGTTTTTTGATTAAAAGTTTTTGTGCTGGCAAGAGGCTGTTTTTCAGGTGTAGTGAAGTTGGTATATCACACAGAACTGCAATGGAAAGAGCTTTTTGTGCAACTGGTGTCATGTGAACAAAAAAGCAGATGTGGATGGACGTTACAAGTGAACAAGAAGAGTTTTAGAACAAAAATGGCATGGTACCTGTGGACACACGAGGCAGGGTTCTCCCCAGAAATGTAAAGTATCCTGCCCCCCACCCTCCACCCCGCAGAAGAACGTCTCGTGCTAAAACCTTCCGATAGACACAACTCCGCGAGATTTCAAATGAAAAACATCATGGCGCTGGAAATTTGAGTGCATACCTGCTAACCCAGTGGATTTTGGTAGATTTTAGCTAAATTATCAGAAAATAGAAAAAAAAAAGCCCTAAATGTGAAAGTGAGTATAGCAGCGCTGAGCTAGCAGTGGCACCGTTGTTCCATTGTCTGGGGAGAACCCTGCGAGGAAACTGAATAATTTTGGAATTTAGTACAGGATAGAGTGGAAACAAGCATTCCAGATTCAAAACAATAGATATTTATAAAGATTCCTTTTTCTTTTTTATCAGACAGATGGGAAAAAAAAGGTTCATTCTTACCTTGCATGTTTTGGCTGCAACCTGTAGTCTTCCTCAGAAGGGTCAGTTGACGTTACTGTGGCGGGTTATTGTCAGTGCACAGGTCGTAACCAAAACATGTCAAAGTACAAGAAGGAACTTTTTTCCATCCGTCTGACAAAAAAGAAAAATAAATCGTTATCAGTTCTAATAAACAGTCTGAACCTAATTGGACTAACATATTTATGTTTATTGCCATGTTTATGGAAGGACTTCTTGTGATAAACAACCAAGTAAACAAACAAATCATCACATTTGTGCTTTAATGGAAGAACCAACATTACACATTACACACTTCTGGTTTTTTTTTAGTAAATATCAGTAAAGTTTAGCACATATGTCCGATGGAAAAGCGATTAGTGAGGAAGTCAGTGTTTTGCTTGTCCTTATTTGAAGGAGGATGTATGGCACTCAGATGTTGTTTCATCTGCATTACAGATTCATGTGGGCCCAATAAATTGGTATTATAAATGGGGAAAATACCCACTGTTTCCATTTCTAAAGGAGATGTAATCTAAGAAATATGTTGTTTGGTGCTTCTTTCATAGAAACAAGCAGAAAAAATATAAAGCCCATTGTGCACACGTAAACAAAACCATAATTCATTGAGTTTTTAAATCCCTTTTGTGTTGGTGTTGATGCTCAAACACTAACATATGTAGAGGTTTTTCTTTTATTCCATGGTTTGTCTGTGTGTGAGTGTCTCAAACACATAAAACCTGAAAATCACACGTGTTGCACCTAAAACAACAGTGAGTCAAGTCTACAGAGGCATTGTTCACTTACACTGTGACAGATAATTCACCCAGACCGATACACAAATAACAATGAAGGAGCTGAATTAATTCCAGGAATAATAGAGATTTAGTTTAAGTGTTTGGTGGAGAATGTGGCTCCTGAAGGTAACTTGAACCATGACACCCTGGGGCACATGGACGGCATAAAACATGTGATGGAAAGCAGATGTCCACACACACTCACACACACAGATGCTCATGATGTGAAGCTTCTCACCTTTTCCTCATAGAAATAACAGCATCACTTTGTGTGAAGTAATATCAGGTGTTAGATTGACAGCTTTCACACCATCTCATCAAAATGTATGATTGTACCAAGGTTTAGCTGTGATACCGTGAAAATAAGATCTTAAAAAAGCTGTCCCAGTAGTGCAGAGGTGGGATGTGGAAAAATACACTTCTTTACTGCATTTAGGTACAGTACCAGCCAAACGTTTGGACACACCTTCTGTGTTAATGTTTGCTTGTTTTTTGTTTTTTTTTTTTTGTTTGTTTTCTTCAATGTAAATGAACCCTTAACCCACTATCACTGGGTGATTTTCACCCGAGTAGATGTATTTACATGATGTTGCGTTTGAGTGTCAAGGAGTCTGTGCCTTCACCAGGGAAGTCTGACATGTCCCAGGAATGGGCGGAGCAAAACCTAAGTTTACAGTATCATTTATTTATTTATTTATTTATTTATAGGAATTTTTTGTTCTCCGAATGTTTCAGTAATTTTGGAGCCTTTTTTAGGCTCCTCCCATGAGTTTGTGTTTTCATTTTGTTAGACATGCCACAGTTGAAAATAAAAGAAAACCACCCTAATTTGTCATGTGTTGTCATATTTTCATCTATTTTTTATGACTAGTACTTTTTGTTGGGTATGTTATATTGCACAGGTGCCAAACATGCGGCCCGGGGGCCCAATCCGGCCCGCCAAAGGGTCTAGTTCGGCCCCTGGGATGAATTTGTGAAATGTAAAAATTACACTGAAGATATGAAAAATCAGTGATGTCAAAATGATTTTAATTCAGGTTCCACATACAGACCAATATGATCTAAAGTGGGTCAGAGCAGTAGAATACTATTAGAATAACCTGTACATATTGACAACTTAAAATTTTCTCTTTTCTTTATTGTAATAAAGTAAAATTACATGAAAATGTTTACATTAACAAACGATCATTTTCCAAAATATATGAACAACCTGAAATGCCTTAAGTGGAGTAAATGCAATTTTACCAATATTCTGCCTGTTACTAAATATTTTGTATATTTCTAATAGTTGTAATGCACCTGTGTAAATGATAAACTGATGAATAGAGATAGAATATTGTTAAAATTGCACTTGTTATTCTTAATACATTTCAAGTTCATATTATTCCGATTTTTAAGGAAACTTTGTAGATGTAAACATTATCATAATATAATTTTTAATTTTTTCACTGTTATTATTTTACTAGTCTGGCCCACTTGAGCTCATGTTAGGGAGAATATGGCCCCTGAACTAAAATGAGTTTGACACTCCTGGTAAAAATCAGCCGCCGATAGTGATGGTGTTACTTTTTTTACTCAAAGTGTTCTAGGCTTAAAGACATAGAACATTTTTTTGGTGAAGCCAGAATGAATGAATATTTCTCTACATCTAACCATTCTTAGTTCATTTATCATCATTTATTCTAAATCACCCTCTGCCTTTTGCATTTTTCGGTAAAAATCAGGTATTTTTCTATATTTAATTAACCAACCGCATAGATTTTTGTGTAACCACAGAATAAATTCAAAGGTCATTATATCAAAACTGAAGAATAAGTGACATTTTCAGCAAAATAATAAAAGAAGCATCTGCATCACTATCATACTGTATGTCATCTACATGGGTTTTACTGGTGAATGTCCAAATAGGTCAGAGGTGACAAACATGTGGCCCGGGGGCCAAATCCGGCCCACCAAAGGGTCCATTCCGGCCCATGGGATGGCAAAAATTATGCTACAGATACAAGTCATTTTAGTTGAGGTTCCACGTACAGAACAATTTAATCTAAAGTAAGTAGATCAGTAAAATACTATCATAATAATAAACTATAAATACTCACAACTCTACATGTTTTTTATTTGTAAATATAAACATTTTCGTGTCATTTTACTGTATTTACATTAAAACAAACCATTATTTCACAAAAACACAAATAATCTGAGCAAATATGAACATTTTGAAATGTCTGAAGTCTGCCTGTTATTAAATTTTTTGTGTATTTGTAGATCCACTGGGATGTGTACATTATAATGTACATGTGTAAATGATAAACTGAAACAGAATATTGTTAAAATTGCACTTAGTTTTCTTAAGACATTTCCGTTTGTTCATGTTATTCACATTGTTTTAAAGGATAGTTGGTAGATGGAAAAATTTTCATCACATAATTGTACTTTTTTTGCTCTAAAACATAGAGGCAGGTTTGGAGTTGACATTATTTATCTATTATTATGTTATTATTTCACTGGTCTGGCCCACTGCAGATCTTCTTCACCACTTACACAAGTTTATGATTTACTGATATAAATGTGTAATCTTTATTTATTTACATGATACTTATTTGCACAGTAGACCTTCAACCTCACTTAACTGTTAACCTTGTGTTAATTACAGAGGAAACACCGCCATCTAGTGTCAGTAACAGGAAATGATGAGAACTGAAAGCCAGTTAGAAGAGAGGTTAAAGGTCCAGCTTTAATATCTCAGATTCATTCCCTGCTCTTGCTGACCTGGAGGAATACAAACATAAAAAAAAAAAAAAAGAAAAAGATGAATATTTCAAGATGTTAAAATACAGTTAGATGTTGTAGGAGGGGGAAAAATAAAGGAAAAAAAAGTAAGAATCCAAGAAAAAGAAAACTCATTGTAGTTCAGGAGCCTTATGTGAGATAGATAGATAGATAGATAGATAGATAGATAGATAGATAGATAGATAGATAGATAGATAGATAGATAGAT
>JAQQZY010000023.1:25300706-25323661 GCA_030068375.1 Ostorhinchus rueppellii
CTAAGTAGCTGGGATAGGCTCCATGCGACCCCCGTGACCCTAGTGAGGATAAAGCGGGTATAGAAGATGAATGAAAACATAGACTTAATGGATACGACTGTTTGTGTCTGTGTGTGCTATTTTTAATTTGACATGAATAATGTTTCTATTTATCGGTTGCACATATCGGTTATCAGCCTCCCATTTCCCATAATTATCGGTATCGGCCCTGAAAAAACCGTATCAGTCGTGCCCTACTGATGACATGCACAATTTAAGATGATATGGTAGTGAGACGGAGCCTTGCTGAAACTCTGTTTTAATTTGTGTTGAAAGTGCAGATGTCAAACTAATACTGTGACGGCAACTGAGTTGAAAGCACATGGAAACCAAATTTAAGAGACACAATAAAAACTATTTTTGGCCATAGTGTCATTATGTTTGGCATGTGTTCAGTGCAGGTAGAGACGGTAAAAAGGGGCTTAAAAAGTTAATTTCTTGCAAGGAAGGAAGTGCTTTCCTGAGAACAAAAAAAAACAAAACATCACTGCGTTTCTATTGATGGAAAAGTTGCATCACATGGACCAATCAGAGACGTCCATACTGTGCCTTGCAATCTAATATAACTTTAATACTTAGTTATCCCAACCTTATATCAATTTAATTTGCAATTCTAGTCCCTTAAAAGTGAATTATTAAGTAACTAATTGGTTATTTATTTCTAAACAATTTGTTGCACATTTGTACATGGTTAAATAAATATTCTAAGCTGCTAAAACGTTGTTTATGTAATGAACAGGATCTGACAATCCATTTCACGACATGCGTCACTTTTACCCCTGCCATGATATTACACACCCCGTTTTGTTTTGTTTACACACCCTGTTCCTCCATTTCTGCCTAATAAACTGTTGAAAACTGCAGATGTGTTCAGCAGTTTCAGGCAACAAGCAAAGGAGCCAAAGGACAAATATGCAACTGAAAAAGCCTACAAACAATCAAAAACACTATCGCCACAATAATTATATATTATGACCTTCATATTCATCCTATTTATTGCAGATTATCCAGACTGAACGTAGCATTATAGTGTATCCTCGTTTTGTGTATGCATGTGCAACATCCTACACCTTAAAGAGCCACAGACTATCAGCTGTTTAACTGTTCACCTTACTGCAGTGATGTATAACTTTACCCCAGAACCAGTTTAGATCATAAATACAGATTTACGATAACTTTTATACTGTACCGATAGTGGGTAAAAAGTGTCACACCACCAATCTTTACACTGTTCTGTCTCATAAGACTACTATGTAACACTCAGGGGTTTCTGTCCTCAGTTGAAAATGGGACAAAGTATCTGCTGTTGTGTTACCGTTTATAATAATAATGTCTCTATGTCTGGAGCTGATCAGCAGGTATGGTGTTCTACTCCACTCATCAGATCATTCACCTTACGGCTGAAATCAGCTCATCATTTACTACCATAGTGAAATTTGTGCAAGTACCTTAGTGCTAGTATATTATTAATAGAGCTGTTGGTGACACTGTACACAATTACAGTGCTTTAGGATGAAAGGAAATTCCCATTGAAACACACAAATTATGAAGCCTACATACTGGCCATGTTCAACAGTTTGACAGCAGACACCGACATCATAACTTAAAAGGTAAAAAGCTGAAAGAATAGGAGATAAGTTTTCAGTTTCAGCATTACAAACTATGACCTTTGACCAGAAGGAGCACTAAGATGCTGCTTTTCAACTTGAGGTTAAGTTTCTCTTTCAAGAGCAGAGTACAGGTTACCATAAGGACTAAAACGTGCAGAACGTGTCAGACAGAGGGCTGACAATAGCATACAACTTTATCTCCTAATGTTATATTCTAGGAAGCAGTTTAGTTTAGTCAGAACTTCTACGTGTTTCATTGTAAGATGAAGGAAATTACTCATACATAGCCACATTTTAGCATGTGAGTGTGTTGTGTGTAGGACGACAGGTCCACTACCTTCACACTACAGTGATAACCACAGACTTAATGTGCACACGTGATGACATGGTGGTTAAAGTGCTTTGTGTGGAAATGCAAAGGTAAGACAAATGTTCATTTAAAGGAAACAGGTCCATTTCTAATAAGGTCACACTCAAATGATTTGCAATAATTAACCTGGTACCAAAAGTGTGAAAAACTGAAAGGAAAGGTGCTCATGAATTCAGTTCCCTCAGGGTAATGTGGGACTAATGGAGGCTGCTGGGGGGGGGGCACTATATAAAGTTAACCTAGTAAAACAGGCCAGTTTTGGTTTATGAATATAATGCCGTGAGTTACTTTGATGAAAAGCTTGTAAAAAAAAAAAAAAAAAAAAAAAAGAGTATGAGCATCAGCTGTCTGTACTCAGCCAGCATTCAATGTAGCATGAGTACTTTTAAAACAACGTATTTAGCATTCTTTCCTTGTGTTTGCAAACAGACTTATTCAAATCTGCCCTTCCTCTTGACTCAGAAAATGAGGATGTGAGAGTGAGGGTCCAATAAAGGACAGACTGAATGGGGAGAGTGAGTGATGCGGTAAGAAAGAAGCCTGTTCAATGTCATTATAAATAAAGACCAATAATGAAACTGAAGGGGTTTACAGAACGGTGCAACATCTGCTCAAACTGGCAAAAACTGACGAGGTGTGGACTTTCAAGACAGCATGCTCCTCTGAGGATGTAAGGGAGGACTCTGGGATTGGAAATGATGAACATTGTCGAGTTCCTGGGGGTACAGCAAAGTGGACTGGTTATTTATGAAGGACATGGGGACATTCCCGGTGCACACTTGACTGGTACAGATGTTGGTGAGGAAGTGAAAGTGGTAAAAATAGCAACAGAGTAGAAGATTAAAAAAAAAGTGATGCTCATTAATAATCATTAATCATCCGCACAGAAGTTAGAGTTCTGGGCTGACTATGATTTTGCTCAGAGTCTCTTCAACTCTTAGATCAAACATTCATTATTTTCCACAGGAGAGAAAATAACTTTGTAAGTGATGACTGAACAAAAGAATGACGTTGACGGAACATCCGTGTTACATTCATGTGATGAAGCGGAGCGGTAAAACACCACACACAGGCATAAGTGAAAGGTAATTACTATGGTAATTAGATGGAATCTGGGAGAAAATGTGTATTTGGGCCAAGTCTAAGCAACATTCTCACCAGAAAAAAATTCTTAATTTTTTTTTTTCATAAAACATAAATTAGTGTCAAGTTTCCTCCTCCATGTTGTTGCTTCGCTCACACCAATGTAAATGATCAACCCATGGAGTGACACTCTGTTTACTTTGTGTTACTATGGCAATTCATGTTGGGGAGTAGCCTATCTGTGGTAGAAATGAAGCATTCTGGTGCCAAAAATAATATTCAGATTGAGGACGGTTAAATCCAGTTGAGCTGATGTAGTCAGTAGAAAAGCAACAACAAAAAACTCACCTAGTTCACTTGATTAACAATGCTGGAACTTGTTTTTATTTGCTAAAATGCAATAAACAAAGATACAAAGAGACTTTGTCATTGCACATATTTCAGACCAACGAAATTCACTACATCAAAAGAGTGACTTATTTGTTGATCAAGTATGTTAAATCCGTTACCATTGAATTTATTCACACTTAATTTCTATTTACATACCTCCAAAATTTAACTTTTTTTGTAATGTATTGTTTGCCTTTTCAGTGTTTGCCCTGACTTTTTTATGTGGGCAGTGAAAATGGGAACAGAAATGGCTGAATGGTAATGCATATAATTTTGATCAAAGTGAAAGCAAGACATATTTTTGTTTGTACATGAACATTTAAATATTTCTGTCTACTGGTGGTGAGGTGTTTGGTAATTATTAATATTTAACTGTTCTGCTGCCTTCCATGTCCACATTCCATAGAAGGCTGTGGAACAGGGTCAAACTGACCCCAAGGAATACACATGGGTTAAAAGCGTTAAAAGCAACTCCTGATGTTACCTTGCTCCCTATGACACTCATTCCAACATTCTCAGACTTGTCCCTGATGGGCATTAGGCATAAAAATCCATTTAATCACCATTTTTGACATTGAAGGAGTCCGTTGTTATGACAAGTGTTGGTTCTGAGGAGGTGCTAGATTTCTTTTTTCAGTCTCAAGATGACAGACAGTGTGACTCCCTACACCTGTGGACTCTTCCATGCCATCAGACTCCACAGCAGCCAGTACGACCACCATCTACTGACTGAGACTCAATGTCACATAGACATGCACCACTGACAATTCACGTGAATACATTCGTAGAATTAACGCTGTACACACAAACAGAACTCTAACATAAGTATCTATATAGCAGGGACGCACAATTTTGGCCAAAAATAAAATCCTGATTATTTTCTATAAAAACTCATTTTGGGCTGCAGGTGGCCTTTTAGCCAGCACGTCATTTTTATATGCTGCCCACAATGCAATGCTCCCACTCTGGCATGTGATGATGTTAGAGGTGTTGAAATAAGTTGGTTGTGCTGCAGTGTTTGACTGACACCGCTTCAGGCTGAATTTGCAGAGAGGAACGGTTTGGTCTTCATCAGAAACTTCAAAGCTGCTCTTGCCATTTTAGCCACAAACCTCTCACTCTCCTAAGCAAACACCAATTTTGTACTGGTGTGTGGAGACCGCTCTCATAGTTAGGAGGTGGAGCCTACAGTGGCCCAGATGCAGAGAGAAATGAAATTCCATTTGACAATTACCCTTTTTTAAACATTGTCCTAATTAAATAATCAGATTTCAATTTAAAATTGATTAATCATACAGCCCTACTCCATAGATATGCAATGTTATTATTTTATTACATTGTGTCTTATTCCTACTCTATTCTTATCTCCTTTTGACAGATACCTGTTTGTTTTGTCTTGTGCTGTATGTAAACTGCTGAATATTTGAATTTCCCTCGGGATTAATATAGCATCTATCTATCTATCTATCTATCTATCTATCTTTACTAAATCTGTACTGAAAAACATGTCTAAAGTAGTGCTTAAATAAGAGAAGCTTTTTTACAAACAAGTCATTTAATGCACAAAGATATTTGTGGATATGTATGTGTAAGGTACTTGGACTTACCACTCCATCACAATGAGTAAACACTTTTTGCTTTGATAGAGGTTCTCATAAACATCAATGATGCGCACAATGTTGGCACACGGCGATGCCCTCCAGTGGAGCTCCACTTCTCTACGGGCTTTGGTGCATTCTTGCAGTATCTGGGAAAAAGCAATACAACATAGTGGGTGAGGATGACAGATAAGAAAAGTACCATTCATTTTAAAAACAAAAAAAGATGAATATAATACTGATATAAAATAATAAAAGGATAAAATTTAACAGAATTCATTTTGCCACATATGTGGTAATGGATGAGAGCAGGTGTGATGTGAAATTAGGTCCTACTTTGGTCGATGACAAACAGCTAGAGGGACGGTAAGGCAGAAGTGAAGTGCTGCCACCTGTTGGCACATTGTTAAATTGATGATATATAAAGTTGGTCCCATTTCTACTATGTGAATGGAGCGCCCTCTTTTTGTGACACTATGTTAATACACCTGTAGGTGGCTCATTTGTATCTTTAATTCAATGTTTCTCAACTATATTTGATAACCTGGTATCAAATAATACCAAAATGTGCTACCCTAGAAGAAACACAATTTAAAAGGTCAGCTCAAGCCCTTTGATCATAGAATTATCAGTAAATTGAGCTTAGCGCTGCCTGCAATACAGAATTTAAACAAGCAGGTTTGTGTGGGTATAGTTTATTTTCCATTGGAACTTAGGGTTTCCTTTCAAACAGGAGAGAAAGCATATAATTAAATTCCTGTCATGAGAGTAGATTCATTTATGCACTTGTTAATTGTAAGAAATACAGTAACTTAAGAGCACACACAATTTCACAAGTCACAAAATCCATCAGAGTAGGAAGAAATCTGAATCAATTGAATACTATGTTTATTTCCTACAGTACAACCACATGGTAAAAACGAAAAAAAGCTAAAAACTAATCATACCAAGTCTGCATCAAATTCTTTACAACAAGGTCCAATCCCAATTCAACCCTTGGGCCTTAGTCTCAACACAGTGGCATTGAGTAAAGTATACAATAATGGCCTTATGCAAGTACATAAATGTCAAACTGTTGCCATGGTGAGATTGACTGAGAATGACCTTATCTGCTCCAACTGACTCAGCAAATACAGTTAGGATTTTCAAACAAAACTAGTTCCCTCCCATATAGTAATAAAACAGCTGTCTGGTCAACTATGTGACTTGATATTCATCTACAACCACAGCCTGAAAATACAGAGTAATCATCTTACTTTCTCTCAAAAATGACAGAGTACAATGTATTTTGAAATATATATATATATATATATATATATATATATTCATTTTCCACTTTTAATTTCACACACTGACTGCGTATCATACTGTACAAAAAAACCCTACTTCCCTTTACAGGGAAAAGCAGCTTCCATAAACCAAAATAGTTGTATTGCATTTAGTGTGACCTCCTTTGCACTTTACATGTCATCAACCTTTTGTTCAGACATGTATTTACAGCATTCTTTTTCTGATGTTTTACACCAGGTTTTTTCAACACGTCAAATGTTTCTGCTTATGTTGCTTCTCATCATAGGGACAGGAATCACACCGAATAGTAACCTTTAGAACCCAAGTAGCTCAGTTTTTGTGCATCTGTATACATATGCTTGTATGTATTTTTTGGTATGTGAAGAAAAGAGAAGGAAAAAATGTGTACACATTTCAACCCTGCAAAAACAAAGATATGGCCTAAAACTTTTGCACAGTACTGTACATGTTATTAATTTTATCTAAAGGCACAAATTTACTTTTATAAACATGGCAAAAAAAGTCAGTAATTTTAGTCGCATGTTAAAACACGAATTTCAATACATTTTTGCAGTGTTTGCTTCTGTTCTGTAATGGTATTTCTATTAAGGAACCACTAGTATTTGTTAACAGGTTTAATTACATGACAAGGGACACCATATCACTAGTAAATCCTTTAAAATCTTTGAGAATTAACGGAAAGAATTCAGGCTTGAAGCTTTGACAATGAGCCACCGTCTGTCTTATTGTGTGTTACATTCCATCTCTGCCCACAGACACAACACAACAGTGGGCTTCGTTCCAGGGGGCAAGAGGAGCTGGGAGTATCCAGACTGCTGCCTGTTCCAGCACATAAGACTGTCAGCATGTTTACATGCACACAAACAGCCAGGTTTTATCAGTGAGAGCTGGCTATGCAGTCAATTACAGTAACATGATTACTAAAAACCTCCCTGTGTATATGCAGCTGGGTAAAAGAAGGTCCTCCATCATCTGCAAATTCACTCTGAAAACACCACATATTTAACCAGTGTGTATTTCTCTTTGACAGAACAAGTTCTATAATGAAAGTAAACAGTGCACATGTTTTGGAAGTTTAGAGCCAGTAACTTTGAGTCTGTTGCACTCAGACTGTGGACAAAACTGAGTTCAAGGAGACCATGTTGTGTATGATGAACTGTCCTTTAGTTCTGTGGCTCTTATCTGAGTGATACGCCTCCTCACCTCATTATTCTCTCATCTTTTTTTCTACATAAATGCATGATTAATAAGAAATCAAGTGACATGACCAAGCCAGCTGCATCCTGGCTGTGCACATGAACAGAAACTGTTCCAACCTTAATCCTCTACCTGAATATGGCATTTCACTTTCACTGTGCAACTAGGACACATGAACTTAAACTAACCCTCACAGAAAACAGAAATAACCTAAGCAAACCACACTATAAAAACTTCATGTTCCTTGGTAATATTTATGTGTTCTATGCATATATCAAAAGAATAAGGCCGTTATTTGTTACATTAGCATTAATTCAATTAAACCCAAGTGAGAAAATGGTCATGTCTGCTAAAAACTAACGGTGACCACTATTCAACTATAAAACAGGCGAGTTACAGAGGGATATACTCAAATTGCACTGATCTTGCTGTTAAAACCAGTTGGATTCATATTTAGGAATACTAGCGCGTCCGACAAACAGGTTTTTAATTACGAAGGCCACTTGAGGATCTAGTAGGGCTATATTTGTCTCTACTTTATCTCAGCCCTCGATATACAGCACAGTTCAACCACCCTTTAGGACAGAGCAAACATGGGTGGGTCAGACATACTGCGTCACACTATACGTCAGAGTAAAAAGAAAAACACCAAATCACCAACAAGGACACATTTCAGTGGAGACAAACACTGATGGTTGGTTCTACCTTCTAATGAAATGGACAGCGTTCATTGTTGTGAACTACAGATGGTTTAAAAAAAACAGCAGAACTGTGATGAATATTTTCTGCAAATAAAATATAGAAAATACCAAATTCTCATAGGACCAGGACAAGGGGGGAAAAAAAACAAAATTTTGCCAACTTCTCTATCACTATAAAGCAACAACCTTACAACATTATCAGAGTTAGAAGTACAAAACTAACATTGATATTACTTATTCTGTCCTTGTAAAATTCCTGAGTCATGTCAACAAACTGTCATGGATGGACATGATGGAAATGTGCTTTAAGTGAATGGGGAACTGCCCTGGGTAGTTGCAGAAATGCATTTACACCTGTTTTTTCATTTCTATACAAGTTCTTGAATGGAATATCACTGTATCACTGTTCAGGGGGAAGCACAGGAAATAATGATTAATTTGCTTTTAAACTTTATTCTTAAACAAGAATCAGGAAAAACCTTGCCGGTCCTTCATCACAGAGAACCATAAAAATGACCCTATAGACACTGAAACAAACAAACCATTGTAAATGCTAGAGGTCATCTTTAGACCAAATAATCTGGCCGAAAACATGTTCTGCTCATTGGGTTTTGCGGTCAAGACCACAGATGTCATGCAATATAAGAAAAAGCATCCCAGAATTTAGTTTTCATGTTGTTTATCATTGGATATAAACACTTTGACACATCTGACCTTCTAAATTTCCCTGCAAACTATACACCCAAGCCACCTAAACCTTTCTGGAGTTACACAGCAATACAAAGGATAGTAGTATAAAAGTACTTCAAGAGTTATCAGTGATGGCCAACTGCCAAGGAGGAACTAAAACACAGTTAGGCATGTGCATGTGTACTGGAAAAAAGAACCATGCCTTGAAACTAATTTTAGTGCCTCTAAATATAACAGACTTCCCTCTACAAACAAAAGCTTCATATCGTCTTTTTAACACATGCGCAATAGCATATGCACATGAGAACACACCCCCCATCACCTCTCTGCTGGTGCTTGTGACTGCATAGCCCCCCATCTGCTGTTGGCCCTTTGAGGGTAAACAGTGAAGCTTGTGTAGGGGAGGGAGAAGAGGGGGGCAGATGGGCACACAATGCACTTCCTCTAGCTGACACAAAAGCTCCTGAGCCCAGGGCAGGACAGTGGGAGGTGGGATGGGAGCGAGCTGAAACAGCACCCATCCTCCACCTGCTACTTGTGAACCAAGGAGCCGGCTTTGGTTGATGTGGTGAAATGAGTAGAAAATCATTCTGAGGGTGAAGGGGCAGTGAAACTGTGCAGGAGGGCTTATTGGAGGGGTGATGGGTTAAGCTTAGCTCATCAGAAAAGCCTCTTACTCTAACAGACAGGGTTAAACAACTATCTAACAACAAGAGGTGTCTGTTTGTGTGTGTGTGGCTTATCACTGTGCGCTCAGTGAAGCAAACATGTTTGTGTGTCAATAGGACAGGATCTGATCAAAGACATCTACTAGGCCTCACAAAAATCAGGTGCATTGGTTTATAGATTTAAATAAATCTTTTTTGCATGCAATACAATCTGTATCATGAACAAATTACATTCCAAGATAAAACTATGAACTCACTGTGCTTAGGTTTTATTGATTAGGCTTCTGATTATGATATATTTATACACACACACACATACACACACACACACACACACACACACACACACACACAAAGTGCACTTAAACTGAAGTTATTTTAATGAGCCCTCTACGACATTCCAGCTCTCAAAACAGTTGCAAGGACTTTATGCAGGCAGGTATAAACACATTTTTATTGTGCACATTTTTAATTCAATAAAAAGTGAAGTGACAAAATGAAAATTAGCTAACATCTATTCAGCACTGAATTTTAATGTAGGTTAGGAGACGTGCATGAAAACATTAATAAAAATAGTAAAATTTGTAATGATCCATTGGTTGGTCTTTGGCAATTCTGGCATCAGCCTGCAATTATTTCATGACTTTGATTAAAACTGAATGCAGACGTCTCAAGTGCTGGTAGTATAGACTGTGGGAGGGAACAGCCTCGTCAATGTGACTACAGGAGAACAATGGTTGAGTCATTTTATTTCCAAATGAGTGTAGTGCAAGCAGTACACAAAGTAGACATACTCTGAAAAAACAACAAGCATTTTGGCCTGTGTTAAAATAATCTGTATCAATATCTAAAGCATCAAAGTATGATATGGAAAGGTAATAATAGAAAACGGAAGGTTTTCTTTGAGTTCAAATGAAATTATTCCGTGTGTAAATGGGTATGGTGTGTGTGAGCGTGCTGTCATATCTACAGGTTGAGTCGTTAATATGATGACTAAAAAAAAAAGAAAAAAAAACAAGGTAATAAAAGGATAGTAATAAAAGCACATTTTCTTTCCTTTTTCGTCGGATTTATCGGGGGTTTCTTTTGGATTTGTGCTGACACGGGATCGACTGGTGTTTGCGCCGGCTGTGGATTCACAGGCTTAAAATGACTTGAAAGACACTTTAAAGTCCTTGGAAGTGAACAAATTTCTGTTTTTGTTAGCGTAGAACTTTGAATTTATTTTGAAAATATAAAGATCAAAAACACGTAATTATTTCTGAAGTAATATCCTTTTCATTTAACATTAGGCACGACATGCGCATGAATTCTGGGATGCTTTATTACTTATTGGGTGTTTTTATTCAGAGTTTTGTTTGTATATTTGTCAAACAATATTAACATTTAAAAGGTTTACTACTATGGAGGAGTTTAAGTATCTCGGGGTCTTGTACACGAGTGGGGGAAGGATGGCGCAGCAGATTGACAGGTGTATCGGTGCGACGTCTGAAGTGATGCAGACGTTGTATCGGTCCTTTGTGGTGAAGAAGGAGCTGAGCCGAAAGGTAAAGCTCTCGATTTACCAGTCAATCTACGTTCCTCCTCTCACCTATGGTCATGAGCTTTGGGTCATGACTGAAAGGACAAGATCCCAGATACAAGTGGCCGAAATGAGTTTCCTCCACAGGGTGGCTGGGTGCACCCTTACGGATAGGGTGAGGAGCTCGGTCACCCAAGTACGGTACTTGGAGCTGCCATCAGTAACCATAGAGAATTACTGCCCGCCACACCCCAGGGTGAAGGTAAAATCGTCGTATAAGCCGCATCGGAATAAGCTGCAGTGTTTGAAGCGTGGGAAAAAAGTAGTGGCGTATAGTCCGGAATTTACAGTAGTTTATTATCTGCAGAACTATAGAGCATCTGTCATTTTTAGATCAAACCACTTTCCTCAGACCTGGCATGATAGCACTGAGCTGCTTATGATTATCATTCAGTGCCATCTAGTGGTGGAAAGTACACACACTACCTTGGCGGAGGTCTGTGCTCTTCGAGTGCTTTTCTAGTTTTGGGATGGTTTTTGTATAAGTGTTTATTTTATAAATATAGAGAATTTGCAGAGCAGCTGGAGCCATAGTTTAGTTTGGATACATTTGTTTTTCTATGCCTTATTTAATGTTCAGTAAAGTATATTTATTTTATTGATTTAATGCTTTATTGTAAAACAGCTGTAAAGTACATATTTGTAGCCAAAATTTATTTTCAATGTGAATGTAGGAGCCAAATGTATGTGTATGGTGTATTGGGTCTCCTGGGGATAATTGGTGCTCAAGTATAAGTAGGAGCCAATGTTGTCTGGGTCAGGTTTCTGCCCGGAAGAATTAACAGTTTTTTTGATTGCTGAATCGCTGGATAGCTGAATGTTTGAATGTTGGACATCGTGGCAGTGTGTTGCTGCAGTCGTGTTGTATGCAGTTTGTTTTTTGCTGTTTGATATTAACTATTGGTCGAGTTAACTGAGAAACTTACTGGAAATTAAACAGAGTTATCAAGCATAAAGTGGTGTGTCGGACTTTTTATTTCAAGACAACAGCATCAGCGCGTCATTCACATAGTACAGCGGAACCTCAGTGGCTTCAAGCTGTGCTGAGCCTCTACGGTGAATGTTTTGAATAAAGAATCAATAACTAAGTGTTTTTTGAGAGACAGAAATGCTGAATAAATGCATTGTGAAACCTAAAATTAATGGTTTGAATAATTGTGATTTCAATATTGACCAAAATAATCTCGAGGAAAATAATGATATTGATTTTTTCCATTATCGAGCAGCCCTACCTTATGAATCACGGTGTAAATCCCCTTGTGTATCTGATGCAACAGATGATACAAGTTTTTCAACATACACAGTGTTAATCAGTTGCTTTTGAGGTGGCTGTGGTTTGCGCTAGTGATTTGCCCTTCAGTCAGCTTTATGAGAATGCCTCTGCATGTACAGAATGTTTTTAGACCACTAACATATTAAATCCAGCTGTCACTTTAATCATATTATAAGCCAAAGACAAAACGGCTATAACAAACAGCTGAGCAGTGAAAACAGATTTGTGAATCACCTGATGTTATGTGTAATGCCGTCTCATCTTAGAAATCAGACACCAACGAATGACGAGTCTGGCTGAACACAGAGATGCAGAGCTTATCATAAATTATAAAGAAATAAGACAGAAACGGCAAAAGCGGTACCTACAACCGATACCACTGTTACAAGAACAGTCTGTTCTTGGAAAGGTGATGATGAATTGATGATTCAATCTTTAAATGAATATCACAAGATAAAAATACTGAATCACAAACTCCCAATTGTTTCATCAATTTATTCACATGAGAACAAGATAGCATGGTGCGTATGTCTGAATGGATGAGGAAAAACTCACTTCCCCAATACTAGTAATACCATTCAGCACAATTCTGCTGTTGAACTTTTTTTTTAGGAAATGATCATGAGACCCAAGCAAAAAAAAAAAAGAAAAAAGAAAAAAAGGATTTTTTTCTCCCAAGTGCATTAAACACTTACAACCATTCATACATAAAGACGAAGTGCTGCATCAGCTTGGAAATTACTGTCACAGATACAGTTGTTTGGCTAGTTACGGGTCCACCTATGACAACCACAAAACCACATCCTCCCAAACAGAACTTGCCCCGATAAATAGCAGAACACAGAAGTCAAGTATGGGGGTAGGTGAATATTGTGTCCATAATATTGTAATGTAGAGATTTTACACAGTGTTAGTATTTCTCTAAAGTTTTAAACCACCCCTTAACACAATACTCAGATCAATGAGCTACCAACAAAGAACTCTTACTCCACTTGAGGCAATTATCGGTGAAATATTATTATTATCAATCAGGTAAATACAACTGTACATTACAGCTATATGTAATCTTTTTCTCGACCACCTGGGTAGTCCCTCCTTCATGCTCAGGTCCTCTACCAGGGGCGTGGGAGCCTGACGGTTCTGCGCAGGATCTTATCGGTTTCTAGGACTGCACTCTTTTGGACAGAGATCTCTGATGTTGTCCCTGGTATCTTCTGGAGCCATCCACTCAGCTCAGGCCCCCCTAGTGCCCCGGTCACACCTTATTTTCTGGTTCCCTACCCTTGGGACATTTGTTTATGGGGACATTGCCCACTCTTGGAGAAAAGCAAGTTGAGTGCCACAGGGTAGTCGTGCAGTTTATTGTTAAAGGTTTGCTGCCTTTTCTTTTTTTACTGTGGAGGCTCCATGGTAAACTGTACAGGACGTTGTTAATCAGTTAATTCTTTATCTCTCAAACTAGATGTTTTTTTTTTTTTTTTTTTTTTTTTTTTTTTAGTAATAAGAACATAACTATGTTATTGTTGATGTTTTGTGTTCACTGTAAATCACTTGAAAAATAAGACTCAAGATGTGAAACGTAATGTGTAATGCAATTTTCATTTTATTAGAACTGATATTATAAAATTGGTATTGAAAAAAGTATTGTTCAGGAACCGGTATCAAAGTGAAGGTATCGGTATCGAAAATTTTTGATTGATACCCAGCCCTACCTACCATCTATGGTAATGTGTTACTAAAGCCGATGGTCTGAGCCACATCAGAGTAAAGCCTGTATGTGTATAATAATTTTCACCTGCTGGTACAATACGGGACTCACTAAAAACCAGGCACTTCAATCAATGCACCTGTTTTCGTAGAGAAAACCTGGCAGCTTTTTGTACACTTTTCTTCGATTTTCAAAATCAATGTTCAGTTGGGAAAGTTACATTGCAATGCCTTGTGTGTTGTGTTTGGAAAAAATTTAATCGGAATTGGCCAAAACCGATATTGGCCGTCCAAGCACCCAACAAATTGGAACAGTCTCAAAAAATTGTAATCGGTCCAAGTTCAGCAGATAATAGGAACAACATCTGACATTTCTGTCCAAAAGAGCACAGTCCTAGGAACACCCAAGATCCTGCGCAGAACTCTCAGGCCTCTGGTAGAGGTAGAAGGCCTGAGCCCGCAGGTGGCACTACACTGGTGTACATTAAAACCGCTGTACATTATGACTGAATTTTTTGCCAGCATTATATCGTGTAACTTAAATTATACAAACCACTTTCATAATCATAATTTCTTTTAGGAGTGTTTATAGGTTTGGTCCATCGCATCATACACAGTCAAAAAACCACAATGCAGATGCGCAATGACTGATCCGTGAATTTTATGTTGATAAAGGAGGGGAAATTTCCTTATAGCTCAAGAAGTTTATCTGCTGTCAAGTGAAATAATGAATAAGTACTCTTCAAGCAACATACATAACATTTTAGAGATGTGACTCAAAGGTTGAGAGACAAATAACACTAGAGGGCCACCAACAAACCTCTTCCTTCCTCTCTCTCCCTCCTTTTCCTTCCTTTCTCTTACCATCACATGACTGAAGCATGGGCCAAGCATCTCCTCTGCATTTCCTACCCTTTCATGCTGACAGGAATGCTAAATTCAGAGAGATAATTTGTGTAACAGGGTGTGACTATCACAGATTTTATGCTCACTTGGGTTGTTCTAAATTCCTGTGTACTGCAAAAGTCCAAAGGAGCATTTCCATAATTCAAGGCCACTGCTGAACAACGCAGTGGTTACAGTTCCTTTGTGCTCAGTTTACACTTTACAGGTGTGTGGTGAAGGTACCAAAATTTTTTCAACAATTCTCAAAATATGGTTAAAAAATATCCACTTGGGTTACAATTACTTCACCTTAACCAACTCCCTACGTTCTTCACCACATTACATAAAGCTATGCTCAGGGAGTAAGTGCTGATTGAGACCCTTTAACAAAATCTTAATTTGTTTTACAACACCTTATCAGCTATCATTTCAACTAGTGCCGGCCAATATCACTGCAAATGTTTGGTCTGTTCAATAAGCTTGCATAATGTGATTATTATGAGTAGTAACAGGGGATTTTTCTAATCAATTCTGCATTTCTCCTGTATTGAATCAGGCTAGCAGACCTTTAGAATTTCTACAAATAATGTGCAGTACTGCCCAGAGAAAAGCTTGTTACAGCGTTTTGGTATCTGTTAATTGTTGACTCAAGATTAAGATATTATTCAAACAGATGCAACAAGATTTTATGTTATTGGTTTTTACCCTTCAGTAACTCTGCTGTAGTGCTATTTTCAGCAGAACACAGCCTTAACCTGATGGCCCTTAATAACATGGATTCTTGTGAAACTATAAATGTAGTCATTGTAAAATGACACCTACAGATGCTTTACACCCTCCTAGAGTGTGCATGGCAGGACACATTAAAGGAGGACTCAAAAGGGCAAGTAGCTTTGTCTCGGCCTCGCAGTAAAAGCTATTGACTTTTTTATTTTTATTTTTTTTATTTTATAGCAGCTTATATAAAACAATGCATTTCAAAGAAGTCAAATATTTAAATATAAACTCTAAATTTCCCCCTCAAACACACCATCCAAGTATACAATACTTATACACTGTTCACACACAACTTTGGTGAAGTGACAGGTAAGTTTTACAAGGTGAGATCACCTTGGACCAGGCTGGCACATTCATGATCCAGGCCTCTACTGCAAATCTAATGAGAACAACAGATGAGCTGGGACTGACTCAGCTGACGTCAGTGAAAGAAGCAACAAGGACATTAGTTCATGCAGTAAAGGCGTCAATCCATTTCTGGCTACAGTCTGGGTTCAAACAGCGATACTGGAATACATATGAAAGGGTGCCACATTTTTGCCTACATGTATTTGGTAAAGTGTAAGGAGGATGCATCTATTTATCGGATATTTATACAATCAGATTCTTACCACCTCCAGAGCTAAAATGGAAATTCACACTTGTAAAAAGCTGTGTAGTAGGTCAATGACTACAATATTTCCAGTGCATGCATTCTCACATTAGAGCCATGTTGCCATCCAAATAGTGCACAGATTTAAGCAACTTTTCCATAACATGTGCCATTCTCCCGTTTCTACAATTTACAGTGACATTTCACCGCTAAGGCTGAATTTCTTGTGTTTTTTAATCTTTGCTCTATCCAGAAACACTAAATTTTTCAGGCAACTAATTCATCACTCAAGTTCCTAGAGTTTGCTCTGGAGCATCGCGGAAATAATTATATATATTTTTAAAGTGTTTTCTTTTTTTTTCTTTAAATCCCCTTTAGCAATAAATTGAATTTTCCATGTTGGGCAAATGCAAATTTCATAGCAAAAATAACATAGAAACCCTGTTTTCTAAACACTTCTTCAATGTCAAATGATTAAAGGCAACAGCCTCATGTCTGGTGCTAATATTGTAGTTTTGCAAGACTAATACTAAAACACACAGCTCAAATAGTACAACTTTTTTCTAAAAAAGGAAAACAGATAAATTAAATACTAATCTCGAAGCTTGTATGAACTATTCATCCTCATCAAAAAGATACACCTAAATCTGTAGCTGGTTATAAACAACATTATTAGCTCAGTGGGGTCAGTACGTGAATAATGTGTGTATGAACACTGTACCAATAGCTTAAGACCAACTTACGGTACATCAGTATCTTTACAAGACCTACCAAGTACAGCTAAGAAACATTTTAAGCATCTTATCTTCAACAGAAAGAAATATAAATGACCTGTAATCTGTCCTAAAAACTCTTGCGACAGCTATAGAAAATAATACAGATAATCACAATAGTTGCTTAGGGGTAGAAAACCATGAATAACTTCAAAGAAAACTCCAATTATATCTTGATCAAAACTTGCCAGAAGGTAATTAGAATTCCTGAGCCCATCTGGGAGAAAATTCTACGATATGATGCTACAAATGAGATTTGTGCCTATCAAACTAGCCTGAATTCCATCCTAAACATACCATTCCCAATATAAACAAAAGAGGCGGCTGATGTGGGAATAGTTTTCTGCATCTGGTCCTAGAGGGCTTGTCAGGCTGGGGAATAAAATGAAGTCAGCAAAACAGAGAGAAATGATGAAAACTTGGAGTCTACAACAACAGCCCTGCAATTAAGGAGAAGATTTGGTATCCATCAAGACAATGACTAGGGATGGCCTGATCTGATCTGGCATTTTTTTAGAAGATCGACTCAGATTTTGTCACGAGATTGATAAAAAGAAAATGAGCAGCACAACAGTGGGAGGCTTAGTGGAATTAGAAAAGTATCTACAAGTTTCCCTTTCACTTAATCTGCGCATACTCATGAGGTATGTATGGTAATGATGTGCATGTCGGGATTTTTTCAATCCGCTGGGGTTTTGTGGAATTATTTGACCCGACCCACAAATAAATTTACGTTCTTTTGACCTGCCCCATGAGTAACCTGCTGATCTGCACATCACTAACACACTGTACACACCACCATATAATCCCTGGACGAACGTGTCCTAAGACATGCTACAGCAGTGGCAAACACGTGTTCACCCATAAACCGGTCAACTGTTTTCATATGACATCCATTAATCCTGACGAAGCATGATATGACCACACCACCCTGACCTCAGAACCTTAGCAGGGTGGGGCCTAGTTAGGACACCACCTGGGAATAAAAGGTGCTGAAAAGATTTTGCCAATAACAAGGTCCTCCAGTGTCTTTGGAGTCGGGGTGTGAATCCCACCACTGCCAACACTTTTTCAAATTTCCCCTTTTGTGGGACTAATAGAGGATTATCTTATCAAGAAATAGTGTCTTGATGTGAAACTTCACTAAGACATGTCTCTACACATATCAAAAGTTGTAAAAGCTGTCGAGTCCATTATTATAGATATAGATTGTGTGTTGTTTTTTTTTCTTCATATACGCCTGCTACTGGAAAAAGCTATGACCCAGTCATTTTTAATTTTGATTTTAACCACCATACAGGATGTTAGCATACTGTGGTTCATTTTGTGATCATTTTAGAAAATTTACATTCATTTAAAAAAAAATAAATAACAACCACCACTGAGTCCCTTAATTATTAGGAAGTGAAACATATCGGCCTAAACTGTAAGACTGGCTCACTCTTTTGTCATCTATATGTGGATAGCTGTTCACACTTTGATCACTGACTGATACAGATCTTCTGAGGTAGTCCCTGTTAACAGCAGTGTCCCTTTACAGTTCAAGCTTTTCATAATTTACAGACTAGAGGAGAGTTTCTAATTTTAACATGGAGCACTGTCAGATGAATGATACGAGTCAATATTTACTTATCTCAGCAAATGGTAAATATGAATGATATGCAAATCAACTGCAGCAGGTAACAGAGATAAACCACTTGAGCCAGTTGAGAAACTGTATGACAAAGCTTTACCCACAATGTGTCCTGGACTGCGTGATGTCAGCTCTGGCTGATAAATCAGAGCTGAGTGTATGGTTTTATAGTTACTGATCGGACTTGATGTATACATGAATGTATACAGTACAAATGACTGTTGTCGCCCAATATCAAATAGACAGGTGTGTAAGCAATAGAAATTGTAAGTTTTCAACTGTTAAGACAAAAATGGGGTATAACAGGCCACACACCTCACTTCTGATGCTCCTTCTTCTCAGTCCAACTGAAATTACTGAATATTAACATTATTATTGATGATGTGGTTCAATTTTTTGCCACTGTAGAAGAGTGAAGCCACTTTTCAAGCTTCCATGTTGAGACATTGAATACAGTCATGTCTGACGACAGCAGGTGGTAATTACAGATGTCAATCGCATATTTAACCCCCCTAGCTGTCTGAAAACAGCTGTGATTTGCCAAAGTTTGCGTCACAGGGGAGATCTTCAACACAGTAGTGAGTACAATGCTTGTTTCCTGTTCGAACACCTGGATTACAATATGGTAAAGACAAATAAGTTAAATATGGAACTTCAACTCCAAAGGTCATTCAGTAAAGAGCCTACCTCTGTCAAGGCCCCAGTCATCTAATTCAATCAAAGCATACGTTACCAATCATAACTGCCTGGTCATAACCCCAGTCTGCTGGTTCTGTTGTTGAGATATCAGCTTACAAAGATAGCAACAAATGAGAGTATGAACATCTAGGCGCTGTGGTGACAGTCAACAGTTACTGAATTGCTATTTGAATGAAAAGATCCTAGGTATTTAAGATAAAGGCAAAGAAATATTACAAAAGTTTAGTGAAGAGCACATTTTCTGTCAAATAACTTAAGGTCTGAAATCATTATTGGCATCACTGACAAACATGGTGACTTCTCTCAGTAATTCAGTACAAGAACAGCTTCCAAGTGTTTTCTTTGTTTGTTTTGTTCAATCAACAGACAAAAACACCTGAAGTCTCCAAATGTACTGGGGCCAAAGTCCAAAAGACAGCAACTTTTACACCAGAGAAGGTTGGATCAGTTCTGCTCTGCTTTGGAATACACCTTTTTATTGTCAGCTATTGACAGTGTGTTGTGTGTTAATCATCTACTCAGAACTACTGTTTTACCAACAAACTCCAAGTCTGGCTTCATTTAATTTCCATGGCCCCACCGTCCCTGTACGTGGGTTTATAGTGTTGACAACACTATAAACCCACTCATAGGTACAACAGGAAAAACCTCCAGCTGAATCTCCACATTGATGTGAAGCGGGAGTCTATTTTTATTATTGCCTGTATCAGTCTAAACGTCAAAAGCCCCATATGACCTACCTTCAGCGCGTACTTGTCACCGGTCTTCCTCTGATAGATTTCAAGCACCTTGCCATTGATTCCCAGCCCCAACACTTGGCTGGTCACCTTGTAATCATCAGTTATTGCATTCTTTTTGATCTGCAAGGTGGGTCTGGCGTGGAAAGACAGGAACTGGCCCGTGGAGTTCTGCTGCCCGGGGTTTGGGAACAGCGGCTGGTTCTGTGCGTTGGACAACATGCTCACGGTTTAGGCTAACAACAGCCAACTCTAAACAAAACTCCTTTGCCCTTTTCTTGAAATACGTATTAAGTCTTCTTCCTGGGTTAACTGGCTTCTGATACTGTTCAGTGAAGTAGCCAGGCCCGAGAAATAACCGACAGCTTTTGAGACGTTACAGGTTAACAAAGTGACTTGATTAGCTATAAACCGCTAAACAAGCTAGCTGTTAGCATGTTAGCTTGATCCTATTCTTGACCTGTGATTTTCGGCTAACAACTCAGCTATCGGTTAGCTTATCCATCTCCGGTGGGGTCCGTCGTCCACCGGTTCCTCAAAGAGCACTTCAGGAACTTCTCTAAAAAATTCCCATTCGTCAGACAATGAAATGGCTAAAAAAAAAACGTAAAGTAAAATATCATAAAATAAGGTGAAAACGACAAAAACACTCCACGGAACACAGACGACAGAGAGGGAAAACTCCGATACCAGCTACACGCCAATACAGTTCACTTTCGACGGACCCAGCCGGAGCAGGTTTTACAGCTGACGTCATGGCGGGGTTTTTTTCACGCTTAAAGGAGAAGTATGACAGAGGAAACGAGTGGATCTTTCATTGACACTACCATCCCCCAAGAAACACGGTATGTCAGTTTACTGCCACCGCATGACAGTCACCATCCAGTGTGTAAGACTTAAAATGATCTATTCACAGAAATTCAACATAATACACATAATTATCTACATCACCTTAAAATATGATCAGTTATGTTATCTTACAATCAGCTGGTCATACCTACACACGTCACGTCACCTCCATTTTCCATTTTAAGATAGATGACATCCAGCATTAACCCTTACATTCCAATTGTTTGTTTGTTTTTGTCTTTCCCTTATAATTTATCAAAGATTATTGGATCAAATTAGAAAAACAAAATATATCAAGAGTTATTACACATTTTAGATCACTAGATGCTTTTGGTCAGCAGGTTAAGGTTCATTACCACTGACTGCATTTGAGTGTAGAGTCATCAAAGGTTAATAAGGAGCTTTAATATTGTTATTAAGTAAATTCTCCACTAGATGTCACCAAACATTACACACCAAACCTTTAAAGATTTATTAGGCATTTTAAAGGGGGAATTTATCACTCGAGGGCTGCACAGTATTACCTCACAGTAAGAGGGTTCAGTCCCAGGGGCCTAGTGGACCTTTCAGTGCACAGTTTTCTCCTTGTGCTGGTATGGGTTCCCTTTGGATATTTCATCCCACAGTCCAAAGACATGCACTTAGGTTCATAAATTGTAGCTGTAGATGGTTGTTTGTATACACCAGCTCCACAATGAGCTGTTGACATGTCCAAGGAGCGCCCCAATTGGCTCATAAGTAGCCAGGAACAGCTCATGAGGACTAAGAAATTCAGAAAATGAATGGATGGAATTTGTAACAAGCTAAAATTGACAATCAACAGAGAAAAATACCTCATACTGTACTGTGAAGATGAGATATCTATTGAAGTTAGGGTGCTACCCAGCCAGTATGTGACACCACTTTGTATTTCAGGAGGAACACTGACACACTTCAGCATGACGAGAAAAAGTTTGGTAACCCTGCCCATGAGGTACTGAAGAGCATACCTGTGCAGAAATCATTTACTAATCCTTAACTATAATAAAGAAAAAGGTCAACTAATAATGGATTTTGTAAAGGCAGCTATAATAACAATAGGTCAAAGCAGGAAAAAGGTGCTGATAGCTGATTAATCAGACAGTATCATATCTTCCCATCCCATCTAAAAAAAATATCACAACCAGAAATTATCTTTGACTTGATTAAATATAACACAGCTATTGAATTAAACATCAACCTCAAAGTATTTTCAATAAATCTAGACATGAACAAACAAGACATATAAATATACGTGGGGTGGATTTGAATTTTTTGAGCAATTATTGATATTATCATTTTTCATGAACTCATAAAGACCCACTGGTACTTTTGCGACTGTTCCCAAATAAATTTTCCTCTAGATTTAACCTTTCAAAAATTATTTATCACCATTTTTTTTAATAATGTTATCCTCTACATTTTTTTTTTTTTTTCAGTGAAAATTATGTATTTTCCTAGATCTAGATTTCATTTACTGATCATGTAAATGTTCGTGAAAGCTCAGATCAAATTTGGGGGTTGTTGTGTTTTTGTTTTTTTTTTTAAGGAAAAAAGTGAGTTTTTAAACAAAGATATCAATAACTGAACACAGCTAGAAAAGCACTTGGAGAGCGCAGACCTCCGCCAAGATAGTGTTTGTATTTTTTTAAGGTAGTGTTTGTATTTTTTTAAGGTAGTGTTTGTACTTTTTTTGAGGTAGTGTTTGTATTTTTTTAAGGTAGTGTTTGTACTTTTTTTAAGGTAGTGTTTGTATTTTTTTAAGGTAGTGTT
>JAQQZY010000023.1:25343170-25366831 GCA_030068375.1 Ostorhinchus rueppellii
TATAGTATAGTATAGTATAGTATAGTATAGTATAGTATAGTATAGTATAGTATAGTATAGTATAGTATAGTATAGCATAGCATAGTACAGTACAGTATGGTAGAGTACAGTAGAGTAATGTGATGTAGCACTCACTGTTTTTAGGTTTACATTTTTTCAGTTATTTCTTTTTCTTTCTTTGTATTGCCAATTTTAAAAACGGAAAGGCTGAAACAACAGTTCTATAAATATGTAAATTTGCTGTAATACGAATCATGGGTTATTATTTGGATCAATCACAACAACACAACTTTGATGTAGTTGTTTTACAACAAATGTAATCATTTATTTAGAAGATCCAAAAGTAGAAAATAACCTCAGGTTGAACAGGTGGGTTTACAGATCTTCCAAACACATTGCTCCGATGTGTCCTTGAAGGTTCTTCCTCTAGTGTTGCCATGCAGATCTGCTACCTTGAAGCTGTATGGGCGCTGCAAAGCCACAACTATAAAAACAACCTTAAATGCACATAAACACACATATATAGAGAAAGAGACAGGCAGATTTAAGTCTGTAGATAGGGAGTGAGTCATTCTCTATTCCAGTCGCAAGAGTGACCCAGTCGGGTCATGTAAACAAGACAAGGAAACTGAAATCCTAAATATGGAGGTAACATATGCAGGCAGCGAACACAGTAGCTGTAGCAACAGGGGGGCAGTTAAGGTTTTAGCCAGTGAGAAGAAGTGAAGGATTTCAACAAGATGCCTTTGAGAGAAAAATCACACCGCGAGAACACGTGCACATCTCCTCTACCCTGCAGTCTGTGTGGAATGTAGATTGGTGGGTTGGGTGGGCAAATGTTCTTGCATGGGGAACAACCCCACCTCTTGCAACGATCTGCATCTGTTCAGCCTGTATAGACATGTGCTCAGCTGTGAGTCTGTGTGTGACTAGTGTGAGCTCAGCTGTGAATGTGTCATTGTGTGTATATGAGTAAGGAACAGTAGGCTGAAGTCTGTTTTTGTGCATGTGGGGGCATGTGTTGTCTCTCTCCCAGAGCTTGTGTGTTTGTGTGCTGGTGCAACAGGGGGACTAATGTGACATTCTGTGCTGCGTCCAACGCCGGGTTCGTACCTCAGCTGTCCCAGTGGACCCAAGCCAGACGACACACATAGCCCTGGTGTGCATCTGCACTCTGTGACCCGTGGTTGTGTGTGTTTATAGTTATGTGTGTGAGTGAATTGCCGTTCCAAGTTCATGCAAAAAAAAAAAAAAAAAAAAGTTTGTGTAAATTGAGAACTGGAGTACAGAGAGGACTGTGCATTGGAGCAATGTGGAGCGGTGAGTCACTGCTCTGGTTGAAGCCTCAGATCAGACAACAGGAGGTCCTCTGGTGGGTCACAGCAGTGCTCGCTGTGACATCAAACACACCACATGAAGAATTTTGTGGAATATGTGAGCAAACAGAGCATTTTGTACGCACTGACAGGCCTCGGCACAGCACTCCAAGCCTTCCGGACCACATAAATCACTTAAATATGTCCCTGTTCAGGTTCAGTCTGCTGTCAAACACAATTCACAGGAGGTTCAGCGTGTACAGAGCTGGAGTTGGCAAATGTTGGCACAAGCAAACAATGATTTCATTGATTTAAACTAAGAAACATATTATGCAAATGTTGTGTCCTGATGAGTATGAGATAAAGCTGTGCTACTTGTCAAACACAAAAAATATCATCCTATCTCATTTTTGACAGCTGAACATGTATGGCACCTGGAAATTAAAACTTACTTTATAATTTCCAAGCAGTGTCATAAAAGCAGTGTGTTTTATGTGCTGACATTCAGACACTGAAGCTTTAACTGATAAGTACAATTTATGAGTTTGAGTGTGATTGCATTAACCCATAGAGACCCAGCGCTGCTTTAATATCAGTTCCCAAATGATTTTTTTCTCTCTAATTAACCTCTCCTAAGTGATTTATCCCCATTTATTGCAATATTATTTTTTTGTTTTGTGTTTTTTTAGTGTAAACCAAGTATTTTCCTATATTTAATTCTATGAGCATCATTAAAGTTCAGATTAAAGTTGAGGGTTATTTAATTAGAAACAGAGAAAACTGATTTTTTTTTTTCAGTCAAATCTATCATTAACTGAACATAAACCCTGCGTCCATGGGTTTTACTGGTGAATCAATGTTGTAGAAGATGACGGTATTTTCACCTTCACTACAGAGCCTCTGAATGTCCAAATGGGTCACATCTGGTGACCACGAAAAGACAAAAAACTGTATTTTACACCAATTATTTACATGGTTTGATAGGATTAGTGGATCAGAAGTTATTAAATAGTTTAGATCAGTTGATGTGTTTCGTCATCAGTGGATGTTTGGGTCTTTATGGGTTAAACACCACTGCAGAAAAAAAGAGGAAAGATACAGTGGAGCGTAAATGACTTTAGCTACAGCCCATCTTTTATATATTCAAACCAGTTGAAAAGATGACAAACTGTATTTTACAATAATTATTTACATGTATTGATAGGATTAAAGAAGGGGGTCAAACATGCGGCCCAGGGGCCAAATCCAGCCTGCCAAAAATGGTCCAGTCCGGCTCTTGTGATGACTTTATGAAATACTAAAATTAAACTAAGATATTAATAATAATAATTTTAGTTCAGGGGCCACATTCAGACCACTTCAATTTCAAGGGGGTCAAATCAGTAAAATACGACCATAGTATCCAATAAATACTCGCAACTCTGTAAACATTTTCATGCATTTGCACCTAAAGAAAGTATAATTTTGCAAAACATGAATAATCTGAGGAAATATAAACAACCTGAAATTTCCTAGGAGAAGCGCAATTTTAACAATATTATTATCTGTTATTGAATGTTTTGTATATTTGTAGGTCCACTGTGATCTATAAGTTATAATGTACATGTGTAAATGATAAACTGAAGCAGAATATTGTTAAAATCACACTTATTTTTTCACTTTGTCCATATTATTCACATTGTTTTATAGCATAGTTTGTAGATGTAAACATTTCCATAACGTAATTTGACTTTTTCCACTCTAACACATGGAGAAAAGTTTAGAGTTGACATTAGTTATATATTATTATGTTATTATTTTGCGAGTCCGGCCAAATTTGGTTGAATGTGGCTCTGAACTAAATGAATTTGACACCCCTGGAGTTGAAGATAAACAGGTATTAAACATTTACTTCAGTAGATGTTTTTGGTCCCCAGTGGATGTTTGGGTCTTTATGGGTTAAATAATCCACAAACAAAACTTTATTCATCGTACATATATTAAAACAGGAGGACACAGGTGGTTGGAAAAAACAGCCTCAGTGACTGGAAGGAAGCTGGACTCATCTGTAGGTGTGATGGACTCCATGGAGGACATCATGGAGAATCCAGACCTTCCTCTTCACCATATTTTGATCAACCAGAAAAGAAGCTGAAGGACTGAACATTACAAAACACCCTTGGTCCACCTTCCAACAGATTGCACAACACTTTGGTCAACATCAGGTCAAGTGGACACGTAAACTGGACAACAGCTTTAACTAGATTTATTATATTCTGCTTTATTCTTTGACTATTGCATAAGAGCAAGAATCGAATTATATTTACTAATGACATGAAGCTGACTGGGAAAAAATAGGAATTCTGTTGCATTCACATTGTCTGTAATAAAATACAGCCAAAGTCAATTTTAAAGTCACCACTTTTTTTTTTTTTTTACCATAATTGTTTTATTTCTATATTATTTGTGCTTCCATTAGGGGGTAAATAAAGTTAATCTGATTTCATCTGTTTGACCGGCCTCAAGTCAGGAATCAAACAGATGGATAGTAGTCGTCCTTACAGCTATATCTAGCACATTGGGATACAGAGCGCCTTGTGATCAGCTGACTCCACACAAACTAATCACATCTAATCATGAGTGTCCACAGAATGACTTCCAGTACAGACAGACCGGGAGATGTTTACTGTTTACGCTTTGGACCACTTTGGAATCATCAGCCAGATCAACATTTCCCAACTTGAATGGTAATAAGATAGCTGTCACCATTCCATCAAACTCCACCCCCCACCCCCACCCCGACAGGCAACCAAACCCTACTGCCGCTCCATATGGCCTACAGGCTTAGACCTGCTGAAATCTTCTCATGGAGAGGAGAGGAGCAGAGGAGAGGAGAGGAGAGGAGAGGAGAGGAGAGGAGAGGAGCAGAGGAAAGGAAAGGAGGAGAGGAAAGGAGCAGAGGAGAGGAGAGGAGAGGAGAGGAGCAGAGGAAAGGAGAGGAGGAGAGGAAAGGAGCAGAGGAGAGGAGAGGAGAGGAGAGGAGAGGAGAGGAGAGGAGAGGAGAGGAGAGGAGAGGAGAGGAGAGGAGAGGAGCGGAGAGGAGAGGAGAGGAGAGGAGAGGAGAGGAGAGGAGAGGAGAGGAGAGGAGAGGAGGAGTGCTTAGGTCAGTAGAAGTCAGTGTGCTACAGAGAATGCAGGTCTGTCGGTGCTGTAGGTGTTTTGGACCATATGGGCAGAAGGTGACTGGGTTGACGTCTAATGGGATTGATCTAATCTGCTTTCACATTCATGGCAACAGAGCGGAGAGAAAGACCTTATGCAAGAACATTATCATATTGGCATCATAACTTACTCATACGTTTTTTAGTGCGGCTGGTGTGTATGAGTGTGCCGTTACGTTTAACATTCAACAGGTTTTACAGGATAAAACACAGCAGTTTACGCCGTTCAATCAAATTCTTGTTTCTTGTTTGGTATTCCTCCTTCCACAACATAATAAAACGGGGAAAAAAATGGACTAGAATAGAATAAGTAGGTTTACTATTAAAAATACTAAGTGTTTTAACAGTGACTGGGAAGGAAGACATGCAGGAAGATATTCCAAACTAGTCACATGGTTCAGTCGTGTATGTAAACAACAGCAGCTGAGGAACAAAGTGCCCTGTGTTTATATTGTTTATTCCACCTCTATATTCTATCTTATTGCATGTATGAATAAATGCTTCAAAAACTGTGTAGATGACCCTCAGAAATATGAAGAAGGACACCATCACACTGTGACGATCGTAATAAGACGTATGATCATTAAAATAAAATAAAATAATCACCGAAGTCCTTTTTTCAGATTTTTCAGGAAACACAAAACCTGAACCATTTGTTGAATATATGATATTTACTCACAATTTTAATCAAAACGGTTATAAAAACAGATGCCGACCGACCAACAAACAACAAGGTCAGTCAAACATGGAACGTGAGAGAATGAAATGACTTGAGCACATTTTCGAACATACCATAATGACTAAGAGGGTGACCGTATGAAATCATTTAGTCAAAACTTACACTTACTCGTTCATCTTACAAAAAAGTCGGATGAATGACTAAAGCTTTTCCTAAATCAGTTTGATGGGGCACAAGTGGGAGAGGTTTTCCATGTGTGAGAGAGATAAAAGATAATATGCAAATCTGTTTTTCATTCTCAACTCTTTACGTGATTTGTAAAGAGCGATCGCTAACAGGTGAGGGATTCAAATAAAAACAAGCCTAAAGACAACACAATAGGCCCGCATGTATCACTTCAGAGCTATATTTAAAAATCCAGGTCATCATTACAGAACCATGTCTCTTCTTGCCTTCCTGCTGGTTTAACCTGATCTCCTGGTAATTTGCATACACATGTTTTATGAGGCCACGATGACTTATGGTAAATGCTGGAAAGACTGAGCCTCACCCAACACGTGGCTGATGAGAAATTACGAAAGCAATTTTACAGTGAAGTGCCGTCTTCATTCTCTAAATGTCAGCTCATATTAAACACTCAGATTTTCCTTTGCATGGCCAACCACCTTGTCACTAAAGAATACCTTTGTCGTCTTGGATAGAGGTGATGTTGCTTAACCGGTTCCCACCCCCTCCTCCTGTTGCATGTATACAGTGCCTACCTGACTTTTTCTTCCCTCAGGGCAGCTTCCTGCAAGAGTAAACATCTATGAATCATCAGTGTTACCAGCGGACAAGAGTCTGCACTCATTTAAACCCCTGCCATCTCCTTTTCCCTCTCCGGCCTCAGTTAGTATTACTGGTAATGTCATGGATCTGTTGTTTTCCGCAAATATGGCACAAAGGGCAGATGTGGACGCTGAAAATACGGGAACTCACAAGGAAGTGCAAAGACCGTAAAAGAAGAATACACGCTTAAATGATCTGTTATAAGGTTACTCTGTGAATGTGAATGTGAATGTAAGCGTTTTCCTGGATTTGCATTTTCCCAGAGTTCCATCGGATAGTGAAAAGTCGGAACACCTGAGCTCACTTCCAGGTAACAGGTGAAACAGGTGTGTAGTGACATCACACTCAACCCATAAACCTGCTTCACGTGTCACAACAGCACAGATACAGCTGTAAATGAAGAATGATGCAAAGATGTGTCAACACTTAGTCACCGACTCGCAGTAAACAAACCGATACTGAGCGTTTATTTTATGACCAGCAGCTGTATCTGTCTGTGCTGCAGTTACAAATGACACCTGGATGTGTCTGTTTGTAAACGTCCAGTTGTGTCCGACTAAAACTTCTGGATATCATATGAGCCAGATGATCGTCCACTCGCGTCTGTTCCAGTCTTTGTTGCCTGTTCTTTATTTTTCA
Organism: Ostorhinchus rueppellii; assembly: GCA_030068375.1. Classification (NCBI taxonomy): domain Eukaryota; kingdom Metazoa; phylum Chordata; class Actinopteri; order Kurtiformes; family Apogonidae; genus Ostorhinchus; species Ostorhinchus rueppellii. The sequence goes on from JAQQZY010000023.1 coordinate 25,349,833, forward strand.
TGACTTTCATGGAAGCGCACAATGACAGGGTAGTGTCGGTATCAAACACTGCCTTTAAGTTTTATCGCAGGTTACCGACTCATCATTGCCCCAGTGTGCACTTAATCCTGTAACCCAATCACCCACTGAAATCCAACTCACTTTAAGGTGATTCACCAGCGACAGAATCATGGGCTGTCTAGAGACTCTGTTTCATAACAGGCCTCAGGTGTTGGATGACAAAAACATGGGTTACCGTTGGTTACCCGAGGGTCAGGTTAAGCAAGAAATTACTTTTCATCTGAGCCCGAGTTTCTCTTCATCTATTGTGTCATCCGTGCACTCCTCAGGAATCAGATACTTTCTCGGAAGTTCATGTAAATTTAGATAAAAATCTTCTCAGGGTCCAAGGACAAAAGCCTATCCTGCTTTCTGCAGTGTTCAACTCGACACATCCTGGCTTATTTACATTACAGTCGCGGAAAAAATGATTAGACTATCAAAAGTCATAAAAAACAATGGATATGCAATCAAGTACTAACTCCTGTGTGGAGGTAGTACATACTGGCAGTAATAAAATATTAATTAGAGTAAAACATTAGTAGTTGGAACATGCAGACTGTCAAACTGCTCTGTTCTTAAGGTAGACCTGAAGGGAAATGGAAGAAAAACACTGAAAAGAAAACATGGAATGCCTAAAAGCACTGTTTTTGTCAGTACAATGACAGATATTGATGTAAAAACGTAAATGATTTTGGTTATTATCAAGGAAACATGGAGAATGATAGATATCAGCGCTGACATTAAACTCTTATGAGCTATTTTTGTTATTTGTCCAAACAAATGTACCTTTAGTTGTACCAGGCATTAAAATGAACAAGAAATTGAAGAAAACAAGGGTGGTCTAATATTTCCCATGACTATGTTGTAAATTAAATCCAAAAACCACTTCTAATCTCCGGAAAGAGCCAATCAGAATTATCTTTGTATTATTTTTCCCATTAAATAATTGCTTTGATTTTTTCCAGATACATTTTTGCATTTCTCTGCAGCACACTTCTTTTAAAGTAAAGCTGTGAGACTCCTGTCCCCTACAGAGAACAGAAAAACATTGCTGGGTCTTAAGAGGTCAAGTTAGAAATCACCCAAGCACAGCACAATTCATTTAATAATCATTTTTATTTTCTTTAGAAAAAGAAACTATCACAACTTCATTTGGTTACTGTACAGTTTCTCTTCTCATAGTCACTCGGTCTGATAACAGGTTGGATTTCATGCTGGAACACCAAACACCCTCCTACTAACGCACACCACTAGTACAACATGACAGTATACAACTTTCTCTTTTTGCGCTTCTGCATTTTTACGTCCTCTGATATTCTGGAGTGAATTGCAATAGAAACCACTTCTATAAAAAAAAATGGAGACAGAGTACAAATCCCTGACAGCTTCACTTAGAAAATGAGGGAAGAGAGAAAAAACTCTGAGCGGTGTGGTCCATACAACATGCACCTGATGTGTTTGTGTTCGTGTCTGTGTGTGCATTTGGACAGCACCATAATTCACTGGGTGAGAGTTTGATAGAGGTTTCCTGCCCTACATGAGTGAGAAAACGAGAGAGAGAGATAGATAGATGGTGGGGGAGGAGAGGGAAACTAGGTCAGATTGAGGAGCATGCAGACCCCCTTTGCAGCTGCGCTCATAAATGCATTCTCTTGCTCTCAGTGGACAGAACTGCATGCATGTTCATCCATAGTTGGGACAGAGGACAGCGAGTGGATAAAAGCTACTACAGGATTAAGGGATGTATCAAGTATGTCTCCCTGAGAAACATTTCTTTCTTCTGTACCATAAAACTCCATCTTTTACACTGGCCAATCTCCTCCAAACCTCCCCCAGAGGAAAAAAAAACAAAGATCTTGGCTCATAATAAACATAATCGCCCTTCATAAAATCCCATGATCTTTCTCACCTTGCACTTCTTCCATTAGGATTAATGCACCACTGCCAACTCTCACAGCTGCCCATTAGAGGCACAGGCAGGCAACATTCGTACAAACTTTTACTTTCCAACGGCAACTTTCCTGGCAATCTCCCCGCAGGTGTGTATGTGCAATAACATGCAGCTCTGCATTTCTGTCGTTATATGTATCAGTATTTGTGAGCCAGTCGTACACGGTGAACTCACTTTAACAGACTTGTGACGTTCGTACCATGACACCTTGGTGACAGACTTGGAGTAGAGCTACCGTCCTCCCCACCCCCACCTCCTTTCATGTAAATGGAGCCGAGAAGGGGGTGGGTACTGTAATAGGACGTCCTATACCCTCCACAGTAGCACCACGAAGCTAAAGCACACACACATACTAATGTCACATATTGAGCTCACGTGCAAGCACCAGGGATCAGGAAAAGTAGGGGGGGAATTGCAATTAGGAAAAAAAAAAAAAAAAATTGGATTTATTGCTAAAAAAAAAGAAGTGTTTCCCAATTAAGCACTACATAATGCCAATCCTTCATTACTTGTGTAAAAGGCATTTGTGTTGTGTATCTGAGCGATAATGGTCAGTGTGTGCAGGGCCTGAACACTAGAGCAGGATTCTTTCTACAAAATCATGCGGGCTGAGCGAATCTTTTCTTGGTAGCTCTGACCTGATGAGAGTAATCTCTTTAGCCCTTTTCAAGTTTCACTCATATACGAGTAGTCCCACAGTTAGGGCAGTGTCCTACGAGTGTTAAGAAAGGGTGTCAAGTGAGGCAAGTGACAGTGCAGGTGTGCTTGAGTGTGTCTGACTAAAACACATCACTCACGTGAGAACACACGCAGGTTATAAACAGTTGCTCATTTACGAAGCTGTCCACTCACACAATGAAGTTCTTTTAAAAGCATCATCTAAACCAAACTTTATCACTGTGGCTGTATACAGAAAACTCCACAGCCGCTCATGAAAATCCTCTGTATAAAAACTTTTGAGTGTGTCTTTTATTGTCTTTCTTGGTTCACCTAATATCAAAAACAAGAAACTGGGGTGTCGACACCTCTCAGTAGAAAACAAATAAAAGAACAACCAAACAAGTTTTAAAACCTAGACTCCACTCTCTCTTGTACTCCTCCTGAGGAGTACAGAGGACGACTGAGTGGGGTAAGAGAGGAGATTAAAGGACTCTCTCTCTAAGAGACAAGTTTGGGTAGGACTGTGCGGAGAGGTATGGCCTCCCCTGAATCTCCCATCATGTTGCTCCTCAGTTTGTTGTTGGCAGCTGTGGTTCCTAAGCCAGGACCCCCTTTGGCCATGATTGAAGGGAAGGAGGTGCTGTGGTGCTCTGGGAGCCGCTTCACTGTGGCCCCCTGGCTCTTCTCTGCCCCGGGTAGGGGTTTAGGCATCCTGCGATACAACCAAGGGTGCCTGAGAGCCTGGCTGGGGGTGAGGCGAGACGAAGGGTCCCAGTCCAAGCACTTCTTTATGAAGTCAGTAAAGGTGGGGTCCTCACAGCCCTTAAGTGCAGCGCTCCACTCTTTGCTCCCCGGTGGACCTCTCATTTTGCCACGGCGGGAGCGAGACCCTGTTAGCACAGTGGCCCCCGTGGGCAGCGTGTTGGCTCCACAGTAGCGGGGGTGACCCTTGGAGTTGATGAAGTTCTTTGCCCTTTTGGCCTGCTCAAGAACCTTTTGGGGAGGCATGCCCAGCAGCTCCATGACACAGGCCAGCTGGTCACCCTCGTCCTCCCCGGGGAACAGGGGGTAGCCAGTCAGCAGCTCAGCCAGAATGCAGCCGAAGCTCCACATATCGATAGGCAGACCGTAACGTGAGCCAAGGATCACCTCCGGAGCCCGATAGAAACGAGACTGGATGTAGGTGTACACGCGCTGATGTTCAAAACAGCTTGAGCCAAAGTCAATCACCTACAGAGACAGAAGAAGCCAGACCCGTCACAACACGAAGACCTCAAAATCTGCTTGTACTTCACATTTTACTTCTAGATAAAGTTCCTGTTTTGGCCAATTGAATTGCTTTATATTTTCATGTTCTTATAAACAGTCAATGCACAGTGAATGCAAATCTTCAATATTTAACCTTTAATGTTTCGATGATCTAAACAACGGTTGGATGAATGAAAGTGGTAGGGGTCCTACCTTGATGCCGCTGCGTCCCTGCTGTTTGAGCAGGATGTTTTCCGGTTTGAGGTCACAGTGGATAATTCGGTGTCTGCTCAAGGCCTCAAGACACTGCAGGATGGAGTGGGCAAATTTCCTGACCAGTGGCAAACTGAAGCCCTGGAACTTGTTTCTTTTGATGAGCTCGTACAGGTTCATACTCAGCAGCTCAAATGTCATGCAGATGTGGTTGCGAAAGGTGAAGTTTTCGAGCATGTGCACAACATTCATGGTGCCGTTGCGATCCTGCTTGCGTAGGTGCTCCAGGATGCGGATCTCCTCCTGCGCTTGGCGGTGGAAACGCTTTTCATTCCGTACCATTTTCAGAGCCAGGTGTTGTTGGAGTTTATGGTCGTATACCTTGGCTACCTGACCGAAGCTCCCTTTACCGATGATCTGAAGAGGACAGAAGAGAGGAAGTTTTAATGTGGGACAGTGAAAATCCTGAAACAACAATACTGGAAATGAGAAAACTTAAAAAAAAAAAAAAATCTTACCTTTAGAAATTCATAGCGGTAAGCAAGGTGATCATGAGGAACATGAATGTATCCTCCCTGCTCATCATCGTAGCCACAGTTGTTGCTGCCTCCAGCTACAGACGGCCTTTTCTTGGCATTGGGTCCCACAAAGTAGATGTCTGGGAAGGTGTGGATCTCCGTCTGCTCTAGTGTGGTCAGTTGAGATCGGTACAGTCTCAGAGCCTGGTCAGGGGTGAGAGGGCCACACAGTTTGGTGCCGCTTCCACTATGCTGACCAGAGGAGTCACTGGAGCCTTTACTGGATTCAGTGCTGTAGCAAAGCACAACCAAACAGAAATACACACACAGATAAAGACAAAGGTTACAGATGTGATTGAGCACACTCGGAATTTTTGGCCACCAACATGTTTTTTTAAGGATTTCTTTAGTGCCTTTCTCACCTGTCCACACTATGCTCCTTGGACAGGCTGGAGACCAGGGCAGCTTTACTGGACATCTGACCAGTGGTCCCACTATTCTGAGTGGTTGCCGTGGTTATGGCATTGATCTTCCGATTGTTACTCGAGTCTTCGTAAAGGTACTTGACCTTCAGTTGGCCACCTCGCACAGTTACCTGATCCCTCATTACGCCCTTGTTACTGACAACCTGAGAGGAAAGAGAGACAGACACAAAGAAAAGCGTTAGGAAATCCAGCTGTTAACACATTACTCTAGTTTATCTATTCTGTGAACAGCATGTCCCGTTAATGTATCCAATAGAATTAAGAAAGAACATTTGTAATTACAGTGACACTTGATGGTTAACTGCTTTTAGCCTGTGAAAAAAAAAACTCAAACAGAAAAACTAATGAGTCTTTTAAGCTCATTTTTGCAAACAAAGACCAGTAATGGAACCACTGAAAAACTGGAAATGAAACTAATGCCCTTTCCATAAAAACCCTTCACACTAAAGAAGGCTCTAGTGGAGCTGATTTGCATGTATGAGAAGAAAGTATCAAATGTCAGCCCATGAGCAATCCAACAATGTGTTCTCAACAAGCAGAACCTGCTCAAATTTTACCAACAGCTATCTTCGAAGCCAGTAGTGCTGTACCATTAGCAGAAGCAGATAGAACAGCGTCAACCAGCATGACTGGTTTACTCAACACAGGTCTGGAGTTAGGAAATTCAGTCACCCACCCCCAACCATAAAACATCCACAAAGACCTAAGTGCTTATTTGAACCTGTTAACAACAAGGTGTGTCTCTTAAAACCTTTAACTTTTAAAAGTACAGCACGTCACCTCCAAAACAACATATATCCTAGTTGGGCGTTAAAAACAAATTAACAGTTGTACAAACCTTCTAAAACATGGTGTGCAGCTATGGATTAATGTAAATTTAGGCTCTCCACAACAGCAACTGTCACTTTAAAGGTGACAAAACCAAATTGGCTCTTAGGGACTTGAAAGGTTACACGAGTTAAAGGAAACCTCCAGAGTCTCGTTCTTGCCAGCCAGTAAACAGCTACATTTCGTCAACCCCAGGAATTCATTCCTTGTTTCTCTCAGTCTCTCCTTCACGTCTCTTTTTCTTACCAGCGGAAAGAACCTTCCACAAGATTATGGAGCACAAGGGAAATGACAGTCATTAAAGTTAGATTATACTTTTAAACTGTAGAGGCAGTGGGGCTATTAATATGACAGACCGACATGCACTCAGCTTGAGCTTCAGCTATACCTTATTTACTGTGTTGTCTTTCAAGGTGTCTGTTTTGCATATCCTAATGGCTGAGTGAGGGAGGGACAATCAACCCAAATGTTTTTATTTCCTTCTACCTAGAGAGGAGAAAACTCGTTACACTGCTATGCTGCACTGCAAGGTTATAATTTCCACTTGTGCATACAGCCGAACAAGGTAGTGGATAAAAACAAACCTGCTGATAAAAACAACAACAAGGAAAAAAAACACATTAAAACTAAGCGTTGACATGTTTTACTGAAAGAGGATTCAACTTGGTGTGCGTTTGTGTTGTAAGCTTGAATCCTAAAATAGAGAAGGAATGCAGTGTGGGTTTCCATAGATGTAACCATATAGTCCTAACTTATTACAAAAGCCCTACTGCTGACCCAGTGTGCCATGCAGCTGGCATCCCAAAGCTGTAGTACAAACACAGTGAATGTCATTGATTGAGCCCCCTGTGCCTACACAGACACAAATACAGGGATAAAAATCAAAGCTACAATATGTAGTACTCCAGCAGTGATGGATCATTATTGATTTACTAGTCAGGGATTTTTCAAAGTGACCAGTGATTGAGGTGGGAACCAGAGAGCATGAATCCTGTGTAACTAAGGTGATACTGAGGGTGGAGAGTCCTCTGTGCAAATCTGCATGGTGCAACAGATGGAGAAGAGCTAATCTCTTTGCTGTCAGACAAACACCTAAGTATGCTTCCCTTCTTCTTAGAAGCACATTCAGAGTTGCACAATCAACACAAACCTGTGTGACGAACACACCTTGGCAAAATGTCATACAGATGTCTTTTCCAAACCACTGACTGTTAATTTAGGTCAAGTTACATGAGACAAATTGAACCTTCAATTAAAAAACACATTTAACCAAATTATAGAATTTATTATCCAAATGGAAGAGTACTTGCCACAACACGCTTAAGTGGGGCAAACTGTCAGTCATATTCACTTGAGGATATTACCTCTGTTAGGGCTACACTGAGCGTGACAGAAAATACAAAGGAAGAAGAGCAGGACTAGAATAGAAAAGTAGGCCTAACCCTTGCCATGCACACTGATGCCAGGTTACAAGAGAAAGAAAGGGAGGAGGGGGAGAATGTTGATTGGTGATTTTGTTTGTGGGTCACATTTTCAAGTCCAATAAATCTTTACAATATATCAAACCAGTCCTTTTGCTGGTGTGGGACAGCGTGGAGTAGCATTGTCACTGTGTGTGCATTTTATGCCAAAGATGGCATTAAGAGAGGAGGAAGGTACCACATTAGGCCTGTGATGAGAAACACATTTCAGCCTGCTGCAATATTTTGCATATTGCTAAGCTTATTCTATCTGAAACAAGTCTGAAGATAATTTCAGAAACAACTGAACTGCTGATCAGAAAATAGGTACCATAGATTGATATGTATAGGGCCACCTACTCCAGACTTTAATCTGCATATTAATAGGGATAATTAATGGTAACCCCACAAACATGCACAATACGATACAGACCTGCTAATACTATTATACACAGTTGCATTTGGTACCATGTCAGATTAGGATGCTAACGCTAATGTTAACCTTTTGCACCATTCAAACAGCAAAACACAAGTGCTGATATCTGTTTAGCTGGAGAAGTAAAATGGCCTCACTACAATTAATCCGGGACAGTCATGAAGAACTGCCCGAAGTGAAACGCATTCTTGTAAACTTCCAGACAGTCAATCAAGAGACGTGATCTACCTATCATGAATTACAAAGCTGAAGGAGGAGGAGGAGTGGTGTAAATGAGAAAAGTGGTGCAGAGAAGGGAATCTCTCTCATAGGAACAGGATGTCTGGAGACAGAGTGTGCTCCAGCACAGGAAATGGGGCTTTACTGAATGTGTGTGTGTGTGTGTGTACACTTACTGTGTGTTTGGGCATAGGGGGCAGCCCAGATGGACTGTTTGTATCAGCTTCTTCTTTAAGAATGTGGTCTGTCCTCATGTAAGAGTCATAGAGACCATCACCATGGCGTGCTGTAGGAACAAAGATGAACAAATAAATTAACCTGATAATATCAAGCCATCAAATTGACAACACAGAGACACTCTGGGATAAAGGGTGAAGATAACATTCATAGTCTACAGAACGCAATCTAATCTTCTTCACAAAGACTGACAATGCCCCATTTGTTCAAACCAGGCAATGTCTCTGATTATTTCATAAGTGAGCCTGCCAATTCTAATATCTACCATGAGCTTTAAGCAAGCAGTTTGATGAAGCTCAATGAATCAGTAGCTCGAGCCTTAGCTAGGCAGCCTCACCAACAGGGCTCTCTTTAGACTGTGTGGGATGGATATCGTCTGGCACAACATCCTCACACACATTTACTGTGAAAAGCCCATTATTAGCACATTCACCATTGTGTCTATTGTGTCCAATACATTGTACCCAAGGCCAGGACTCCAACCTGACCAGCTTAGATAGGGCTTAGGGTCCCAGATCGCTAGCGCTGCAAGTGGTATTATTGGCCTAATGGGGGTAACAGATGCCTCTGTGACGACAGCATCTTTCCGTCTGCCCATCTGTCCATTCAGGCCGAGTCATGTACTGCACACACCAGGTGTGTTCAGAAATAGAGCTCATATAGAAGGATGTGGGTGCTTGTCATTCAACACTGGTGTACGCGTGTGCTCACCTCAGTGGCACTGAGCCAAACAACAAATGTGAAATGATACACATAGAGGAGATAAGTGTAGACTGTAGGACGACTCCAGTTACTCAGATGACAAACCCCATCGACCGGCTGTTCATCTCAACGGTCATTTAGGTTGCACAAAAGTTGCTGCTTAGGTAGAGGCAACTTGCCAGTATTAATCTCTAGTATCTTGAAATGTGGCAACGTAGCCCTTTTTTGTGCTGGGTTAGCTCATTAAAAGCCCAAAATCGTGGAAGACTCTGTGTTCTGCCCGACTAGCCCATGAGAGTGTTGTAACTAAGTGCAGGTGCGTCAGAGCCCATGTCACCAGTGCTTGCAAGCTTGTCAACAGACCAGTTCTGGGACAGATTAGACCTGCTGCCAGGATACAGACGCATTAGACCTGCACAGCACAGCAAACAGAGGCATTAGGGTCCACTCATAATATTAGGCAAGAACAGACTCCATTAGCTCTCTGCAAACTTCTAATTACTCAGCAGGGGCTCAACACTTTTTGCACAACATCTGACTCCGCTGTCCAAGCAAACTTTCTCTGGAAGAGAAACAAACAGAGCTTGAACCCCATGACACTAAACATCCAGCCTATTATGTACAGCTGGCCTTCAGCTCTCCACACTGTGAAGGCTAGAGAACAAGGTTCAGACACACAGATAGGTCTGATCATGTGTTGTTAAACGTGTATGTGGGATAAAGTCAGTCTTCTGTCCCCCCTCTTCCTAGTATTCTAAACAAAGAGCTTCCTTATAGTCAATAAGTCCAATGTACAGACAGCACATTGCACAGGGACTTCTCGAAAGCCATGCTGCATTAGATTTACTAGCTTGCAAACAAGATAAATAAACGCAAGTGTCCCAATCACACTTCATCCAAATAAAACTGAGTACACAATGCCAATGGCAGACTGAAAAACAATTACAGCTGTTAAAGAGATAAGAGTCACCATCATGGGGCGAATTTGAAGGCAATTGCAGAAAAGTACCTGACTTAATGGAGGCGTAGCATACTTTGATAAGGATAGCCAATTGTTTACTGAGAAGACATAAAAGTAACGCAGCTTCCTGGACTGACTCCAAAACATTCACACAGAGAAGCTTCCTGACTGATATGGAAAGACAGCAAAATAAAAACAACCCTGAGTCCACATGCACCAAGTCATACATTTAAACGTGACTTCTACAAAACGTCAATGAAAACCACTTACGCACGGGATACTGCTGGAAACGACAACAGCTTCTCAAAGGTGTTGTTGAAACATGAAACTTTTTTCATATTAAAGTCCAGCATACATCTTGTTATAACTTCGAAATTGACATAAGTGCAAATCTTTCACCAGCACCCGTGAAACAAAGTAGCTGACATTCAAAAGTTTTGTTTTGGTTACCTGTTGATATTGGGCCCTCTGGTTTCCGGCTTATTATCATCATGATTGCATTTAATACGTGATGCCAGCATCCGAAGTGAAGAAAAAAAACCTTCCGAATAAGCAGGTAAAGAGCAAAAGGGCAAACTACTTTCACGTAGCCTCTGTAGCTAATAGCATGTATAAGTTTGCGGTGGTCGGTGTGAGTCCAGGTAGCCTTGAGCTGTGGTTTCGACTGAACTAATTTGACTTATTCTTTCCTTGGGTCAGCCAGCTTTTCTCTCGGCATATGCTGTAATTTATCGTTGCTTTAAAAACCACAGAAATGTGCATTCAGTGCGCTGCTTTCACAAATCGACTTAGCCTTGGCTACAGTTGAAAAAACCTGAGCAGTGGTTGGGGGTCGTTTCCTTCTGCTAGCTAGCCAGCTAGCTCGCACAGCCACAAAAACAGTCGTCCGCCCGCGAGCCGCTCCCTCCGTTAAAAATAGTTTGAGTCCAAATATTACAGCTTGGTGGTCTGACCCGTGTGCCCCTCGCCTTTCTCTGTCGGTACAGTGAGTCGATCCAGAGCACCATTCCCGTGCCTATTCCCGGTGAGTTTGTAGTTAGCAAACAGCGACGCTACCACTCGTTGAGCCCCCCAGGATTTCGTCCCCCTCTGGGACAGGATGGGGCAGCTTCGGTCGTCTTCGGGGGTAGCTAGCCAAAAACAGGCTAGCTCGTTAGCTGTACTCAAGCCCCATGTTCACTGCAAAAACAAGCGGGGCATCTTCTCCTCAGACGGACTTCACCTGTATTCAGCGCAACAAAGCTGCAGTGTTTAATCCGTCTTCTCTGTGGTTGGAGTATCTTATTCGACGCAGCTGTGTGTTGTTGCTAAGGGTGTCTTCACCAGCCCGGAGTCAGCAGGCTCTGGAGGGAGGGAGCGGGGCGGTGCTTAGCCAGCACCCACACACATTAACAGGGCGCCCCCCAGCGGCCAAAGGAGGATCCGCACACACAACACCCCGCATCACTGTGGTCCAGTTGCACTGGAAAACCTGCTCCGGTGTAAAAGCTGGATCTGCTGCAAAACAAAAACGGCACTGACAGAAATTTTCCATCACAGTCCTAAATTTACAATACTACTTAACTCATGAAGACCCAACTAGCCAATCAATTTTTCTCTGACTTTTTGTGAGCAATTTAGTACTGTTAATTGTGTTTTTCTCTGTATTTTGCATTTTTCAATGTAAATCAGATTTTTTTAAAAAAATATTTAAATCACTGATCATACAGGAATTCATAAAATCTCATGATAAATCCAAAGGTTATATCAGATTATATCATTTCAGCAAAGATATCGTTAACTAAATATAAAAACAACCATCTCGAACCAGTTGTTTGTCAAACTACATCAGTTTTACTGGTGAATCAATATTGTCAAACATGACAGTGTTACCATGTTTACTATGAAGCCTCTGAGTATCCAAAAAGTCACAACAAATGACCATGAAAAGCTGAGAAAGTGCATTATACCCCAGTTATTTCCATGTATTGAAATGATTAGTGGTTCAACAGGTATTAAGTATTTTAGTTCATCTTCGGGAGTTAGTAAAAAAAAAACTATTTAAATCCTGGCAAAAACTTTAAACTAGATATTGAAAGTACTCTTTAGAGACAGATTCCTTCCATCGTTTTCTTGAATTTTAGACCATGTTATTCTGATAGTAGTATTCTAATGTATTTTGTAAGGTATACCTTTGGGAACTTTAGTGGTATAAACCAGCATCACATCATCAACATATGTATTTTTTATGTAACATATGTCAAGTAACTTAAGATCCAAATTTGAAAAGTGGAATAGAAAATAGAAATGCTTTATCTATAGGACAAATATTGTATCAACAAACTGTGTACAAGTACTCTGGAGTAAAAGTCCTCAGTTATGTTCCACTATTGGGTACTGATCTAAACATGTAGCTCATACTTCAACTATAAGTAATGAATAATGACAATAGATTAATGTATTTTATAGATCAGTCGTCGAATTAAATGATACATTTGAGTAATCTAATATATAAACACAGCTTTTGGGTTACTTTTGGTGAATAATGTGACTGGTGAGTGAGTTGGATCGATAAAGGTTGTGTCAAAAGATTCATTTTTGCAAGGTAATGTTTTGCAAAATGTGATAAAATCCAAGTTTGCATTTAAGAACATTAATAATTTTATATCACATCTACATCACCCATAAAGAAAATCAGAAATTAGATGTTACTTTGGATGAGCTGCAGGAAGAGATAACCTTTCATGCTGGAAAAAACAAAAAGTCATTATAACTCAAAGTCAAATGTTTTTTCTCATTAATAGCTTATACACAGTGTATAAAGCGAAGGAGCTACTGTAAATAGATCAGCTGATGAACATATCAGTTGACAGACATGGGATGAAGCCATAACAATATGCTCTTAGACACTAAAGTAATTTAAGAGAAAAATATTGAACAAGTCATTTTTTTCCTTTTTTTTTGCATTTCAGCAACATTTTGAGATTTCAACTCGAGCTACAGGAGCTTGAAACCCTCACACTCAAAGATAAACAATAATGACAATAATCATTATTGCAGCGCTGGGACTATGCTGGTTCTTTGGGACCCCGCTGTGCTTTTGGTCATTCACTTTTCATACCCTCTGAGAAAAGCTGAACTGTGGATTGTAACTGGAGACAGTATGGAGATCTATACAGGGCTGGATATAGTTAGGGGACAGAGAGTGAGATGGGCCAGGCATGAGAAGAGGAGCAGGCTAAATTCAGACAGTGATACATGCTGGGCCGAGGGTGATGCTAATCTTAGCTCATTCTCAGAGGTGAGAAGAGGGGTTTGTCTATATTTGCTGCCATAAATAAGCATAGTGACACAGTTTCAGGCAGCCCACTGGGCAGCAGCCAGCCCTTAAGGCCAGCTTGGCTGTGCTGAGTATTCTTAGTTGGTGGTGTAGCGAGAGTAGGGTGACAATACTTCTAAACTGATCTGCTTAATGCACTTTCCTCTTTAAATGTTACAGAGGTGTAAGTGTGAGGAACAAGCACCACTGCCAATTTACATGAATTTACAACCACAGCAAGAGATGGGGCCAGGTGCAAAGCTACCTATAGGTCCTTGTGGGGCTGGAACTCGAGCTGTATTTGGTCTCAGACCCTGTGACAGACACTAACACCTGTGGGTTTATTGGTCTAACACCTTATTTTGACTGCCCTCTGAGAGAGGAATCTGCTCAAAGACAACCGGATTAAATGCTGTTGTTGCTGTCGTGACACAGTTGACCCAGTATGCATTCGTTTGTCAAACCTAATCAAATATACAAACATAAACACAATCACACACAGATGCACATGACCAAACAGAGCTTCCATTCTGCTTAATGAACATATAGCCAAATGAAACTGCATGCTTTCAGATGAGATATCGCCACCTGCTGGTGATGGGAAAGCAATTCAAGACAGTAGTGAAAATTATGATGTGACAGCCCAACGCTCTGCAGATATTAAAAAAAAAAAACCCATTGTAATAGTAATGACAGAAATGAGAGAGAACTAGAGGCTGTTCCATGATTGAAGTCAGTTGAAGAGTCAAGCTGTAAAAAACAAACAAACAAAAAACTTCTGCTTGTCAGACCAATTTGGGGAACTGAAATTAGTATAGGTTAGCCTCCCTTTTTGTGACCCAACCCCTTTCTACAAAAAAGTACAGAAAACTGCCTTTCTGTGTAACTGTGGGTTTCATCCGTCTCTTCTTTCATGGCCTCTTTAGAGAACTTAAGAAATGTTTTACGTCACTGTATTGACCGAAGCAAAATCATGGTGCAACTGCTGAACAGAAGAACATTTTCCATTAGATTAAGGGGTGACCTTTTTTATTTCATTCTGATAGTCTGTACAGTTCTACTGATATATTTATACACACCTCTTCAAAAAAAATAATTTGCAATGAAGCGTTAGGTCTCAACATCCTTGATATAATATCACAGGGATGGAGCAAACCACGAAATAAATAACATGCATTCACACTCACACACACTGACTCTCTCTCACCCATACAAAGCTCTGGTTGGAAGGACAAACAGATGTTTAGGGTGGGTGGCATGATGAAAAAAAAAAAAAAATACATACAGTGTACAACACCACCCCAAGAAACACAGATGTATGTGCACACATGTAAAATAACCCATACATACACTCTGACGCCTGTGTACTGAAACACGCTGTACATAGATACACAGGAGCTCATGAAACAAAAGGCACTACTAGCAGGAACAGCTTGGGCTTTGGGTGGTGCCGTTTTACAAATCAACAAGTTTGGATTTACTGAAGCATGTGCGAATGGACAACGGGCCTCATTTATTAGTAATTCTGTCAAAGATCGAAAAAAAAAATAAGTGAGAACTGTTGAAACACTTCGGCTCTATGATCCATGCACGCCAAATACATGTTCTTAACCAAATTTGCATTCAAAATGTGTTATATTACATGAGGACTTAATGTATGTGTGATATTTGATGAATGAGGCCCAATGAGGGAGCGCTGATGACACTCACAGACACTCATAAAACAGTATTCACATAATCCTCACTGCCCTAGATGAGCACACACACCAACCAGTAAGAATGATACCAAAGGAATAAGTATATTAATTTTCATCATAGTAACAACAAAGTTAAATCTTATCACTCTTTTTCCAGTGTCTACATACACAGGCATTGCAAATGCAAACACACCATTGGTACATCATAGCCATTATGACAAATTCAGAATTTTTTGTTAGTTTTTGGGCTGGAAGGTGGGAAGATAAAGGGTAATAAAAACAGAAATATATGCTGAGGCCTGCTTGTACAGAGTTGTGAGCAATTCAGGAATCTGAATCTACAAATGTATATGTGCAAAACAGAAGCTGTCTTTATTTTTTATACACTATCATCATTTTATATGTCACCTTTAATCCCATCAACTTACACGGGTCTTTCATTCATTTAAAATCTTTTTATAGATCTATCCCTCAAAACTTTGGTGTTAAAATCCACTCGCATTTAAAACAGTCCAACTACACTAACAGTGTATGTAAAGTGTATTTAATGGAGGAGTGTGAATTGCCTCCCTCAGTAGGCTTCGCTTCCAGGTGGAGTTCATACAAGGTCTGTTAAATCAGGAAAAGAAACATCACAGTTGTCATCTGAGGTTAGGATTGTGCATGTGCCTGTGTGTGTTTTTAAAAAAAAGAGTAAAACGTGGGAATGGAGTTGTATTAAAGATCTTCCTTGCATTAAAGTAGAAAAGTGGGATGATAAGAACAGAGAGAAAGGTGAAAAGGCAGAGTTTTGGACAATGTGGGCTAAGACGAGGTGGTGTCGGGCGGAGGGGAGATCTCTTTCCTCTTCGTTTAGGATTTCACTTTGATTATGTCATGCTCCCTGAGAAAAACCAGAGAATGGATTATAAATTTGTTTTTTTTTTTAATCCTTCCATTTCTCACTAGTCTAAATGAAAACACACTTCTGCCAGGATTAAAACCCTAAATCTTAAACACCCCCCTCACAGATCCAGTCATCTTCTGTTTCAGCAAAAATGATCTGATGATACCCTCAATTAAGAAAAAAAAAAAAAAAAAGGATTGTCCTTCCATTTCAAAGAGATACTGAAAAAAGTAACCATGCCTTCTGTTTTCTAACTCTATGTGCAGGGGGATGAGCTGAGGGAGACTCATGCATACAGTAAGTAACACTTGCAGTAGCAGCAGCAGTAGCAGAAGAAGAAGGAGACCTTGAACACCTCTGATTCACATCAGTCCCAAATGATCTCAAACAGCTGAAGATCTGTCTGTGATTTTTCTGTGTGTGTCCTTGGCAATAAAACACCACTCGTCCAATCTGCCAGTCGAGCACACACACTGTAGTCTTTCACGTCGCTCTCAGCCCCTGTGTTTCTCCTTAGGGAGGGCATGTATGGGTGGTGGGGGTCTGTGTGCGTCCTGAGAAAGGATATGCATCTGTGGGTGTACATTTGTGTGTGTATGTGGAGACTGGAAACAAGGCCAGCACCGGCTCCAGTCTTGGAATAGATTATGGATGTTGTCTTGAGGGGGTCACGGGACAAAGGGTCAGTTTTTCCCTGGGTTGTTGTCATAAAGTAACAGGTGAGGGGTCAAGGGTCGTGTTGTTCTAGGGCCTGTTGCAGTTTCTTTCGATAAACAGCGTATTTTTGCTCTACTGCTCGAACACGCTCTGCCTCCTCCTTTTCCAGGATTACCAGGAAATTATGCAGTTCTGGGACAGAGAACGCATGCCACTGTTGGAGAAAAGAAAATAAAAGGGGAAAAAAAACAACAGGATTAATAATTATGATGGCACATGGGGTTTTTACAGTTAAACAGTAGCAGAGAAAAATGTTAAGTAGAATAAAAACTAAAATATATTATTCCATTCTTGAAAACTAAATAAAAAAACTGCAATTAACAGTTAAATACGAATTGAAATGAATTAGATTTGATTGATTGATTGATTGATTGATATTTTTTATTATTGTGTCATGCACAATTAAGTGCCCAGCCCTAATGGGCTTACAAGACACCACAA
>JAQQZY010000023.1:25366861-25377118 GCA_030068375.1 Ostorhinchus rueppellii
TCCAATCCAACTTTATTTATAAAGCACTTTAAAACAACCACAGTGGACCAAAGTGCTGTACAGAACACTAGAAACAATACAATTGATGATGAATAAAAGCATGAAAAAAAAAAAAAAACAATCAATCAATCAGTACTAAAACCAAATAACTACAGTTCCTTAAAATATGAGTAAAGCAGCTGATCAGTTTGTAAAAATGACTTATACTAAACTGAAATCAAAAACTAAATATCCACTAAAATATACAAAATAAACATAAAATAGCACTTGCTACGTAATTCCCATAAAAAGTAGACTTTATTACTCTCTGCATCCCAATGTTCAGGTAAAAGGATTCAGTTTGATGAAATATTTACATTGTGTACTATTAGTATATATGGAATAAATCTGAGTACTCTCTCACCTCCACTTCACCCGTCTCATTTTCTTTGAGGACGAAGGTGAGCTGCTCTGGGTCCGGTCCTGCTATCAACCTCAGAAGTAGAGGCCGCTCACACAGAGGCAGCTTCTGGAACAGATCTGAACAGCGGAGGATCATAAGAAATGTGACGCAGAGTGATTTTCATGACTGAGCTTGTGTCTCGGTTTTTGCGTTTAGTGTCACTCACCCTGTCCGTCGCGGTGCGTCTGCCTGTACAACGCAAACTTGCGGGGATTGTCGAGCACCATGAACTTTTTCAGCAAGCCCTGGATCACCTCTCTGGTCGTGGTCAGAGAGCTGATGTGGATCTGCTTCACACAGTCACATGGTAAGTAAAAAGATGTCCTCTTTTCAGACGGCCCACAGCTCGTCTCCTCCTGGCTGTCTGATGGCAGTCGGATTTGGCCACCCGTCTGCCAGGATGCTCCCTCTGATCCTGCCTGGAGGGTGACTGGTCGATTGAGCCTCAAGTGGACCTTAATGAAACCTGTGAAGGATCCATCTGAAGCCTGAGGAAACAAAAAGAACGAGCATAGATTAGAAGATGGAAATATAGCACTTCACATAAATGCTGAAAATCACCACATTTTTTCGACTTGGGTACAGATTATATAGAGCAGGGGTCGCTAATCCTGTTCCTCGAGGGCCGGTATCCTACATGTTTAAGACGTATCCCTCTTCCAACACATCCGAGTCACATGATCAGCCTATCATTAACCTCTGCAGAAGCCTGATAACGACCGTCAGGTGTGTTGGAAGAGGGAAACATCTAAAACATGCAGGATACCGGCCCTCGAGGACCAGGATTGGTGACACCTGATCTAAAACATGCATGATTGTGGCTCTCGAGGACCAGGGCTGGCCACCAGCTGTTCTAACCTGTATCCACTGGGCTCCCACCACTGCTCTATGCACCCCCCAAAGAATGCTGGGCCCCATGAATTTGTCATGTTCACCCCACCTTTACGGCACCCCAGCTTGCTGTAGATGAAAACGGTCACTGAGCCAGATAAATTCTGTGGGCATGGTCTCACCAGGGCGAGCTCATGAATAGTAATGAGCTCCGGTAACAACACATCATACTGACCACCTTTTCTAATACGGAATGAACATCATATCATGTGACATATCTGGAAGGCTGTGCCATTTTGAACTTAAAAGCTATCGGTTCTTATACAGACATGTACAGACATGCAGGAAAGAGCCGTATAAATTAAGATTTAAAGGAAAAAATGAATAAGGTGGCGACAAAAGCAAGGGGTCCCTATCTGGAGAAGCTCAACACGGCTGCTAAGTAAAGGTATTTGGAGAAGATGAGAGATATGAAGGATATAGACCCCTATGAGCTCCCGGTGTTCACCGCCATCCAACTGGTGAAGGGGTCTGGACTCTGCCCCCCTGTACCTACATACAGTTAGTTAAACATCTGGTTTTCAGCATAAATTACTACACAGTGGAAGAATTCAAAAGCCTCATATCCCTTGAGAGTTAGGAAGAGTTTTGCTGTGGCTGGGTTCAAGGTTTGATGATCTATGAGCCCGATGACTGAAACCACTGTGGTCCTGTCAAAGGTCAGTCTGTGGATAAGACAGTGTTTACATGTTATAATCAAGAGGGTAGTCATGGGGAAACACTATTATCATTGTTTCGTAGTCAACAGACAGCATCAATTCTGTTTTTAATGTTTACGCTCTACATCGGGGGTCACCAATCCTGATCCTCGAGAGTCCGTATCTTGCAGGTTTTAGATGTTTCCCTCTTCCAGCACACCCTTCGGTCATTATCAGGCTTCTGCAGAGCTTGACGATAGGCTGATCATGTGACTCAGGTGTGTTGGAAGAGGGATACGTCTTAAACATGCAGGATACCGGCCCTCGAGGATCAGGATTAGCGACCCCTGCTCTACATTCTAGCTCCACCTATCTGTGAAGTGCCTGGGGTTCAATAGTTTAGTGATGTCCTGGTTAGTGTGTTGGGTGGTTTAGTGTGTGGGAACTGTAAATGCATTAAACTAGTCAGAAACCCAGAATAACGTACCTCCAGGTCTGTATGTTTCCCGTGTTAAATACAGGAGTAAGCGGAACAGTTTTTAATGCAGCAGTGTCTCCCAGGCATCTTTAATCGGATGGATTTTACCATTTATAAAAACAAT
Organism: Ostorhinchus rueppellii; assembly: GCA_030068375.1. Classification (NCBI taxonomy): domain Eukaryota; kingdom Metazoa; phylum Chordata; class Actinopteri; order Kurtiformes; family Apogonidae; genus Ostorhinchus; species Ostorhinchus rueppellii. The sequence continues at coordinate 25,369,435 of JAQQZY010000023.1, forward strand.
GAAGGCACTGTTATGGAACTGTTGGCGCCTGTAAGTTCAAAATGTCGAAAAGATGTGGGGAGTCGCGACGTAACACAAACACTTGTACAATCAGATTTGTGTGGCAGGGCACTTTTAAAGGATACTTTGTAGATGTAACATTTTCATATTTTTTCGCTGTTATTATTTTCCTGGTCTGACCCATTTGAGATCAGATTGAACTGTACAGTATGTGGCCCCTGAACTGAAATGAGTTTGACACCCCTATCCTACATACTCGTTTATTTATGGTTTACTTCTGTTCCTGCTTTTATATAAATGCTTCCTACCTTAGCACTGTTTCCTATTTCCAGTCATTAAATTGAGTAAGAAAGAAAGATAGACAACCTATTGCTGCTTTGTCGTTATACATTCACTGATGACAAACTCCACTGAAAACTCACCAATTTCATGCCAGTTTCAGAGACTTGAGCATTATATTCTTCTATCCTGGTCCGCACTTCATCCTCTGGTAAGTCTTTTGTCACTCCCTCCTCTTCCTCTTTTGCTTCGGTTTGCTGTAAGGCAGAGAAAAAGAGATCAATGAGCATTAAAGGACTGTAGTGCAACTCTGGTGTGATAGTTCATCCAGCAGATGGCACTACTTCTCCCATAATTCCTTTCAAACTGGCTTGCTTTGGTTAAGTTTATGACTAGATATCCCAGGAAAAGGAAATCCTGACTAAGAAAGTGCATCTTTGAATAAAAAACAAAAACACAGCAATAACCAGAAATCTTATGGTCTCTTCCTTCACCCTCTGATCTTGCTTGAATGACAACACTTCCTTTTTCCATCCTCCATCTTTGCCAACCTCAGGAGGAGAAGCTGCTGCTCTGACAAACTGATAGGGGTTCATTCAAACACTGTGTCTCCTTCACAGCAGGGTTACACAACACTGATGGGGACAGGAAATTTAGTGAATGGAGGAAATCACACATTCTGCATCACAGCAAGAGAAGATTGAGAGCAGCGCATCCCTCTCACTCCTGTCTCTCATGTTTTTTTTCCTGAGAGAGAGAGAGACAGGACGAGCAACGGTAGGAGGAGGAGGCAGGGGGGAGGTAAAGAGGGGAGGCAGGGAAAGACGCGAGTAAGGGGTAAGGAGTGATGAAAGAACGGCTGCTGAGCAAGCCTTAGCAACACACAGTTTGACTGGGTTATTTATAGTACAGTGGGATGCATCCTCTCCATCTCACAATAGCATTTTTTTCTCCTTCTGTTCGTTTGTATTTTCTGGGGCAGAGAGAACGATAGATACTGTGAGAGAGAGAGAGAGAGAGAGAAAGGGAGAGAGAGAGAGGGAGAATGCAGGGCAGGAGTGTTTTCCGTGGGGGAGTCCTCAGGTTGTAAGATGAAGTCACTGATTCATTCAATACAAAAGTGCACGTGAGTGTGTTTCTGTGCACGTGCACGGCTACACAGATATTGACTAAAGCACCTTGCAGTGATAAATGACACACGGACACACCAGTTCATCGTAGAATGCAGGAAACAGAAATGATTGCATTAAAACGTTTAAAATTCCAGGTTGGAGATGCCAGGAGCAGATCTGTGTCGCTTATATTCCTGTGTGAAAGGCTCCTGTAAAACAACTGGACTTTTTCAGGATTTTTTTTTTTTGCTACTGCCTTTGTCAACATAGTCCTACTACTGTGATGAATACTGCTTATTGCTGGCTGATTGTTTTATTTCTGGTCACCCACAGAATGTGTCAATCCCCATTGGTTCATAGTCATACAACATGACAACATGGCTGGATTGGTCATAACATTCCGATGCATTTCATTACACAACTGACTCCTTACAGCTTGGTCATAAACAAAATGCTCTCATCTCTCAAGCTTTACAAACAACACTGACTACATAAAAAAGTCCCCCTCTTGAGTCACAACAATTATTTTTCCCATAATCACTAAACTAAAACAAAATCATTATAACATAACAGATATTTCCCTTACGATACTGAACCACATTTTTATTGCCACCTCCATTTGTGTCCAATTCATACCTGAACACATCTGGACCTTGTGTTTTGTTTATATCATACATCAACTGACTACTTTACTCTTTATATGAGAAACACTTAGCTTCTAATCCTGAATATCACCAAGTAACCTCCTCTGGAAAATGAATGACACACTGGTCAAATAAAATGAGAATTTCCTTCTTTCTTTTCTTGAGCTGCAGTCAAAAGAAGCTGATCCTGTAATGTTTAGACTCAAAAAGTCACAAATAAAGTGTGGATATTTACTTCCACAGTTCCATACATGAGTTAACCTAAATGTATACATTACATAACATTCTGTTGGAAAAGAACAACTGTGAACGGTCAAATTATGGGAAAGAAGGGAAACTGGAGCTCGCAGTCTGAGGCAACAAAGTGCTAAGAACCTTGCAGGAATTCCTGCGTTTGTATGCGAGTTACTAAATGTATCAGAGGCACTACCCTACCCTCCCTTTCTGCATACCAGTGAGAGTGGTCAGAAGACAATAGAGTGGGACAATAGTGCAGTTTCCCCTTCTGTAAGTCCTGGGACACTGCCCTGACAAAACCAAGAAACAGAAACTTCGAGGAGCTACGACTCGACCTGTGTGGTCTGCAGAAAGCCCCGATATTTTAGAAGACTGATATGTCAGTTAGTGCACTGGAACTTCTGAAAAAAAAAATAAAAAAATTCCAGAGCATATTTTTGATTCTAGTGTTCCAAAAACATGATACTGAGTGATATGTTAATGATTACACTAAATCAATGATACTTTATGAGTAAGTGACATTTAGAAGTATTTTAGCTGTGGTCTGGGTAGAGATGATCATCTACTGTAAGTTTGTGCTCTATGTTCACACTTTGTGGAACAATGTAATTAAAGCTCAAGTTAAAGTCATGCCTTATTTTTATTTAAAGATATTCTCTTGTGCAAAACTAAAGATTATAACATGTCATTTAATCCTTGATTTAGTTAGTGTTCATTTCTAACAGTTTTGTCACGGATCCAATCATACAATCTGACCTTTTTGCTTCGGGGTAAAGAATGTAAGCGATAACAGATCATGTACATTTAAGGTTTCCTTAACCCTTTGATGCATGAATTCCGAAAACCTTAGACAAGTTTTTTGTCCTTAGTGTTTTTATTCCTCTTTAGGTGTGAAAAAAAATAACATGATTGATATTTTTTGAATGAAACCATTTTTTTATGGAGTTACAAAAGTATCCACTCATTTGTTCACCATGTGTTTAATTTTTGAAACAATATCATAAAGTGATATATTTGAGTATTTTAATGCAGCTAATCTGATGTTTTCTCTCATTTTTACATCCTCTACTTCTACTCTCATACTAGTTATGACTCACTTCATGGAGATAATATGTAAAAAAAAACAAAAACAAAAAAAAACAGGTAATTACAGTCTTAAAACAACTAGCCCTTGATTTCCACTCAAACATGTTACTGTAGATCAGGTTAATCTAGAACAGCAAAGTTACACTAATGGTATGAATTATCATGCATGAGTGTGTTGGCTGATATGGAACTAAAATAATAAAACCCATGAATATAGAAGAAAACAGCTGTAGAATAGATGTCCACTGTAGTGACCACTATGCATCAAAGGGTTAATCCATAATATTCATTAAAAGGTAATTTTCCCCCGGACACTCTCCAGGGTCAAATCCATCAGCTCTTTTGTCACCTTCCCCCCAGTGGTGACACACACAGGTGCAGGTCTTGCGATTGGAATGGTTCAGACAGATAAGGCTCAAATGTGTAAGATATCTGGAACCATTACATAAAGGCCACACGCACATGTACAGGCCATGAAGATACACTTACATGAACTAAAACACACACATGCCTAAGGGTGACATGAGTAAGTGTTGCTCTCAGTCTGATGAAATCAGACAGGAGAGGTCATATGACAGCTTGAAATGTTGGTGCTCAACTGTCAGTATTAAAGCATGTGTCAAACCTGCTTGTGTATGACTGACTCTGTATCTGCTGACCCATTTGTGTCTCACTTGACCTTACATTTGACTTTATCGAACCTCAATGTGTCTGAGTGTAGATGTGTGAAAAAGTGGGTATGCACGTGTGTAAATGAGACCGAGATCGTGATCTTCGGGTGCTGTAACATTAAACCGGAGGATCTGTTACACTAGGGCAGTAAGCCTGAAAACATGAGGGATGATGTCAGAACTAAACTCACAAGAATCAAACAATACACTGGAAATGCTGACCGAATTGAAAAATTACTTATTCATAGGTATGTTGTGCACACACTGTAACAACAGTGGAGTCTTTTCTTGAGCAGAAGTCTGGTTGTGAACATAAACCCTGATTCTGTATCACAGCTGTGAGGCCACTGTGTCACCACTGTCAGTGGGTATACACTCAAAAAACAGTACTCACCCATATACACAATGACAAAAAATATGTTCAGACACTTTTAAACAAAGCAAAATGACCATCTGCAGTTTTTAAAGGACACAATCATATACATTGATATAAGCTTTAGCACTTTAAACAGTGAGTACGGTTAAATGTGCCCAGCATGTTAATACTAGTATTCTACAACTAATTTATAGACTGTACTCCAGGGAATCTCATTTATAATTAGGCTTCAAAAAATAAAAATAAAAAAAAATAAAACACATTTCATAGCTTTTCATAATGCATTTGCATATTTTGCATGTACAGTCAGTAAAACGCACTGAATTTTAAAAAAATAAAAGAAAAAAGATAATAATCCTACCTATTCGCCTAAAATGCAGTGGAATGGAGCTGTACTGCTGTACAAAATAAAAATACTCATGTCAGGTACTTTACTGCAGCACATGAGTGTCACATACTGCGATTAAGCCTCAACAAACAGACACAGCGGTGCATAACATATACTGTGTATAGGGTGTCATACAGTGTGATGGCTACATGTATCCTATGTGGGCAACTAAAAGTGTTGAAGATGCTAACAGCAACGCAACTCATTTATTTTTACCGCATCAAAGAGCAAACCAGAAGATAATGCTGAAACCCACTGCTCTACAGTGATGCATACACATATAACACATTACAGCTGGCTGACTTATCTAGAGCAAAAGGCTCAGCTCTGGAAATAATTCATAAATAAAAGAGGTTCTAAAGTCTTCTTCTACTGTTTTGTTCAACGTAGGTGTCTGCGTCTGTGCAGAGGGATACACAAATTGAAAGTACGAACAATGTGGCCCTTCATATTTTATTCACCAAGTACATTATAATGACTCTGTTCACAAGGTGCCACAGATATTTGCACATCTCCTTTTCATATTCAAAAACAGGGAAATGCAGGACATGCTCTTTGCATTGCACTGCAGGGCTACTTAGAGCACTCAGAAAGACAATAATTCAAGTACTATAGAGGATGTAAAGCCTAACGCTTCATCATACAGTACCTGACTGTCGGTTTTATTATACTCTGAGTAGTTTTCTCTGCTTGGTTCTTTGGTTTCAGAGAAATCCAGCTCCATCACTCGGCAGCTTCTCGCCTGGCAGGCCAGACAAACTAACCCCAATCCCCGTCTGCTTCAGCACAGCAGCAACCTTAACTCCACACACAGCTGGTCAATTATTTAGAGATAATACCTCCTCCAAATCAGACACCAAAGGCACGACAGGACAAGGACACTAAAAACAGGGCTAGGGCTGAGCAAGTTTTGTGCTTGCGTAGATTAATTTTTTCCTACAGGCTTAAAACACTTCCACTCCCTCTTTTCCCTCTCTGTTGCTACTGGACATTAATCACTCCCATCACTGGTTTAACTCTGGCAAAAAACAAAAACAAAAAAACAAGCGGTGTCATACACTGTAACACCAGTCTAAACTGTTAGAGCACATGACACAATTATGTCTAAAGTAAGTGGATGTTCAGTAGACCAACGTTAAGTCTCAGAAAGTGTTTGCAGAGTGCCAACAAAACCATCAGTTGCTATGGTAACTAGAAAAATGGTTTGCTACAACGAAGTAGTAGCCCTGCATGCACACATATTTGATCTAGAGCAAAAGTACTGGTTTGTTCCTACGGAAACGTCTCCCACGCACTGTTCAGATGAAGCCTTCATGGAATCTGTAAGTTAACCCAATTAACTCAGTGTATGTTAGAACATGGTAAACGCCATATTTGCCATATCACACAGCAGTGTGTCTGAATTAGGGCCACTGAATTAGGGTTTTCAGTGGCTAAAGTTTCTTTCCAGGAGATGAAGTTAAATCTATGCTGACTACTCACATGATAAATGAGTTGCCAAAAGGCATCAAGGTTGATGAGCACGGCTATCAAGAGAGCAGATCAATGTTACACAACAGATGTATGGCAGTAACCCCGTTCTTACGCTCTCGCACACAAACACACCTAGAGGCCTTTGTATGCACACGCAACACCACTTCCTCACGATGCTTCTCCTTTTTAGTTACATGTTTTTCATACTAATAGCTTCGTTTGCCAGCCAGACTGAAACAGCAACCATTTAACCCCTAAGAGGTTGTCGTAATCCTACCAACTCTTGTATCAGAGTCAGAGTCTAGTCTCATCTCTGTACCTTTGGTGCCTGCTTGGGTTTGTGGAAGAAAGAAGTCTTGGCTGTGAAGAAATTGAAGTCTTCGCTCTCATCGTCCAGGCTGCAGTACCCGCTGCTCATGCTGTTGCTGCTGGTCATGGAGGGGGTCAGCATTGTATTGACGGTCATGGAGAAGTCCAGGGATGGTCTCTGGTACCACCGTAGCACCAGAGCAGCAAGTTGACACCCCTAGGAAGTACCGGTTTATCTCAAAACGCAGGGCTACTGTGACACTGGGCCACAATCAGAGTCTACACGCTTCTAACAGTCCTTCACACATCCAGAAAAAGTCAGCGCTCCTCTGCTGATGCATCCAGAGGGTTTAAGTCCCACCTGTAAGGGCGAGACAGGTGAACTCAGCTCAGATTCTGTGCTTCGCATGCCACCGGAGATGGGACCAGGAAATACGAGAAGGCGAGCACAGACGTGTCACTTCCTCTTGACGTGTGCTTGTGGGTAAGCTCTGATGCCGGTGTCACATATGCACACCATATATTGTATGCACCTGGTCATTTGTGGCAAAACATACACACATGTACACAATCATAACATGTCTGTCACACACACAGGAACATACTGGCGTCATGGAGTTGGTTTACAGATCAGGCTTAAGTTAACCCTGCTCACCTGAGAGCACCTGTTATACCCACAAACAAATACTCGCAGAGGCATGCATGTAATACCCCATCCTGCTCTCGTCCTGCTTGGTGTCTCTTTAAGGAGCCGCTGGGAGGGGAAAAAAAACCCAACACAGCTCTAGGTTCGTTTTAAGTCCAGTTTGCAGCAGCTCAGTAATGCCGGCGTGTATGTGTTTGAGCATCCATTCTCCCTGGAGTGTGGAGTAAATAGCAGCAGAAAAAGTCTGAGCTGCAGCACGCCTCTTCTCTGTGTTTCTCCAGCAGTACTACCAGAGACACAGATGCCTCCCACTCAGCCTCTCTCCTTTCTCCCTCTCCCTCTATTGGTGTTCGCTGCCTTACTCTCTTGCTCAACCATCTGTGGTTGAGTGGGTTATCAGCCTCCAAGCACCCTCCCCCTTTTCTCCCCCCTCTACTCTCTCTCTCTCTCTCTCTCTCTCTCT
>JAQQZY010000023.1:25383971-25394485 GCA_030068375.1 Ostorhinchus rueppellii
TTATTGTAAGTGTGATGAGATATTTTGACTAGAAATGAGAAAAATACACTTGGTAAGATTTAGATTTTTGCAGTGTATTCCCTTTCAATTTTACCTTCATTTTTAGTAATTTCACTTATTTATTTATTTTTACTTTATTCTTGCTTGTTTGGGTTTTTTTTTTTGTCTTAAAAATGTGTAGCAAAGTGGAAAGAGTTTTGATTGGAAGGTGCTTCACGTACACATAAAAACCTCAGGTACTTACTCCCAAATACTTATGGTTTCAAGTGAAGCTAATATTTAAGTCAATCTTAACTTGGTGAAACTTAATCAGTTTCTGGCGATCACTGGTATCTACCGATTTAACCCTTTCATGCATGAATTATTAGAACCTTAATCAAGATTTTTTTCCTGAATATTTTTTATTCTTTTTTGGGAATGCAAAAAAACCCCAACGTGGTTGATTTTTTAAGAACCTATTTACAGCTACAAAACCATGTGTTTAATATTACAAGCAAAGAAACACGTATTTACCGATATACGATGTGGAAAGTATAAAATACAAATATCTTTAATGCTGCTAATCTGATGTGTTCTCACATTTTAACACACCTGCATGGAGCTAACATGCAAAAAAAACCCAAAAAAAAACCCACTCGAGCATATCACTGCAGATCAGGTTTATCTAGAACAGGGGTGTCAAACATACAGCCCGGGGGCCAAAACCGTCCCGCCAAAGGTTCCAACCAGGCCCGCAGGATGAATTTACAAAATAAAAAAATTTCACTGAAGACATTAGATATTGCAATTTGTCAAGAGTGTCAAATTGCATTATGAAAATATTTATTTTAGAAACTGTCACAATAAAATGTGAATATCCAGAACAATTATGAACAACTTGAAAATTTTTTAAGAAAAAAAAAAAAAAGTCAAATTTTAACAAAATAGTCAATTCATGGTGATCTGTACATTGTGTCAATAATAAGCTGAGACATAATGTTCTTGAAACTTTACTTATTTTTCTTAAGAAATGTCAGATTGTACACGGTAGTTAAAGTTATTCATATTTTCACATTAAAAGTCAATGTAAAGGTTACTACGTCTAGTATTTTACTGGTCTCCTCATGACCGTAGTGAGGATAAAACAGGGTCAGAAAATGAATGAACAAATTCATTTTACTGCTCCGGCCCACTTAAGATCACATTGGGCTGAATGCGACCCCTGAACTAAAATGAGTTTGACACCCCTAATCTAGAACACCAAAGTTCCAGTAGTGGTAGGAATTACAGTGTCTGGGATGATGCATAAGCCTCCACCGTGTTGGCTGATATGGAACTAAAACAAGAGAACACCTGTGAACAGCTGTCCACTGGAGTGACCACTATGCATGAAAGGGTTAAACTTGGAAGAAGTGTTGATCCACTAATCCTACCAATATATGTAAATAATTAATGTAAACTGCAGTTTGTCATCTTTTCACGATCATCAGATATGACCCACTGGGACGTTCAGAGGCTCTGTATTGAATACAGAAACACTGTCATCTTCTACAACATCGACTCAACAGTAAAGCCCATGGAGTTTGACAAATGACAGTGATTGCAGATGCTTGCTTTTATGTTCCATTAATGACATATTTAATAAAATAGTCAATTTTTCTGAAGTTTTCTCTGTTTTAATATAATCGCCAATGAATTTACACTGATCTTATGTGACCATCAGTAAATTATAAAGAAAATTTTCAGCGAAAAGTGCAAAATACAGATGATATAATTTGACTAAATGCGGATAAATCACTTTAGAAAGGTTAAATGTAGAGAAAAAAAATCCTCTGAAAGTCATCACAAAAGTATCTGTGGGTCTTTACAGGTTAAAAGGTCACTAGATTTGACAGGTCCTTTTGGGGATCTTAGCTGCCGTAACTGTAGAGCTGATGTGGATCATATTTAACCTTAATGTAATCCCTGTCTTTGCCTGAATATTCCTATAGAGGATACTTAATGTCAGTGGAGAATTTCTTGTTGAAATAATGCCACTATAAACTCGATGGCACAGGCACTGAGCCACAACGTCTAGAGTCTGTGTGTGTTGTCTCAACAGAGGCAGAGCTGTGGTGTTGTGTATCGACATGGTACATTGGCCTCAGATCGTCCTCCACAGCAGGAGATGCGTGCACAGACCCTCCCTTTGTCCCACATCCCATCATTCCAGTCTGACTGCTTTTGCAATATCTCGATGCAGATACGGGTAAAGAACAGAAATGCAAAAAAAAAAACCCAACAACAGCAGTGGAAAACTCTGATTGGTGTGAGATAGATTTAACAGTGCTTTAAGATACACTACAGATCTATATGTGGTCGCTGGTTTAACTTCCACTGCTGCACTTGGGTCGATAACATCCGCCGTGAAGGAAGACAGAAAAAGCAGGAGGTTCGATCAGCGTTTAATGGCAACAATTCAGATTCGTCGAGTGAAAAACCTCCATTGTTACGCATCTGCTTTCTGTCTGTCTGTTTGTTAAAATGACCTCTCCCTTTTGTTTCTTCGGAACGCCTACGGAGCCAGAAAGCTGTCCCATTTCTGTATCATCTTCTGTAATCTGAGTCGCTCCTGTGTGCGATCAAAACTGGACCGTGCTCTCTGTATCTGGGTGTGTACGTGGGGAGTGCTTGTTTTCTTCTGTGACACAGTGGGTGTGGGACAGACATGGAAGGGTAAAGACTACTGAGATTAGCGGAGTTTCTCAGGTCACGGAGGATATCTGTGGGGCGCTGGATAGAGGGAGGGACATGTTTTCTTTTGACGGTGTCTGTCTGGGTGGGTGGGTGAGGGATGGTGGGTGGTGGTAAATAAAGAGGTTAGGTAGCTATAATACAGCGGCGAGGATATTAACAGTCACTAATGAACCTAAAGGGAGCTCACATGGTCTTACGAGGAGAATTAAGAGCAGCTTAGGGTCTTTGGGGGGGCTTTAAACAGTCTGATCTCATTTGGAGCAGTTATCTGTTTTCCTACTGTACAGCTCAACTAAACCCACACAATAACACTATAAAACTATTTCCACCCCCCCTTTTTTTGCATTAAATCAAAACCTTAAACTTTTATCGTCTTCAATTCATTCTGAAATCCAATGAGGTGCCAGGATGAACATCTATTACAGTATGCAAACCTATGTGAAAAAGTGCCAAACAAATCCCTTGTAACCTAAATAATATCTGACCCTATTCACCATGACATCTGTGTGGAGGATAATTTCATATTTGACAGCGACAGTCTGCATCTCTCTCCCAGCTTCTCCATCTGTGTTGCTACAGATGCTCGGTGAATTAACCAAACAAACAAAAAGGAGAACCAAAAGCTTTAGTTTGGCTTTGAAAAGCTCATTCAACCCACTGAGCTGTAAATGAAAGCAGCTGAAAGCTTTAGGCAGCATTTTTGGTTTCTTGATGACAACCCTTCTATAGCAGACAGTGAGATTAAAAGTGAACTTTTGGATATTTACACGTTATCATTTCAGATCTGTGGGACTGAACATACCAGGTAAATCTACTGAAATACTACAGTAGTGCTCGTTACATGTTTTAGCTGCATTTTGTGTTCGGTTAGACCTGCACAATATGAGGAAAATCTGAGAGACGTGTTCCAAAATGTGATGAACAAATAACAAAACATGCAAATTAGTTATATGGGTCATATGTCCAACACATACACCAGGATAGGACAGGATAAGACAGGATAAGACAGGATAGGACAAGACAGGATAGGGCAGGACAGGACAAGATAGGACAGGACAGGATAGGATAGGGCAGGATCTATGTGTTTCTGCTTTAAGAGTTACACTAGTAAAATTAACCCAAAACACTAAAGAGTGTCCATCACAAATGAATAAGTTATTTCAAACATGTGTCTGACCTGTTTCGTCAGGAGTTATCACCCACACTTTTCCTCTCTCATCCGTTGTGTAAGTAAGTACGTTTTATTTGTAGAGCACTTTTCACAGATAAAAATCACAAAGTGCTTGACAGTTGAATATAAACCAAGATAAAAACAAAACAACAGCCCACAGAAACAGACAATAACACAAGCCCAAAAAAGAAAAAAAACAAAAAACAAAAAAAAAAACCCCAAAACATTAATCTGGCTTTAACGCCCACTTAAAAAGATGCATTTTAAACTCCTTCTTAAAGAAAAGGAGCATTGGCACTGTGCTGGTTAACATCATACCGATCTGATAATAGCTCACAGGTAGCCAGGTCTTCACCCAATTCTCCAAAAAGATGTTAACATGAGCAGGTGAGAGCCATTTCTCACATTCATCAGAATTCAGTTGTTTGCAATAATATCATGCTATGTTTAAATAAGGTGCCACCTCTTCTCACGTGTCTCACTGGATGTCACTGCAGAAAACAGAAACATTTATGATTTAATACAGATAGTAATGGAGCATCTAATTGAGTGTTACACAGCTCAGTGAACTGCATCTCTCACTGTACATCCCAAAAGGTCCATTACTACCACATATTTCACGTTTTTAATGCAAGTTAAGCCAACAAGTAGTCGAAGAAAGGAAAATCAACACAAGTCTGGTCATGTTGGACTCATCACAGACTCATCTTCAGCAGCTTCGGAGAGAGATTACAGTTACTGTACATCACCCCTACCTGTGTCGTCTTTCTAAGTCTATATTTTTACCAGCCAATACCGCCTCGGATTTATAACAAACTGACTTTTGTGACTTGTAAAATGACAAACATATGTATAAATGATGATATAATTCAATAGCATCCAACATCACTTGTCTCTTACCAGTGACTGTAAAACATAAAGTAATGTTTCGGGTTTTATTCCTGAAATAAGTTCCAATAGGGAACAACTGGAAGAGATGGGACTTTACCGCTCTATTGTGATAACACATTACAAACGTCCAAAACTTTTAAACACGGATCTACAACTTTACATTAACACCAATTGACATATACCGCACCTGTTTGCATGTGGAGTTCTGTAAAAAAAAAAAAGCCAACACGATGCTCATGTTATCATCTTATAATTTCCATGACACCTAATATGCACAATAATATCTTCATTTAAAAGTCATAGCTTGGTCAACAACAACACTTTGGTTGAGAAAACAGTGTTTCATAACAGCACCCTTGTAAACACATTATCCATTCCACCTTCATTTGAAGTTCTGAACCTTCAACACACTAACTTATTGTTTTCTTAGTTGTTTCGTGAGGCATTTGTGAGGAATTTCCAGACAGTCAACCTCATCCACAATTTTGAGCCTTCGACTGGAGGTAATTATAGATCAAAGATGAATGGCAACAGGAACTGAGGAATCTGGTTTGGGGCGGTTCTTTTTAGTAGGATTAACTGGGTTTCCTTAGAGGGAACACCATCTAAAAATACCCATTATCTGTCTGCAGTAGTGGGTGCTGCTGAAGCTGTGTCTGAAGTGTTTGAGGCTGCAGGATGACGTCACCCAGGTGAAGTGTTGAGCTGTTGATGAGCTGCTCCTTGAGTCATGTTTGCTCAGGGTTCTATCAGGCTTACACAGCAGGGCACAAACCACACACACAAACATACAAACACACACGAAACAGCTGCATTAACGACCTTTTTGTTCAGCTGTCAGTCTGTAGCTGCTCACAAATCAATAATTCTGCAGCACCCAGCCATTTCACTCCCTGCCTATTTTCAACCCCGGCCACATTTTGTGTTAATTTTGCATTATGTATTCATCAAACCAACCCCCCAAAAAAACCTGCATTAGCCAGTCCTCTATTTGGAGAACATGGTGAAAAAAAATAAAAATCAATGTCATGCAGCCTCCAGCAAGTACACTCTTATCTCAAATTCCTGCTACAAATATGAAAGTCAATATTCTAATCCACTTACATAGGGGTTTCTCAGCAGATTGAAAATGTGTCCGTTTTCATTGTTTGTGTATGTGTATGTTATTTATATATAAAAAGAGAGACATCTGTCTGGAGCAGGAGTCATCTGTGGATCCCACTGCTTTGATCTGATCTGTTTACTGGTCTGTTCTGCCATTTACAGCCCATTTGCAGCCTCTTTTTTCACTGTTCACACACATGATCTTACCCACAGACGCACACCATGTTCTGCTACACAAAAGCGAGGGGGTTAGATGAGCCGATAGAGAAGCGGGGCATAGACAAAGAGGAACAGAGTTTGAGGGCATTTCACTTTGCAGATAGACAGCATGATGCACACAATGCCCAAATATTTTGGTCCACAGCCAGGCTTTGAGGCCAACCCTGCTTAAACTGACACAAGGCAAAAGCGTCAACTCATCATCTCTTTTCCAAAATACTGACCTCTCCTCCCCTTGCCACCAAACAGATTTGCTTTCCTCCACAACTTTTTTCAGCTTCTGTACACAGCATTCTCCTGTTCATACCTGAGGTAGTGAGCAGGGATCCGTTAGAAGATGACCGTCTGAGGATCCGTAAGCTGTCACTCCATGAGCGAGACTTGGGCAGCCTCTTCAGCAGCCGGCCCAGCCGCCGTGACACCTGTCCAAAGCAGGCGCTGGCGGCCTCACCTTCTGAATCTCCCCTGACCTCCTCCAGACCCAGAGACATCTGCCCCAGAAACGCTCTGCCCACCTCAACACCTTCACCCACCCCTGACCTCCTGATCCCCACCCCTGCCTCCCCCTTTGCTTCCTCCCTTCCCGGGACCAGAGGTGCTATCTGTGCCATGGATGGAGCATGGTGGCACCATCCAGCAGGTACCGTCCTGTTGGCGTAGCCCTCGCTGGCCCTCCTGTCCTGCTGCTGGCCACCCCTGTCCTTCTGAGGACTGCCCCAGCGCCAGCCCCCCCAGTTCCCCCCTCTGCCATCCCAGCGCAGCCACTCTGCCACCGGTGCCACGCTCCGAATAAACAGCCCCCTCTCCGCTCGCTCGGCCACCCCTCCACCTGTACTCCTCACGCTCCCTAATGTTCTCACCTCTCGACTAGCCTCACCCTCGTCTTCTCCCGGTCTCTCTCAGACCTCAGCGCTTGGACATGAGACCTGATTCTGTGCTGTGCTACTTGTTCCTCTCCGGTCCTGGTGGTTTTTCATCTATCAGTGGTCCCTCATCCTCTCTCTTCCTCTCTCTTCCTCTCTCCCCTCTTTTTCTCCCTCTGTCTGACTCTACTGCAGCACCCACACACTCTGCAGTAACAAACAGCCAGCTTAAAGAGACAGAGACCCCCACGTATGATCACAACCCTGGCTTCTCTCTACCAGTCTATCCTCTTTTATGCTGCTCTCCTTTTGAGTCGCTCAGTGGATGACTGTACACACTTCATTCAACAGCGGAGGACATGCTTGGATTTCTATTCAACAGACCCCCCCCCCCCAATTCTGTCTCCTTGATGTGAAACCTACAGCCTGGCTCATGGGAAGTGAGTCAGTCTCCCTGTCTAACCCTACAACGCTGACTGTTCTGTCAGTGCGAAAGTCCAACGTCACATCAAATGTCTGTGCTTATGGGTAGGTTGAGGTGATGCGTAGTAGTCTGTTTATTCAGATTCAAGCTGATGGGAGTTTTGGTCGTGCCCTACTTCGAAAGAGTTTGGAGGAACAGGATGTGCTCAGATTCTCACTCATAAGACACAATCACAAGTGATGACATAACGGGCAATGCTCTGATATCACCGCCTTTCACTCTGCAGTGCCTACTATGTGTAGATTGAGAAAGACATCGCATGTGTGTGTGTTTTTAATCCATACATGGTTTTCATGAACACATTCTTATGGGTGTCTTTGTCCTGTCCTTTCTGCCCTAACCACTTCTTCCTCTGCAGTCCTGCTATCACTACCCACCAAGGGCGACCTAAATATAGCCCAGTTGCAAATCCCTACTGTTCTGCCATACATACAGCAGGGTAAGGAGAGCACAAAACACCATGAAGGCTTTCTTCAAATCTAAACCCTGCACATTTGAGGTTTACTGATGTGAACCCACAAAGGCTGATAAAATGATCATGACTTGGAGTAAGCACAGGCATTCATAGTTTGAAAGAAAAATCAGAAAGTAACTACATCTGACTTCATTAGAAACTAGATAAGTATTGAGCAGAGTATCCAAGTTCAGATAATTATTCGCTAATTTTATTATAGGTTGTATACACTGTAGTTATTGGAAGGAAAAACTCAGATGAAACCCACTGGTCTCTGAACTACCGTTTTAAAATCAGAAGTCTGGAAGCTGTTCATCACCATGTTGGCTTTTTGGAGCCAGAAGTGACTATATTTGGACATTTTAAAACCCACTTGTTCTCCTTGGCCTTTTAACACTCTTGCAATATTGACATTTTGTTTCTGTTTTTATATTTTAACTTATTTTATTAATTTAAATTGATGTTATTTGCTTCTTAATACTTTTTTTTTTATTGTGATTTTAGTCTTCTGTACAGCACTTTGGTCAAGTGTGGTTGTTTTAAAGGGCTTTATAAATAAAGTTGGATTGGATTGGATAGGATAAGGGGCCGAACCAAAGGAGCCTGAGGTAGAATGGTAAACGTCATACAAATTGTGTAACAAAGTCATTTTACAGGTTTGTTACTGGAGCCTGTTAGCTACAAGTACAGTAGAGCTGAGCTGTCTGTCAGGGGAAAAAAATCTGTTTCATAAATAAAGCAAAACTCAGAACGTCTGAGTCATTTAGGTGAATGAGCTGTCATACAGACCTGTCAATCAAACCCTGACAACAAAATATTGTAGTTGCCTTTAGATCTCACTGATAGAGGAAAAAAATGAAAGATGGATCACATTCATTTATCTGAGGAAATAAAATAGATGAGACTGGCATGAGCCCAGGAAGGAAAATATTGATTTCAAAAGAGAAGTTTATTGTAAGTCTATGGGACTGAGGGCTTATCGGAGCAGTTTTAAAACTTTGATACTTTTATTTTGGGTTCATTTTAGAGCTGAGGTCCTTGTCCCTCATCTGGAACTGGACGTGAAAGTAAATGTAAAGCATCTTGGTGGAAGCCATTTTTATTTTTCAGCTATTCTTTTCCTTAAATGTTAGTAACTGCAGAAGCTTAATTGTAGGCATTGTCCAATGTTAATGCCACTTTTCCAATCCAATCCAATTTTATTTATAAAGCACTTTAAAACAACCACAGTGGACCAAAGTGCTGTACAGAATGCTAGAAACACAATACAAAAAATGAAAAATGAATAAAAGCATTAAAAAAAATTAAAATCAAATAAATAAAACAAGGTAAAATATAAAACAGAACAAAATATCAACATCCACAACACTTTTAGCTGATGTCGAATTGTAAAACATCGTATCCATGCAGATTAACTGATTCAGTTGTTTACGTCTACTTCATGACCCACGCTGCAATTTTTTGCTTTTTCATCAAACATTAAAAAGACCAAAAAAAAATAAAAAATCTCTTTCCTCACACAAATTCCAAGACAAACAAATAACTTAGATGAAAAGAAGAAAAGACAAAATACAACAAGGAGTTTCTATCCAAGAGGCATGAGCTCTGAAGGAATGTTTTGGCTGAAGTCTAGTTAAAACTTGGTCTATTGCAGGTCTGGCAAAGAGGCAGCGGCGGTATGCTGGGACACGAAGGTTATGAGCCATTTAAGACAACCCTCCTCCCATGTTTTCTTCTTCCACTGTGAATGGAGCTTTGAGGGGACCAATGTGTAACGGCTGAGACGGTTCCCTAACACAAGGCCTGCACTGTGTCGATCAGAGGAAGAGGTGAAATCAGGGAGAGAGAACTTGAGGCAAAAAAATATGTTCTCCGGAGAGTGATCAGGAATGCCATGGGGTATTAAGAATACACTGAGAGGGACACTGTGGAGGTCTGTGTGTTTAGGTGTGGGTGCATATGGGACTTCCTGGCTGCCATGTGTCAGTGCAAGTACCCGTCCATGGTCTCTACACACAACCCCCACATCTGCTGCCGGAGGTGCTCTGTAACAACAATAATTTCTACTCTGCTTGCAAATATTTTTAACAGCGGCTTATTGGGTTCAGAAATGAGTCAAAGTTTCTCAAATGCAAACTCAAGTCTGTGTTTTCTGGTCACGGTTCACGGAGTTTTGATCTCGGTGCCGTTCACCTGGTCACGCAGGGGTAACACAAAAAGCAACACACACAAGGTAACTTATAGGGCCGATAACAAGCCAAAGTGCATGTTGAATACAGAGGAGGGAGGGCAAGCAAACACTGTCACTTTAACCAATTTTAGAGTCCAGACCAGGGATGTCGGACTCGTTTTAGTTCAGGGGCCATATTCAGTCTAATATTATCTCAAGTAAGCCAGACCAGTAAAAGAATAACAGTGAAAAAAGTACATTTATATATAAAAATGTAGACATCTACAAAATTTCCATAACATGTTGGCTTTTATATCTTTACCTCCGCCAAGGAAGTTATCTTTTACTGTGCATTTGTTTGTTACGGACTTTGTTTGTTAGCAACATAACTCAAAAAGTTATGGACGGATTTTGATGAAATTTTCAGGAACTGTTGGAAATGG
>JAQQZY010000023.1:25397389-25408816 GCA_030068375.1 Ostorhinchus rueppellii
GTGTGTGTGTGTGTGTGTGTGTGTGTGTGTGTGTGTGTGTGTGTGTGTGTGTGTGTGTGTGTGTGTGTGTGTGCTAGTTCTATTTTAGCAGCTCTGGTTGTGTTTCTCCCCAGAAAAATATCCCTAAATGCCCATATCTGTATTTTTGTCACTTTCTTGTCCCGGTGACCCCCGTGTGACAGTGATGTTTTCCGAGAAATGGGAGGGGAAGAGACGGTTTGATCTGAAGGTCAGCTGCAGGCAGCATAAAGCTACAGCTAATTAGCCTGAAGTTCTCAAAGTTCTTGGCTTATAAAGAAACTCATGACTATGTGTGTGTGGGTTTTTACTTGTGTATGTTTAGTGTATGTGTGTGAGTGTGAGAATTGTGCTCCAGTAATCTCTACTCTCGCTCCACTGAGCTCTTGCTGATAACACACTAAATCAGACAGCTCTGCAGTACTGGACCAACTCTCGCTCTTTCCTCCATCCCTCATTCTCATTGGCTCTCCTTTCTTCCCATCCCTCTTGTTCTTGCTCTTTGTACCTCATTCCTGTCATCCTGTCTCCTCCACCGCAACTTGGACTCATTCCACTATTTTTGTTATCCCATTTCCATCTACTAGTCATCCTTTCCCTTTCTCTATTTATTCCCACACAGCTCCTATTCCGGATTTTTATGTGTCTTTGGCTTTTCTCACATTGGACCCTCTCTTCAGTCCTTTTATCTTGCAGTGCTCTGCAGCTTCAGCCTCCCTGTGACAGAGTGCTGCTGACACAATGCCAACTCAGCAGCCCTATGCGCACACACACACACGCCTGCATTTACTGTACAGTATGTTCACATAGACACAACTTGACACACACAAACTCTTCAGGGCTGAGCTCAGTGTTTCCAGCAACAAGGTGTGTGAGTGTAAGTGAGCATTCAAGCCAGATCAAACATGTATCCACACTGCCAGGTCAATCTTGCTTGGCCTGAACTCTCTGCGAGTCCCAGAGCAGTACAGGTGGAAGTGATCTCATCAGTCTGAGCAGCTCAAAGGACTTTACAGTCTGTCAGGTCTTATATGTAAGCTTTTAAACACACAAGTAAAATAAGCCTAAAAAGAATTCCACAGCCTTAACAAGCCTTCCAAAGTACAGAAAATGCCCCTTTATTATCACTCTAAAATGAAAGAATCAGTCTGTGTATCCAGACTCATTAACTGTGAGCCTCAGAGACACTGTGCCTCTAGATCTCCACAATGCACCACTATAAATTCTATTGTTTCTCACTGTCTTTGAGCCAAGCTACAAATCACAGAGTGAAAACTCTGGGAGGCAAAGCTGGAAGGACAAGATAATGGGCTTTCCATGGAAGGGAATTGGCTACTGTGCTTGGTAATTTCTCTCACTATCATACTGGGACAGTCACACTGGCACATGCGCACTTTTTGTGGACAAACACACTCAGTCTGCAGTCCTATAATACAGTTCTTATACCCTTTTTAAGATAATCCCTCCATGTCCTTTAAATAAGTTCCTTTGAGATTGCATTGCGATTAAAGTATTAGATGCACTTTTAATTATAATAATTACGGCGATTCAGCAATGTATTTTCATCCTCTCTTGTGGACAAGAGTTTCATAGCTTTACTAAAAAAAGAAAAAACCCTGTCCACTGCCATAAAAAACACAAAATGTCTCTAAAGAAGCTGTTGCAAAATGCTGTTTCCAATCAAGGCAATTATTTACTGTAGCCTAAAAATGCCAAAAGGTTTACTTACTGGGTCTCAGGAGGTTCAAAGAAAATTCTAATAACACAAGACATATCCCTTTTCAGTGACATGTACATATTTTAGGGGGTTCCTGTTTACGGGAATTAACAGTAAAAAGCCTATGGAGCAACTTTCTTGGGTATAGATACAAAACAGAGGGCCGTGAACGCACCACCTGGTCTACTTACTCAGGCATTTGAGTGACTGGGCAGTGATCTGACAGCTACAGGCATCACACCAGTCCTGCGTAACAGGCTTGGCCTCGAACCGGTGTCCCTCGCCTGTCTCGGTCTTCACCCGGGGGTCCGCCTCCTGGGGGAAGATGGACCAGGCCTCCCTGCGGGGGGGCTCGGTCCGGGCCAACCTCACTACTCCGGTCCTGCCCTGCGTTACTCGTTCCAGCGGCAGACTGCCACTGTCTGCTGGTGTGGAACCGGAGGAGACGCTTTGATGCGCACTGTCTCCATCCCGGGACTTACGCTGCCGCTGCGCCGCGTCTCTGTGCCGGTGCGCGGCTTTGTGTCCATTCGCTACCGATGTGCCCGTGTGCATGGCACTGACGCCCTGCCTCTTAAATGAAGTCCGTCTACGGTCACAGTCGACGTTGCTGTTGCAGTCTGTGATGTGCCCGGGTTGACTTTCTCGTGTGACTGTGGTGTGTTTGTCACGGTCCGTGATGTCCAGGCGACGTGGCGCACCGGGAGCTCCGCATCCTTCCCCGGGCATCACTCTGCCTCTCCCCGCCGTTTTCTCCACTGACCCTGGGGACGAGGACTGGGTTGCATCTCTGGAACCGGTCTCAGCAGCCGAACTCCGCCTGAACATCATCTTCTCCCACGATGACTTCCTCGAGATTTTCTTCACGCCACCGGCCAGTTTCACGAACAGCAGCTGCGGTTCGGAGTCCAGTCCGTGGGGCCCCGGGTGCTGACCGACCACGCTCACGGACGCCATTACCTCTAATGTGTGTGTACCGGTACGGGTATTAGTACGTGTTGTCACCTCGTGCCCTGAATGTAAACTCACCTCACGCCGACAACAGGCTGTAGTGGTGACGCACATCTGACACATCTAAATGCCGTGGGCGCGCGCGCTTTAAAGCTACAGGAGCGCGCGGTAATCACAGCTCGTGGGTTTGATTTCGCTCTACTTGAAGAAATGTGAAAGATGACTATTTTACTGCACAGAAACATATAATTTTTGACTAGACACTGTAATTAGTTGTTGTTTTATTACTATTTCTTTAAGGTCTTTACTGCAGCTTATATTTAACTTTAGTAACAATCCTCTGAAACCACTTGGACTAAAAGTAGGTTCCACTTTAACATAGAGGAGAAACCACAGTCACAGATGGTGAATCTCTAAAGAGACCAGAGACTTGTCTAAGACATGTATGTCAACAAATATTACACCATACAGACTCCTGATTTAATATAGGTCAGTGATGCCACACACGAAGTCAATATTCAAGCAAATAACTTTGGCTTTATTTGGGTTTATTTATGAGTTATGTGAAAGTTAAATAAAAAAACTAATAGCCAAAATGTCTACGAAAGCTACAACCGCTAATGCTAGTCTTCTACTCTTGCTGCAAATTGATTACAATGCGCAATAAAAGTGTATATAAACAGTTATCTTTACTGCTTTTAACTTTTTATTGTACTCATACATTTTAATTGCATTTTCTTTTGCTGTTATAAAATGTTTTTGTATTATATTTTGTATTTTGAAGAAAGTTTCCCCACAATGTCACCGTACAATCGTGTACACTATCAATAACGGCTGTTGTACTGTATTGTATAGAATCTTTAAAAGAATACTGTGTCCAATTTTAAGGCATTGATCTGAATGTGTGAAGTGCCTATGATAACCATGTACTGTGATCAGTTAAGTTTGATAAAACTGAATGAAATGGAATTGAATAAATGCAGCTGATGTGAATGAATACAAAAGGCTGGTGCTTCATCTTCTGAGGCGACAACAGAACAGACAAAAATCACTAATTAAAACACAATGTCACACTTGTTTGTGTGGGCAAGTTCCAGAAATTTTATTGAACTTTCCGTTTTGCCAAGAGCACATCATATGAGCACGTAAAGCCACAGAGACAGTTGAATTCATACCCCCCACCCCACCCCCACCCCCCACCAACAAAACTGAGAAAGCCCCTGAGGACGCCCACACTACTTCTGCACAGACTGAGGGAAAAAACATATACTTTCAATATCGCTCTCTGAATGCGGCGTCATAACAGCTCACTTGCTTTGTTTTCTTAAACATATTTCATCTTCTCAGCCCACTTCTACCAACCTACATTACTTTTATGTAAATTCAGTATGTACCGTTTAATAGTTCATGAACATTTTTATTTATTCATTTCGAACATGTACAGAAATAAAGTAAAACAAAAGCAAAACAACATTTAAATGAACAGAATCTGTCTTCAAGTACAAACAAGTCTAAAATGTTCCTGGTTGAAAAGGAGTAGGGAGAAGTATAAACTTACATTGTTAAAATGTAAATATACCTGTTGTTTCTGAAATATTAACTTTGAAAACATGGTGATTCATCTTCAGATGTATGGTATGTGGATGCAAGTATACAAAATAATGGGACGTAAAGGAGCTTTTTCATTTTTTCCCCAGTGTATTTTACTTTGTCAGCTGAGATAATACGACATACCATTTCTCTAGACAACAAAAAAAAAATACAAGTGCTCAAGTCAAGATAACTATAATAAATCACCTTTAAAAACACCTTACGTCATATGTCACGAGTCCTTAACAAAGAGAGACCGCTGGGGTTTCCCCGGTGTGAACCACTTGATAATGTCATCTAACACTTTGAATATGTAATATCTGTTGACTGTTTGTCTCATGTCCTGTTTTTAAGAAGAACCTGTGGTGACCGATGAGTTCCCCTGATTGCATCTCTTTTTTTTTTTTTTTTTTTTAACAATATAGACTCCGATAAAATGCAGGAAATAACAGCATTTAAGAAAAACATCACGAAGGACTTAGTAAAATGTAACATCAAAACTTTAGACCATCAATGATGCAACTAGTCAGTGTTTATACAGTGAATTTACAATAATAAACCTGAAATGGACCCAAAATATTAACCATATGAATGATCAAGCATCAGGTAAGACAGTAAAGTACCCATATCACCAACACATGTGACACATACATAGACTTATAAAAAAATACATAATCAGTCTTGTTAGATATGTCATTGAAGTTTTCTGGGTCTGCAGTGGTTTGTCTAGAAAACAAAGAACCACGTTATTAATTAATAATTAAAAAAAAAAAAACTGTAGCAGCTGACTTGGCATTCAGTTTGGTTTCTACTGACAGTCCATCACTGCGGAAGCCTATTAGAAATACGATAACACTAAAGGCATTAATGAGGTTTGTATTGACCTGCTGTACTCAGCTGCCACACACACACACACACACACACACACACACACACACACACACACACACACACACACACACACACAGTCTAAAATCCATTGGTAGCATTTCCTCCTTTTTCATTCAGTGCATCTCATATCTAAACTGAGATTCACGTTTTATTGATCGTCTCTGGCTGCTTCCGCTTCATGTAACAGACTGCAGCCTCTAAGGAAGGTCCAGTAAACAGTCCTGAGCTGTTCCATGTTACCCAGTGGGTATGTGGGCCAAAGTGTGTGGAAATGTTGATGTATGAGTGCGTCAGGATTTGTCAGAGTGTCGATGGTCGGGTCAGATTGGGCTCCAGAGCTGCTGTGGAGTTCACACCTCCCAAACTGCAGAAGAAAAAAAAACTATTAACATCCTGTTTACTGTGACT
The DNA here is from genome assembly GCA_030068375.1 of Ostorhinchus rueppellii. Lineage (NCBI taxonomy): Eukaryota > Metazoa > Chordata > Actinopteri > Kurtiformes > Apogonidae > Ostorhinchus > Ostorhinchus rueppellii. The sequence goes on from JAQQZY010000023.1 coordinate 25,402,965, forward strand.
GCATCATTGTTTAATCATAAAACATGACGAAAAGACACATGTGACATTTCTCACCTCTCTATGATGCTGTTGTTACACTGTAGTTCCCGGACCAAAATCTCCATCTCCTCTTTCAGATGGTGCATCCTGGAATTAAAAAGATAACATGCTATGAGGTAAACTGCCTCCATCTTACACTAAGACACACCTAGAGACTCTAACACACATACACACACACACCTAGAGACCATATGGTCCTTGTCCTTGGGTGTGATTATGGGCTGATGGCCTGTTTTTTCAGACTGGAGCGTGTACAGGATCCGGTCCAGAGCCTGATGAGACAGACAAGATGTTACATCCTCATAAAACTGACTCAGTCAGTCAAAAAATCTGTTTATAAAAGTGTCAAATGTTGCACAAATTTGAAGCAAATACTTAAAATGATTGATAATGAAAATGGAAATGTGTGTTTCCATGAAGTGGAATAATGTAGGTTGTGTTATCAGCAGGTGGCGCTGTAGATTACACTGCATATGGCTCTAGGGCAGAGGTATCCAAATCCTGTCCTCGAGGGCTGGTGTCCTGCATGTTTCAGATATTTCCCTCTTCCAGCAAAACTGGAAGCCATTACTTCATTATCAGGTTTCTGCAGAGTATGATGATGAGCTGATCACTAATGAACCAGGTGTGCTGGAAGAGGGAAATATCTAAAACATGTGGGATACTGGCCCTCAAGGACCGGATTTAAATACCCCCGCTCTAGGGTTCGATTATGCGAAAGTGAACAACATGAAAAAGTACATTTGCACACATCATTTATCAGTAGGCTCATTTTTTAGCTAAAGATCTCTATTTTATGGAACCGTTATCCTTCTTTTTAAAATACCACTCACACAGTACAGGAGAAGTTCCAAACCTTCTGCTCGGCTGCATTAAATTAACAAAAAGACATGCAAAAGACTGTTAATTACTTTGAGAAATCAACATTCTGTATGAAGTTTGTGAATTCATACACTCACATTTAAAAAGACCATCTATGAACTGTTATCCAGAAATGATTCTTTATTTGTAATTTACCTATATCAGTACGGACCACCACAAGTTGTAAAAAGTAAGACTGTGTTAGTATTAAATGCATTCAATAAAGCATTGTGATTATATCTGGCTTGTTTTAATAAATAAGTCAACATTTTGGCGATGCATACAGTGGTAAAGCGTCGTCCACATGTTACTATGGCAACCTCTCCACATGTCACCACAGTCTCATGTCAATAAAAGAGAGACTGCTCAATATTTTACTCCAAAATTTATTTTCAGCATAGTTGAACATAATTGCTAAAAGGGTTTGTCCTACTTGATATCAGTTTCTGTTGAGAAATGTATGCTTTGAATGTTTGCATAAAGCTTCAAAAATTAATGTCCAGTTCAAGTCCATGTGCTACCGAGCAGTAATCAGACATTTTTCAGCTAAAAATTTTATCTCCCCAAATTTCGTTATACATAATGTTAAAGTGCTTACAAATACCTACTCAAATATGTATAATACATGAATATAAGTTGCTCTGCTTATATGACAGAGACTGTTGAACACCAAACGTGTCCATGCGTTATCACCTGATCGGACCCTTTAATAAACAGTAGAAGAAGCAAAGTGTTTTGTTGTTTTCCATCCAGAAAACCTGTAATGTTTTGGGTTTTTTTTTTCTCCCACAGACAAGATAGTTCACACTATTGGGATATACATTAATTATATGTATGTATATAAAACAAACCTATAATTACACTTCAGAAAGAGCTATTCAAATCATAAATAGAGCTGGTTATTATACTCCTGTTAACTGACTTTTTATAGTATCCTGCTCCCTAAAACTTCAAGAGAATGTATATTTTAAGAGTTGGGAGCAAAACCCTTCCAGTTTGCATTAAAATGATTTTTAATTAAGAGAAGGGAATTCTAAATAGAGAGGTCTGTTTGTCTTTGAATCATGCAAAGGGAGAAAAAACATGCAAACTAGAAATCTTTGTGTTTTGTTAGAGTCAAACATGGAGTAAATGTAATGAGTCGGAACTGTGCTGAGTTTGAAAAAAGCTCTACAACAGCCTAAATACTTAGGGATTAGAACGTATTACATGTCAATTAACTGAGGAACATAAATTAATGTTGTAATGACATGTTTGTTTTTTTTTAACTTTGTTGGTATTCTATGTAATTCAGTGATGGGAATACAAATAAAATATGACTTTGGCTTCATTCAATTAATTTTTTTGTTACTAATTGAGAGAAAAAAAGTCTGTAAAATATTTATTCTATATATTTTTTTGCATCAGAAGTATTCATTCATTAGTTCATTCATGTGTTGTATCAGACATGTTTCTACACTTAACTGGAATATCTGCAGCAAACAGCTGAGTCACAAATTAAACTCTTTCCTCATTTACTCTTTTTTTGAAAAATGGCAAAAACTATTTGGTAAGTTTTTAAAATGTTTCCATCTCCATAAACATTTTCTGATATAAAACTTCTAAATGTGCATCATATATATATATTTTTTTATGGAAACACACCTAACAGGACTGATATTATGAACATCAAGAACATTCCTAAATGTTTTTTTTTATCCTGCATATGTTGTGGTCAGCAGTGGGATTTACAGACCTTATTGTGCCGCTGCTCACACATGTCCAGATCAGCCAACAGACCTGTGGAGAAGGAGCTGAAGTCCTGCAGTCGGGTGTGCATCTCCAGTAAAACACTATAAAAACAGGAAGTGACACATTTACCAAAGTAGCTCAGGACTTTATAATGTGCTCAAGGTGTTACTCAAGAAATGCCCCCCCATCATATTTCATGTACACTTTCATGTGCATAAATTCAAAGGGTATAATATGTACGTTTTGTCCTTTCTCATGTGTCAGTGTGAAGTTTATGTGGTAGTTCATGTAGTGTTGGGAGGAAGTATTACAGAAAAACTCTTAAATTAGTGATATTTTGTTTTTTTAAAATAGAATTATGCATTTTAAACATTTCCCTGTGGTCTACATATATTGTAAATGCTCTGCTTGGGTCTGAATTCTTCATTAATTCAACTCCACAGGTCCATCTTCAACACTATTTCTGAGTAATGACACCAGAAAGGTGGTTTGGAGCGCTGGCCCTTTAAATGCACATGAGCCACTTCAAGCCCCGCCCCCTCCAGGTTGTTGACTGTACCGCTCTGTCCTGTTTAACCGCTTGTGTTCGTTAATACAACCAACAACTGAACATTTTCGGCTCAAAGTTTGGACATATTTTCAGTTTTTACGACAACCACTGTTGCTGATAAACAATTATGTCGAACTCTGAGAAATGTTCATCAGAAGTCTTAACCTTATATGTGCAAATGTCATGATGTGCCTAGTTAGAGTCATAACAAATAAAGCAGGGATTAAAACAGGTAGTAGAAACAGACTAGAGTTTTGCCAAAATGAATAGAAAAACAGCTTTGCAGCACCTGGAGGGTTCAAATTCTAAATTCTTTTTTAACTATTAGGATCCAAATACACAAATAAATGAACCACAGACTAATAAAAGAGGGTTTAGCTAAATATGAGCCCTTTAAGGATTTTCACAGAACAGTTTTCTACATAAAAATCACTGAGTGAGCTATTATCCTGAATGTAGACAGTTATCTGAGAAATGACCTTAGCTAATTTCAACAATGTAAATATTGAACTTTTAAACCTTTATCTAGGACTACATTTATGTAAACCCATTTAATACACATATCTAATCCCATTTGAGACAATACATATACCTTATATCACTTAACAAGGTAAAGTGAGGATTTATTTAATCCAAACTACAGCCATAATCTGTTGAGAGGGCTGCTGAGTAGGAACGTCCTTCAGTCCTGCATTAACCGTCTTCATATACGATCGTAAAGGTGAAACTGTCTAGTGTTTGTCCATGCCTGTCCGTCCATGGGAGCGGATCTCTCCTTCACTGTGGTTCTTCCCGAGGTTTCTTTTTTCTCACTTGGTTTTTCTGAGTTTTTCCTTGCATAAAAAGGAGGGTCTAAGGACAGGGGGTGCCCAGGACATTAATCCATTTCCTTCTTCTACTGTTTATTTAACTGTTGTTCTGACTAATATCTGACTAATTCTGTAAAGCCCTGGTTTTTTTTTTTTTAGTTAACAAAAAAAAAAAGTTACGGTGCTTAACAAAAGTATTAGACCACCTATCATAAAAACAAGAAAACATAAGTAACTTCATAGTCTATCAAAAACTTGTTACAAATTAACAATTTCATTGTTATTCATTAAGAAAATGACCAATTGGAATAACAAAATAGTCCTTGTTGACAAATAAATGTCGATATTTAGTGTGTCCACCTTTGGTGCAGATATTCTTACTGCCATTGGGTTTTTTTTATGTAGTTTTACACAGGAATGCAAGATAATAACTGGAATTGTACAACTTCATAAAAAAATACTAATTTGCTGCTGCATTTCCCTTTGCATTTTTGGAAAACATTAAACTGGAAAATTTATGGATAGCAACAATAGCTCTATTTCAAAGATATCATTTTGACAAAAAGATCTGTCATATACTGGTGGATGAATCATTTTCGAAACATAAAAGATATTTAGGTAAACAGAAATACTGTTCAATTATGGCAGCAGTGGAAAACATCTTATACTGGGTGGAGCTGGAAGAATACATTTGTTAAACACTGTATTTACCTGTTATGAAACACATTAAGTCTGCCTTGTGCATGAAATATGCTCTATAAATAAAGTTGAATTGAAAATAGTGTTTGTTTTAACAAAACTGCAGCAGGCGATTCGTCTTGATTTGACACCATGTTGTTTCTGACCTGCTCCATGTCCTGGTTGAGGCCAAAAGCTCTTTGTATCTCTGCACGCAGTCCTCTCTGAAGAGAGATTTCATTCGCTTAATGTGGGACGACAGGTGGATTCTGGCAAGGAAGAGTGGCAAGTAGATTAGAAGAGATTTCCAAATGACACCTTCACCTGGGTGAGCAGAGCAGCAGCTGTTTGGACAAACACATCGTAATCTAAAGCGCACACTCACTTCTCAAATTTGTGGATTTGCTCGTCATTATATGTCAGCTCTGTTGTGGAAAAAGAAGAAAGGAATCAGGGGGTGTGACTATTCCCATGTAAAGAACAAGAGCTGTAGTGTAGATCCAATCAGAAAAGCACACATACTGCCTGTCATTCTGTCTTTACGATAGTGCTGATGGATTGCCATTATCTTCTTGAGCAGCATCTCCATCTTCTGACAGCTGTAGGAGACAACAGGTCAAAGTTCAAACCCTATAGATCAGGGGTGTCAGACTCATTTTAGTTCAGGGGCCATATTCCCCCAAACATGACCTGAAGTGGACCAATAAAATAATAACAGTGAAAAAAGCACAATTATGTTATAACAATGTTTACATCTAAAGTTTCCTTAAAAATCTGAATAATATGAATTTAAAATGTATTAAGAATAACAACTGCGATTTTAACAATATTCTACAATAATTTATCAGTTTTTCATTTACACATGTGCACATATTTGTTCAGGTTATACATATTTTTTGAAAAGGATAGTTTAGTAATGTTAACATTATTATTATTGTGTAATTTTACTTTTTTACAATAACGCAAAGAGAAAATGGGAAGTTGTCAATATTTATAAGTTATTATAATACTATTCTACTGGTCTGACCCACTTTAGATCATATTGGTCTGTATGTGGAACCTGAATTAAAATTATTTTGACACCATTAACTGTTCATATCTTCAGTGTGTTACGTCCCAGCCTAGGGGTTTACTAGGACGTACATAATGTGCTCAACTAGATCACCACCAACTCCCAAGTTACA
>JAQQZY010000023.1:25426412-25446384 GCA_030068375.1 Ostorhinchus rueppellii
TATCAGGAGGTTCATTCCCATGATGAAGAGGATGGGGGAGATTGTACAGCCTGTTACGATTCCTTTTTCCAGGTTTTACAGACATTTGAATTTTCACCAATTATAAGTGAATGAAGGAAAAAAAAAGATTTTAAAAATTCATTAACTTGGGTGGGGTGGGAGGGTAGGAAAGGAAAGGAAAACCATGAAAATGTTGGTCTGGAAGTTTTGTTATGTTGTAACATACATTATGATTTTGAAGTTGCTTCCAATAAAAACGGTTAAAAAAAAAAAATCATTAAAATTTTTAACTTCGATGTACTGTTCCCAAAACATAATCACATCTATTCTGAATCTCTGGCGATCTATAAACCCAATTTGGTATGAATTCGATCAATAGTTTTGCTGCTAGAGTGCTAACAAACAAACAAACTGAACCAAAAAACAATACCCCTTGCCTCCCTTGGGGGGGGGGGGGGGGGGTCTTCCAAGTCATATCATCCACAGTCAGCAGAGCAGGTCTATTTGTGTATGTGCATCTGCCATGCAACGAGACTAGATTATACCTGACACAACTCTGAATGTCATCTTATGGGTCATCTTTTTCTGTATTTAAGGTGAGCATTCATTATTACTTCCGCCAAGGAGGTTATGTTTTCATCGGCGTTGGTTCGTCTGTGTTTAGCAACATAACTCAAAAAGTTCTGGACGGATTTTGATGAAATTTTCAGGATATGTCTGCTCTGGGTTAAAGAAGAGATAAATACATTTTGGAGGTGATCCAGATCAACGTCTGGATGCAGGAATTTTTTTAAAGGGATTCTCTTTCAATGTGATAGGGCATGGTGGACAAGAGTTGATTATGAGGTAATTCAGCACCATCTAGTGGAGGAAAGTACAAACACTACCTTAAAAAAACACACAAAAATAAACCCTATCTTGGCAGAGGTCTGCGCTCTCAGAGTGCTTTTCTAGTTTTATGTAATAATTTAATGGGCCAAACTTCATTATTGTGGACTAGAGTAAATCACATCTGACCTGCTTTACATGCACTTTTGTTACAATAACTTTTAAGGCACATCTTGGCAAAAACCTAGTTTGAAACATTTTTAGCCCCTTTTCTATTTATTCAGTGTTTTTAGTCTCATACATCAGACTTCCTATCGCTGCATAAGTTCATTTCTTACTCAACAAACTAAATAGAGTCATTTCTCTGTTCTTAAAAACACCAACAAATTCAAGAACTTTTATAGCAAGCAATGTTTATTAAAAAACAGATCTACTACAAGAACTACACATAGAATTATATAAGGCCTATTCGATTAAACTACTATTGCTATTACTGTACAATATTGTACCAAAAAAAAGAGTGTACCTCTGTAATGTACAACATTGTATATACAAAGTACATCTGAACACAGGATTCTCCAGTAATACAGAGACAACTATAAATAGATTTGACATTACAGTCTTTTTTTTTTAGTTCTGCTGTTTTCAAATGGACACAAAAATGCATATTTAACAATATTCAGTTCCAACAAATCATCCCCACACAGTTATTCCACACACAGGCCAAGTTGTTCAAGTGCACGATGATTGATTTGAGATCGAAGAGGGTCCCAGCTCTCCCATAACAGCGCAGCTGGGACAAAACACACCAACCACCCACATGCAGGTCTGTATGTGTGAGAGTGTGTGTTTGTGTTGGTAGGGAGAGTTTATGTCTCTGCTGTTAACCTCTCAACACAAACACAAACAGTCCCAGTCCCTCCAGTTGTTACGATGAGGTAAGAGCAACACAAATACACCAGGTAATACACTAACAGTATACAAAGATTAAAACAAACTCATCTGCCAGAGAGCATACAGGAATGCGGTGTCTGCTGTATTTCGAGGAAGCAAGAGAGGGCTTGTTAGAAAGATAGGAATACAACCACTACAAACCCATTTAACACCTTTTCACATGTTAAAGGATGATCAAGAATGGCTTTGTTCAGTTTTGAACGCCATGTGTCATATCGATAACTCACACTGATGTTGTCAATGTACAAGATGTGTTTCTGAGCTCCTATGATTTTGTGTTTTTTAGTTTGTTTTTTTAGTACAGCTGGTCTTCCACAGCAGTGACTGAAGAAAAATGTATTTAGCATGTATCCCTGCAGGCATTTCATGTGATCACCTGTACACAGTGCATATTTTCAGCATTGAACCCGCTGGTAGAAGCCTTTTCCTGTGTGTCTGTAGACTGTTGGTGCTGGGTGGGATCCTTTCCTACATGGGTGGGCCGGTGTGTGGCAGGGTGAGGTGAGGTGCATACATACTTGACATCCACGCATGCTCACACACATGCATACACCCACACAGCTACACAATTCGACATTTTACCATAACAGATTTTTTTTTTTTAGCATTAATAAACAACACAAAAAAGCAATAATAAAAACTAACTTTGCTTAAAAACGCTTAGGATGAGGTGGTTGGTTGTGCTTTTGTCTAAACACACTCAGGAGGATCCTCAGCTCCATGCTTCCAGTTATCATGATTATTAAACATACATACACACCATTAGAATAATTAAAAAAAAAACCTTTTTACTGTTAAATCTGAAGTATATAGTAAAAGGAGCAAGCTGTAATTTTATTTATCCTATGAAGCTGGTGCAGAAAGTGATGCAATCAGCTGGCCTGCCATTGTGGCTGCTGTCTACGACCCCAGCATGCAAGGAAAACCTGAAAAGGCATTTAGCTGCCACAACACCATCACACAAAAGATGTTTAGAAAGTGTGTGTAAAGTCCAACATTACATATAAAAATGCTGGGTTTCACTGGTCCCCTACACACACAATAGAGCTGCAGGAGAAAGCAGCATAATGCCTAAAACTGCCAGCTTGTATTCTTTTTATTGCTATACATGGATTTAGGATTACTGGTGGCCATTGTTAGGTAAATATCGGAGAGCACTGCTCCTGTTACGATCCTTTTGTAATACATAATAATAATAATAAAAATTAAAAAAAAAAAAAAAAAAAATCACCACCAAATCTAGAGAACACTGGAGGAAGCAATAAAATAAAGCTCTCAATCACATGACTTAAACTGGTATCTGGACCATTCTTTTTGTCACCTTCATCACCATTCCAGAAATCTGATTTTATTATCACGTCTTCCACCTCTGGAGCAGCAAGACAGTGTGTTTCATGTCCACGCAGAGTGAAAGCTTAGCATTTCACAGTCTTGTTTTTTTTTTAAAGGAATCAAACACTCCCTTCCAGTCCGGTAGGCATCAGGTCATTTAAAGGAAAAAGAAAACGTCATGTCCACTATACGAAAAAAAAAAAATAAAAAAAATCAAACAGTGCTTTTTTTGTTCCTCATTTAGATCTGTAAAGGCAAATAACACTCCTGCACGCTCACTCAAATTACATTTTTCACACATTCTGAACTAGTGTATGCAAGTTCCAGGTGCTGTAGGTCAGTAGGTGTCCGTCCTGAGTCCGGTTTCCTGTTTCCTTTCCCTTGTAAATTGTTGTTTTAATCCAGTGCTCTCTCAAAATCTCTGTGGCGGCAACAAGCGATGCTCTATTATTTACGCATTTTGACGGTTGCCCTGTAATAAGCAGAGCTGCCAGGAGAGGGCAGAATACACTCTGATGGGATCTGAAGGGATCATGGCGTCTGAGATCGGCCAAGAAGTGAATGCTACACACGAGTTGAGGGTTTGGGATCTTGTGAAACAACTGAAGTGTTTGCAGCACCTGGTACAAGAGCTGTAAGATCAGATCAGTAAGAATCAGTGTGGAGGTTCAGAGGTGAGCTGGGTGGGGGGGTCCTAGGCTGGGCAGGATTTGTCATTGGACTGGGGTGGAGGTGGTGGAGGAGGGGTGTGAGGGAGCGAGTGCGTGTGGCCTGTCGGTGGAGGAGGAGGCGTAGTGGGGACAGTGGAAGTCGGGGAGCCCATGGCTGGACTTCCTGGTCCTCCTCCACTCTTTGGAAACACCACTGGTTTGGGCCTCGTAGCTGGGGGGCGCAGCTCCCTGAAAGAAGGTACGGAGGAGGACAGGGAGGAGGTGGACAGGGAGGGGGACGTGGCAGAGGGCAGGGGGCTCCGTGGCTGGCTCTTGGTGGGCCGGAAAGAGGAGGGCACGTCGCTGGCAGAAGATGCACTGCGCTGAAGTGGGTGGGTGTGGGAGCCGCCCCCCTCATTGTCCCGCAACAGACGAGAGTGGAGTGGACTGGAGGGTTCAGAGGCTCCTCCTCCTCCGCTGCCCCCTACTCCTTTTAACTGCTCCAGAGTGTCCAGAACCACATCAGGGGCGTGTGTGTGTTTGGAAGTACTCTGTCTTTCCAGTTCTCTGAGCTCACTCAAAGCAGAGCTCATCGCCGCCTCAATGTCCTGTAACGACATGAAAGAAAACACACACTATTACCACGTTGGACTGGACATGAGAGCTGTGCAGTTAATGGAATTTTGATCACGATTTCGATTTTGTCAGTCTCAAAACTCATAAAATCAAGTTGAAAGGATTTATTTTCCGTTTTTCTTTACACAATTTCTGAGAGACGTGCATGTGCAATACATTCCATCCCATTGCAAAACAGCTGTAACATACATAGTAGTAATCAAAATTTATTTTCAATGTGAATGTTTTGCATAAAGAATCAATAACAAAGTGTTTTTTGAGAGAGAGAAATGCTGAATAAATGCATTGTGAAACTCAAAATTAATCCTTTGAATAATTGCGATTTCAGTATTGACCAAAATAATCGTGATATTGATTTTTTTTCCATAATCAAGCAGCCCAAATTGGACATTTTGTGTAACTGTGCGTTGAGTGATCCCACAATCCTGTACTGTATTTGTCTCCGTAGATGAGTCATTTCAGTGCAAACATCATGGTATTTTCAAAGATCATTTAACTACATTGATGCACACAACATCAAACATTCATTTGCGCTGTAGAGCCAAAGAACACGACCTCCTATAAACGACCATAATCACGCAACTCAAGTTACAGCTGGCAGAACAGTGGAAGACCTGGTTATTAAAACAAAGCAGTGGTCGCTGAGGGAGTAGGTATCCCCAAAAGGTCAGAAGTTGTACTTTTTATTGAGCCAAAGCCATACAGAGAACATGGAATTGAAATGAGAATACTTAAGTTTTCAATCCTGTCATTTCCTGCCTTTTTTGAGTGTTGTTAGAAGATTATCGAACTATTTCTATTCAAGTGTCTGCAAATGCAAAGTCTATTCTGAGGTGTCATTTTCATATCTCCTTTATTTAGTACTATTTTTTTTGTTATGATTGTATTGATTTACAGTCATGGAAAAAATTATTAGGCCACACTTTGCTACATTTTCTTCGATTTCTTGTTCATTTGAATGCCTGGTACAACTGAAGGCACATTTGTTTGGACAAATATAATGATACATAATACAAAATAACTCATAGTAGTTTAATTTCAGAGCTGATATCTATCCAGTTTCCATGTTTTCTTGATAATAAAATCATTTCAGTTCTTACATCTATATCTGTGGCATTGTACTGACAAAAACAGTGCTTTTAGACATTCCATGTTTCTTTTCTGTCTGTTTTAGTCACATGATACACACAGGAGTTAGTATTTGATTACAGAACCACTGTTTGTGAGGACTTTTGATGGTCTACTATTTCTTTCTGGGACTGTATTACTCACTAACAATTCGAAGTATTTATTCATTTATTTCAATGAATGAATACATAATGATCTATGGTGGAAATAGCAGTTGCTGTTCTGTTTTTATGCTGCCTCTTGGTCAGGTCGTTATTGTAAATGAGAATCAGTTCTCAACTAACTTACCTGGTTAAATAAAGGTTCAATAAATAAATCTGTATATTGAGTTGTAGTGAAATATTGCTATATATTTTGTAGCATGACATTTTCCCCAGAATTCCCAGCCCTAATCATGGACGTACGAGTGGTACCTGTGAGCTGGTCTCCACCTGAGCTATGACCTCAGGATCCAGTGGTCTGTGGTTGCTGAAGCTCTTGGACCGCCCTGCTGGAGTTGATTTGCGCAACTGTGGACTCTCCACCTAAATGATCACAACAGTTTTAGTCAAACGCCTCCAAAAATCACCAGAGCGCTCCACTCTGTACACGACTGACGGTTATCCTACCTTGGTCTTCAGTGAGGAGTGGCGAGTGACGGAGTTGAGGATGCTGTGAGCGCTGACCGGCCGCTTGTCCCCGCTGTCTTTCACCAGAGCCGCTCCAACAGGAAGAGACGCGGTCCTCACTCCCCCTCCGCTGGCCCCCGGACTCGTACTGTCAGTCTCAGAACTCCGGAAAGCTCTTCGGATGCTCCCAGACTCTGGACGTTTCCTCATCCTGAATAAAAGAAACACCTATTTGTTACTTTTCTATTGTTTATGGAGGTTCTGTGATTCAAGTCAGTAAAACATGAAAGACAACAGCATAAAAACAAATGGCAATAGAATTTTAATGGTTTTAATTTGTTCCCTTACTTAACCCCTTGATGCCAAATGTCGCAAATTCACATCAAACCCCCCGCTCCAAAATGCAACCAAAATACTATCTCTTTGAAAGAAGAAATGCAAGTCACATTTTTTTCCCCCAAAATTCAGGCGTTAAAGGGTTAAGGTAATTTGGCTCCACAGATTTGAAGTCATGAAACTAAAACACAATAATATAATAAATAAATGAGCCCCTTTTCCACTGCAGAAACTTGTATTTGAAAACTTTGAAAAATCTCTGCGCATTTCAACTAACCAGGTTAAAGAAAAAAACCCAAAAACAACTCTGTATGGACCCCAAACTTTCCCTGAAAACTGTTCTTGAAAGTGGGGTAGGACTTTTTAGATTCCCTTTAGGGGTGGGGCTTGCAGCATATACAGCTGTATTCTACAAGTGCATTGTAGTCATGTGTCTGTCCATCAGAATATGTTAAAGAATGTATTCAACAAATAAGCTCAGAACAGCCTGGACTTCATCGAACATATGCTGAATACTCAAAACAAATTCAGCAGGACTTTGAGATGTCAGCGACTTGAATTTGAATACGAGTCAGGAACTTTGAGGTGCAGTAGAAATGCAAAGCACACATATTACCAACAATTCTTTTATTCAACTAAATTAGTTCCTGGTAATAAAATTTCCTGGGAATCTGGTGGAAAAGGGGTTGATGTCTGTGTCTTTATGTGAGACCCACTTGTTGAGGTTGGCCAGGTAGATGTCAGCCACATGAGCTCCAGTCGGGGACGCAGCGCTGCCTCTAGTGGACACTCTTTCCTCCAGTAACTCCCTGGTGTCTACGTCAGGCTTTGGACTTCCCCGTCCCCCGTCAGGCCTGAAACAGTCATGTCATAGTTTATTACGGAACTGGGATTTCATTTTCAGAACAAAGAAAGCTGGTTTTACTTGTAGTTAGTCACTATTGTACAGGTTGTTGACTCCCATAGATATTTTTGACAGAATCGTACGTTAACACCATGTACACTAAACTCAACCCACAGTAAAAAAAAAAAAATAGGCCAGTGACAGTGTGAGAGGACAAGGAAGTTGATCGACTGTAAAGGACAGTTTTATGGGACACTTTAGGGGATTTCCACTGCATGACTGTGGGTCACATTAGGAAAAGTATTCTGTTGAAACTTTGCGGATTGAAGTAAGAGAAACCATCCTTTCCTTGATGACGAGAGTTTTATAGTTGAAGAAAACTTAAACTAATAGTGAAAGATGAATTTTGTTTAAACATTTTCATAGCAGAAAGACAAAAAAAAAACCCAAACAAAAAAACTGAAAAATGAACTGCAGGTAAAATCAGCTTTGTTTTCATTTCTCTTCAATGGTTTATGGTATTTGGTTTATATGGGACAATGTGGACAATACAGGAGCCTTTAATAAACAATGGCTTTGTAAATCATCTCTGATCTCCTTCCTTCTATCATCCCACCTCAGGGGTTCCTAAAGTGGGGTACCCCCAGGGATAATTGGTATTTTTAACCCCTTGACGCCAATTGTTGCAAATTCTTATCAAACCACTTCCTCTCCAAAATGCAACCAAAATACAACCTACTTGAAAACACAAGTGAAATTTTTTTTTCCATAATTGGAAATAAATTCAGACATCAAGGGGTTAAAGAAATACATTCAATATATTATCATGTACAAAATACAAAAAAAATGTTGAAAATGAATGCTGAAATATAAAACACAATAAGTACATTCATTTAACTGTTTTATTGTCAATCATATTGTTTAAGCTTTGGTAACATTTTAGGAACATTTCTCTTTTAAATTATTCAAAATGAGTTTATTTGAGTAGCTAAGAAATTATTTTTTGTTGATGAAAGGTTCATTTATGATGCTGAACAATTTATTTTATTTTCTTATCAATGAAAGAGGGCCCTTTTCTGTTTATATTCTACACACAAAATGTATTTTTAACAAATTATTTATATACACACACACACATACATACACACACATATATACATACATACATACATACATACATATATACACACACATACATACATATATATATATAAACAGTTAAATATATGTTGTTTGAAAATATAAACAGACACCTTTGACACAGGAACAAATTTTGCCTTTTTTTTTTTTTTAATGCTGAGTTGGGGGTACTTTGCTAAAAGTACATTTCAGGGGTTACTCCATTGTAAAATGTTTGAAAACCAAGTCACTGTGTTTCTCATAAAGACCAGTGTCTGTAACACATCTTACATGTCTTGGACTACGATGTACTGGTGTGGCACCAGTCCATCCACTCCGTTGTGTCGACCCTCCCACCAGTCATCGGAGGCTCGCTGGTACAGAAGTAGAGAGGCGCCCTTTTTGAACGATAGCTCCCGACTGGTCCGGCCAGAGTAGTCAAACCGAGCTATGGCTTCTATCGGATCAGACTCTGAAACAGCCAAGGAGCCTGAGATTCAGCGAACGGTGGATGAAGACGAGGAGCGACAGTAGCAGGGGGCAGCGGCAAACAAAAGACAAGACAAGTGAAGAAATAGGAAGCCAGATTAGTGCAAAGCAGGTTAGTGCTGTACTGCATTTGGTGGATGCACAAATGTTAAAAATCTGCTAAACAGCAACAAAGCAGGTGCTAAAAAAGAGATAAAGTGTGTGGTGAGGAAAGCAGGGAGAGGTCTTATCTGGACACAGCTTAAGCACATTATACAAGTATATAAGTATGCATAAGTACGGGATGTTAAAGTATATTTACTGCGAGTGGAAGTGTGTTCGTGTGTGTTATTGTACCATCTTCACTGTTGTTGCGGCTGACGGAGACTGTGTCGGGTGCAGGCTCTTCCACCAGGGGGGGCTCACAGTGTGGACTGTCACTGAGGGACACACAAGGGGCAGATGAGGTTAAAGGACAACAACTCAGACTGAAAACATGTGGCTGACTCACAATGAAATCCTCTGTTTAGCCACTTAAGCTCACTTGGATAATGTTGAACTCAGATCATAATGAAGCTCCACACCATCGTTCATTTTGAAAGTAAACACTGGTTGGGTTATTTTGTTGGATTACAGGGTTTCTATGGGCCCTCAAATAATGTCAATTTTAGGCCTTAACATTTCTTGAACAAGAAGTTATTAAGAAGATGTTACTTTTATTTTTTTTAAGTTGTATTAACTTCAGTCTCTTTTTAAAATGTGTTCTGCATTGATCGCACTATAACAAAACTACAAAAACCAATGGAACCAACAAATCATCAACCAGCTAATACTAGATCTAATGCTGGCAAATTCACTCCTATGTGACTTGAGAGCAGTGTGTTTAGCCCTAAATTAAAGCCTAAATTTCAAGCTTGAACAATCTTGTACAAGAAAACACTTAAAAATAGACTCCTAGGATATAGAGGCATTAGATTTACAAATATAAATGGTAAGTCAAGAATACAAAAGTGTTGTAAAATGCCTCCAGGAAACACTGGGTCACACCATAATGTTCTGAATTCACTTCGGGGGCTCAAAGTCAGGTACTGATTTCCCTTTATAATGTTTGTTTTTTGCCAGGATAAAGATAAGATGGGTTCTAAAATGTGCTGTTCAAAGCCATAGAAGGCCTATAATGACTAATATTATCCTTGGTGAGTTTTTTGCTAACATTTTCTGTCACAGAGGCTCAGGACTGTCCCTCTAATGTGTGACATCCAGTCTAAACAACTGCACTGACAGACTGTAAACAGAATATCTGGTGCCTAACTCATCATTACAGAAAAAGTGAGTTTGCTCTTATGTCTGTCATGGTGTGTGTGCCGCTCTCTGCTATGCTGATGTCAGGTGGTACAGAGGGTAAGATGATCCTCAGTAGAGCAAACACCCCCCCACAAACGATCACTCCTTGGCAACCAATAAATCAACCACCCCTCCCTCCTCCTCATCATCAGCCTCTTCATCAGCCCTCACCAGAAGTCGTCTCCAGCTCCAGGGATGGTGTAAATGGGACCCTGCAGATCTTGGGGTCCAGGGAAGATGGTGTCATGGTGGATGATGATGGTTTTAATGAGCTCATTCACGTGTGCCTGACATGAGACCTGGTCGTGGCCCTCTGGGACTGACATGAGGGTGGGACCGAAGCAGATGGCCAGGTTGTAGGGGTCCATCATGTTCTCCTCACTGTACTGAGACAGGCTGTGTGGACGGGAAAGAAGACTTACTGTAGACAAAAGCCACTATGGACACAAACAAACATGACAACCACAAAACCCACAGCTTATTCATAACCTGTCCACACGAGTACTGCCATATGTGTACGTGAGACTGAAGGTAAACAGGGTGCTTACTCTTTATCCAAATGAAAATTACACACTTTCTTTTTCCAGACTACTGTTTTCCTCAAGACCTTGACTTTATGTCCTTTTATACTTGGGTTGCTACTTTTTTGGTTGAGATTGTACCCGTTGTGTGTAGTAGAAAAGTTCATTTTAATAAATGTATGAATGAATGAATGCATAATTCACACGAAATTAGGTTTTACTGACAGAAACATTTTCAAAACAAATGAAAACCACAAAAGCGCATGGATATCACACAAAAAAGTGTTACTAGAATCATTCCAGTACCAACCACTTGGTGAAATCATATTAACTTTTTTGTTTTCCTTATGTATTTTTTATCTTACAAGATTATGTACCTTTGAGCATACTCTAAAATTCAACTTTGAGAAACTTTTTTTCATACTTTATTACGACTTTCACAGAAAATCCCAGCCTTTTCAAGGTCTGCAAAACAGCGCTTCAAGCTTCCATGCTTTTTAAGACTTTCAAAACCTGCAAACATGCTTTTGTTACTGTAAAACCCTGATAATGTGTATGAGAAGAAGCAGCAGCTTTGAGGTGACTATAAATCACTTTCCCAAAAGAAGAAGAAGCTCCTCTTCTGTCTCCACTAGGTTTACCCAGGCTTCTCAAGTTTCAGGCTGTCAATATTTCTGTTGCTGCCCAACTTTACTTAAAAGCTTTGTCATGGCTTTGAAGAATGCTTGAAATATGCATCTCTCTGGGTGTATGTGTCAAAAATGGATCTTTAATGTGAGATTACATGCAGTTCTGGAAAAAAAAAGACTGCTCCAAATTTCCAGACTGGGACTGGCTTTAAAAACCTCTGGAAAGTGATCAAGAGGAAGATGAACGGTCACAAGCCGTCAAACAAAGCTGAGCTGCTCGCATTTTTCTGTAAGGAGTGGCAGAAAACACACAAGAGTAAAGTGGAGGACGGGTGGAGAACAAGTTAAAATGCATGAAACGTCAATGAAAATCAGACGCATTCCACCAATTATTGATTGCTGTATTCTTATAACGGCTTTATTTTCACTGGTTGTCGTTTCTGTAAATAAATGCTCTAATGTTTGGGTATACAGAAATTTGGCGGTAGTTTCAAGAAACACCTCTACCTATAAATAAAACCAGGGGTTCATTTCAGAGGTGTATATGAAACCTTTATTAACACACCTCCTTCCTCTCTTCCTTCCAGTGTTTTAAAAGCCACATGTTACAAACATCACCCTTTGGACTGCTACTTCCTTGTGGAGTTTATGTTATAAAACACTTTGGTTTAGGAAACTAGTCGGGACACTGAATGTGATATTGGACTATACAAATAAACAACACGAGAAGTGGAAAATTGAATCATTCCCCAGGGAGGAAAGCTTCCAGCATTTTGAGTAATGAAGGTGAAGGGAATCTTTTTGCAATCTCTCCCCTATTAAGGTTCATATTTGGCATCTCAATAAGGTTAAAGATGTGCTTCTTTTAAGTGAGAAGGTTGAAAGAAGACTTTTTAACCTCAGTCTAGTGTTTATTAAACTACTTTTAGATTTATTTAGAGGGATTCATATCAGTGCAGATATGAAACTAAAATTTACCGAGCCAGTGTTACTGTTTGAAATACCTTCAGATTTTATGTTTCTTAGGTCAAATACTTTTTTACTGTGGAAAATTTGGGATGAATGACACTTCCAAACGGTAATATAAGTTTTGCGTCTTTTTAAATTATATTTAATTGTCAGATTCACAGAATTCATGTCCATGTAAAGCATCAGTCACTTACTTTTATATTTGTAACAGTGGTTCTTGTAAAACAAATTCTTATTTTCATATGTTACTGTATACTTAAGCATAAAAATCTGCATGCTTACAAAACACAGCTTTAATCGTTGGGATAACTATTGTTGATTCCTTTGCCACTAACTTATTTACATGTTTGTGTACTCACTGGTTGAGGAAGGCAAAGAGGTATCTCATAATAATGCGGGTTTTGCTTGGCAAAGACTGCAGGACTTTCTTAATGTGGACTGCCCGCTCCTGAAGGCTTTCCATAGCTGGAAAAGAACACAGTAACAGCACTCATGAGATTACTTAACGAAATAAGCTCTTCAACACACACTCATTCAAAGAGACAAAAGGACGCAACACGTACAGACACAGGATATGAGGTCGTGGAAGACTTCCTTAGGGAAGAGGGCGTGATCCAGTCCCCTAAAATAGAGCTTCAGGACACCGGCAATGGAGTCCATGTCGTGGTCATTCTGGTCTCCGGCCAAAGGGTCCTCACCTGCATCCACAGAAGAAGGAAGGTTGAGCAAGAGAGAGTCGGAAAGAACGGAACTGGACTACAGAACCTGTCATCGGCTGTTAGTGCAATCCTACCTCTCTCAAAGGCATTTTTGATGTCATTTACTTCCACCTGAGACCCAGACACCCTAAAGATGCCCTCATGCTGCAGACCTATGCAAACAAACAACCGTTTTAGTGACAGCACTGTAACCTGCAGGATTGTATACATCTTGATGTTTTATTTTTTGTACTTGGGTAGTTAAGGCAAAAGGTCCTGCTTCATTTCCCAGTTTAATGATGTCCAGAACCAATCACACTTGACATAATGCCACCAATCAGTGGACAGCAAAAGCTGAAGCTAAACCTATCACTTCACAGGAGAATTTCCTCACCATGACGACTGATGAAACGAATGCAGCTCTCGACCATCAGAGGAATGGCCTCACCCGAGTCCTAAAATAAGGAAAGGAATTAGAGGATGAAGTGCAAGACATCGGTGTGGAAATAAAACACTCTGTACTTTTTATCATGAAAATTTCACACAGACAGACACTTATGCATCAGTGCACACATTTAGTATCACTGGGTATCAGACATCGGGGAAAGAGGGCGGGTGCAGTACCCAGCTGTTGCTAGGAGACAGTTCTTTTTCCTTTTCCCTTTGTTTGTTTGGGGTTTCCAGAACCCTCTAAGAGGTGAGGTTGGAGCATGTGTGCTGGATGATATATATTCTCATTGTTTAATGGACATGTTTAATATGTCCAAACCTGCTTGTGATTTTAAATACACACTTGTTTTCTCTATAAAGTGAGTTGAAAGCCACAACACAAGGTGCCCACAAGGGGGAGTCGCAAACATGAGACATCCCAGTGGAGCAGTTCATTTGATCATATGTTTTTCACATTACAGATAAAGTATACTTAAATACTAAAATGATTCTGTCGTAGCTGTAACACTGACATACTTCAAATATTTATGTGCCAGAATAAAGAAGCTGTGCAATAATGACTCTAATGTTAATAATATTTACATGCCCCTTCATCCTGTGGGCGGAGAATACTGTGAGAAAACACGTGGTTTGAGTTAAAAACAAATCTACAGCGGCTCTGACTGAGAAGTCAGAAACAAACAGACACGTGCACACACACGCATGCACACCCACACACACACACATACAGATATGACAGATAATTACCTGCTTCCGCACTGTCGAGTTTCTGCGTCCACTACACAGAGGGAAAGAGGAGAGAGTAAGAAACTCTGCTCTGTCATTATGTCTACAGAGAAAGTGTATTTATATTCTCAACTCTGGTAACGCTCTATTTGTACACACAGACACATATGCACATGTGTTGAGAATATCTATAAACAGTGACGGGGAAAATAATACCCCTGACTGCCAAGAAATCAAGCTTAAACCCCACTATGGTATATGTGTGTGAGCATATTTTCTTCATTCGCCACACCTACCTGGCAAGGCAACAGTCAGTCTTTTGACCTAAAGGAGGGAGAAACAGGAAGAGGGGGTGGGGAAAGAGACAGGGGAGGATATGACAAAAAAAAGGGGGGAGACAGAGATAGGCAGTTATAGTCAAAGCCGAACAAACAAGGAAACACCTTCAGGTGGACAGAAACTGGGAAACAAACTTTCCGCTGAAGCTGTACACACAATATAGAAAAGGCGTCCTGTTATGCTGTGGAAACGAAGATGCACTGGACACAGAAGAACCCCCCCCTTCAAACTTCAATACACAGCTGCATCCACATATGGTCACTGTCACTGTGACCTAGCTCCACACATACACAGCTTGTGATTAGTCGACATATTAAAGTCATTCTGCTTCCCGGCATGGGCTCAAGTACAGAGCTTATCCCTGTTCAGCCTCTGGGCACCTTCACCCCACACACACACACACACACACTGGACACACATAGGGCACAAGGATGACATCCATAAGGTATGAAGGACGCTGGCTGTCCCACTTACTCTCTCCCAGGGTTTTCTGGATAAGGTCATGCTTGGCATCCAGCTTAGTGATCAGGTTCCTGCCCTCCAGAAACTCCTTCAGCTTCTGCAAGACAATAAGATAAAGACCCCTGAGTTCATGTATGCACATTGTGCTTACTAACAGCTTAAGGTAAAACATACCACTTTTGTTCCATTAATGGTCTTATTTAAGCTCTAAGGACACCTTCACTGTAGTTTGTTTGCTCTGGACCAGATCAATTGATGATTTAGCAAATAAGGAGAATTTTAATTTGGATTTGATATATACTTCATAATGCAGGATGTCCACTCTATTTTTAGTCAGTGTGAACCCCTGGAGAGAAAGAAATTAATCTCAGGTTCCATAGTCGGACCAGTGCATAATTTTTGTTAAAGAAACATTGCTTTATGATTTACCATGGGTCAACTAATACCTAGTCCTGCTGCAGCATGTAAAACAAACCTAGGTACAGGTTTATAAGGGCTGATGTGAGCATGGATGTTTTGGTCCATGTCTGAAGAGGGAAAATGAAGCATAGTCTGATTTAACTGGACTAAAGGCTGTAGCTGTGAAAGTATCCTGAGAATAAGTGATGAGCATAACTGGCACTGACTGTGAAGTAAAATTGCTCCGTCTCCTGTTGGTTGGCCCGTCGCTTGGCCAGGCTGGGCTTGCTGAGATAGGATTCGCTGAAAGTGGACTTGACAGACTCCATGCTGTTGCTATGGTGGAAGCACTCAGAGACATCATAGTCCTCCACCGTCACCATGTCTTGGATGGTCGACAGAGTGGCCTCCATAGTTTTCTTCACCTGAGAAGGAATAGAAGATGAGACGTAGAACAAATTTAATGATGATATCTGCTGGATATTAGGGATGAAATGAGATGAAAACAGAGCTGGGAAGAGAGCAGCAGCAGAGGGAGTTGGACAAAGACTCAGGTGGACAAGTGTCTAACCTCTTCATTCTCAATCTTGAGTGTGGAGAGGCGGGACTGCAGCTGCTGGCACCTCTGGAGCAACTCACCTTCCAATGGCTGCTGTGCACACACAACACCCATCTACACACACAAAACAATGACAAGGGAGAGCACATTTTAGCTTCATAATGAAAATATAACTCTTGAGGAAAAGATCCACCTAATAAATAAAATGATAACAAGCAGCACTGTACCGTGTCTCCCATGTGGGACTGGAAATCAAAACGTGCTGGGGGGCAGAAGACGTTGTTGTAGGTCTCCATCAGTTTTTGTTTGTCACCGTTGGGTTCCAGACTCTCTGCAGCTCTCTCCAGTGTTTCCAGGCCTGTCTGTTTGGATGTCTCTACATTTTGCTCTGCAGATAAGTAGGTCCTCAGTGCACGGTGCAGGCTGGCATGGTAGCCAAGATCACAGCACTGTCACACACACAATTAAAACAAACACAAAACAAAACATATATCAACATCTGTTATCCAGTGATGTCTCAAATACAGTGATAGATTCATCTTGCAGTGACTGATGCCACTTCAATGATGCAATGAAAATCAATAAATCCAGGGCTACTATTATACCAACTATATAAACCATCCCTCCTGAATTAATGTCATTTCATGAAACCAAAATACTCTTTTGTAGTTGTGAACTTTTGACATTTTGGACTTTGATAAAAATTTTAACATTAGAAAGTGTAACTTCCCCCACAGCAAGTGTTTATTATTGACCCAATGGGAATAACATTTGTACAGAACAGAAAACATTCAGCATAGAATGTATATTGCACACAAATGGATTCCTGTAAACATTTGTTGATAAAGGAACATTAAAACAATCTTTCATTTTTAAAACTTAAAAATTTCCACTCAGTTCAGTTTCTTTCTATTCAGTTCATTATTCCCCACCCACCTTTTGTTCCTAAATGGGATTATTTGTATTTATTTGTAACTTTTTTTTTATTCATTGTGGGTATATAAAACTGTGAAATATTGCCTTTTATGTCAATCATTTCAATCCTGTCAAACTTTAAAACCTCATCCTTCTCTACTGTCGTTTCATTGGTGATTGATGCAACAAACCTCGACCACCACAGCGGAAGAACACAATAATGAAACAGCATTTATTCATTAGAGTGTGAGGGCCATCAATCACAGCCAAAACCTGTTGTCGAGTAGGTCATCAGTCCAACAGGCACTGACATGTTATTATATCCAGCAGGAAATGAACTGCTCCCATTCTATCTAGAGGAGTGGCTGTCTATGTAGAGGCCACAGCTGACGGGTGAAGTGTTTGGAAGCAAAAAGACAAACAGGCGAAAGCATAGAGTGCGACTAGCTGGTCTACTGCCTTCATTAGGGGCATTGAAGCTAATGTGAGGAGACACACTGAGGGGCCTCCTCTGGCTGGAATGCAGGGAAACTGGGATATACACACACTACATTACACCAAATCTATATAAAATATACACACACTAGCATCGCAAACTGTATTTATACTCACATCAATGATGTCAGAGAGGTCATGGATGTAATATTTGAAGACACAGCTGTTGGTGGCCTCAAGGGCTAGCAGGTACTCGTTCCTGGCTTTGATGGCCTTGAGCTTGTTTTCTGTGTACTTAGCTTGTCTCTGACAGGACAGAGAAAGAAAGATAACAAGAGGAAAGAAATAAAATGACAGAGAGAGAATGGGAAAAGAAGGTAAAAAGAGGGACAAACACATGTAAGAAGGGAAGAAAGAAGAGGGATAACAGGTGTAAGAATAAAGTGCCCCAGTATTGATTCTGGATTACAGAAAATGAAGAACCATGTTGTTGTGACGGGCCCCAGCTGTAGTAGACAAGGTCGGCCTTTCAGACATCCATAAATCATTTATGAGAGCCACGCACGCATATGCACCCACAGACACGGTGTAAATGTGACAACTGCTGGGGTATTGGGAAAGCTGTTGCCTCTGTACCCATTCCCCTCCCTTTCCCATGTCCTGCTCACCTTTTCCTTCATCTTCTCAATTTTTTTCACACTGGAGCGTCGCACAGGTTTCTCATCAGTTTTAATGCTGGCCAAAGTGTCAGGTGAGCGCGGCGTCTGGCGGTCGTCCTGTCGACCGGAGCGTCCCATCTGCTTCTCCTCCTGCTTCTCAGCCTCCTTCAGCTTGGACTCGGCATTGATGCTGTCAGTGTTGTACATGTGGTACGTCTTCATCACCTGGGAACAAGGAGCGAGATTTGCGAACAAACATGAGTGTATCCCTCCTCTTTCAGCCTTGGCTGTTGATCAAAGGTGTAATTATATCAGTCAGCATCATGAAGGTCGTGGAGGCCAAAAAGTGGAACCGAGATTAATGTACAGTGACACACTGCATCCTGTCCAGGTTAGAATGTCTGGCATTCAACAACATTATAGAAAATGAGACAAACACAAAGAGCCTCCTCTGCTGTTCAACTCTACTGCATTTCAATATTCAGTTATGAGTTTAACATGAAGAGATAAACACGTGTGTGCAGTGTCAGCCTTATTCCTGTGACCACCACCAGAGCCATCATTATACAGTTCAGCTCAAACCCTCCTCAACACTGCATGACCCTGGACTGTCTATGAGCATGCACGTGAGCATGTGCACGTCACTCAAACCAAATCTATTTCTATCTTACTATATACTATAATTACAGCATAGGACTTGCTTTTATGGGCCTGGCTATGCTAGAGCTACGCAGTTAGTTGCAGCTCATAGTCATTACATAGTAGGAAACTCTGCCCACACAGACAGACACTACACACACATTGGATGCCTCAGTTATTTGGCAGTATTATGGACATGTGTAACCAGACACTATGATGCCCCTGACAGCGTGAGAAGACCAAAACAACAATTAGTGACCAGCCAATCTGTACGAGACACTGTGTAACATGCTGTTTGAAGTAGTCTTTGTCTTGTTTCTCTCAGATTCATAATATGCAGATGATTGTAAGACATTTTGTATTCAGAGTGTAATAAGATAATTAGTAAATCATATGTTTTTCTTACCGTGTAAAGCTCATTCATGACTTTCATCAGGTCCTCTTGTAACTGAATGCCAACTTCTTTGCTCTGAAATAGATGACAAAAAGATTAATTCCTGATCTTCTGTTCTGAGCCCCTGCAATTAGCTGAAAGTCATTAATACTGTTACTCGGGATGAAACGATATCCACTCCAGTCCAACTTTATTTATAAAGCACTTTAAAATAACCACAGTGGACCAAAGTGCTGTGCAGAACACTAGGAACACGACACAATTTAATAAAAGCATAAAAAAATTAAAATCAAATAAATTAAATCAAGTTAAAATATAAAACAGACTAAAATATAAACATAAATGTACATTTCATATCACGGTTATTGTGACCGAAATTCTCACAGTTATCATCATTATCATGGTATTGTTGAAATGTGCTCAAAAAGTACTTATACACACACTGAAATAATATAACCAAGTTGTATTTAAAAAAATAAATGAAATAAAATAACATAAGAAGCAATGTACTTTTCGTCGGCAGAAACATTAAAATATTGACATGTAACAACCAAAATACACATGCACATTAAAGATGGGACCTTATGGCCATAAGAGATAACGGCACTAGGGGTGGGAATTGATGGCATTGTCGATTCTGCTTACCAATCCAATTCCTTATCAATTCTCCTATCGATTCCTGAGTAGTTTTTCAAGTGGGAAAAAAAAGTAGTTGGACAAGTCATAGTGGAACTTGTTTGACAATTTTCCACATGAAGTTAGAGTTGTTTTAGTTTCTTTTTCAGAGAGCAAGCAAGAGAGAGAAAGAGAAAACCAGAGAGATATGTGCCCTCAGACCAGGTCTGTGTATCTCCGTCCCAAACATCTCTCTCTCTCTCTCTCTCTCTCTCTCTCTCTCTCTCTCTCTCTCTCTCTCTCTCTCTCTCTCTCT
>JAQQZY010000023.1:25453662-25465886 GCA_030068375.1 Ostorhinchus rueppellii
CTGAAGAAGGAGGGAGGGAGTGTATATTTTCAAAATCTCACTTGTGTTGAATTGCTGGAACCGTTTTTTCCAAGATCGCCCACCATACCTTTAATGTCATCCCTTTGTAGAGGTTGAAATCTATGCATGTTTGTGTAAATTTAGAATGGTTTCGTTACAACATTTAGGAAATACCTAGAAGAAAAAAAAAATCTCAGGGATGATGAAAGCTAGCCCAGTATCATTAACACTAAATGATGCAACATTTTCTAAAAAAAAAAAATACTATATTTGCAATTGGACACAAGTACACACACTCAATTCATTGCTTACAAGTGTCCTATAAAGCAACAATGGCAAAAAGCATAATACTACAGATTATTTTATTTAGATAAAAATCATTGCAATACACATTTTATTTCATATTCAGTGTGATTTCATTCATTGTACTGGTTTTAAATATTCTACCTCTGGATTTCTGAAATATTTGTCATATTTTGGCCATAAATAAAATACCAGTAAGTCTGGTCTCTTCAACTCTTACTTGGGAGGAAAAATTTGCCTTTAAGCTTATTATTATTATTATTGACAAAAATTAACATGAACATTTTTATGATGATAATATTTAAAATCTTTTATATACTGGGATTATTTGTATTATTTGTGCTGTTGTTATTGCTGCTCTTATATCTCTCATTTAACAGGTCCTATTTATTTATTTAGTTTCAGTAAAATTTCTTTCTTTGTCCAGTTTACTCAGTTCTGGTTCTAGTTATAATTCCATTCCATTATAATTTTCCTCATGGTTGTTATTGTTAGTATTAGTCATATCGTCTTGTGAGGGTCTCAACCACCTCCTCCTTCCTTTCTCCTTCACTCCCCCCCCTCTCCTCGTGTCAGGTCCAGCATCGAAATGTGTTTCAACAGAACTCAGAATAGAGACAGTTGAATATCAAGGGAAGCCTCGTATACTTTATGAAGCTTCTTTTGGCAAAGCAAAATTTGTTTAGCACCGAAAGGCAGCCAGACTACCATTCTGCTGTTAGGATGCTGGACAAGACAAGCTAAAAAACAAACAAACAAACAAACAAACTAACTAACTAAAATCTTTTATATATATAATTCTGAACATGTAGACAAAGAAAGTAAAACAAAACAAGACCCACCAACCAGATATCAATAGTAATACTTAAAAAGTTGATAGGTAAACAATATAATGTCCAGTGTAGCAATGTAGGTTGTAATAATACAACTAGCAAATAAATAAATAAATAAATAAATAAATAAAGTGACACATGCTGGAAAAGGAGTAAGAAGTATACATATATATACTCCTACCCCAATCTCTATTCCTCATGATTTCTATGTAAATAATTGCAATTATTATCTTATAATACTAACAATAATAATAACAAATTTAATACCAATAACATAACAATGTGACACAATTTTTGATACACTAATATACAAATACCCTTATAATTTTTATCAGAAAAATAACCCAAACAAAACAAAAAAGCAATCAATCATCAGCAAATATCAGGAAGTAATATTTTGTGTAATATTTTATGTAATATTATAATACAATATAATAAGTAATATCCTTTGTAATAATATTATCATATAATATAATAAAGTAAAATCAACAGGAATGTGATGCATCCCTGTGTTAAATTATGTAAACATTTCATTTCAACTGTACCATTTGCTACTAGATGACCCCCCACTTGAAAACCTTTCTTCCAGGAAACTAAACAGTCAGTTCGGGTTGATATAGTATCTTTTCACTCCACCAGCAGTAGCAAAATAGTTTTGGCATTTCTACAGCTTATTAACCGTTATGAAATGTTTCTGCAATGCACCTAAGTCTTAGAATATTAGAGAAAACCCTACAATAATATAGTTGTAGCCATGGGTTTTGTAAGGGGCTGTAGTCTATTAACAGTTGAACTGTCCTAATATTTAGCATAAGGGTAGGCTTTGAATTAGAACGCAACTTGTGAGAGCTTCTCCATGTGACCAATCAGCCTGTCAGCCCCAGGGCACGCACATATACACACACACACACACACACACACACACACAATATGATTTAACCGTGTAAACCCCCACCATCGCTGTACGCAGACTTGCCAAATAGCAGAAATACCAGGGGTCTCCATGGAATCAACTCACACACACATAACTCTCACACCCCACATCGCTTGGAGCACCATCAACGCATGGCTTTGCAGAGAAACAGCCACAGGCACACACACACACACACACACACACACACACACACACACACACACACACACACACACACACCTAGATTCAGATACACACATAACCGGAAAATAGCTGAAATTCCAGCGTGGCACCCGGACTGAGCAGCAGCAGATGCAGGGAGATTGTTAAACACACAGATGTTGGAGGACAAGGAGAGCAAAAAGAGTGAAAAGGAGTGATGAGAGCAGAAGAAGACATGAAAAAAAAGACTGGACACTTGTCAATCAGTGACTTGTAATCTTTGTTCTTTATGACACCTGGATTCATGATAAAGTGAAGAGACCATCTGTAGCATCTGCAGTAGCTAACCTCCTCAACTACATATTTTATTCTCTGTCCTCTGCCCTCCTTTCTGAACCCTTTCCCTCCCCCTACGTCCAGCAGAGAAAAAAAAACCTCGTAGACTGCAACTGTCTCAGTATTGATCTGAGCTGGAGGGTGTGTGTGTCGGGGGTATGCCCTCTTGGATGGAGTGGGGTTTCGTTTAGAGGACCTATCGATCTCTTTAAATCTGTGAGTGTGTGTGCGTCTGTGTGTGAGACAGTGTACATGTGGGTAAGCCCCCAGCAGAAAAGATTAACAGGAAATATAGGTGGAAAAGCCAATGATTCATAAGAAAAGGAGAACCAGAGCAGCACAGGGAAAAAGGGGAAGGTAGACAAAAGAGGAAACAAGCCATGTAGAGGTAGATATAGTTAACAGGAAGTTAGTGAAATAGATGGAAGACAAGCAGACAAGATGAGCCTGTTCCTTCTCCTCAGTTCAAGCGATTCTAACGGAATGAGATGTATGTACAGAGCAGATGACCACAAACTGTACTTATTACACAAACCAATATACAGTGTTCCTGTAGAGTAAAATTCAAGTATGTTCCAAATAAAACACTGACTATTGAATAAAGTTTTCTCCACATTTCTCCATTTTCTCTGAAACCTTTCTTTCTTTAACTTGAACGAATTTCAAAATAAACTGCTTAGGTCACCAAATACAGTCTTTTTGTACAAATATAAACAAAACGAAAATGTACTTTAAAAGTGGGGTAGGAAATCTTGGAAAAATGGTTCGAGCAAGCTATATTTTGTAAATATACAATTAAAAAATCCAAACCCCTTTCTTCAGACATTCCCCCAAAGCCACGCCTCCAGAGTACTGGCACGCGCAATGCTTGTTCCCAAAGGTTCACGGGCGCTGCAAAGCATCAGTTCACCCAGCTCTGCCCCTGGCCTCGGCTCCGGCTTGTGGATCAATGTGTACCTCATGTAGTTTCCTCTAACACCCCCCTGTTTGTCGGCAGAACACCCCCAATTCATACCTAGCTGGCTAATGTTACATTCCCTAGTGATTTATGTTAGTGACAACACAGTTTGCTGGTGAACTTTACATCCTACTACAGCTAATATAGCTAGCAGAGCTCTGACTCTGACAGAGGGGGAGGGACAAATGGCAGTTGAGTTTGACAGACATATCACCATTCAATCATTTTGAAGGGCCAGTTAAAATGATTGGATGGTGTTTTTTCAGTCCTGTCTGTTCCACGGGTGACTAAAAACTGTGTGAAGGCGATTTTAAGCAATATATTAAAAAAATGCTCCAGGAAAACATCTCCCACTCCATCTTTAAACGTAGTAATAAAATGAGTGGCTTGAGTGTATACATTTGACAGTATCAGAAACTGATCAGCCGGTTATCAGTGATGCATAAGGGTCAAAACATGGTATTTGAAATCTTGCAGACAGGACATTTTAGAGTCAGTTTGACAGATTAGTGTTGAGAATTCAGGGTTCTTCCCAGAAATTTACAGTATCCTGGGGCGCCCCCCTCCTCGGAAGAAAGTATCATGCTAAAACCCTGCAATAGACGCAACTCTGCAAGATTTCAAAGCAAAAACTACATGGCGCTGGAAAATTGAGCACATACCTGCAAACCTGAGGTATTTCAGTAGATTTTAGCAAAATTATCGGGAGGGGAAAAAAAAAAAAACGTTTTAAATTTGAAAATGAGTATAGCTGTGCTGAGCTAGCAGGATACTGGTACAGCGCTGTTATTCCCTCGTCTGGGGAGAACCCTGCAATTTGACAGATTAGAGTTGCTAAATGACCCACATTTTTATTTTTAAATTCATTTTTGCTATAGTTGGACCATTAAGGATTATCCAAAACAAGGAGCTTCTTTATACTGGAATAAATATTGGAATTTCAATCAATTAAAGTTCGCTCTCTGATGGGACATTACTGTGTTTTGACCCACAATCAAGTTGAAAGCCACCATGTTTTGGTCATCAATCAGTCGTTTTCTGTAAAATACACATATTTATGCATGTTTATATATTGAGTACTTCCATTTCATTGCCTGGAAATACAAGTAGAGAGATAAAACTAATGGATAGCATGTGTCCCGATACAGCATCATTCTATAGACACAGATACTTTAATGCTGTAATGATCACAGAAGCCTGCAGAAAACCCTCAAATAATCAATAAAAAAATGTTACTAAAGCAATAAAGTCATCCAGTAAAATAGTCCTGAATAGAATAGATTGATGTTTTCACGCACAAAGCTCCTGTTATGTCAAAGCCTCCTTCTCTCAATTTCCAAATCACTGGCTGTGAGATGAAAAAGCATAAATGCAAATGGGTATTTAGCTAAATGGCACAAAACCTGTATTTATTACTGTGTAAGTGATTCCCTAAAAATGAATAATTCGTTTCCTACAGTGAAAATAGGCTGTTCTCTCCCTGCAAAAATAATACAAATCTTAAATGATGCTAAAGATGACAGTGGGCTTTGATGTGTATTATTAATATATCCTATTTATGTGTGTGTGTGAGAGAGTGAAAGAGAACAAATGTTTCTCTGTGAAAAGGAGATTCCATGTTTGGTAAAAGTTACACACAGACAGACACATAATGACACTGCAAAACTGCCAAAGCATAAAAACACCACCTGGGTATATCCGGATAAATCTGAAGCTACACACACAGATACTGTATAGGATGTTAATGTATGTAGAGGAAAGTCAAGGTGTAAATCTGATGAGGTTTCACTACATTAAAACGGCAGTGATTGATTGTTATTTGTTGTTGTCGAGGAAGAAATCCATAATTACTTTTCTTCATGTTGTCATTCAACCGAGCTGACAGTTAACAAGAACTGTATCAAATTCTGCGGTCTGAAAATCAACCTGCCATGCAGATTTTAGTTTCAGACAGGTAAAATTAAATGCATGATTGACAGCTGTAAGGGTGACGGGTCTGCTCTGCGACACAGAAGCTGTGAAAAGTGTTGTCTCTTTTCTACAGCAGCATCAAACAACATCAAGGCATGCATCTGTATACTTATTCTGATTTAGACTGAGAAAAGAGAGCTCCAGATGGAAGGTGTGTATTGTGAAAATCTGGCCTTTTGTTCCGTTGATTTCAGCTCGCTTTAGATTTGGAAACAGATGTGAAGTCATCTCAGATACAATGTAGGTCAGACATTTGCAAACTGACCCCTCTAAGTATAACCTCATCATTAGGTTTCGATTTTCTTTTTTTTTTTTTGCCTTCTACTTCCCTTTTCTTATAAAGGACGTCTTCAAAGTCTTTAAAAAGCTATATTAAGTCATGATGTAATTTTCCAATGGTTTTGGAGTTACTTGGAAACTTCTAAAAGGGAAGAACAATATCCTTCTTGAGTACTCATATGTTTTCACTGGTTTAAAAACCGTAATGTGTTAGCGCTTGGGTTATGTGTCACGTACTTGAGTAGATGGTCCTTGGTGCTGCTGCGTGTCTTTGTGAGGAACCTCTCCGCCAGTTTCTCCAGATTGCGGCTGTAGTCCATCTCTATTTCTGCTTTCTTTCTAAAGAAGTCCTGCAGGTCCTGAAGCAGCTGCACCCTCAGCTCACACTGCTGGTCCAGACACTTGAGCTGCTCCACCAGCTGGGCACGGATCTCTGCCAAGGTGAAGGGGAAAAGGGAAAGAGAAAGAGATGAGATCAGGGCTTGAGCTTTTTTCCACAGATATAATAAATAATAGTGGAACCACAAAGGGCTTCCTACACAGAATACTTTATAGTCTCTGCTTTAAAGATTCTAGATTAAAAGGACAGAACAATTATATTCCTTTATATCATTTAGCTGTCTACTCTAAATACCAGGGATCACAAGGTGTAGATATGAAAATGCACTTGTAGTCATGAGAGTGTGTAGTTTTTGCATGTGTAACAGTTGACGGTTTTCTATTATTAACACAGACATTACAACAATGTGTGAGATGTTCAAGTCCGTTCCCTTGTTGCAGTTGCTATTGACTAGACTGACATCAAGTCCTGCTCCAGTGAAAACACCTGGCAGATCCACTGACACATCAGCCTGCAGTCTTGGCTGAAATCCACTCTCCTCCCACCACTCTGGAAAGAACAGACTGCTGTGCGCGTGTGTACAACATCGCATTCGTATGCGTGTGTGCACGCGATTATCTATCTTCTTCCATGCATAGAGATCTCCAGAGGCAGTCATTTATCCCAGCTTATCACTTTTCGTTTTCCTCCTGCCTCCTTCCACTCTCCCTCCTCCATGCTGCTCTCTGGTCTGGCCTCAAATTAATAGAGTGCACTCAGAGCAGACACATTCAGCAACCATATTCAATCACTGGCTACAAAAAAGTCCTCTGGAGAGTCCTGCCCAATGCTGTTACAGACAGGGACACACAGCAACATGTGCACACACACACCAGGATGATAAGCTGGATCAGCGCTGACAGCTGACAGATTAATGCTATGCTCTCATAGCTGCCCGCCAATGCTGAGTAGGCTGTACATGCATGGCTTTGAGAAGTCAAGAAACACACACTTCAACAACTACCGGCCTCTGTAACACCTCCGTGACACTCCATCAGCTGTCCTACCTTTACAACGCTGGCTGTACAGAAAGCGGACGGTTTTGGCCTCCATCCTGGATCCAGTGCTGTATAGACTCCCCTCACACACTTATTCAGACGCACATACACACATACAGACTGGCCGAATGTCAGCCGTCTGTCTGCCCAATAAGCGACTGTTGATGCTGCTTTTGTGTTTTACAGCTGAGGGTGCAGTTTCTCATCGTCACAAAGAGAAGTGGGATATCTAAATGTGTCTGTAACCACCTCGCTCCTCCCCCTGTCTCCCACTTCTCTCTCTCTCTCTCTCTCTCTCTTGCTCATAAACACAGATCTAAATATTGTGGCACTAGCTAGAAGCAGTGTCTGCTAGGTCATTCTTTGTTGATTAAAAGGCCAGAACAGAGGCGTTTTGTGGCTTTATGACACAAACACACACATATGCAACAAATAAATGCAAACACAAAGTCTCTGCCCGTGCTAATGACCTGGTGTGAGTATTTGCCCCGACAACGTGTTATTGTCTTGGTGCTTGTGTGTGTGCATGCTTGTGTGCAATTTGCTCATCGAACAGCACCGTCAATGGGGTGGGGGGGTTGTGAGTCAGTGCGACACTAAACCTCTAGATGGTGGCCCTGTAATTATCTGGCTCATGACAACAAGACACAGCAAACACGCAAACACCTCATCTGAAAACAAACGCTACCATCTGTAGTGGACGATGTAAGGAGCAAGAAGCTGACAAATGGCATAAGGCTGTCAGTGAGGTAACAGCTTGAGGGGAGGGGGGGTATCTACAAAGAAAAGGGACCCCAATGCTTAGAAAGCGGGTTTAATGGAGGTAAAATTAATTTAATACAAAGGCCATGCCCTAAGCTTTCAAATCCCTCTTGGGCCCCTACCAGTCACATTCAATGAAGAGTGATTCTGACAGCATGCTCCATTTACTAAATATACGGCTTTGTGACTCAACCAAACCTAACCAGGAGCAACCCAGATCATACACCCTGTTGATACTGGCTGTGAAACTGAATCTCCCTTAGGGACTTAAAAAAATAAATAAATACAAAATCCTTTTCATCTTTATCCATCTACACACACTTAGCGCCAACAGGAGAGGAGTGTTAGCGGAGAAACAGGGAGCTTGGTACAGCACAGAGGAGAGATGCCAACAGAGAAGATCTATGCAGGTCTTCTTTTCCGTTTTGGGCTCACTGTTACGATCATCATCCCATCCAGCCTGTACGAAGTGGGATGTGAACTGGAATGTGACGCCTCCACCCCCTCCAGACAGTCCAGTCACATTTTCCAGGCAGATGAGAGCAGGTCTTGTAATCGGTCTCTGGGATTCTACTTTACCGATGCTCGTCTCGCTTCTCCTTCCCCTTCCTCCTCCTCCTCCTCCTCCTCCTCTTCTGTCTATAGGTCTGAAGGTTGTCTGGCTCTGTCTATACACTCTTACCCTCATCACATCACAAGCTACATCATGACGAACATAATACAGGCTGAAAAATGCAGATTTTTAAGCAATGAGATTTTTGAGGCCCCCTGCCCTGTTGGACAGTACTGGAGGAGGGGAGGGGGGGGGGGGGGGGGTCATATTGAGATTATTTTAACAGATGTTAGTTGTGATTTTGTTGGAAAGGCAATTCTTGATGTATCTCTGTACCATCATGTTGTGACATATTTTATGTTCATCAAATTAACTGCAGCTCCTGTGATATTACCCTTGGCCACATATGTATTCTAATATTTTCATGTCCTTTGCCCTTATAAAGCGACTGTTCACATGAAGCTATAAACAGAACTTTTCCACTGTAACTTCACCCCCTGCACTGAGCCTAACTCCACTCACGGTATTATTTCTTAAAAGTGATAAAAAGTCAGCAAAAGAGATGAGAAGAAATAGGATGTGGATTAGTTGGAGGCATAGAGGTGTGATTGACAGACTTCAGGCTTCAATGCCAAGACATGAGGGTATAAAACCGTTATTTTGGGTTAAAACCAGTTTAAGAAAATATCAATATCAGATTAAGTGTATACCATATATTGTATATTTTCACATTTTTACTTGGCAGCCAGGTGGTTCTTTCTCTTGAAAGACTTATTTTGGGAGCTGTATTTCATCGACCACGTGAAGACAGGATATGCGGCGGATATGACACGCAGCGAATACCTGCAGGTTATAATCAAACTGCTGAGGTAAGGACTTATGCCTATGTGCTACATGCTCTACCAGGTGAATCACTGATGCACCCTAGGCAGCTCTTTCTGACAATGAACTGAATCCCACTTCAAGCTCAACAGAGTCGATCAACCAAAGCAAAAGTTGATTAGCTTGTGTTATTGTGTCCCTCTTGTGTTTCATGTTAGTTCAAAAGGGAAACCATTTACTTTCTGCAATATATTAACTGTGAATGTACTTCTTGAGCCACATAATTAAGTAAAGAAAGAGTATTTTTGTACCATTTTCTTTCTCCAGCTTTTCTATGTAGCTTGGCAGGTTAAAATAACGGTTTTTAGTCCAACAGCCTGAGAGGACAAATGGACTGTTGGGATCAGTTGCCGTCCATCCATCTATCGTCTGTCTGTCACACTTTTTCAAGAATCTTCTCTGAAACGTCAGTCAGAACGGCTTCATATTTGTTGTGGAACATCTTTGGGGGAAAGTCTACCAAGTTTGTTCAAAGCATTGTGAAATACCGATTTTTACATTTTTTAAATCATTTCAAAAAATGATTGAAATGATGTGAAAAATCCCCATTGGTTTAGGATGGGATGAATTTCAAAGCTACAGCTTCAAAACAGTTGAAGATATTGATGTAATTAGATACTACTGGCATTACACAGGAAGTCACATATGGGCTCTCATTTGGTGCCATGACCTTTGACCTTGAATGACCTCAAAATGTCAAATGAATGTCAATTAATGTCTTTAAATATGCTGTTGGACTACAGGATCCTTGGTCCTATTTTTGCAAAAGGGGACACACCTCTGATTGCTGAATCTACATCAGGATCAGGTTTTTTAGAATCTAGAAACAGTGTGTTGAACCACTTTCACCTGAAATATGTTCAGTCGACCTAACAGAATGTTTGTTTTGTAGAGCATATAGACTTAACTAAGCATACTTTGTGTATCCTGGCGTCATAAATCATAGTTTAACAGCATGTCATCTTCTGTATTGTCGTTGTTGTTTTTGGCTCTACAATATTGCAGCATTACTTATTCCCAGTGACCACCTGTTGGTCTGTTTGTTCGGTCGATGTCAGTGAGGGAAATGTTATCACATGAAAAGTGACATCTGAACACTATGTGGCTCACAATGAGCTCATGATGAAATGGCAGGGGTCTGAGGAGTGTGAGGTGTTTTTATCTGAGCCCCTTTTTCTTCAGAGCTGCCCCTCCTGCTTATCCATCATGTATTAGTTTGCTTGTTGTTATGTAGAGAAAAGTAAGTCTGGAACGATGATGAAATGATGAATGGAGACAGTGAAACCACACTAGAATGACATTACCACCACGGTCAATGCCTGCTGTTAATTTTGCAGCAGTCTGAGGCTGAAGGCAGCTGGTCTGATTTGTCTCAAAACCACAGTCGGACATGTCACTGCATGCAAATGTGTAGCGTGAAACCTAGAAGAAAATAACACTGGAAAAAAATCATCACTAGCGCTGCCAAAAGCCCACTAGTCACAGAATACTTTAGCCCAATTTTGACTTTTGAAACTCATGTTTGTTATTAGCTTTTGCTGAAAATACAGCACCAGCTCTAGGCAGCGCTGTAGGAAGCTGACAGAGGTAAGGGTTGCCTGGGATGCAGTTCAGAGGTGGCCTAGATAGCAGCCACATACATATAAGCGCTCATTATACCTAAAATCACCTGGGGCTATGGGTAAAGCACTGACACACAGTTCCAGCCTGACTCCATGCTGTCACTTTGAGCACTCTTGACTGTAGCTATCCAGACCACTCTTGGAAGCCCCACCCCAGATCTGTCCTCCTCTATTACTGGACTGACTGTGGACACACACACGCGCACACACACATATGCACACGCACAACTGTTGGCAACTGTTTGCAAGTAGATGCAATGAGTGTTCGAGACAAGGCTTGAATTGGCTGTAGAAATGCAGGGGAACACAGTGAGATGGACAAGCGTGTTCATTTAAGCGATGTGTGTAGTTTTATCCATTATTCCTGTCTTTCTCCACTATGTAATCAACAAGTTAATTTCTGATATTTACAAAAGGTTAAATGAACAAGAAGCTGGAGCACACAAGTTTCAAACAAAGAACCAGGCCGACCAAACTGATTAAGAAGCCAAATTGACTTTGACTTACTGTACTTAAATATTAATGCATTGCTTTGGGTTCTGCTGCAACAAATTATGCTACTTGAAAGAATTATTTCTGTGGTTTTTCCAAACAAAAGTAGCAAAATAATTTGTGTAATCTTTTGTTTAAGAGAATCAAGGAAACATCTTTAGGTTTGTTGGTGGAAAACACGATGTGAAATTGTCACTTTTGGCCCAAGGAACTGGTTTGGTCCAACTGACTTCCTCTCACTGTGAGGGCTTGTTTTCTTTATATTAACCAAGGATTCACTGATTACATGAGAAAATAATTTAACTGAAAGAAGGCAATTATTAGTGGCAGCTCTAGACTATTATAATTATTAGCTTGTACACAATCTGAATATTGTCTCCTCACTTGGAATTTTGCTGTTGTGATATCTGGGTCTCCACTGTAAGCAATTACCAAGCATTGTTATCATAGTTGACAAAAAATAATGACTGCAGTTACAAAAGACCTGACAAGAACTACACAAGGATTATCCTCTAAGCACGAGCTTCTCTGTCAGCACTGGGAATGAGTGCCCATAACCTGTGCCAGGCAATCAGCGGACGCAGCGGGAACATACCAACACACACACACACTTGACAGTTAATATCTCAGAAATCCAAGA
Source organism: Ostorhinchus rueppellii (assembly GCA_030068375.1). Classification (NCBI taxonomy): domain Eukaryota; kingdom Metazoa; phylum Chordata; class Actinopteri; order Kurtiformes; family Apogonidae; genus Ostorhinchus; species Ostorhinchus rueppellii. Next base: position 25,465,746 of record JAQQZY010000023.1, read on the forward strand.
TGTCAAACCAGAAGATGTAGCTACCGGCAAGGTAGAATATTACCTGTTCTTCTCATTCTGTTTGTGTTGGTGTGTGTGTGTGTGTGTGTGTGTGTGTGTGTGTGTGTGTGTGTGTGTGTGTGTGTGTGTGTGTGTGTGTGT
>JAQQZY010000023.1:25465986-25481939 GCA_030068375.1 Ostorhinchus rueppellii
CCCCCCCCCCCCCCCCCCCCCCCCCCCCCCCCCCCCCCCCCCCAGAACGGGGTGGTATTTTTTGAGTTGTACCACTGTGAGCTCATGCTATTGTCCTCAGAAGAATGAAAGAAGGAGAAAGAAAAGGAGAAAGAACAGAAAGCAGTGTAAATGGTGGGGGTAGGGGGGCTACGTCACTGTGAATAATATGTCCATTCATCCCCGTACACACAGGAAGAGAGGACAGAGAGAGAGGAAGTCAGTCGGACCGGTTCATGGCCAGCAGGGAGCACACGGGAGAGGAGGGTCATATTAAAACAACTACAGGAAGCTGGTGTGTATGTGAGTGTAAAGACTGAGTCCGGCAGGATGGGGGTGGTGGTGGTGGTGGGGGGGGGGGGGGGAGACTAAGGTGAGTGAATGCCTGCTTCTGCAAATGAAAGAGCCTGAAGAAAAGCAGGCGTTTGTGGAGTTTACCAGTGTAACCCCCTGAACCTGACACCAGGCAGGAAAAGAGAGGAAAGGCAAAGTGAGTGAAGGAGGGAAACTGGGCCAGGGGTCTGCAGGTTGAAGGGGTCTGCGTTAAGTGTGTGTGAATACTGAGGCTATGAGATGTGATTTTTAAGCAGTTGTAGGTAGTCTGAAGCCACAGGTTGCAGGTAGTATTTCCTAATAAGATTCTTCAGTGGGGTGGAATCTATTAGTTCCAGACATGCCTGCTTAATACTACTTTACTGTACACACACGCACGCACGCACGCACGCACACACACACACACACACACACGTGAGTAAGGAGGGGAGAAAAGGAAGAGATAGAATTACAGTACAGTAAGTGTTGGAGGGAAAACTATTGCTGGAATGGAAACATTCCAGCCAATGTCTTTTCCTTGGGTCTGGACCTTTCCTCTGAAAACAAACTCATACACTCATAGACACAGACACACACTCGCACAAACTTATATTGGCATTTCCTCTCTCACCCAGAGCCTGAAACCTTTAAGAAATGCAGTGTCGTCTTGAGGAGACAAGTTAACAGGCTTAGGGACTTTTAGACATGGAAAACTTCTCTAAAGCCAAACCACGGTAGACCTGCTCTGTGTGGCAGAGCAGAGACATGCTGAGAGCAGAGGGGATGTGAAAAAATGCAAGCGTTTTCTGCTGTGGTTCAGCATAAATAAGTAAAAGACCAGAGTTTTGAGAGAGTGAAAGATATAAATGTTGTTCCCTGAAAGAGAAGTACTTAAGGATGCTTTTAGATAGGAAAAGGCGCAACCTTATGACCTTTGACCTCACTACAAAAAGACAAAGCATCCATTTAAGCACTGACAACCAAGCACATACAAATAGGAAGTATGAAAGTAGAGCACATTGGCTTCAGTTAATATTTATCACAATTTTCTGTGTCCTACAATCTACTGAAGTGCATTCAAGAGGGAGCACAAATCTGTGTGCAGGACAATCAATTTTATAAATGTTGAAAACTTTTTTTTGCATTTATTCTTAGACTAGATGCATTGAAATCTAATAACGTCTGGATATTCACTTACTCAATGCTCCATGTTTCATGACAGTTGGTGTATCTGCTTGTGAGTTATGCTGATTTCACAACACCCTGTTGGAGTGCAGGGTAAATACACAGAGGCACTGTTTGAATTGTCTAAATGAGACATATTAACAACATCTCATATTTCAACTGTTGTGAAGTTGAAGCTATAGAATTTTAAGAATTATTGCAAAATACTCTATATTTCTCGGGGCTTTCAGATTTGTTCCATTGACAATGTCAGGTAACAACTTTTACAAGCATTTTATTAATTTCCTCATGCATATTTTGATACAGATTAAACATTTTATCTTCACTTCATTGTTTTTGATGTTCAACTTCTGGATTTTTGAAATGTGAAAGAGTTAAAATAGTTTCCTTTCAACTCTCACTTGAACCCCAAAAAAGAAAAAAAAAAAAACATATGAAATTGGCATAAATAATTTTAAATTTATCATGCTAATTATTGATGTTTTTAGTCACCCAGTTGTCAGCTGCAGTAGGTGTGGGAATGAGTGTCTGAACGACCCTTCAGGGTAGATGAGCTGACAGAATGAGGAAAAATACTGAGGTGGAGGCTGGGTGAAAGGAGGTGACAGAAAGAAGGAGAGTTATTGTGTAGGGTGCCCTCAGCGGGGGTGAATTCCTCTATGCTACTCTGCACCTCTCTGTTCAGTTGAGGAAGTCATTAACCCTTTACCAGCTACTGAGACGCTTCATCTCCAACTAAAGGAACACAACAACAGGAAAAAGAAGGGAATATGAGAGGTGTGTTAGTGTGCGTACAACAGAGTGTTTGTGGTCCACAACCGGAGCCATGCGGGCTCTCGTTGGGGTTCCTTGCACTCCCTGAGCTGGGAGCACAGGTCAGGGGTCAGGGGTCGCAAAGCTACTGGATGGGGTTAGTCTCCCATGTCAACCAACTGGTGGAAACACCTACAATAATAAAGTAGCTTTAACTCCTCCACCGGCCTGAATCTACTCCTCCACCAGCAGCCGGGCTCTCCCATGCTCTGATTCCTCTTATTTGGTGTAAGAGGAAGATTGGGGGCTGGGGTTTCTATGCATAATGAAAAAGGCTGCTTATCAAAAGTTAACTAGCTCCTCACCCCTTTTCCAGCCCTTGCCTGCTCTACTAACCCAGTCTGGAAAAGGCGCTCACAAGAGTGTGTGATGGGGGAGGGGCTCTTTTATGTTGTACTCAGAGTAGTTATGATATTAGATTAGGACTACAAACAGTTGCATCTGCTTAATTGAGTAAAATATAGTATACAAACAGAAAAAGACAGTGAATCTTCAAAAGGCAGCAACAAAAAAATTCTATTAATTTTCAGTCGTTCAGGTAGAAACTAATTGTTTTCAGCACTATATGAGATCATTCATTATCTCATAATTCATCTGCTGCCACAATTTGACTTTCAATCCTGAAATCCAAGCCTCTAGGGTATTTTGTGCATGTGTGTGTATGTGTGTGGTTCATCTTCAAGGGTACTACCCTCCTGATTTCACCTCTATTTCCTGTCTCTGCCGGACACAGCCATCTGGGCCCCAGTCTGTTCCAACAGGCTTCATCTCTGTCTTTCCTTCATATCTCACTCTGTCACCGACAAGCACACACACACACACACACAGTCTGCCGCAGGGATGCAAGCCATGACCGCAGCGCTCTGCACCATCTGTCTGAGGAGGTACAGCGAGGTATGAAACAAAAACACACACACATATTATACCATCCTGGGCCAGCAGGAGAGACAATATTAAGCTGGGCTGTCCCGCTGTGTGTGTATGTGAGTGGGTGTGGATGTAGCTACACTCATTCCAGTCTTTCCAAATGGCCAGTGCATAACACCCCCTTAATCAGCTTAGCAACCAGTCAGGGATTTGACTAATCCACAACACAAGCATGGGAAGGAGCCCGCTGAGTGTGTGTCTGTCTGCGTGAGTGGTCTGTCTGACAGTGTGTGTGTGGAGTGCGTTAAATCAGCCTCGATAGTCTTGGACAGCGTTCACTCTCTCAGCATCAAGCTTTAGAAAAATGATTCAAGTCATGGGTCTTTTCAAACAGCGATTGATGGGCGTGGACTCTTTCATGTGCACACACATCATCTGGAAGATTAAAGGTCATTCTCATCTTCATTAGTAATTTAACATTTGTCATAATTCCTGTGAATGACTGAAGGGTCTTGCTTACTCCCCATGTCGAGATTAAACAGGTATCAGTCTTCTCACTTCTTGTCTGTCTTCCTTACTCTCCTTTGTCAGATTGACGTTTGTAAGCATCAGTGATTCATGAGGATCTTGTGATCTGTGAATGCCTGTGCACACGTATCTAATGCCCGAGGGAAGTCTCACCTTTATAAAGCCCAACACTGTGTGTAAAAGCCTCACTGTAATCTAATAGCTCTGCAGGGCCGCTTATATTACACCAAAAACTGTACACAGACGCACAAAGCCAAGTAGGAACAAAGATGCATGACACTTTACAGGAATACGTGACCAGTGCACTGGTACATGTATCCTTACTCAGCACGCTCTTATCACCACATTCCAAGAGACATCAGTGGCATGCCAGAAGGAACAAGTGGAGATGTAGATAGAGGACACAGAGAGCGTTGAAAGGAGAGGACGGGCAGCAGCAGCGCAAGTTAAAGGCTGTATCTGCTGATGGCTGTTGATATTTATCTGACTGCCAGTGAGGTTGGGGGTAAAAGAGCAGGGGCATATGTTCCATCAGACAAAGGAGAAGAGGAAAAACCACAATCGATAGCGAAAGATAATATCGCTGAATCCACCTTGAGGTCACATATATGCTGCCTTTAGCTACAGCAACAACCTTCTCACCAGACAGAAGAAGGGAAGGCTGGGGCCTGAGCACAAGACGAATGAAAAGCCTAACCACTGTAAAACAATCTGTCTGAAATATAACAACAGAAACTCCAGATTTCTAGTTTAACTATATAAATCACTTGTTACCACTGTCTACTAGTTAGAAAACGATAACATGAGGAGTTATGAGATTAACCAGCTCTTAAAATAACTATACAAGGTAATAGTTTTTGGCATCCATGGGAACAACTCAGTAATTACTACTCACTGATTGGTTAATCACAGGCATTTCAGACAGGTAGGGGGGAAGGGATATGACTACATGGAAGCTTGGAAAAGTGTTCCCTCCATCTCTGTTTTGAAACAACCATTCCCCATTTACATTATTACTTAGTCTTTTTTTTTTTTTTTTTTAACAATTTTTATTTATTTCTCATTTTTACTAGTACAAAACAATCTCCTCAGGTCAAGGAACAGGAAAAGAAACAAAAGAACAGGAAAACAAACAAATGAAAAGAACAGCCTGTGTTGGTGTCAGAATATTTTAAGGTCCCTCAATAGATACATTTGTCCCTGAATGTCAGCCATTTTCCCCAGTATTTTGAAAAAGAGATTTCTTTTAACTTCAGTTTATATGTAAGATGTTCCTTGAAAAGTGTATAATTTATGATTGAAAGCCATTGTTTGTAAGACGAAGCATCAGTCTTAAGCCAGTTCTTTGTTATGGCCTTCATCCCAGCCACCAGGAGGATCTTTACAAGATATCCGTCTTCTTTATGCACCAACTCTTCCAAATGTCCGAGGTAAAGAACAAGACAAGAATTAGGGATTGCATATCCTAAAACCTGACAGAGGGCTGAGTGAACCTTACCCCAGAAGGGCTGAATATGATATATATTTAGTCTTTTAATCTGGACTGAGAGGAGAGAGCTGTAGCCTCATAGCATAATTGCCTAAGTCATATTTTTGGTCAAATTGTGATACTGGTGTAACTTTACTCACCTAACACTGGAGATTGATTTTGGCCTGAATGAAAATGTGACTTTAACCCCTAACAACCCAGTGCGACCTGTGTCAGTTCCCAAAAGATTTTTTCTCTCAATTTAACATTTCCTTCGTGATTTATCATTATTTATATTATCCTTTGAATTTTGAATCTTTTCCAGTAAAATCCTCTATCTTCCTATGTTTATTAGACTGATTATTTAGATTTTGATAAAAGTTCAGAGTAAAGTCAAAGGTTATTATATCAAAAACAGAAAAAAACGAAGAAAGTGTGACATTTTTAGCAAAGATATTTATAACAGTGTAAAAAGAAGCTTCTCCATTCACTGTCATTGCTGCAACTCCATGGGTTTTACTGGTGAATCAAGGTTGTAGAAGATGACAGTGTTTCCATGGTAATTACAGAGATTCTGAACATCCAAATGGGTCACATCTGATGACTATGACAAGGTTACAACATTTATTTTACACCAATCATTTATACATATTGATAGAATTAGTGGCTCAACGGGTATTAAACAGTTTATATCTGTAGATGGTTTTGGTGGATGTTTGGGTCTTTACAGGTTAATTCTGCTATGAAGTTAATGACATGGAAGGTGTATATTTTGTTATGACATTTTTTCCCCCTCGAGTTCAGCTTCTGCAGCTTTAAAAAGCTATATCACAGCTGTAAGTCACCTTCAGAGCCCAGCTAAATCACACTGACCTCTAATACTTTTATAGCATACACAGGCCACTTATAATCCACAGAACAAAGCTGTAAAACCTGAGGCACCTGGTGACAAAAAGCTATACGTTTTGAGCAGAGAACTGTGGGTACATTAGATGAGATTCAGAAAGATACGGTGTCTAGCTCTGACAGCTTCATCCCCGAAAGCAGAAATCGCTGAATCAGGATCAGCCTATGCAGCAACTGCATTACCCCATCCCCCACCCCCCTTCTATTTTTTCCTCCATTTCACCTTTTCTCCAACCCACTGGTCCAGAGGTATAATTCATTCGTACACGTGCTAATGTGCATGTACAGTATGTGTGTGGTGAGGTGGCCTTGCTGTGTAATGACTCCTGCAGAGGCAAAGCTCACAGTGCTGGGGTTTCCAACAGTGACAGACTGGCCAATGAAATATGGCCACTATTTCAACCAGGCGACAGTCTGTCACAACAGCGGCTGCAGTTACCAACCCTGGGTATATGTGGAGCTGCTACATGTATCTGAGAAGATCACAGCCCCACCCTATTTTCCCAGTATACCATCACAGACAAATAAGCACCAGTGTATTGTATTTACTTTCATTTTACACTGATACCTTTTTCCATCGTAAAAATCTCAGACAGACAGATTAAATCCTTCTTCATTTGCAATCCCACCTGTTCACATGCATAGCCAAGTGTTTGTATGACTGCTGCAGAGACATGGAAGTAAATTGTGAGAGAAAGTGGGCCAAGCTGCATGAAGAGGCTCCCAGGGAGGAGGACAACTCAACACCTCAGCACAACAAACCACAGCCACAGAATTCTGTTGAACAGCACATGGGACTTGGCTGGGAAAACACTGTTTTTCTCCACTCATTCTGTTTCTCTGCACTGCTGTTAGGTCCTTTCATTTTAACAAACTGTTCCCTTTAAAGATAGGCCAATGAGATAAGTGAATAAAGATTCAAGAGTCCTCTTCTACTTTTGGGTAGTCTGTTACAGTGTCCCCATATCTAAGGGTTGCCATATGTTCTGTGACCATGAAAGAGGGTTGGTTATTTATTGAAAAAGAAATGTAATAAAAGTGAATCACGACACACTGTATTCTGTCAAAAGCTGTTGACTAGAAAATAATAACTGTCTACAATGTAAAAAATGTGACACAGGAACACAGTTCAACACCAAGGTGTAAACTGTCATTTTCAAAGTACTTTTTTTAATTCAATAATGAATCATTTAATCATTGAAACCCAAACAACAACAAAAACACTGTCAAAAGTGAAAATCAAATTCTGATTAATTCCTTGGTTTCCTGTGAAGGTAGATTGAGATGCCTGGAGTATCAGTCCATTCAAAGATAAAGACTTTTAAAGGACTTTTTTAGAGAAACAAATTAATTTACTTCATTGACTGGTTAAGTTTGGGGTTGAGCTTAAGGTAATATTCTACACCTCGGATTCAGTCTGTTTCTTTTCAAGTAACCAAGACTAAGGTAAAGATGGAAGCTGTAAAGATGGAATATGGTCACAGAAACAAAGGCAAAAGTAATTAGTAACCTTACTAATTACTTGAACATGTCATCGCCTTTGGGTGTAGCCCAATATAAACATAAATGTTACACTGACAGATCTGTATGGCATGCCTGGAACCTCTGTTGGTCACGTTTTCAGATTTTCATTAGTGCTTAGCCCTTCAATGAATGTCTTACCCTTCTAGACACAGTAGGAAAATGAGCTTATAGAACCGACATAAGACACGTTATGTATCTCAGCAGGCTTAAGAGTGAAACAGATTACACTAATCAGTGTCTGCATGCTTGACAAAACCACTGCATAACCATTATATAGATTTTGTTAATTATTATATAATAATGAATCAGTGCATAAAATGAAGTGCTAATAAAACAACTGTTTCACACTGTGCTGCCTTTGTTGCTGGCATTCAAATATGCACAATGATGCTAATGCAGCAGCTGGAGGAGAGAAACAGGGTTTAGCATTAGAGCACTGTAGTGTTTTCTAATTCCTCTAACAGGATGAAGTGCAGCATAGAGACTCTATTACATTTCATGAGGTTGTCTGAGAGATTAGCTCCTCACTATGCAGCCTGACATCATCCAGAAGAAAAAATGCTCAAGGCGTGAGTTGGGCATAAAGACCTGGCCACCAGTGTAAAATGGGGCACAGTTACAGTTTTCACACTTTTTTGGTACAGTATGGCATTTTGTAACACGAGTCTGAAGCAGGTATTAGCCAGGCAGGGCAAGTGGCCAACACTTCTCCGTTTCGCATCTCAGGCTGCGTTTCCTTGCATTAATGTATTCCTTTGGAGGAGGGTATAGCAGATACAGCTTGGTTCCTCCTGAATGTCAGGCATGTATCAGACTAAATAAATCTCTGTGGCAGGGTGAATCTGGCTCAGTTTTTAGCTCACAGCACAAAAAACCTGTTCAGGAATACTGCAGCTTAATGTTCCAAGGCTTTATGTTCCCGCATTGCAGAACACTCAGAGCCTAAAGCAGATCTTCCAATGTTTGTAAAGTAAATACAAGAGCTTAATACTGTAATCACAACGGGGAAGTGATCATAATATACTTCTGCTCCCAAAACTCTCACACCTAAGATATGACTGAGAAGATGTGTTTGAAAATTGTGGGAAGTTACACGGACATCACCTGAGGTCAGTCTGTCACAGCAAAGCAGAGCACATGGCAGCCTGAGGATACCCTGACACACAATGGCCTTGTTGCTCCTCCAACACACACAAACACAAAACATACACACTATTGTTTTGCTTTGTCACACATAACTGCCTACTTAGCAAGCATTACATAGCACCCACATGATCGTCCCAACAGCTCAAATATCGCCATCTCATAGGTCATAACAGGCATCTTCACAGTCTGATGAACAGCACAGTCTGCTAAGGACGTACTATCAGCTCCTGCCTACAGCCTGACTTGCACTACAGTGCAGAGCATAGACATGCCAGGTTTTGTCCCTTGTGTGCTGAGCTAAACTGCTTTATACCTGCCTTGAACTGAATTAAATAACAATATGCTATGTCATCAAGTACAAATGTAGATGATACTGACTGAAAGTTTTTGCATCACAGTCCACTCTAACTCAGAGAAGGTAAAATACATTGCCATAATTCTACTCATTTATCATCCATGCATAAAGACATTAACCATGTTTCCATTAAGGTAATGCTATGTGCATTTTAAATGTTGAATTAGAAAACACAAATGGAAATGGAAAAACACAAATATCAACTGATGAGGAAACCAAATTTCAGTTTAGTGAAAAACATATCACAACCATTTTAAATGGAATGTGGAATGCTATAAGATACCTTTGCACATACTACTACTACTACTACTACTACTACTACTACTACTACTACTACTACTACTACTACATCAACATTATAGAGATTATATCATAGCTCTCTGATAATACTGAGCAGCCTTGTTTTTGTTTGGTTTTTTTTTTTTTTTTGGGGGGGGGGGTGCACCTATTTTACACATTTTTTCTTTTTGCAACATTTCACAAGTATGCTTCAAATTTTACAACTATATGGACTAACAGCTAATGTTGTACAGTGGAAATGTTAAGAGTTATAAAATACTGACTCAAACCAAACTGTTATTAATCAACCCCTGATGGGCCATGTAAGTTCTGGATATGACATTTACGTTGAACTTCCTGCGTAATTTCATTGCCTTGCTGGTTTCTACAACATGCTCATGTAACACATATGAAACCTGCTGCATTACTTGTCACAGTGATGTCAGTTTCCTGATCTGCTCATCATCAACTGACCCTGAGTTTTGACTTCACTGTTAAGGACGATCAATGATAAAAAAGATCTGCGTCAGGAAGCTAGACTTTTAGATTAGAGAGTCTATTGGCTCCTGCTGACATCCTGATGCCAGGCCATGTGGCTGAGTCTGGGTCATTGAGCATGTCTCTCTCAATGTTTTGCCCTTTGACATCATGGGAGCCTGGTGTCTACTGAGAGTCAGATATATGACAGAAAACAAAGCTATCTTTACACAGGAATGGACAGCCCTGATACCAGGAGAATACGCCTCTCTAGTGAGTGGAGATAGGAACACGAGGTTGATGACTCTACACAAAGTGTGTGTCCGACAGGGTATGTGTCAGAATCAGTGCAACACAATAGAGTGCTGCAGTGTGGGCGGCCACACCCTTTCCTCCAAGCTCCCCTCCACGGCCTCCTCTCTGGCCCCTCAAAACTGCCTGAACCAGATTTAAAAAGAAAGGGGACACAGGAGGCAAAGAGGAGGGAGTAGACACATAGGCGCACACAGAATTTAATCCATGATATTTCAAAAAACAGGTCTAACACAGTAGGAAAACAGAAGGGAGAGAAAAAAGAAAAAATAGACACGAAGGAGTGTGAGAAACAGTGTGAGCTCTGAAACATTCTCAGCTTTAATGGAAACACACCAGTAAACGGAAAGAGACAGAGTGGGCAACACTGAGCTGGCAAAACTGGGGGAGGGGGTAACAGGAACAAAACAGGGGCATAAAAACAGTGATAAATACTGAGAGGAATCTTCTGAGAAGAAAGGACAGAAAAAAAACAACGCTGTGTGTAGCATTGTGTTCTGCAGTGTGCTGCTGAATTATTGATGCTGCCTCAAAGTTGAAGGGCGAGAAGAGGGAGCACTTTCACACAGCGTAATCTCCGCATCATAAATGAATACGCTCACATACGCAGAGCTGTCAGACTGTGGGAAATATGTGTGTGTGCGAGGACAATCCCTGTTGACTGCAGCCTGGAGAGTCGTGAGCAGGTCTACTGAGACTGTCTGCAGCTAGCAGGGGGCAGAAGAGGTCAAGGGTCATGGCAAAACTGAGAGAGACATGTGGCTCACACCTGTCCTGAACATGCCTCAGTAAACACACACAGACACATTACCAAAACCCATACACAAGGTAAAGCACACAAGCACAACAGCCATTAGCGCTGCTCACTGTTCAACAATTTTTGCTAACTTGAAAGGCTAGTAAGAATTTTCTTCCTGCTTTTCTTTTATCCCTATGTTGTTCTCTGTGCCTGGCTCTCTTTCTTATCTGCAGAGGAAGCCTGTTTGATCTAGTCCGAGTCCTGCTGTTCTGCCTCTCCAGCTCCCAGACATGAGGCATACCCTCCTCTCTCGCACCAAAGAAAAGAGCTCCCTGCTTTTCTTCATGCCTTTTCACAAAAGGAAAAAAAAAATCCAAGAATCTCCATCCTGCCTCTTTTTCTTGCTAGGAATCAGAAACATTCTCCCCCTTGTCCCAGAGACAACAAATAATTCATGAATTCAAAATGGCTAGATGCTGCCGAGGCCAGCTGTGCTGTTTGTGTATAGGTCATGTAGAATGTAAGCTATGACAGCGATGTATTTCAGTGAGAGGACAGTGGTCATCATTGTCATCCACAGCAAGAGCAGGACACAATGGAGAGGGATACAGCCAGGGACCTGACTCACACATACTGTAAGCCTTCCTGGCCATTATCGGTAACAATGACACTGAAAACAATGGCCACTAAGAGTCAACATACTGTGTGGAGATACAATAGCTGCTTTAATACAGGACTGACATGTAAAAACAAGTCTGTTCTCAGCTTTCAAGGCATACACGTAGGTTTCATTTTCCTAAAAAAAAAAAAAAAATAACAACATACACTCATACTTTGATCCTTGTCCATCATTGCTTCTGACCCACAGTCAGTGTGTGGTGGTGTATTTACCTGCAGAGGCTCTGCACTCAGCTTATACTTTCTATTATCCTCATGTTTTGCTGTGTTTGGGATATTTCTCAGGGACACGCATCTTTGGCAATGTTTATCTCAGTCAATGATAACATCACACAGCATGCACAGGCAGAACAATATAAAAATGTTGCTCCTTTTCTCACTTTTACACTCTTGAAAGGACTGCAGTTCGGTCTGAGAGGCAACTTAGGACAGGAAGAAGGAGAAAGAAAGTTGCTTATATTTCCCTCTGGAGCATTCCCACAGAGTTATAGTATGTCATGGGGGGGACTGAGAATATCTATGATTTAGAGCAAAACTACTGTGACAACAAAAGGAAAATAACACTGTATTTTTCTTTTTCGTCCTTTTCTGTGCTCGTTTTCTCCATTCCCCCTATAGTTGACTGATAGTCACTGCCGTTTCCTCTTCTTCAGTTCGTTGTGCAGAAATGAGCAGCTTGAGAATATGTAACAAATATTACATAATTTGTCTATAAAGGAAATTTTTCCTTTTACCGTTACCCTCTTCTTTCAGTCTGTATGTACTTATCACTATGTACCGATCAACATATTCATCTTACAGTATAAGTTTTGGGGTCACCTCTCTGCAACAGTATTTCCATCCTACTAATAAGCAAAACTCAGTGGACAAAAAAGCAAAGACAAGCTCCTTTTACACAGCACTTCTGTTGTAGGAATATTTCAAATTTATTCTGGAACGACGTCTATGAAAAGAAAATGGTGGGATCATTTGGTGCCACCTTTATCGCAACTTTCTAACACCTCTGGAGGTAGCAACAGAGCCATGATAACATTGGGATCATGATTCCAGAATGCTATGTAAAAAGGAACACCTCTCCGCAACCAAGGTGTAACATTTTGATGATAGTGATCCCCCGGTGCAGGAGAGACAGTGGGCGCATATGGAGGCATTGGCATGATTTTGCGGCTACGTGCCATTTTCACCTGCCGGCCACAGCAGGCATGAAGTTGGCCACACCGGGCACAAAGGCAGGCATGGCGGGCTGCGGAATCCCTGCCAGCGTCTCCGTATGTGCCCGCTGTCTCTCCCTCACTGGGGGGGAATTTAAAAAATGGCCACTGTGTTACCGCCCCTTTGATTCCGGAACTCAGGTCCGTTGCGTAAAAGTCCAGCCTGTCTCACCTCATCTAAGCATTTGGGTTGGCTGTGGAAATCAGTCAATGGTGGAAAAAAGGTGGGATCACCATCTACAGTTTCAGAAAAGTTGGTAGAGATGGTCATTTCTTGCATGAAAGTTACAATAAGGATTTTTATTACATCAGACTTATTACAGTATAATTATCCAGTGGAATATAGATCTGATATATGTTTGCATTTTAGAAAAGTGAAGCTCAGATAAAAACAAGCGTATGCATGTGTGTTTGTTACAAAAGTGCAAAAACCATAAATAAATGTTCTGTTTTTCCAGGAGCTGAGAGTATGACATGCCAGCAAAAAAATATTCAAGAAATATGACAGTATTAACTTTATTTTTTTAATAATACGCTCAATTGCCAAAAAACTTCAGATGCCCCTAAAGTTGTAAAATATGCACGAGAGTTCTTGAATAAATTATTACATTATTATTACTGATGTGTTTTTTTCATACCTGTAAGAATTTTCATCTATACAGACATTTTTAAGGATAAGACACTTTCATCACTCTTGTCCAATTAATGGTACAATTTGTGCAAAACAAAGAAAATCACAATAAACCCTAAAAACCTACAATACTCATGCTCAAACTAGCAGTAGGAATCCACCACTCCAGACTGGGAAACTCTCCTCCACATTCCTGAGAGGGAATACCACCAGCACATGACAAGAGCCCCACTCACACTCAGCCACTTAGACCGCCGCCTCCCACTGCAACCTTTCTACACAGAGAATGCCTGTGTGTATGTGCATAGATGTGTCATGGATAGCAACCTCTAACACACACCACTGCCCTCTGAAAGAAAGAAATTACAGAGAATGCAGTGGCAGAGGAAAGATTCGGGGAAAAGAGGAAAAAAGTAAGAGTGATGGGGGGCCAGCGCATGCTTGTGTCAAGTGGCTATGCTACGAATGTGATGAAGTGATTGATGGGAAGTTTCTTTGTGGTAAAGGGCACACACCCCCTCGACCCTATCTTCTACTTTTCCTGTCAACTTCTCTGCCATCCCAAGACTAAGTGATTGTCTTGCTTTTTTTTCCACATCCCCACAAGAATAAAGTGACCACTTGGAGTGTATCACACTGTGTGTAATCTATATGAAAAGCACCCTTCAGTTCCACAACTCTCCTATTCTGCATGGTCCACTGCACAACAGGAATGAATATGTGTGTGTGCATGTATAAGGGGAGGGATGTTCCCATTTCCACTCTGTCTGAAGCACATGGACTGAGTCGGAATGTGAGGAAGGAGGAGGCGGCGGAGGGAGGGTGAGGGGAGAGTCAAAAGGCGGTAATCTGAGAGGGGTATCCCACAGTGCAGGTCAGCACATGGTCTATACTCTACACACACTGTACAATGAAAGTGACACTGACAGAAAAGACTTCCCTTTCAATTTCTGGCTTTCATAGAAATGTGTGATAGTTGGAGGAATTAAATTTAACACAGTGATAATGCTGCTACAGTGAGGTCAGTGCAGCTGGAAAACATGTAGGACGTGTTGGGCAACAACTGTACTTACTTCAAAGGACCTGCATACCGACTGACTGCTCAGTTCAGCTCAACGTGCTATCTCTACCTGCATGTCAGCAAATAACAGTGTGCCATCAATCATTTATTAAATAAATGTCTCTGCGCAGTTACTGCAGGTGCAGCCATAGATGATGGGTAACTGTTGGACTGTGATCATTAGGCATGCTTTAAATTCTTTGCTGTCTGGCACATTTACAATACAATAACCATTTTGTCTGTCATTATCAAACACTCACGCCATGCACAATTGCACCATAAAACACATCCACTCCTGTTTTGTGGAACTCTTGCATCAAAACAATTATGTAACAAAGCTAATAGTTTGCAACTGTAAGAGGTTCCCCATATGTCTGTCAAAAGGTTAGGTTTAAAAATTTACAGATATACAGATTGCTCACCGTTTGTCTAAATATGGATCTTGAAGCATGGTATAATGCCAAAGACTACAGTACTCATAAATTATAGGCTGGACTTGTAAATGAAACAGTTAACAGCTTGGTTTTACAGTAGCATTCTCTTTAGAATACACCACCTACTGTACTGCCTAAAACAAGACCAGAATCATCTAACACTGGGAAAAAATAATTGCCATGAAGGCTAACAGTTAAAGAAAGAGAAACTTTGACAAATATGTATATATATTCTGCAATGTAGAGAAGACCTTCCACTTTCACCTTCAAGATATTCTCTCACATCAGTCTCCAATATATTACGCTGTTTGACATCAAGCCATCAAGTAGACTTTACTTGAGATGGTGCATAAGCATAGTGTGAAGCCAAATGACAACTATCTGTTGTGTTTGCATCCTACAGGTTCAAAAACATGGTAAATATTCCACTGCCTCCGGACATGCTTAAACATGCATGAGGGAAGAGCACATATCAGCACGTTCTTCACATATACCGTTCCCCCCTGGCCATACTCAGTGAGAGGCAGAACAAGAGAAAGAGTATGCTAACAGGCCCCTCCAAACCAGTGAGATAAATCAGACCTCGGGTACGGACTGCTGCCTCTAAACAGCTCCGGCTCAGTGTTTCTGCAGGTAAAGCACGTTTTCAGGGTGGGTTCATCAACACCAGACATAGCACCAGCACTGACATGTCAGTTCACACAAATACATAAAAGCATTCAAAAGTCAGGCAAGAGACATGTCCATACAACCACACTATCCATCCAACATGCACTGGTATGAGGCTTGCCTTTGAACTGCACACAGGCAGCCTGGTTGCGCACAGCGGGGTCTCCTTCCATGACTTATCCCTCATGGATTTCTGAGAAGGAAGTTGTAGTAGGAAGTCTGATCTCTACACATGGATGTCCTGCTACTATATGAAATGAAACTATATGTATTTTTATGTTCAACTGTACGACTAATTCACATTATTTTCCATCTGTTTTTAAGGACTATTTTACATCAAA
>JAQQZY010000023.1:25488818-25502916 GCA_030068375.1 Ostorhinchus rueppellii
TGTGTGTGTGTGTGTGTGTGTGTGTGTGTGTGTGTGTGTGTGTGTGTGTGTGTGTGTGTGTGTGTGTGTGTGCCTGCGTGTGAGAAAGACAGTTGATTTCTTTGCCAGACAATAAAGCTGTGGGCCCAAAGAGGAAGCGTCGCACACTCTCTGTACAGTCTGTGTGTCCCAAACTAAGTCCTAAACCTCAGTTTCACGCACACATCCTTCCTGACTGATTATTTTAGGCAGTGTCAGCATTTTTAATTCAGCTAACAATACAAACACATACTGACTCAGAACCAGTCCATCAACACCCCCTCATTTTTACCATCACCCTCCCACAGACATCTACACACTTGTGTATCCTTTACACTTCCATTCACTGGTGTACAATTGACTTGTGGTTGGTAACTGCGCCGGTCTTAGTCAATAAAGTCTAGCTTAATTGACACAAGGGTAAAAAGATTACACACAAGGCTCTAAAAGATGTCCTAATTGATTAGATTGAAGATGTCTTTCAACCAAGTGGCTGCAAAGGAGCTAGTAAAATATTTACCATGTTTTTACTAACTATTCTTCTTGTTTTCTGTAGTAATTCCAAAACAAACCCTTCCTGCCATTTATGCCAGAGAATCCTTCTGATAGAACCCTTCACCCTCTGATCAAAAATACATCAATCATCTGCAACACACTCACACTGAAATATTCAGCCCAGCTGTGAAGCCTCACATAAACCCACAGACAGACCCACAATCCCGCCTGCAGACAAACCTCTTGCTGTGTCACCACCTTTTCTATTGTGCACTAGTGAAAGCAGCCATTTATCCTAAATCATATGTTTCTCTGGCTGCTTCGTAAACATGAAGCTTAGTAACATACACGTAGGCAGACACACAGTTTCACATAATGGCCATGGGCACACGTCCCACTTCGGGGAGACAAATCAAATTGGATCTGCTGAGCTGAATGACTTTATTAACTAGTCTGGATGGTCATAACAGTGTACATATGTGTGGAGATACCTCTAGTATGTAGACACACTGTCCAAAATACAGCCAGAAAAACACTACAACCAACCAGTTATCTTAGTAGTCCTTTTTGCGCAGCACCTCTGCTATGGGAGTATTTTGCCTTTATTATTGAAAGGCGCCTGTGTTAACAAAATGGTGGGTTCATTTGGTGACACCTTTATCACAGCTTTGTAATACCTCTTGAGGTAGTAACAGAGCGGTGATAAAGGTGGAATGCTATATAAAAGGAATACCTCTTGTTCCACAACCAAGGTGTGATGTTTTGATGCCGTACTGCATGTGCAACCCCTGTATCAGGGGGATTTAAAAATGAGCATGGGTCATGTACAGTTGACAAACATATCAATGCGACCATAAAGATGTCGAACTGGGGAGACACCGAGATCCATGAGGTGTTGTCACTTTAGGCGGAGGGCTCTCTCCCTTTCCACATTTCTGGAACGGTGAAAGACAGGCCAACTCTACTCAGGGTATTTCCGACACAGAAGTTATATGTCACACTATACGTTGTGCTGCATCACTGCCCCTTTGATTCCGGAATGCAGGTCCGCTGTGTGATGGCGCTTTTCCACTGCGAACCCTACTTGGCACGCTTCGGCTCGACACGACTCTACCCACTTGTCGGACCGGCACGGTTGTGTTTCCACTGCCAGCCCTTACTAGTCGGGACTAGTTGAAGTGGGTGGAGTTGGCGGAGTGGACACAGACGTGCCGTTGTTTTCAGGCAACTAATAAAGTGTCCCGCTGCAGTCAGTAAAGTAAACGACAACGATGGAGGCATTGGATGCGGTACTGCTGCTGTGGTTTATTGTTACTGAAAACGCCTAAACAGACAGCAGGTCTGTCTGGCGGGTGATGATTTCAGATCCCCGAGCTTCG
The DNA here is from genome assembly GCA_030068375.1 of Ostorhinchus rueppellii. Classification (NCBI taxonomy): domain Eukaryota; kingdom Metazoa; phylum Chordata; class Actinopteri; order Kurtiformes; family Apogonidae; genus Ostorhinchus; species Ostorhinchus rueppellii. Next base: position 25,490,711 of record JAQQZY010000023.1, read on the forward strand.
TCGTGTGTATGACAACATTTCCTCTGACGAATCGGTGGACAGCACTGTTCACGTGACATTTTAGTGCCTGCTCGGCATGGCTAGACCCACCTCTGAAACAGGTACGAAAAATCGTAACGGGTCCCAGGTCCAACCGCCAGTGGAAAAGGGCCATATTGGGGTAGAGTTGAACCATGCCAAGTAGAGCCATTATGAAAACATGCAGTGGAAAAGGGCCATAAAAGTCCTGCCTGTCTCACCTCTGTTACTCCTTTGACTTGCCTGTGGAATTCGGTCAATGGTGGAAAAAAAGGTGGGATCACCATCTCACCTTTTTTCCGGGGTCTCTGTGTAAAAGTGGCGACTGTTAGTTAAATGTCGTCAAACGTGTTAACATTCCCATATATTTAAAGCTCTGACAGATAAAAACATGGCGCCTACTTACATTCCTGACTGAATTAATGTTATCAATCCAAATACCATAGTGAGTTTTCTGGTTGGCAAAGAAAGGATATTGGTAGATGCTTAATGTGTACTGACTGCAAAAGATGGTGTTTGCAAAAGAGACAAAATATGATTTAGAGTCTTTCGAAAGGCAATGTCAATTTCTGGATTTAATTCCAAATAACTGCTTTGTAAACTAAAAATGTGTGATGATAAGCTCATTCCTCAACTCCATTTCAGAGCTCTATGTAACTATTTTCATCTGTGTTAGATCATTCCTGTCCCTTTATATTATCAGTCACAGTTTCTCTTTCTTATTTCACCATCCTTCTCTCCCTCTCTTGTGTTTTTTTCCCCCCATTTCTTTCTTTCACATTCATTATATCATTTTCACTCACTTGGTACCTTTTTTCCTCACACATACACACTTTCTGAGCAATAGGAACATTCCTTCCATCAGCCAGAATCTCATACTGGAGTATCAGCGCTCTGCCTTTGCAAAACAATGCACTTTGAAAAAGAACATGCTATTTTAAACATTGTGTGTGTGTGTGTGTGTGTGTGTGTGTGTGTGTGTGTGTGTGTGTGTGTGTGTGTGTATTTTATTGTCATCACATTAAAAAAGCTTTAGTCCTCATCTCCCATATCAACAAGTGACTGACATTGTCAAAAATAACAGGCACAGTGGTAGGTTATATTATTTTAAAAACCTGCCTGAATATACATTTTAAGCTGTAAAAGAGTAAAAATTCAACACCCTAGTTTACCCTGACAAACTATCTCAGGCATCTTGACAGAATTCCTGTATATTACATTTACTGTGTCATTTATCAACAATCTATCTGTGATATTTAAAAACATTCCTCAGCAATATTTAAAGCTGCATTGTCAGTGTGTAAACTGCAGATACAGTACAACAGCCAAACAAAATAAAATGACTGTATTTAAACTATCCAGAGGTTTTACAACTCCAGCAACATATGTGTAAACTCTCATGCAACCCACCTTTGGGGTTATCATGGAGATTTTGTTACCTCTGACTTCAAGATCAGTTTGTTTTCTCTGTCCTTCATCTGTTTTCAACTTTGCTGCAGAGGTTTGTGAATGTGAACCATTTACATTAAGGATTTCCATTCATTTCCCAAATGATGCTGGAGTGTGTAGCTTTTAGTAAGACTCTCGTTGCTATCTGACAGAGCAGAAACATTTAAGTTTGAGTCTTCTGTTAGATGGGCTGCAAATGATCTATTAAAGATTTGTGAAACAAGGCAGACATGTGTTAGCAAACAGGAAGACAGAGATGTGTAGCTGCTTAATGTATTGTTGCTCAATACCCTCTATTAGAGAATCTCTAAAAGCGGTGTTCAGGGTAATGACAGACTGTCTCTAAGAGCGGGCAGACTGTTGGGAATGTCACAGCAGACACACAGCATCTGGAGACGCCTCCACACAGATGGAAAAACATACACACCTCAATCAGTTATGAGGATGCACAGGTTTGCCCTTTCATCTGTTCATTCCAGACAGGGAAGGTGGTATGAGGAAAAGCATGTAGAAAGGACAGATAACACGCCCCAGCTGTTCACTATGGAGTAGCAGAGTAGCTGACAGGAGGAATCGATGCAAAGGGTCGATGGACAAACATTAAGTCCACACACTGACAAACACAGCACACAGCCTTCACAATGCAGCATGGACAGAAAGCGGTTACACAGGCTGCCAGGAATAACTGGCAGTGTACCGGGACATTGAGACAACAACACTAATGTAACTGTGGTGACAGCTGAAGGAGTTTGCAGACAAGCAGGTAAACAAGAGGAAGAGGTGGTAAATGGATTACTTGTCAATTAGTGTAGGGAACGGTTCAATCTGTTAGACTATGACCAAATCAAGCTTTAACACCTGCTCTAACATATTTAAATGAAGAAGTAAATAATATAGAGGGGTATAGTGAAGATGCACCAATACAGAATATGAAGGGTCACTGTAGGGCTCAAAAATTACAGAAATCATCAGATAACAAGTGTTACGCAGACTTCTGAATCCACCAAATGGACTATCTTTTAGATGAATTCCATCCAGACTTGTTGCATCTACACAAAGCCCATTAACACTTAATGTGGTCTGACGCCTTTTTGTTGACCTTTTCTGTAATATGTCAACCAATATAAATCCCTTTTAGCCTGATAGCCCTCTCACAGCCAGGTAGCAGGTGACGGCGACTCTAAAGGAGAACAGGGTAGCCAAGAGGTGACAATCACAAAGAAAAGCCTGAAAAGGAGAGCTGTGCTGTTTTTCAACAGACGTGAGAAGGAGAAGAGATTAAGAAGGTGATGGCTCATCTTATCTGGAGATCAGGCATTGCAGCAGTGGAAACATGCAGTTCATGAGGCGTGCAATATCCTGTCCTCTCTCTCCTCTACATCCCACTCCCCCCTTCTTGGTACCTCTGTGCTTTCCATCCACTTCCCAACATTTCACTGAACGTACAGATCTGATAAGCAGTCACTGTCACGCTGACTGACAGTGTCCAATACAGCAAGCTGCTTGAAGACAGAAATATTCACACATATACACACACACACACACCAGCCAGTAAACAGTTAACTCAACGCCCCTCTCTAACCACTACAATCTGCTCTCCCACCCCCGCTGCTCTCTCGTGTCCTTGATCATCCACAAGAACACCAATGAACTGTGATCAATGGACAAGCCTTCACGCAAATTGATCATTTATTTGCAATTTGCTCGTGCACGTACGCGCACGCACAGATGCAGCATGGACGGAGAGCAATGCACACCAGCAGAGCGGCACAGACACGCAGCAGACAGAGAGGCAGAGAAAACGCCCTGCCTTGTTCCATGTCGAAAACCCCAGCCCTTAATCTACACAGCATTTTCACACCACCTTCACATGAGCGTTTCTTTGAAGACTGAAACGACATCTGCAAAAAACAAAACAAAACAGTGATTTCTTAGCTTTTTCCCTCCCTGTCTTTGTTGGCCATCTGTGTGCTGCGTTAAAGACAAACCGATCACACATTTGATAACACATAGATCACATTAGATCCCCCATCGCAGTTGCAGATATTTTACTGATCTGTCACCACCGCATAATGACAGTTAACCTTCATAATTGGTTGGTTAAATACAAAGACAGGCGTCCCCTTTTACGCCTGATAGGAGAGGTGAGGTAGAGAAAACAGAACCCATGCAATCAGGCAAGTCAAGGCAAAACACACTGCTTAGTAAAACAGATTTAAAGCATGATTGGGTTAGGTTTTTATATGTGAAAACTGGAAAAAGTTTTACCTTTAACTTGAGTTTCATATTCGGCCACTATCTCCTTGTCCTTTCGGAATTTCGCCGGAGACGTCATGGCTGAGTTTGGAGATCAAAACCCCTTTGCCCGTGCAGCGAAGTCAATTTTGTGTAAGTCAATCAATAAATCAGCCGTGGAGTAGGGGGGAATGCAACTCTGGAAGCGGTTCCGAGGAGAAAACAGAGTCCACAAGAGAGATGGCAGCCCCTCAGTGTGCCCGCGGATCTGTATTGTCTCCCTGCCTCTGTTCACTCAGGGCGCATTGTGAGTTTGGCGCTGCTGTTGCTGTGTGTTTCCATCCGCCGCCGCGCCTCACCGCCTCCTCAAAACCGGTTATGGAGCAAACAACTTCAGGAGAAAGGAGATTCATTCCCCACTTAAAGAACAAACAGGGATAACTTGTCGGCCAACACTTCCAGAAGTTTTTTTTAATTATCTTTTCTCGTTCCAACCCGGTCTTGGTTTCGCAGCTGCCCGTCCGCCTATCTAAACTAAACTGCTCTCCTCCTCCTCCTACTCCTCCTCCTCTCCCCTCTGTGAGATGTGTGAGAGGAGGAACCGAGATGAAGGGGCTGGCTGGTCAGGCATGGATACACACATGGATAGTATTAATCTGGTATATAAAACATATTTATAGCAAGTTACTTTCATATTAATTGAAGAATTAATCAGAATGAATAAATCACCTGTGGATGAACTTTAAGAATATTGAATATTAAGATGTTGTTTTTTTTTTTTTTTTACTGCAATACTGATTATGAATCTAATACGAAGAATGAGGCAAACTTACCCACAAAGGTGAATGCGATACACAATAATACATGAGTTATAATTCAATACTTACAGGTAATATACAAGTAACCAGTGACATACTATAAACACAACTAACCCTTTAGCAATTTATTAAATATTGCTAGAACCATACAGTTCAATATTAGACAAGCACTAAGCTAGCTAGAGCATTTAGCATTAGGTAAGTACATAACTTTTTTCGTTTTATGCTTTAATATTGCTTGGTATAGTTGAAATACACATTGCTATCTTACTGCATGTCTGTCTTGTTCCACCATTGTTTCAGAACATAAAATAGCTACTTTACTATAAGCTAACTTAAAAATCTAGATAAATATAAAACCTTTTCATCAAAACGTCAACTTTCAATCACCAACAGTACAGCCCTAACAAATTGTTACAAAGCAATTCCCAAGTCACGATTGGTCAACTAGAGCTTTGAGTGACGTGAAAATGCACCAATAAACACTCAGAATTTTTGAGCGTTGACGTATTAACTTTAAATTGTAACTAATCAAATTCAGGCTCTGCGAGGGATGCGTCCAATGGCATGTCTTACTGTGAAGTGTATCCAATCAGAGTCAGGCCTGGGGTCTTTTAAAGATAGTTTCAGGAAGTACCGTTAAATACCAGGAAGTTGTAAACAAAGCTGACATATACTTAGCTATTGACAACATTTGAATGGATCCTAAGCCAGTCGTGTAAAACAGGCCAGTTACTCGGTGGTATCGTGTGTTTATCTATACTACAGATAGCCGTTTTGTTAAATATTAAGGTCGTTTCGCTAAAGAAAAAGTCGTGTGTTTGTTTAACAAGCTAACGTTAGCTGCCTTCCGTTTCCTTTTGCTAGGAGAGAGCTAACGTTTGAAACAAGGACGTTAGAGCCAGCGGTACCGAAGAACGTGTTAAATTCATCATCACTATACACAATTATACGGACAGCGAGCAACACGAGTATTGGATTTCTGCTGTTTTGTTGTGCTGGCGGTTGGAAAGCAGGGAGAGCGAGAGTCTTCGTCCATTTTAGCGGGACAACAATGTCTACATCCAACGCTAACTTCAAAAACAAGTGTGTGACCCAGGTTAACTGCATATTTTGTGACAGCCTGCTCTGTACGAGAGGAATGAAAGCAGTGCTTCTTGCAGACACTGAGGTTGAGCTTTTTTCGACGGACATACCTCCCAACAGGTAAGTGCTAATGTTAATCCTGCTAACCTTTGTTTAGATTTGGTGTTTTTGCTAGGGTAAGCTGCACTTTTCAAAACTATTACCGACTAGTATTTAATTATTCACTTGATGGCAAGAGAGACGCACCCAGCCTGTGATTTCTGTAAATTCTTATACGGAAATTATTTGTGAGGTTAATATTTCTCTGCTATGTTTGTTTCTCATTACACGCCCCCTCCCCCCAGAACTGTTGACTTTGTGGCCAGCTGCTACTCAACTGAAAGCTGCAAATGCAAACTGAGAGACATAGCATGTCTCAAGTGGTATGTAAAGCTCTTCTACACCCTGCAGCGTTTACTTTAGGTAGACCATCTGCTGTCACACGTTAATAAAAGAAAACAAATACAACACTTGCATGGGCTTTTTTTTTTTTTTTTTTAAATGTACATCTGCAGGAACACAAGTCACTGTTGTTTCTGTGTTTTTCATTATTTTGTTCTTAACCACATTTTCTTTAATAGTCACAATTTACTTAGACCCATTATAACATATTCAATTAGTTTTCTGTTGATTCACCATTAGTTTCACTTGAAAATCTATCATTAAATTGTATTCTTTGAACATTCACTCATTTCGGTTTTTAATCTAAAGCAGAATGTGATGCTGTAGTGAAGTGCTATAGAGCTGCTTTTGTAGTGCCGTGCTATTGTTGTTGTCCGGTCAAAAACAAACATCTGTTGGATAATAGACAGCCACGAGTGGAGTTGGCACTTTTCAGAAGTGCCCTTGTAAAGTGCTGACACATGTTTCTTCTTTATTCTCTCTCCCCTCCCTCTCCCAGTGGAAATGTTGTGGGCTATCATGTTGTGGCCCCCTGTAAACCCTGTCTGCTTTCCTGTAACAACGGCCATTTCTGGATGTTCAATAGTGATGCTGTATCTACTCTCAACAGACTGGATGCTACAGGTTAGTATAAGCGCTACTCAATTCTAGTGCTTTTGGATTGTTTCTCATTATTTCTAGCGTCATAAGCATTTGTCTTTCTCTAATATGTCTATAGGTCTGAATCTGCTCCTGTGGGGAGATCTTCCGGAGCTTGATGACAGTGACAATGAGGAATCAGAAAACCCATCAGAGGAGGAGTGCATTAGGTAAAGAGGAAAATGGACAACATGTGGCGCATACAGCGCCAACATTTGTTGGAAACTGAGGCGTGTACAAACCATGCTTGAGCTGAGAGAGAAAAGAGAAGCCTTAAAGGGTAATTTAGCATTGAATCACATAGGGCAGAAAAATTAAGCTCTTATGTTCTGTCAATACATTAAACAATGGTACACCTCATGTCCCTACCTCAGTTAGTGACATCACAGCAGGTGTTTTACCTTTACTGACTGATATCACTGATTAAGGTTTAATCACAACTTACATAAGATGCACATAGAACAGCACAGCCAAAGGTTTTAGCCAAATGTAATTTAGTGTGGAATTACCCTTTAATCTGTGACCATGCCTTTTCCCATCACTTTTCACTGTTAAAAGCACAGAAAAACACACACTGTCACACACATTCTTCTCTCTCTGTTTTGTATATTTGCGTGGACTATTATAAGATGTGGCTGAAATAGACAGAGATTAACCAACCACTAGACTCAACTAGACTTATTCCAGTGTGTTCTTCATCAGTCTCCACTGAACTCATGGTTTTATCAGCCTCATGGTGTAATGGGTAAAAGAAGCCTACCAGTGAATGCTGTGCTTTTTCATGCTGCTTAAGTCCAGTTATTTTCAGAAGATTGGCATTTCAACAAACTTGTTTTTAATGGAATTTATACAGTATTCTGTACATTGAATATACTGTAATAAGCAAAACTTCCATTGTCCTCGAGGCTTATATTGTTTCTGTGTGCCTGATTGCTGATTGAAGGTTTGTGTGTGATTTTGAATCCCAAGTCTTGGAATAGTAGCACAATTATTTAATATATATTTATCAGAGTTCCTTGCTGTTTAAGGGCGTATTATTATTATTATTATTATTATTATTATTATTATTATTATTATTATTATTATTATTATTATTATTACTTTATGATCTGATGTTCTATCAGTGATCATTTTTGACATGCTAATAGTGCATGTTGCACAGTTGACAGCAGCAGTGTATAACTAACACCCAGATGAACCTGACTGTAGCAGTATCTGCCATTAACTCACTAACATATGCATAGTATTTGAGAATGAAATTAAATCAAATGATACATTCCCAGATTGAAGATATAGGAAAGCTATAATTTAACTGAACTAAGGTGCACCTACGCAACACTCCACTACCCTGCAATGTGGATCAAAAAGCAGAATTTAGAACACATGGGTTCTATCTAAATGGACTTCAGTGGTCATGACTGTTTTATTACACCACCGTTCAGTTTTATGTAGCAGCATAATTGTAGCACCATAAGAGAGTGAAGTTCAACTTCAAAGAATCATGGAGCATGTCAATATTGCACTCGTGGAGGGAAAAACTATTTGACATAGTTACTGCATGTCAGGTGCGCCATTTTATTGAAGAATACTTCAAATTTTAGTAACCACTCTGCATTTTTTATTTTGATATAGTGAGATGAAAGCAGTGAAGGTGAATATAAAAAATCTTCAGTGTTGTATTGACCTGACTCATAATGTGATCTACTGTAATTGGTGACTATGAACCTCTGATGAATGCAGATTCAAGGATGGTAGTTGGTTACTGTCAATGTTTATCAGCCTGTAGTGCCAGACACAAGCTTCAGCATCGTCCACTGTAAAGGGACTGAATTCAAATTAGTTCTTTCTTTGCAGCGCTATCCCCAAGTCCTTGTTAGTGATTCACTGCTGTGCCCTGTTAATTACCTTAAAGCAACAGTCTGTTGGTGAGTTTTGCCTGTATCTTCAGAAAATATTGCTGAAGAAGTGGATATAGAATGTCGCATATTAAATGAAGAAAACAAGCATAAAAGACATTATTTTTTAACTTGTAATTGGCTTCTCTGTTTATCTAAACTATAGCTTTTAGTCGTGGATGCATAGTGGAGAAACATGGTCCAGACTTTCACACCTTTCACCTTTAAACTTGTAACTGACCGTCTGCAACACTTGCACACCAAATACTGTCTATATGGTAAACCAATAGGATACAGAGAATCTGCTACTGTAGGTATTTATTACAACCACAAACCAAATATCTATAACCACACACTTCTTTTTTGTTTACAAACTTTGTTTACAAAGCATTGGTTTGTATTGTCATAGTATTGCTATGGTACTTATGTTTTTGTTCATGTATTTAATATTTCATTTGTAATGTAGTACTTTGTTTTGTACATTAAAGACTGGATGTGTACAGTTTTACCTCAAGAAGGTATCACTTGCGAGCTTCCTCTGGTTAGGATAATTGTCAAAAGATAATCAAAAATTATATAAATGGCTGTTTATGGTGTGAATAACTTTAATTAACATGCCCTGCTGAAAATGTATATTTTGGAATTGCACTGAAACTGCATTGGTAGTTTGATGAAATGATTTGTTGTTTTGTATGCTTGGTAAATTAATAAAACTTTTTTTTGAGATATAAATTGAACTGTAGTTCTTTTGTCCTCTTGTGTCCTGAGGTCATTCTATGTTTTTATGTTGTTTCAATAATGCTTTATTGAATGTTAAACTTCCACCTCCTGTTGCATGCTGCTGTGCAGTACAGCTGAACTTAGTGTGGTATGTGCAACATCAATGACATAAGGCCTTGAATTTCCAGTTCTACTAGTACTGAGAAGTCATTAACTAAGCAATAGTTTCAGTTTTATTTCTGTCCAATAGGTCTCAGATGAGCCATCAAACGGGAAAAAAAGTGTAGGAGTGTGAAATAATAAGTGAGACCAATTTGTGGTAAAGTATGTAATCTTTTTTTTCTACCACACATCAGTTGTCCTTGGCAGGTCATTTTTACCAGCAAAGCAAATCAACCTGTAAGGTCTGTCACAAAAAATGTACATTTGAACTTTTATCAGTGGTTCTGTCTCTTTCAGGATTAAGTCGGTGTGAATCTGAGCAATCTTTTAAGAAGCACTTTAATGGAATGAGCTGATTGAAATTTTGAAATCAGTTGTTTCAACACCAACCCTTTCCAACGTCTTTCTCTGTGTCTGTTGGGACATGTAGAGGTTAGTGATGGCATGCAAATGAAGGCAGCGATGGCAAAAAATCAACAACAAATAGTTGCGGCTTGCCCTGCTTTCACATGTTTTTGTAGCATCTGTCCAAGTAACGCCCACCCAACATAATCTCTGTTTTATCTTAAGCATTTCAGAAACTCTATCAGCCCATTGTTTTCTGTACAATTTATGTTTACACACAGACCCATGGGTCAGACACAGGAAAACGTGTGGTTTGGAACTGGACGTCTAAGGCCATTTGTAACCCTGGAAAAACACTCCCTTAACCATCTGTCAACATGCCTTCATAGCTCACTAGGTATGTTATGGCAATGTAAATCAGTCACTTTTGGTTACCCTGCTCCTGGTAAGGGAGCTAAATTCCTCTGTCTTTAGCGTAAATCTATTAATTTTGAGTGAGAGGAGTGACGCTGTGTTCAAGGTTCAGGTAAACATTGGAACATGCTTGTTTTTGCTTCACAAATAAAGGATAATTCGACTCATGTCTTGCTTATATTATCTTACGCTGTTTATTGTTATATTCTATGTTTGTAGTTATATTGTTTAGTCTTTATAGCAATATTCTACTTTTTCGTTTTTTGTTTTTTTCTACTATGTTCATTTTTGCACCGTTGGGCCTTAGACTTTCTGTATATGATGCACATATGACAAAAACTGACAATAAAACTGAATTTGACTTTTGACTTGACTTGATCTCTGCTTTCTTGAGAGCAGAAGACTTTGCCAAGTACAGCATGCTGATGCAAGTGTAACGCCTCCATCCTGTCATGCCAACAACAGTCATGGTCAAATAATATTTTACTATGCATAATAACTTTAACAACTGACATTCAGTGTGATGAATGTTCTGAAAATTAGAGGGAAGTAAATGTAAAAGGCACAAAGCTAATCATATTTGGGAGTAAAATCAAAATGGAATAGTTGTGCAGCAGGATATTCAAGGGTTGTTGTGAGCTACACACACCCACATTTTTACAAGCTCTTTTCTTGACAACAGTAACACTGACATTAATGGGAAAATGATCATTCTTTCACTTTCTTTCTTGTTGAACAGTTTTCCCAAACACTCACATCGGTCTACATGCCATTTGGTGGGCTGTTTTATTCCTAGTTCTGTAATAAAAAGCAGTTTGAAACCATTATATCTGTGTGTGGTAGGCTGTCAGGACAAATAACATAACAAGTTGACTATTCTTGTGTTACACAGATTAGCAGGAAACAAGACGGACAGGTATGCAGGTTACGTGGCAGCTGCTTGAGTGAAGTGTGTGTTTAAGCTGTGGGGAATGAGTGTAAATGCTGGACAGGTGTGTGTGTGACATATAGCAGTGTGAGGAGGGCAGGTGTATGACTGTTAAACAAACAGCTGCCAGGTGAAGAGAGACGACAAAGGGTAAGCACAAGGTGTCCTCCTGTATGAGCAGATCACTCACAAGGCCTCGTGCTCCGTTGTAGACGTGAATGTTGACAAAAGCAAGCAAGTGCAGTGATCTTTTTACCATAAATATATATAGTTTCATCAGAAGTACAGACCAACTTCTACCAAAATCATCTTCTGATCTAAACTGTTTAATACCTGCTGATCCACTAATCCTATCAATACATGTAAATAATTGGTGTAAAATACAGTTTGTCATCTTTTCACGATCATCAGATATGACCCATTTGGACGTTCAGAGGCTCTGCAGTTACCGTGGAGACACAGTCATCTTCTACAACATTGATTCAGCAGTAAAACCCACAGAGTTGGATCAGTGACAGTGGATGGACACACTTGGTTTATGTTCAGTTAATGATAGATTCTACTAAAAAAGTCACTTTTTCGTCACTTTTTTTCCTGTTTTTGATACAATAACCCTTAACTTAAATCAGAGCTTTTTGAATATCTGTATAATCGGTATGTTAAATATTTGAAAATATTTGATTTTCACTGAAAAAATGTCAAATATGGAGGATTTTATCACGATGATCAAGATAATGCACGCGGTTGTCCTGGAATAGACAGAACTACAGCAGCCTGTTCACATGAGATGAACCTTTAACTATTTGTGCTTTTTCTGGTGTGACCGTTCTGTCATGAAAAAGCATGTACAATTCAAATATTGACAGCATGAGGTGAAAGTAAAACAAATTCAGACTATTCACTACAGATGGTGTAAAATATGATCATAGGCAGAGGTGGGAAGTAACAAAGTATAAGTACTTTGTCACTGTACTTAAGCAGATTTTTTAGGTATCTGTATTTTACTTGAGTATTTATTTTTCTGGCAACTTTTTACTTTTACTCCCTACATTTTTG
>JAQQZY010000023.1:25581658-25595809 GCA_030068375.1 Ostorhinchus rueppellii
AAGCACAAATCTTAACACGCGCACACAAATTTCAGATACGCACTTGCAAATAGTTTTGCTACAATAATACTCTCATAGCATTCACTACAAACACTATGCTGTTGTAACGCTGTTCTCAGTTTATATAAGCACATGTATGTGTCCCTGTCAAATAAACCATAATCTGTATCTACATTAGTATCATGTGCCTCCTAACCTGAGATCACACTTTATCTGGAGCTACATTTGTTTGAAGTAGATCAGTGCAGATGGATCAGAAAGTGGCAGAAGAGTAGTCATTAAAATGTGTTTTGTTGTGGAAGAACAGGAAAAATAAAGCTTCAGTTTAATTTGATTAGAGTAAATTAAGATTATAAAAGGACAAACCGTGTAAATTTATTGGTGTGTGTAAATATACCTACTGGTTGCGCCTCATTTTCCTTCTATCTGTGCATATTTAACCACTCTGTTGGTCAAATTATTCATTTTGTGAAATTCATGTTCAATGACTCAACTCAAACAAAATACTCACTTGTCACACTGCCCCCCCCCCACACACACACACACATTTTCACACACCTACTCATACACACACACACACTATAACCTATTTGTGAAAAGGTTCAAGGTTTCTGTTTTGATCAGTTTTCCTTTTGTTGTGTTTTTTTTTCCAGTAAAAGAAATGACCTCAATAGACCTCACCTTACAAACTTCTGGGCTGGCTGGGGGAAGAAGAAAAGAAAGACAGACAGAAAGAAAGCATTTTGAAGCTTCATTTTGGAATGGAAATGTGTATTTGTGAAAGGAAAACAAAACAAAAGATGTGAAGGAAGTGAAGAGTCATAGCAAAGAAACCAGATATTAAAAAAGAGAGGGGGAAAGATAAAGGCAGGATGGGGTGGGTCAGAAAGTGGAAAAGAAGGGTTGTCAGTGTGTGCATGGGACTGTCAAAACTGAGGTGACATTAGTGTGTGTGTGTGTGTGTGTGTGTGTGTGTGTGTGTGTGTGTGTGTCAATGAATAGTTGCCTGTGTGTTTCTATGTGCACTTTGGAAAAGCAATCACACAAACAAATTAATTAGTCTCCCCCAGCTAAAGGGGTTTGATAAATTGAACTGCTCATCTCCTCCACTGCTCCCCCCTCTCTCTTTTCCTCTTTCCCCATCACTGTTTTCCTTCTTTCATGCACCCCCCCCCCCCCTTTTTTTTTTAAACGTGCTGGTCTTTTCCACGCAGTAAACATGTCATTACATTCACCCACTTTTAATTGTATTTGCTTGTTGTCTGTTATTGCATTGGCTGTGTCACCGCACATGTTGTTTACACCAACACGTGTTCCTACATACAGTATGCGTGCACACACACCTGCAAAAGTTGTATGTTTTTTGCTGAAAGGAAGCCGGACACACCTTCCAGAAGGTACAGGTTTATTCATCCTCTACCAGAGAGGCTTATTTAGGCCTCCATGCCACAGCGTTATATTCCACCTGCATTTAGATTAAGTAATATGTTTTAATTATTCATAGTTCCCGTTTTTATTAGACCACTTAGCTACAATATTATTCCCCCAGTTTGTCAATGGGCACTCTGTATACCTATCGCCAGGAACAGAGGAGAGCAACTTGAACAACAGAAATGTGCAACGGGCATACAAAATGTATTCATGAGTTATTTTCCCTGTGTGGGGCGCTGGGGGCTGCAATGAAGTCTGTGTCTCTATTCAATTATCACTCTCAGTCACATGCACACACACATACACACAGCCGTGTACACTCACACACAGAGGCGTTAAGCAGTGTGCACTCATTAAACACTCTCATTATACACAGGAGGAGATCCCTGCAGGTGCAGTTTACCAGAGTTTAGTTCATTTCCTGCTCCTCCCCCTCCCTCCCCCTCCTCTTCCTCCTCCTCCTCTTCCACATGTCTTTCTCTCTGTAATTCTGTTTTTCTTCTGGCATTATTTACCTCACTTGCCTAAAATCGAATCCAGCAGGTTGTAACGGTGTGAGGTTGTGCGCTCGCTGCGATGCAACGCAACCTAACCGTATATTAAAGGCCTCTTAATTCGAGATCAGTGGCTTCTCTCTGGTACAGAGTGAAAACATACTGTGAGTGCATCAACATTTTAAAAACCTCATTGGATATAATCAGAATCTAGCAAATACCTGAACACGGTAATATCAGATCTTTATTGCTACTCATTTATTCTGTTTTGCACCTCTCAAAGCTGCTGCCGTCTAATAGAAAGGCCTTTCCCCTGGTAGAAACTTGATTATTCACTATAATTCATATGCTAAAGTGAGAGGGTCTGTGAATGGCTGTTGAGCGGTATTATTTTAGGCTGAATGTTTCTTTGTGGCAAACCTCTCATTTTCTCTGCATGCTCATAGGCTTTCATGCTTCTCTGATTGACACGCACACAAAAAAGCCCTTTATACCTGACCCATTACAACTTCTGTTCAAAAAGCGTTCGGCCATTCTCTGTGTGTGCGAACACGTGTATGTGTGCGAGTGTGTGTACATTTGAGGATGTGATAATAAGGACGGAAAGCACTCTCAGCTGGTGGTGCTGTTCAAATAGTTTCACTGGTCTATGGCTACCTGAGCACAGATAGCCCTATTGTCTGTGGTCTGACTGAACCCCACCTCACTAAATATACCTTTTAATGGTTTATAATCTTGATGACAGCTTTGACGTGCACGAGGAAAACAGATTTAATAGAAACAAGACAATGCAAACCACAAAATCAAATATTATAGTCTTTAACCCATAAAGACCCAAACATCCATCCTCTACTAAAATCACCTACTGATATAAACTGTTTATTTAATACCTGTTGATCCACTAATCCGATCAATACATGCGAATACTGGCATCTTTTTATAAATGCACCTTATACAGTATATAACAGTGTTCCTCCTGCTTATCTGATTTATTTATGTATATATATATATATATATATATAATATATATTTGATCCTTATTTTTCATTGAACCTTCATTTTTATTGAACCTTTATTTATTTATTTATTTATTTATTTATTTATTTATTTATTTGAAACTGGATGCAGGTACAAAACACGTTTTACTGCGCACTGTACTGTGTAAAATTGTGCATATGACAAATAAATCTTATCTTATCTTAAATAATTGGTGTAAAATGCAGTTTTGTCACATTTTCATGGTCATCAGATGTGACCCATTTGGACGTTTAAGTGTTCCAGAGTTACTGTGGAAACACCGTCAACAACATTGATTCACCAGTAAAACACATGGAGTTTGATCAATGCCAGTGGATGGAGACACTGGGTTTGTGTTCAGTTAATGATAGATTTGAGTTGAAATAGTCTTTTTCTTCAGTCTTCTCTTTTTTTGATATAATAAACCTCAACTTTGCTCTGAGCTTTAATGAACATCTACCTGATTAGCAAATTAAATGTAGGAAAATACCAGATCTTCACTGAAAAACAAAACAAAACACAAAATTCAGAAAATAATATTGCTATAAATGATGAGAAATCACTTAAAGAGGGTTAATTATAGAGAAGAATTTATTTGGGCACTGCCACAAATGTCACACTGGGTCCTTATGGGTTAAGTACATATCAGGCAAAGTGTTACTTGTGGATCATCACTATTAATAAAATAAGCAATAAAAGAAGCATTATGAGTGACAGGCCTGTGTCTGCATTTACATGTGTACTATTCTCTATAAGGTACATAAAAGTACATTCAAGAAAGTAAAAAAAAAAAAGAAAAGAAAAGGACACAGTGCCTGAAACATCTTTATACTCCTTTTGGGGGTAAAAAAAAAAAAAAAAGAGAGAGAGAAAAAGAAAAAATGTGTTTCTGTCACATTTTAAAATTTAGAGCAGAGTCCATGCCAGATGTTTTAATTAATTTACTGTAATTCATTCATCACTGTCCTGGCTTTCTTCCTGCACTAAGTGAAGAAATAATCCATTTGTCTCTGGTGTGCAGCACTGCAGTCCTTCTGACCTACTTTCCTTTTCTTTTTCCGCTCCCTGCTGCCATCTTCTTCCTTCAGCAATGATGGAAAAAAGTTTGGCATTGTTTTTTGCCCAGTGGCCTGTGTTTTGCCAGGCTGGTGAAAGCAGAAAAAACAGGGTGTAGCTTTCATTTGTGTGAGTGATCGTGAGTAAATTCATCTCAGCTGTAACCAGAAATCCATTCCAGTCTCCCCTTCCCAAATGTAAGCACTCTTTACTTATGCCAAGTAATGTTTTAACGCTAATAAAGGAGTAAAAACCTGCACACAAAGTTAGTTTAACGTCAGTGTTTCTCACTCAATAAATCTGAGTCTGGGCTACTTTTTTCTTCAAGTGTTTTTATGCCATTGTAAACAATCACCACATGTGCTTCTCTTGCCTTTTCAGTCCACAAACATGCTCCTGTTACAAAAATATAATAATATCTAAAAATGAACATATAACAGAGCTCCATGCATTGGTTAAAGGAGTTTGGACACAAAATTTAATTTAGCCTCACCCAAAACTCAATGGCGTTAGACTAGATTTTTAGAGCATCCCGATAATGTCATTATTTAGCTTAATCTATAGCACTGGTATAGTCCAGGGTATACAGCAGTATGTGGAGGATCCTTACTTATTTTTCAGTCATTATTGCGTACACCCACTCCTAAATCCCCCTAATGTGCACCATTCAGTAGTATCTGCAGCCAAAGTGCCCATGTTTTCCCCTAGTATGTTGAAGCCATGACCCGCCCTACTCTGCCTCTAATTGGCAGAGTACTTGGTACCTTCACTGATTAGATTAGTTAACTTTAGGCATGAAGACTGATGAGCCAATCAGAAGCCGAGTAGGGCGGGTCATGCCAAAGAAAATATTGCTAACTTTGTGCCGGAGCCAGGGCTCTGCTTAACGCTGTCCACCTCTGAAACCTGATTGGACACCTCAGGTGCCAGTGCTGTCCCAGTTGATTGACAGGTCACTGCACGTCTCTTTAAAAGATATGCGATTATTGGAAATGCAAACAAGAAAGACAGAAGAAACATCTTTCAAATGAGTGACACATCGACAGAATCTGCTTTCATAGAATACATAATTCTGAGGTAAACTTTAAGGTGGTGTCAGAATAGTCACTGTTTTAAATTACTGGTCATATGACTACACCGTAGAAGAGAGATTGTCACCAACTGTGTGAGTAGACTAATGTTATGAAAGGCTAACATCCTATGTTTGCCTCATGTTGGATACATTTACATTCATGCAGCTGCTTTTGTAATGAGTAATACCTACAAACTGCTGATCAAGTCATGATCATTTTATAATAGTGAGTAAATACTAGGGATGCACCAATACCCAATACTGGTATCGGTATCAGGTCTGATACTGAGCGTGAGTACTTGTACTCATACTCATAGAAGTACTCCAATACAACCTCACCGATACCACTTACGGCAGCGTGACATTTGCAGTTAAGTGCAGCAGGTACAGAAGAGTAATGTCAGCAGTATGGAGATTGAACTAAATAAAAGACGATGACAAAAGTAATGGTGACTGGAAGTAATGTTAAAGACACAGATGATACAGGGTCCCTCCTCTGAGAGTATAATGCGGTGCAGACCGCTGCCTGCAGAAGTAAAAAGTAGTTACCTCTGTCATCTCCATGTTTGGTATTACTGACTTTCTTCTTCTTCTCCTCATAAAACTACTTTTCTTCATAGTATTTGCCCAGTATGGTTAATTAAGAGTGGCACCCCCTGGTGGATTGATTGAGAAACGCTCATTCCAACACATTAAATGTCAGTAGCAGCAAGAACTGTAATGGGATTATTAAGTACTCATATCGGTACTCGGTACCGGCAAGTATCCAAATGGAAGTACTTGTACGCATACTCGGTCTGGAAAAAGTGGTATTTGGAAAAAGTGGATTTTTGGGTAAAGTAAATAGAGCAGTCTTATATGTCACTGTTTCTTAAATGGCTTTTATGGACTACTTAAAAAAAAAAGAGGGGGGGCAAAACGTGAGAGTATCCCCACTTCCCCAGGGACCACTACACCACTGCTCTATAGGACTTGACGTGCCTTATTTGTCTTTTGTTGCATGAATAAAAAGGGTTTATTGACAATCTCTGTACGTATAACGGGAAGTATAACAGTCACCTTGGGATTAAGAGTTAAGAAGCGGCGAAACAAAAAGTTTTTTGAGCTTTTATTTAGTAATGAGAAATGTTACATAAAGTATGAACGAACACCTCCTCTCCCACTCTCTGTTCCAGTTTTTCAGATCTTTCTTCTCCTTGAGCTTGTTGTCACCTATAACTCATTCCTCACCTCACCTGTCTCCCTCGTGTTCGTATCATCTAATTCAGCAAAACTGGAATGAAACTTCTCTGGAGGGAGGCTCAGGATGTCAAATGGTGTAAAACCCCTGTTCCACAAAAGCTAAACCCTCACCAACCAGTTAGGTTCAAAGCAACAGACACACTTCACATGATGCAATCATTTTACATTGATTGTTCCAATTCTCACTAGCATTCATCTGTTTTTGTTCAGAAAGAGATAACATTCAGGGAGAGAGAGCGATTGTGTGAGTGTGTGTGTGTGTGTGTGTGTGTGTCTGAATGTGTATTTGCAGACAGATGTGAGATGAGGAAGCAGAATCCCACCAGGGTTTGGATTCTTAAATATGCCTCACTGTCTTTTGGTAAATGTGATGCAATAGTGATGCAGGGATGTGTGTGTGTGTGTGTATATGTGTGTGTGCTCTTACATGGCAATCATTGTGAGAACCAATTTATAACTACTGAAGTGAAGACCTGACCAACAAAGTGAAGCTGTTTTGTCTAGTCATCATGGTCAGATGGGTCGTCTAATGGTTTTTTTTTTGGGGGGGGGTTAAAGTCTTAAAGACATAGGACCAGTCTTTTAGTTGTATGTTCCAAATGAAGGTTTTAACGTCTCCAAAGAGATTTATTATAACATTATCCTCTGCATTTCACTGAATCTTCTGTTTTCGTACATTTAATTTACAGACTATGCAGATGTTCATAAAAGCTCATAATACATTCAAAGATTATTATCGCAAAAACACAGAAAACTGAAGAAAAAGTAACTTTTTATTTACCAAACACAAAAGAGCTACAACTTCTGTCATTTGTGAAATTACACGGGTTTTACAGGTGAATCAGTTTTTCAGAAGATGAGTATTTTCATGTTGATGATACAAACTCTGAATAAATGGGTCATATCTGATGCCACTGAAAAGCAGAGAAACTGCTTTTCACGAAGCAATTTCCCAATTGTGAGATCAATAAAATACTTCTATTCTATTCTATTCTATTCTATTCTATTCTATTCTATTCTATTCTATATCTGAATTATTTCCATTTATTAATAGACTTAGTGGTTCAACAGCTATTAAACAGTTTATATCAATGGGCACTTTTGTTATTTTTTTAGGGCTTTGAAGGTTAAGACATGGTTTTAGGTTGTAGTTGTGTATATGCAAAGTATGTAGTATGTATGTAGTATGTAGCAGTTTGGAGTCAGTCTTATTCTGAGTTTATATTTAAGACTGTTTTTTTTTTTTTAGCCTGGAGGAAATTACAGGTTCTCTATTGATGAGAGAGGGAAACCCCTCCCATCTCAAGCTTGCCATCTTTCAGTGTGTATATGTGAGAATGAGTGTGTGTACCTCTGCAGCTACATAGATGTGTGTGTGTGTGAGTGGCAGGGCTGCTATCTGTGCCATCACACGTGGATGTGTGTGTTAATAGAGAATGCCCCACGCTGCCACTGCCTTTGTTTGCCAAGGACATACATATGCATGAACCTTGTGTGTGTGCGTGTGTATGTGTGTGCATGGGGGGTTTACTAATTACTAGATTTCTATCATGAATATGTATGGCTGCATCCTTTATTATGGGATTGGCTTAAACACATCACACAGACGGACGAGTGGCAGAAAGCGGGGGTAAGGGCTTGAGAGGGGAGACGCCTCTTCAGGAAAAAAAAAAAAAGAAAGAGAAAAAGAGAGATTTTTTTTTTTTTTTTTTTGCAGCCATTGAATTAAACCTTCAACCTCCAGTGTACTTGTTTTTATTAAACAAAAACAATATTCATGTTCCCTCTGGGTCAATAAATGTGTGTCCACTCTACCAAGGCAACCAAAACAAAAAAACATCTTCACGTATTATGAACAAAATTTTTTCCATTCACGCCATGTTGTTCGCCCACATGCACGCATTCAGTCTAATTAAATGAAATCATTTTATAGCAATTTTTTTTTTTAATAGTTTTGATTTTCAATGCACAGACACAGGTTGAGTTTATTTCTATTTATTTCACCTCCTGTTGCCTATAAAAGCCTTAAAGAAAGTACTTTCTCAGTGGCAGGGGCTTGAAGGAAAGCAATCAATAACCAAGGTAAATTATTTTTAAGTAGAATTACCACCACTGCAGTCCTTGTCTTTCGTACATGTACAGTGTAGTACATAGATTTTATTTATACTGAAAAATAAGCTGTGGATTTTGCAGAACACATACAGCCTTTGAACCTCATGGTATTTCATCTCTGTCTCCTCTTTGCTTCTACTCGTGTCAGCCATTCGCCCTCTTTTTTTCACACACAATGCACAAACGGTCCCAATTTAAACTTACACTCATGCGATCTGACATGTATACAAAATACCAGGCATTAAGTATTTTTCTGGCTTGTATTGTTTTTCCACATGGACAAACTCAATTACAAGAGCCACATCTTTTGTAGTACAAATCTTTCCATGTGAGGGCAGAAGACATTAAAAAAAAACCCAAAAAACAGCACAGAGAGTAAGAAGGGGATGCAAACAATGTACACAGAAGTCAACAGGAGGTGGAAGAAAAAGGTTTTTAGTGATTTATTTATTTAGTTTGTGTTGTTTCAATGATACTGAACAGTAGTTTTTAAAGTTTACAGTTAATTACATGTGGCAAAGATGCCCATAAATGAACAAATGAAAGAAAAAAAAAGTGAAAATCTCACAATCTCACTACTTTGTGCTGCTTTAATCCTTCCTGTACACTTTTTTACACTTTTTGATTTTCCTCCTTCCCACTCACCCCAGGCCCTGAAATCACACAATCAGAAGACTATGGAAGCTGCTATCTCCCCTGTCCAGCACCCCCACCCCCCCCACCCTCCTTGGCGTTATACCTCTGACAATAGTCTGGCAATCTGAGCAGAGCAAGGGAAATAAAGGAGCAAGACTGGTTTTTAAAGAAGAGAGAATGTCAACTGTCAGTCTGGCGGTGACGTTGGAATCAGTGTAAGCCATCAAACTTCTATCCTGAGACAGAGGAGGAAGAGAAAAGAAGGGAGAAAGCGTGTGGTGTGTATTTAGCCGGACTGTAAAAAGGAATGAGGGGAAGAAAAAAAAAAAAGGGCAACTAAAGTGCATGGGAGGCACAGAGGCTGGTCACCCTCAGCTTGGAGGGCTTGATTTGTCATTTTATTCCAGAGCTGCTCTCAGCATCTCTCCACCTCGTGCAGGGGCTGGTGTGACCATTTGGAGTGTTTAAGAGGGCAAACTCTTTTTGCATGGGAACACAGTACTGACGTGTGGTAGGGAGAGGGAAAGTAAAAGGCTGAGGCGTTCAGGGCTGCCTGTGTTTGCAAGCGTTAACACAGACATCACAAGTTGCCAAAGTGAGAGAGGGCAGCGGGGTGCAGCAGGGCATTGAGCTAGAGAGAACGAGAGGTTGCAGAAGAGAGAAGAGGAGGAGAGGAAGAGAGGCGGCCGTGTTTGAAGAGAGCTGTTGAGATAAATCAGTATGTTTACGTTCTGGAGGAACAAAGTGTTCCGTTGGCAGAAGAGCACTCGACTGTCCGTTTCCCCTTGGACTGTTTTTGCTGGACCCTTTTGTGTGTCAGTGTGTGTGAACGTGTGCAATTTGGGACAGCGTCAAGGCCAGTTATTGTGCCATTAAATTTTAAGCACCTCTGTATTTCGGAAGTCTTCCCCTTTACAAACACAGTGCGTGCATTATGGAGGATTACACTGGTATTAAGACTCAATCAGAGTAAAATTAGTGCCAACAACCATGTAAAAAAACCTGTCCAGATGCCTGTGAAATGACCAGAAATGTCAAGGTACCGGAGACAGAAACAAACAAACAAACAAAAAAATCATATTGATGCAGAGGGACAGTGAGTAATTCTGTGTCGGTCCTTTTTGTTTATGTGCATTACATAAAATCACACTTTACATAAGAATCTTCTTATTTCTCAGGGTTTCTGCAGGTATCAGCAAATCTAATGTAATGCTTTTTAATGCTCTTTTTTTTTTTTAAATGCCACTTTAAACAAATTTAATGCCCATGTCGAACTGCAGATACAGTTTTATATTTAGTTTTATACACGTGGGTTACTGTCCACAGTCTTTAACCAGGTTCTGAATACTTGCATTTTCACATTTTCCGACATTTGCTAATATTCCCTCCGCTCTTTCTCCACAGCATGAGCATGTTCACAGCGTGTTGTATTCAAGCATCCGGTGTTATGACTTCACGCTCCGGCCATAAACAATAGCCAATTAAAGGGTTCTGACTGTCAGCCATCACACTATACTTCCGATCAAAATTGTTAAATGTTTATAAAATCAAAATAAATCATGAATAGCAATGCTTTTTTCCCCTCCATCAAGTGTATTTAATTTTTTAATGCCTCTGGACGTCACATGTAATGCTTTTTAATGCCATTAAAGGCCTTAATTTTCCACAAAATCTCTCTCATGATTTTTAATACTTTTTACCTGCAGAGACCCTGTTTCTGTCTGTCTCTTTATGGAGCCATTTCAGAACAAACTGGAAGGTACGCTTTTAGATCTTCAGAAATATCATCATTCATCCAGACAACTTGTTCTTTTCTATGAGTTCATGTTGTTCCTTCTGGGTTGCAGATAAAACCTGTTAGGATGTAGGACCAACAGATTTAAGAACGATTTTGTGTGTGTGTGTTTGCTTCATTTGTGCAAACTGTGGGTGATCGTTGTACTGCTGTTAGTGGAACATAATGCAAGTGTAAAACTGCAAACTACTCTGAAACTCTTAGGCTCGATTTGTGTTTAGCATTTCTAACTAGAAGGAGCATAAATCCATTCCAAGGATGCCAAATATCACACAATATAACATCCCCTGTAAATTCACTCAAGGTTGTGGAAAACCAAGGTCCAAAGATTTAGTAGAAATAATCATTTAAATGAGTCAATCATCACATGGACTACAGCTACACATTATAAACCTTTCAAGGTTGTACCTTTTTTGACGACTATACGTATACGGTAAATTACAATCGCGATAAAATGTTATTTTACATCACTCTTAACAAATAAGAATTATGTTCATTTATCCGCTGACCTTGACCTTTCCTAAAAGAGCACACATGTAATTTAATCAATCATCTATAGTCAGGATCATAAACAAATTTGCACAAACAGACTAATGCTGTTAATGCTGACAGAGGTAATACAATAAATATATTTGAGAAAGTTAAAGTAAACCAATGATTTTGTCATATAAATTTCCCCTAAGTATGAATTACCCTGTGTAAGATGCTGAAATACGGTTTTGTCTCAATAGTCAATCATTCATATGCAACACTTGTACCTGTAGTTTTACAGGCAACACAATTACAAATGCTTTTGTACTAATACTTTATGCACTCTTGTCATCCTGATTGAGTTCACAGTCAGCACAGTGTCAACAAGGCCCTTATTACACCCAAATAAACTCTACTGCTGTCGCTAACATCCACGGGCACATTAACAGCACCAACAATCAGAGAGGTGATGGCAAACACATATGCAGGATACTGCATTAATGAAGACATTGACAAAAACTGTGAATCAGGAAAAAAGTAAGAAAAATCCAAGGGGACAGACAGAGGGTACAGCTGATAGTGAAACTTGGGCAAATCTCCTTCTGACTCTTAACACGTGTGACACGGCCAAGTGGAACGGCGCTGCAGTAAAGCATGATATCAGGCGAGGAGAAGAGAGAGAAGCCACCATTCATATCTAGTTGATTCCCTCTGATGCTTACACTGTCTCCCATCCATTGTCCTTACATATGGTTCGTCTATCAGTGTCCAAACTGCCCAGAGCAGAAAGAAAGAGGGCGTGTGGGGTGGGGCGGAGGGGCTGAGGCGCTCTTGCGTACAAGAGAGAGAAGAGAATGATAGCCATTCTGCTTTTATTATCTAAAATGTATCAACTTAATCACAGCTCTATTCTCCCTCAGTCCTCCCCTGGGCTCAGTGGGAGACACTGAAGGGAAATTGGAAAAGTATCACTGGGCCGGAGGTAGAGACAAGTGCAGATGGACAGAACAGGGGGATGGGGTGTACAAAGAGTAACTACCATAAAGAGAGGGGCAGAGACACAGAGGAGAGAGAGAGAGAAAGAGAGAGAAGGGAAAGAGATAAACCTGTTAATTTTTCATGGCCAGCCGGTCATAATCACAATATTTGGTGCCCTCAGAGCCTTTGGAGTTGGCCCATTTGAGTGTGTGCATTTGTATGCATGTGTGTGTGAAAGAGATGGATGGAGCTTCATTACCAAGACTTAAGGGAGCCCCCTTAACACCCCCACTCCAACCCCTTACTCTCCCCTGTGTCCCTGCCTAACTGCCCAAAGTTATAATAGTCACTATCATAAAGACACATTATCCTCTGATAGGAGACTGTACTGTCTTAAGGCTATAAAAACACTCAAACTTCATTTATTTGCCATATATGGCCACAGATAGAACTAATGAACTGACGAGAAAGTGTCAGAGCAATCAAAAAGAATCCCGGATAAAGTTTTTAAAGTCACCAATTTCAGAATTATTTGACCACTGGCACAGAGCGCCGAGACCGACAACAGAGATGAAGCTTCTCTGCAGCTTTGAAGTTGATGCACTTTCACATTCATTTAATGCACTTTATTTTCTTGCTTAAAGCAGCGTATGACTTTCATCACAAATTTTTTTTCAAATTTGTGAAACCCCAGTGCTAGCCTAATTATCACTAATCCATTAGCCTTTCTGTGCTTACGTACCTAAATCACTTCTCTCACGGTGAACAACTTCGATGATGACTCCATCACAAGCAGTTTGTTTATTTACATATCAAACCAATATGTCACTCGAGCCTTTTTGTAATTGTTGTCGCAAAGTGCATTGTGGGAATGGGAAGTCCATCCAACTGCAGCAGCAAGAAACATGGAGACAAGCAATGAAACTGTGTCCACTACCGGGTCAGAAGAAATGAAAGGAATCACTGTAAAACAATTGTCATCTTATAATACGTGATTGTAAAAAAACAATACTTAAGCATCACTTTCATGGCATTTTCAGAATATGTCATTGTGTAGACTTATCGTACATGTACTGTAAGGAGCGAGTGAGTGGTGAGGGCCCGACCACACCCTGCATGCTTGCAAGTCGTGCTGGCTAAGCCTACACAATGACATGTGTGTGGAATTCTCATTCCCACAATGTACTACACGACAAAGTTTCGGAAAAGGCCAGAGTAATGTATCAGTTTGGTATGTAAACAAATGGACTGCTTGTGATTGAGTCATCTTCAAAATTGTTCACTGTGAGGGAAAAGATTTATGCACAGAAAAATTAATGGACAGGTGGTAATTAGGCTATTACTGGGGTTTCTCAAATTTGAAGAAAAATTTGTGATAAAAGTTATACGCTGCTTTAAGGACAGTTTGGGTGAAAACAAACTAAACTATGGGACAGTGTCTGCACGGTCACATGTGGTGGGACATCTCCCCTGAATACTGGTACAATGTCCACAACACAAAATACCTGCCACTGTATAAATGGCATCTTGGACAACTGCCGTCACACACACACACACACACGCACGCACACACACACTCACACACAAACAGCGAGCAGGTTAATAATGACCATAATCACCCATCCTCATCACACACACACAAACACAGTTTGGCAGCCCATGGCCATGTAAGGGGAAAACCACTGTGTGTGTTTACACTAAAACACTGCTTGTCTGAGTGGCTTTAGAGCCCAGGCAGAGCGGGCAGCCTTTTAACAAGGCTTTGAAAAAACAGGCAAACACACACACACACACACACACACACACACACACACACACACACACACACACACACACACACACACACA
>JAQQZY010000023.1:25650664-25661780 GCA_030068375.1 Ostorhinchus rueppellii
CTTCTCTTCTCTTCTCTTCTCTTCTCTTCTCTTCTCTTCTCTTCTCTTCTCCTCTCCTCTCCTCTCCTCTCCTCTCCGTATATCATTCACTGTTACAAATTGCCCTGCATAGGAAATGAGAGTATTGTTATTTCAAACTTAATAATGTTACAAGACTCCATCAAGACAACGCTGCTCTATCAAACTCCCACAATCTCCAGAGATAATTTAATCACCAAATGCCAAACTGCCACGCCACATTTAGGTGTAATTTTCATCCGTGCAAAGGTAATTTGTTTCAGTATTATGAATTAATTAAAGCCTAACGAAGATGGAGAAGGCTGTAGAATGTCTAATCAACAGGCCCTTGAAGACTGATTGATTCTTTCGCCTCCACACTCTGGTCTGTCATGTTTTGTCCTGCTTGTTGTCTTCTATCACAGTTGCTGCATTTTTTTCTTTTCCCACGATGGTCTCCACCTTCTTCTTCATAAAACAGCCTCTGTTTTTGTGAGCGTGATGATCCAGATGTCTCAAAGTCAGATGAGTTCCCATCCAGGCGTTAATCTGGTGTGTTTGTTTGACTGACAGGTGACTTTCCAACTTTCTGTTTGTTGCTTTTCCTGCTGCAAAGAGCTACCTTTGTGCAACATCAGACTTTATTATTTCGGTCTTCACCCCGCAGTTTTTCTTGTACCAATGGTTTATGGTATTTGTTGACATTTAAACATCCCTGAAACATTCCTGATTCCCTATATATGCCTGTGTGAAATGCATCAGGGTGGAGCCAAGTGTCACTCAATCATTCTTGCAGCTGCTTGTCCCAGGGGCCCGGGACTTTGTTTTCACATACATGTACAAGCCGCAGGGTACCTGAAAGCGTCCTTTTCACCCCTAAACACTCACTCATAGACATGCAGTGGAGGAAAAAACACACTTTACCATAAATCAAAGTTAGAACACTCCAAAGTCATATGCAGACAAGCCCTTCTCACGCACACACCACACATGTCAGGTGTTATCTGTGTTACAGATCTGCAGGCCTTTTCTAGATTCACACACTCACACACACACCACACACACACACACACAGTAAACACAACAAATGCCTTCTCATCTACCAATAGCAACATACCCCATATCCAGTTCTTGCTAATGTAAATATTTATCCTGCATGCTTGAGATATTCAAGGCATGCTACGTGGTTGTAACAAAAGCCTCCAGGTTGAACAGTACATAGTCGATCTAGGTCAGTGAAATCAGTGAAACCCAAAAATCTGTTGTTGCAAGAATTACAAGAACAATGAGAGTGAGAGAGGAAAAAAAAGAAGACATAGTGAGCCTTGTATCCAACATGATGGGGTTAAGGGAGACATGGTAGCTGTAGGTGCATTCCTCTCTTGTACAGTAGATAGGGAGGGAGGCAAAGAGGGTGGTGACAAAAAGAGAAAGAGGGAGGTACAACGAGGTAGGGAGACGCTGGGGTCAGTGTGAAACTGGTGGAGCGCAGATAAATCAGCTCTGTAAAACAAACATTGTTTAGTGACAGGCACCAGGGTGTGTGTGGCTCTGTTTGTGAGTCTATGTTTATTTAGGCTGTATGAGGCATCATGGGAAATGCAACAGGGAGTGTCACCAGACAAACACAACACCGTAATGTACTTACTGAAAGGTTCAGTTCATCTAAATTCAGGATGTACGTAGGTTTGAAGGAGACAAATTTATGACGTTTATTTAGAAATATGAGACTTTACATCCACAAAGTAGTAGTACAATGGGCCTCGTAGTTTCAGTCTAGCTAATGTTATCATTTGTCTGTGACTAATGTTTCTGCTACTGGTGTTCAACCTGCTAAAGCTCATATCTGAACTCCTTTACCCAGGAGTGATAGTTGGTGGCGCCACTGATCGTCTAATAATTCAGATTTCAGTTACTACACTATACTACACTGTCATTAAAATTAAGTCCTTAATTTACAGGAGCACAATCAAATGTAAGACTTTTTAAATATCACCCTGAAATTACAAAGACAGGAGACCTCTACAAAGAGAAATTACTAAACGTTTCTAACTGTGACACTCAATATACATATATAAACCCAGTAAATAATGTTTGTGGTTAAAAACACTAAATGCACAGCGTTTAGTTTCTGCTGCTACAGAGTCTGTCAAATAAAACAACAACAGCAAAAGTTTTAAAGTCACAGTGAAATGCTGTGGGCTCATGGGAGTTGTTGTTTTCACCATCATCACCGATGAAAAATCTATCCAGTGGGACTGGGCAGAAACCAGGCAAGGTAATGAAAGATTTAATCACATTACATCAAGTGATTTCAGTTAAATCATTTCCTTTTCGTTTTATCTGTGGCTGTAGCTCAGGAGGTGGAGTGGGTCGTCCAATAACCAGAGGGTTGGAGGTTCAAATTCTGCTTCATCCCATTCTCTACTGTTGTGTCCTTGGGCAAGACACTTCAGCCCCCTTCACCCCCAGTGTCACTTACACTGATGCACGAATGTTTGGTGGTGGTCGCAGAGGCCACTGGCAGCTACACTTTTGTCAGTCTGCCTGGGGGCAGCTGTGACTACAGGTGTAGTTTACCACCACCAGTGGGTGACTGTGGAGTGGATGAAGAATGGATTTAGTGTATAGCACTACGAGTGCCCAGAAAAGTGCTATAGGAATCCACTCCATTATTATTTTCATGAATAACTAACAATAAATTTTAACATTAGCAAAAAGCAAATGACCTCAGGTGGAACAAGTCATTATACTGATTAAAATTATTATTAATTATTAAAACACTGCACTTTCCCACTGTTGGAAACACTAAATGTAACACAAGTACTACAGTCAACCAAATTCATAGCAGAGCCAGTTGTTTTTACTTCTTTTCTTTGTGGAAATATTGCACATAATATTAGTTGAATCCACATCTGTTGAAGTAATGGATATTTTAAGTGCAACACTATTTCATAAATTTCCCATTTCGTATATTTTGCAAATTGCATTTTGTTGGAATGGATAGTTGTACATTGACTTTAGACCAACAGTCTGAAACTTAACAGGAAATTAAATCCCATGACATTTTTAGGAGGCTGTTTCTTTAAAAATAAATAAAAATGAAACCTACAAAGACCCATACAGCCACTGGAAACGCAAATCATCTACTGACTTAAAATGTTTAATACCTGTTGATTCATTAATCCTATTAATACATGAAAATAATTGGTGTAAAATACAGTTTGTCATCTTTTCATGGTCATCAGATATGACCTATTTGGATGTTCAGAGGCTCTGTAGTGAACGTGGAAACACCATCATCTTCTACAGCATTGATTCACCAGTAAAATGCCTGTACTTTGATAAATGACAGGAGTTGGAGATGCTTATTTTTATGTTCAGTTAATGATATGTTTTTTCTGGAAAAGTCACTTTTTCTTAAGTTTTCCCTGTTTTTGATGTAACCCTCATGTGTAATATCAGAATGGTGATTAAAGTATGTTTAGTACATTAATATAGGAAAATATCTGATTTTCACTGAAAAACTGCAAAATACAGAAAATAATATAATAATAAATGGTGATAAATCACTTAAGAAAGGTTAAGTAGGAAGAAAAATTGATTTGGGAACAGCCACAAAAGTAGCACTGGGTCTTTATGGGTTAACCCCTTAATGCCTGAATTGAAGTCTAATTGTGGAAGAAAAAACAGATTGACTTGCGTTTTTTTCTTTCAAGTAAATTGTATTTTGGTTGCATTTTGGAACAGGGGGGCGCTGATGCAAATTTGCATCAATAGGCGTCAAGGGGTTAACTTACATAAAGTATTTCTGCTTTTTATTACTCTTTAGTAATTTGTAAAGTATGGCCATTTGTCTGTCTGTCTGTCTGTCTGTCTGTGTCTGTATATGTGTGTGTGTGTGTTTGTGTCTTTGTTCACATAATGCTCAAATGACCCCAAGATTTCCTGCTGTTAACTATACTGTGGAGACAGGAAGCAGATGACCAATTAAAAATCCCCATGCAAACACCCAATCAGAACCCCACACCGGTGGTTTTTCACAGCCATCTCCTTCCGTCACACTGAGCGACAGGGGTCTTTGCACCACACGTGGACACACATACACATGAACACATAGCAAAACACATGCACATACGCACACATACATGCATTACACCTTATTACTCTTTATTAATCTGCAGGGCGTTAATTGAATCCCCCCTGAGTCTGAACCGTACCTGCATTCTCTCTCTCATTATCAGTCAAGGTGCCTTTGGGGTAAGCAGAGAGGGGGATGGTGGTGAGGAGACGAATCCAGAGTTGTCTGTGACAGTCCAGCTGTACATCCACAGAACTGACTGAATTAAACTTAAGAGAGTTACTTTATTCTCTGTCTTTCTTCCATTAGTCTTTCATATCAGCCTAAATAAAGAGATTAACTTCATGGGAATCCCTTCAACGTTATGATCATTTGAAATGCTTTAATCTTCGTGCTTAGTGTATATTTAAAGAAAAACACTTTCCTCAACCTTACCTTGAATGAAATCTCACTGTCCCTTTTCCTGTCTGTTCTTATTAGGTCTAGACCACCATTACACACAGTGTTTCAAACTGCAGGTGGGTACAGTTTGTGAGATGTGACTTCATTTTACTAATTCTATAAAACTGTCAAAACACCAGTTGGGCTTATTAACCAAGGTCTTTTAACAAGAAATATAATTTGTGATCTTCAAAATTGCCTTGAAATCACTTGTTTTTGGTCAAAATGAGTAGCTTTTTGATGCATTTTTG
The DNA here is from genome assembly GCA_030068375.1 of Ostorhinchus rueppellii. Classification (NCBI taxonomy): domain Eukaryota; kingdom Metazoa; phylum Chordata; class Actinopteri; order Kurtiformes; family Apogonidae; genus Ostorhinchus; species Ostorhinchus rueppellii. Next base: position 25,655,435 of record JAQQZY010000023.1, read on the forward strand.
TTTTGCATGATTTTATCACGAGGCTAAAACAGGTTATACTTGTTAATAACAATGTGAATGACAGTCAGTTGTCATTCTCATACATATTAATATTAGGAAAAATGGCTGATATGGCAAAAAAACAAAAACAAAAAAAAAACAGGGTGCTCAAAGCTCTTCTGTGTGAAACACTCAGAAAGCCATTGAATTAGAGTTAGGGTTAGTGTTGATTTTAGGAATTTTTTTGAAATGTGGTGGAAATGTGATGGAAAATACCAGAATTACTACTCTACTAAGGGTAAAAATAAAAAGTGCTCACAAGAGCTGGAAAAAAAAACAACCCTGACTTTCACACATGTAACAGCCTTGTAAAACAATTTTCACAGGCTCTTAATTTCATGATGTAACTTGTTTGTTAATTGGCCTGACATCAGCACAATGTTCCCTCAAAGTGTCTTTTCAAAGGGAGTGTGTGTGTGTGTGTGTGTGTGTGTATATATGTATGTATATATATATATATACACACACACACACAGATACATAATGAAATGAACAACTGACTGAAGGGGATCAGGTTAAGTGAGTTGAGTTGTCTTGTGTTTAAATCAGATCGAGATTATATTGATCTTACAGAGCAAAATAACAGCAGTATATCACATGAGAGATGAGTCAACAAACAGTGTAAGATTTATAAAGTGATTGGTAAATGATAGAGGGTATAAAGACCTTAGTTTTGTAGGTAAAGGTGCATGACTTTGATAACCGTGTGTTATGGAAACCAGAAGCCACTTTTCCAAACTGCTTCGTTGAGCCACTGTGTCCTATCCAGTTTGCATTGAATTGGATCTGATCAGTGATTGGTCATTACAGCTGTCAATCACCTGTTTAGGGGCTCATTATTTTTATTCAAGCGCAGGTTCAGTGTTTTTAATGTAAAAGAGCAGTCGAAAAATGCTGATGAACTCAAGAGTGAGCGTAAACATCATCTCCTCTCCAATTATCAGTTTAGAAGGATGAAGGCTGCAGGATAGTCTAGAAGGGTTTCATTTTCTTAAGGTACCTTAAAATCCACTCACAGACTGGAAATAAAAATGTGATTAGTACAAGCAAATGTCCTGACATTGTTTCACATTGTACCTTAAAAGCATGCAAGTCAAACAATATGCATAAGATAATTGGGACAGGTTTCATTGCTCTATGAAAGTGCTAATATGTGATAAATAATTCATAATAATTCATGGTTTAGATGAGAGTGCAGCTGATGCACACTCCTCAAAGCTTTCCTGCTTGTTTTTCACATTCAGTTAAAACATTCATTCATTCATTCATTCAGTTTCCACATAGTCTTTATGAGAGTCATGGGGGTTCAATGCCAGTCCCATGTTGTTGTTTTTGTCACTTTTGTTTTTTGAATTTTTTTTCATCTTGTATCTTTTTGAATGAAGTCTGTCAGATGGCATTAATGAGATGAGTTATAAACCTTTCTTCTATTTTCAATGGAATGATTTCACAGATCATTTCACTGTAATAAATTTTACTCAGGATTTCTACGACCCAATAAAAACAGCCCCACAACCTGTTTTGTGTCCAGACACTAAGTTTGAGAAAGAAAGAGTTAGATCAAGGTTCCAACGCAATGACTTTTTAGCTTGCAAACCTTAAAAAAACATATATCTATATATCTATATATAAATACACACACACATTATATATATATATATATGTGTGTGTGTGTGTGTGTGTGTGTGTGTGTGTGTGTGTGTGTGTGTGTGTGTATATATATATATATATATATATATATATATATGATGACAACTTCAAAGTTTTCATGTTTTAGTGACAGTAAATGACAGTGACAGTAAAATGTCTACATGGACAAACTATCCTTTCCCAAAAATGTGAATTGTCCAAGCACCATGAACAACCTGAACATTCTTAAGAGAAATAAGTGGAATTGTAACAATATTCTGAAATGTTTTGTTCCTTTGTAGATCCGCTGTGATCTGTAGATTGTGACAAAATATTGTTAAAATTGCACTTTCACTTTTTGCACTACAACAAAACATTTGTACTTATTATTTATGGGTAATTATGCAGTTACTTTACTGAAATCACATTGGGTTGTATTTGGCTCCTGAACTAAAATGAGTTTGACACCTCTGAGTTCGATGAATGATTGTGTTGCTGAGTGTTTCTGTGTCTGCTCATCACAGGTATCCATTCAGTCAAGCATCTTCTGCCAAGTTTATAGTCCAGCTTTACACTTCAAAACTGGGTCAGGGTTTAGTTTACACAGGCACACTGGGCTTAGTGTATATACTGTACTATGCCAAGGGAAGAAGGGGTGTATAAGTAAATTGTGTTCCTGCTTGTGTAGTGTAGTGTGTTTGAGTGTGTATGTGCGCCAGGAGAGAAGAGGATCCGATTAGTACTACTCTGAAAGTAATTACCTTAATTAAAGCAGTAATGTGTAGAGACGGAGGGGAGGAGAGGGGGAGCGGAGAGGGGGAGGCACGGGAGGAGCTGCCATCTTTTATGGGGCAGTTTAGGGACAGTGTGATTTAAGGGGCACACTCAGCAGTGGGCAGAGACAGAGAGGGAGGGACCGGGAGACAGTCAGGGGGTGAAAGAAAAGTAGGGAGTGCGTGAGGATAAAAGTAGGCTTTTATTATGGGAGGATGAGAGAAAAGGTGAGGGGAGAGATGGATTGTGGGAAAAGAGAGAGCTGGAGAATATGATACATTTTTGCAGGACAGCCTGATGTTTTATATTATATATTAGGGTTTAATGATGAAATTATAAGTATCTTGTCAGAATACCCTTTTGTGTCGTGTCTCTGATAATTATAATCTACACTATATGGACAAAAGTATTGGGACACACTGAATTTAGATGTTTCCTTACAAAGAGGGGGCTGGGCTGCAAAACAATAACGACTGATGTCATAATATAATTTTATGCTGCTACTCCAGCTTCCTCCCATCATCCACAGGCATGCATCTGAGTAGGTTACCCGGTCAGTCTAAACTGCCTGTAGGTGTGAGAGTGAATGCTTGTTCGTCTGTATATGTCAGCCTGGTGGTGGTCTAGTGACGTGTCCAGGGTATACTCCGCCTTCACCCATTGGTAGCAGGTTCGGCTTCAGCATTTCAGAGACCCTCCAGAGAATTAACCAGTTTGGAAAATGAATGTTTACAAATTTTTAATTTCATTTTAGGGTTGATTTTGTTTAAACTGTCCCCCTCACTTACACCATTTCTTCAATTCTGTCTCAAGGAAAAACATCAACACTTAAATTGAAATATTAATTTTCCTTTTTTTTATTATAATTACTGACAACTGATGTGAATATTTCACCATGTTAACCTTTCAAATCAGCAGGAATTTGTGTTCGTACAGTGTATATTTGTCTTTTTCACTTGTTTACTTATATTAGTGTCATAAACACAAATATTTCAACAACGTACAGTACTAGCTTTGTTGTTTTTGCAGGGTTGACATGAACATCCATATATATTTCTCATTTGTTTTTACAAGATACAACATGAAAATATATTAAATGTGTACACAACCTTAAAAGACACACAAAAACTGAATGGGTTCCAAAGGTTAAAGTCACTATTTAGTGTGACCCCTGACTGATAAGAAGCAGCGTAAACAGTTAGAAACATGTGACATGTGTTGAATGAAACCTGGTGTAAAGCATGAGAAAATTAATGCAATAGTCGAAATCTCACAATGTCTGAGCAAAATAGTTAAAGGGAGGTCACACAAATGCTACCTGTTTGGATTATGGATATTGTTTTTTTTTCCCTGAAGCTTTTGTTTTAATGCTGCACATATTGCCCATGTATCCAGATTTTATCTTAATACAGAGACTATTAGAACTCAACTAAACCTGCAAACCTAATATTGGCATACAACTTTTGCCAAACTTTTTTTTTTTTTTTTAATCAACTTTTATAAAATATCTGCTTTTAAACTTAAAAGAAATAATGATTTGATTTTTACTCTGATTTTTACCATGCCTTTACCATTTTGCTTCTGTCTGCAGACTATTGTCTCCATTTTATCACTATGTTCCTTACACATACAGAAGCATACGAAAAACAATTAACAATAGCCACATTAGGCAATGTTTTACTCCATGTTGCAAAGTGTCAGCCCTGGACCTTATCTGGCCTGGCATACGACTGATTACTCAACCTTGCAATGGAAGGCACACTTCCTCTATACTCTTTTTGTACCACACACATTTAAGCCATGTGTCGTGGCCTATTCAGCTTGTTTCACAGGCATGTGTTTGTGGTTTAGTCTGAGAATGCTCCAGGTCTTATTCAGGTAGAACCATTGGCACGTCACCGTAGACATGTTACGCTGGAGGCTAACCACATGTGAATTGTTTTTACCCGCCTCTAAAAAATCTGAAACAAGCATTTATGCAGATCCCCTAAAGGGTTTTCCCTTCACAAATACTGATCTCTAATTATGTCACCAGTGTGTCAACTTCAGGATACTCTAATATTTTATGTTCTTTTCTTTCTCTGTGTGTCTAATTTTGCTTGCCCGGTTCCCCTTTTCTCTGTTATTTTTCCCATATTTTCTAAGGTTGAACTCTTACTCATGCACATGTTTTTTCTCTGAACTTTCCAAGGCTCCAGTCTGTGTGAAGTCCATGGTCCGCATTGTCCTTGCATGTGTACGTGCACTAGTTTGTGTTTGTATTTGAACTTGAGTCTGTGGATTTATGTGTATACAATTGCTTCTGCAAAATTGTACAAAGAGACTGAGGGCACTGCACATATTTGCATGAGCTGGAGGTCTGATCATAAGAGTTGGATAATGGAAATCTAATAACTATCTACAGAATATAGTCAGTGCCGTGTCCTCAACACATCCTACTTGCAGGTGTGTGTGTGTGTGTGTGTGTATTTGTGTATGCATGTCAGAATGTGAATCGCAAGTGAAATAGCATCTGTGTGATAGAGTGATAATGAAAATAATAACATCCCTGACAAAATATTCATAAAGGTAATGATGAATGCCATATTTTTCAGAGAGATACATCAGAGGCGTCTTGGTTAAAAGAAAACAGTGACCGGCGTCTTCCACACCCTCAAATTATCTGCCGCTTTCACATTTCACTGATAGCATAGATGAGAGCTGAGGAAAATGGACACACAATTATGCTCACTTGTCGTATATTAATACTGCTTCTTGACATCTTCCATGGACCCTGAGCTGTCATCTCTTTGTCTGCTTTAATTGAAAATTAATGGTTAGCGCGTTGCCAAGGCAACCACAGCAGTGGCGGTGGGTAGAGAGCCACATTCAGGCAGACACCAGTGGCATTGTTTGTCCTGTCTGACCTTGGAAGTCAGAAAAAAGAAAGGAGAAATGCAGAGGAGGACAAAAAAGACATTAAAGAGAGAAAAGAGAGCTAAGGGTTGGATGTTGTTCAATGGAGCGAGGGAGGAAAATAAAATAAAGTTATTGTGGCTGTGTTTTGGTCAGGTACAGAGAAAGAGGACTCCGGTTGGGGTGACTGAAGAGACTGAAGATGTGATGTCAAAATGCCAAATGGGGAGAATTGTGTTTGAGTAAGAAAGCAGAAAGGCCTGGTGATTCTTCTGTGGAGTGACAGGATTACCTTTGTGCTGATGGAGTCAGAGGGCATCTTGTGGCCCCATAATCATCTGGACACAGGTGTGGGAGTGAGCGAGTGTCAAAGAAAGAAATTGTATGTGTGAGTGTGGCGGTGTACATGGACATGTGGTCCTAATGTTTACAAATCCATCAGTGTAGACTGAGTGCCAAATGGACACTGACTTGAAGGCCAGGCATGTGCAAATTGACAAAAGTATTCATGGACATCACACAATCTACTCCAGTGGCGAGCTCTCTAGGCCAAGATGAAGAGAGGTGCAAGGGGCTGAGGGAGATAAAATGGAAAAATCATTTAGAAAAATAGAGAATTTATCTACAATCAGCTTTACTTCAGTGGGCACAGAGCCTTTCATTAGTTTCATCATTAGTCGCATATATATGAAACACTTTGGAGAAAATATAGAGTATATAAAATACACTTTGATTTTTTTTTTGTTGGATTAAAAAAAATGCTGTTTGTGAAAATGTTCCACTCTAAAAAGCAATCTTTTCTGAAATGGAAAGTTTTGTACTGAAAAGGCTTTGTATTACTGCACATTCCCACACAATGTTTACCCTATGCAGTCAGTTTTGGATATATTTTTACAAACTTGCAAACTAAATGTTGTCAACAGCTCAGAATGCTTAAAGGCTTCCTTTTTCAAATGTGAACAGTATGTCATTCATCCTTACTGATTTATACACAGTTGGAACATATATA
>JAQQZY010000023.1:25664647-25711047 GCA_030068375.1 Ostorhinchus rueppellii
GTGCAAAACAAAGATGGTTTTATCTGAGATGAACACCCACTCTGTCATAAACAACTGATCCTCTGTAGAGGGACGTTCCACTCTGAAGACTTTTAACAGTGGCCTTTGAACCGTTTGAACATGAAATTAACCTACATATTTATGCACAATGAACTTATGTCTTTTCAACTAACTTACTATAGTTATTAAATTATTAACATTTTTAATTCAAAGGTATAACAACAACATTACGAGATATTTTTATACAGCTATTTAACAGGAGAGTGGTTTTTTTAATGTTTAATAAATGCAGTTCTAAATTCAAGACATAATCGTGTAAATAATCGTGATTTCAATATGGATCAAAAATCATCGTGATTATGATTTTTTCCATAATCGAGCAGCCCTAGCTTCCAGCTTTATTAACAGAGACACAGGCTACTATAACATGAGGAGTTATAGCTGTTCGGACCACTGTTTTAATTACGCTTTTGCGCTGGTCTTCTTCTTCTTCTGATGAGGTGTGTCAAGAGCGTTTTCTTTGGTTGTATTGGCAGAGTGACGATTTATACCGCCACCTACTGCACTGGAATTGTAATGACCAGCTACATTACAATGCTTTTATGAGCGAGGTCGAGCCAAAGGAGGAAAAAAATATTTGTAGTGGAAATTATTTTTTTCGTGGCACGCCACCATGAATAAATAAGTGTATGGGAAACACTGTCTCTATATACACTTGTTTTTTGTTTTAAAACAGAGGAAAACCTGAAAATTAACATGAAATTAATTCCCATCTATTTAGTCATGAAAAGAAAAAACTGAAATTAAAAGAAACCCAAGATCAGAAGGATCCTTATAGGGTACAGGGATGCTCGAGATGTAATGACATGACTGCAAGTGTTGTAAACATAAAAGCATCCCGAGGTCCATGGCCGACTTGGTGAACGTTGTGTTACACTTTTCACACTGTAACTGGGCAACAGTCGATGTCACAGACCAAAACACAGACACGCCTCATTACACTGTGACTTCCTTGGATACTTGGTGATTGATACCGTAGTTCAATAATAACCAAAATGAAGAACCCTCTCCTCTACGTGAAGTGGATCAACATTCTTTACAATTTTTCCACACTTGCATCATACCTGTACCCGATCAAGGCTTTTGTGTGTTTGGAGGAGTTTGTCTGATACCGACTCAAGTACCCACTAGCCTTATTGGAGAGGTGCACTGAAGGTAGCGTGTGCACGTACAATATATTTTAAAAAACAAAAAACTAAATATTTAGCTGCTGAGCACATCCACCACACTGCAAACTCAATGCTGCCTTGCCAGATTTTTGTATTGTGCTAAAAATGTGGATTTATAGCATATTACTTCCACTTATAGGATACAGACAAAAGATGGAATATATTTTAACACACACTAAAAAATTGGAGGCCAGTTGTGTGTATTTTGTAGGGGAACTTCACCTAAAAGTGTTGCTAAGATTTAGAAACTTTTTGAGGGAGGTCATGGCTTCTTTATTTATTGTTACTTGCATACGCAGAGTTTTTATGAAGGCTGAAAACCTTTCATTGTGTATTATATTACAAATATGACAATATGCTGCTTTTGTCAAGTTGCGTAATAGTGTTTTTCTTGAGCAGAATGTTCTTGAGCATTTTTTTTTTTTTTTGCCAGAGATACACAATGCTTCTTTACTTTTGTCATCTACAAAACAGTCAATACCAGAGAAATATGTGTTCAAGTAATAAGAGAATATGTTCTATTAAACGATATTAGTGATATTAGAAGTTATATTTATATAGCGACAACTATTGCACAGGCCAGTCACAGTGTGTTTGCAGCATCATGTGTATTATTTGACATTCAGAGGCCCTATAGTGAATGTGGAAACACCAACATTTTCCACTGCATTGACTCAATAGCAGATCCCATGCAGTTTGACAAATGGCAGCGGTTGTAGAAACGCTTTTATGTTGAGTTAATGATAGATTTTGTCGAAGAAGTAATAACCTTTGAATTTCCTCTGAGCTTTTATGAAAATCTGCATGATCCTTACATTAAATATAGTGAATTCAGCCACTTGCTCTACACTGAACAACACAAAACGCGAAGCATAATTGTGTAATAAATGGTGAATAAATGACTTAAGAAGAGTTAGATGTACATTTAATTCTGAGTTCACCGCAAAAATAGTCTTAGGTGTTCAAGGATTAATATACACAACTGTGACCATGTCAGTTCATACAAACACTTACATGAAGACAATTTCACTTGTAAAGCGTTTAATAATCACTTCAAACAACTGATCTGAATGCACCTGCAACCACCTGATGCTCGATCGCACAAAGGAAAGAATAACAATAGAAAGAAGAGAGGATACAGCAAAAAAGCAAATGATTTGAAACATCTGAAAAGCATATGCAATGTTATTTCCAGACTGAAAGTTAGTTTTTTCAATTCAACTCGTGATAAAAAAAAAAGACGCCTCGAGGAAGCAGGAAGGAGGAAGTGATGTGACTAAATGTGAGGGAAACATGTAGGTGTGTATTTAAAATGCGAAGGGCTGAGGTAAAGGATTTGGTATTGCAGAAAAGAGGGTGAAGATAGAAGAAAGAGAGAAAGAAAAAGAAGGATGGATCACTTTTCCATATTGCATGTGTAGCAGAATCCATCATTTTGGCGAGCCAGATGTGCGTCATTCACATCAAACTTTCCAAATTAAAGGGCCACCTCACCCCTCCACTCCCCTCTCTAATCCTCTCTCCTCTTACCATTAAGTCTGTGTGTGTCAGACACACACACACACACACACACACACACACACGTGCACACACAAACACATCCACTCATATACAGTATATAGATGCACGCTCGCAAACTTCTTCCTCTTCTTTTTCCAGGGGAAGTTGCTGAGAGGGCTCATTTATGATATTTTGTAACAGCAACGTAGCCTTAGGATGCAAAACACATCTCTGCGCTACCAGACGAGGCATTGTGGGTTATCTTATCTGATGCGAGAAGGGGTGGTGAATGTTATTTGCATGCTGCATTGATGTTCAAATAGCAGTTTGAATGCTTCCTCAGCAGGGAAGGACTGTGATTGTATGGTTGGCGAGCAAACAAGGGTATCAGATGATATCAGCTTTGGCCTACTTTGCTATCCTGGGTGCGATGCATGAGTTTGTACCATAAAAACTTCACTCAGCTTAAACATACATCTGTCTCCAACTCCACCGTCCAACTCCACAGTAACATATGTATGTGTGCTTGTCTCTGTGCAAGTTCCCCAACCCTGCGTCTGTTGCACTTTATGGCAGTGATATGTTAAGTACCTCATATTACAGTCATAAAAAAGGTCTGTAAGTTGCTTGATGCAGTTTAAAGCTGTAGAGGTAATGCCGCAAATCACCGGCTGCACTTTAGCCTGACACGCACCAACACAGACACACACCGGACCCTATTTGAGCTGCTGCCAAAGGGCCCGTCTGCCTTTCATATGTACACAAAATGACAAGAAATGAAGAGAGAAGAGAGGGCAGGATAGGAGGGGAGACAAGAGGACAAGAGAGGAACAGAAACATAAAGAATGATGAAAGTGAAGGTGGAAGGACTCAAAAAGGAAACTTCAAGCAGACAGTAATAAGGAGCAGAAAGTGTCTGAATAGTAAATGAGCAGCCGTCGCTCTGACAGCAGAGCGACCGGACAGACACATGACGAGGCTTTCATCCCTCACCGTAGCATGTCACTGCCCCGTAAAACAGAAAGGCAGAGCTAGAGAAAGAATATTTTCTCATTTCAAGTCCATTTTCCCTGAGATTGGAGGGCACAAGATAAGTATAAAAAGGAGGGAAACACACCTACCCCAGAACCTGTCTTTTCTTTTTTTCTTTTTTTTTTTTTCCTGTCAGTCCATCACACGCCACACACACAATGAGACGACTAACTTTCTTTGAGAGAGTTCTCTTTAGCCGCGCTGCCAGATGAGGTTTGATACCTGCGATTCTCCAGTTAATCCCGGTTAGAATTTAAATAAAAGGGAAATTATTGTCTTTCTCTTCCTTCTATACCTCACTTCCATTTTCACTCCAACACCGTCTCCCTCTCCCAATCTTTCCCTCTCTTTTCTTCGGCGCCGGGTGCAGAAAAAGCCTGACCTCTGCGTTTTCTCCCGTCCTTAAGATTGGTTTTAAATACTCAGCAGATTAAAGCACAGGCATGAAAGCTCACATTAGCCATATATTTAAAAATCCCCCTGGCTGATAATCCATGTATTTGTCAGAATCAAACACAGGGGAATAGAAAAGGGACCAATGACATGATGAGTAGCCTGAGCCAGACGTATTGTGAAGGGGAATTAGAAGGAGAGAGATACATTTAGCAGAACGTGGCCCAAGAAGAAAGTCCTTCAGGATGATTATTGAAATTCACTCAAGACTGGCTCACGTGAGCATTTGACAGGACAAAAAGCACCATGGCAATTTGACGACCTCTGATGCCCTTCACTGTCTCTCCCTCTCCCCGCGGTCCACATCCACTCACCCACAGTGAGTCACCTCCACTGAAACTCTGACAGTTTAATGTGGCATTTTCCACACACCGAAGGATACGTATTTTAAACTTTTACTCATTTAAGCTGCAAATTGCAACCTTCACAGTATTATTGTTGAAACATTTCACAAAAAGTCAAATGTGTATTTGTTGAATTTTAAATCCTGCAAAACTTTATATCATTTGCACCGAGTAAAAAGCATGAATCTATAAACTAGCCTTTTTCAATTATTCCTTTATTCTGTGCGTTTTTCTTCTCTTTGGTTTTCATCTAGAGCCTCTTTTTCTGTTACAGCAACCTAATTTAATACTCAAAAGAGATGCTAATTTTATTTTGTTTGGATGTATCTCTTCACATAAAAGCACTGAAATGGAAAAAAAAAAAGAAAAAGAGAGAGAATGAAATGAATAAATACATGGACATACCAAAGCATTAGTAAGATATGTGGCATTTGGTGTCTTGCACAATACATTTTACAGTGTATCATACAAGAAAAGAACTGTTTATTAATTTATAAACTATTTATGAAGTGTTCCCAGTTTATCCTTGTTAGTGCCACTGCTGCTGACATTACTTTTTGTTCCGGTACATTTCTTAAACCTATCGAGAGGAGCTAAAGAGGAGAGATGAATACTTTGAAAACTGAGATGTATAGGTCAAAAGAAATCATTGAGCCTTTCACAACCACAATTCGCACACAAACACATCTAGTAAATGTCAATAACCAGCTGTAGTGCATTCCAGACCAAAACATATTGCATTCAATGATGTGAAGCCTCCAAGGTTATGAAAACTACAGGACATTAATGTTTTTATTTCATTCAACTCAAATGAGTGAACCTACTCATTTACTGAAGTGAACTTTAGAAAATACTGGACAAAAACTACAATCAATTCTTCAAATAGAGTTTTATTAATTAAATATTTTTGTTTGATTTGTCACTGCTTTGAAGTATGACCTGTCAAAGGTCAAGCAGCTCTAAAGCCAGACAGAATGAGATTTACGTAGCTGTTGAAGCTCAACTGACTCGGTTGGTTTTATTTTATCTATTGCACTTTGACTTTTTTTTTTACATTATTAGTACCTTTGGTTATTCATCTCCCTTGCAAATTGTTGAATTCAACTCTATTTTCATAAAAAATGTGCACTCCCATAAATGTACGTTTAATTTTTTTTCCTAATTTCCTTCTCTTAAATCCTGTGTATTTTCTCTTTTTGATCTGTTCCTCTAAATGAACCCCTCTTATTCATGCCATTTTTCAACCTATTGCCACATTCGTGATAGAGTCCTGAGCTGGTTATTGTATCAGGGCTGATATGTCAGCTTAACACTGATGGCCACAGTAATGTGACAGAGCTCTCTGCTTACATCTCTGTCTTGTGTTCTAAAAATCAGCAGTACTTTGGAGAAATGCCGCACATCACGTCTGAAAAAAAGAAAGAGGAGGTGTAGAATTTAGACACACACACACACACACACACACGCACGCACGCACATACACATACACACACCAAAAAGGTTGCAAAAGAAAGTCAATCCTATCCTTCCTCGCCATCCTTCCCAGTCTTGAACCAGTCACACAATGCAGAGGTAAAATCATAGAGGCTATTCCACATCTTTCTGTGTCTGAGTGTGTGATTCTTTTGGAGACAAAGACCCCTGCTGTAGGGATTCCTGTGGGAAAGGCGTGCGGCCGGAAGATGTGAGCGCGCCGGCGAGTGATAATGTCAGCTGGAGAGATACGGCGTGTCATTTTACACAACCACACATCAAAAAAGACAGTGGGGGGAGAGAGGAGAAGACAGCATGTCATTTGTTTGCTTTGATACAAGATCGCACTGAGGGAGGGACTTGAAGGCTGCGCAAATGCATGTGTGTGTTTGTGTGTGTCTTTTGGAACGTGTGTTTGTTTGTCCTGCATGTGAGCAGATGAAGGGATAGGATTTCAGGGATATTTTCTAAATGGTACGTATTAGGTTACACCTTAACAGACACACATGGACATGGATCTTTAGCCTGGATGTAGCATCACTGAGGCCGTTTTACACACCTGCACTTTAACAGCCCAGTTTGAACCTTCAGTTCAGTCAATAACTCTAATAATTGTCAATCAAACCGTAATTTCTTCCTTTCTTTCTTACTTCACTTCACTTTCTTCTTCTTTTTCTTCCTCTTTCTTATGTTCTGATGACGTTTCTATGAAATGTACTGAGATGTTTATGTATATTTGTGTTCCACAGCCTCAAATGACATGAAATCCTTCTATGGAAGTTTGCAAACTTCAGAAAAACATCATTACAAATGATTATCAGTCAAGTTTTGAATCCATTATCTTCATGTGCAAAAAATATATATACTGATGAAGTCTGGGAATGAAATATTTACAGGAACATTTGTTTTTCACTGCCTTACATGAGGTTAAATCAGTCTATTATTGAACATAATTGTATCTGCATTTATTTCATTGCTGACTGGAAAAGCTGTTTGTGCATTCTCCTAATAAAACTCTTGCTTGTCTCTTAAGAAAAAATGTAAATTTTCATTATCGCAGCATAACAACATAATACACCAAATGTTAAAATAACTATAATTAATTCATTTACATAATTTGATACAGATTTCAGTTGAAATCCTTCAATATGATGGGATTTTCAAAGCGTCCTTGTTGGTTAATCTTACACCTCATGGTCATTTTTACAGAAAAGTAAAGAAAGTAAGATATTGCATGTAATTTTTCTTTTCGTTTTTACATTTATTTTCTCTTATTCTTTAAAAGACGATTGTGAAAATTCTTTTTTCTGTTTCCAACATCCTTGACTCTGGGTTTTTGGAGTTTCATTGGTGTGAGCGTGTACCTGTCAACCTTAAACATTAACTAGCTAAAGACTTGTTCTGGGACTGGCCAAAAGTGTTTTAAAACGAAGTCCTTGAGGCATACAATGAAATCCTCCTCACCCTCTCACTCTTTTTCTCTCTTACTGCCCCTGCATATGGGAAAAAAGTATTTGAGTGTGTGTTAAAACAACTTGTTAACACACACACACCAACTGCCTTGACTGGTACTCCTAATTATTCCCTTCCAACTAAAGGCCAAGACAAGGAGAGAGGAGTGATAAACACATTTTGTTCACATGTCTTGCGCTCTCTGTTCACTTCAGTGTGCGTACACGACTGTGTGGTTTTGTGATGTGGAGCAGCTGTGACAGTAAACATGTTTATGAGTGGCTAATAGAAAGCAGGTGGTGATTGGCTGGGATCCCCTCAGCAATCAGTGCGATTGAGAGACTAATACAGATGCCACTGTCTGCATTAAGGCCATATGTACACACACACACACACACACACACACACACACACGCACACAGAATAACACCAGTTGTTGGTCACAGGTATTTTACTACAGGAAAATATTTATTACTGTTGTAAATCCGACCCTTAGATAGTAACATTTTGCAGCCACAGTCTGTTGTTGTCTTTGCATAACCACAGAGTCAGCAGTGGTGTGTTTCTATTTGTTTATGAATATGTGTGTGTGTGTGCATTTGCAGCATGAGTGTGTGCATGCTGCCTCCTAACTTTGTCTTTATTTGTAAACTTGCACACTCACATGCGTACCAAAATGGGTGTGGGCACATATGAGTATGTTTGTGAATGTTTGGATAATTTGGTCTGTGCGCTGTTTTCCCGCTCTGAGTCTGTTTATTTGTATATGTACGTGTGTGTGTGTGTGTGTGTGTGTGTGTGTGTGTGTCTTTTGGGTTGAGTCTCAAGGCTTTGTGGGGATTTGTGGGGGTTGTTTGTAAACATCAACAGCAGTAAGTTTTATTTTATTGTAGCTTTATTTTACGACATTATTCCCAGATGGCTGCTAAAGCTTGCAGTTTTTTAATGTGTCTACCACGCATTCTGCACTCCCTCGCTCCCGCTCACCACACATATGCTTTTGCTCTCATAGGCAAACAAACAACACAGTCTGTGGAACTGATCCGGTCAGGGCTGAGCAGTGAAGAAGAATTCTTCCTCACGTATCCACACCAGGCCGGAATCACCTCTCTTTTATTAATCCAAATCCTGCGTTGAATGGATCAGATTAAGTTATTCAAGTTGGTGGCAGGAGCTTTCTTTAATTTTTACCAGCTCTGTGACACTGTGGGTGAGCACTCCCATATTTCTCTTTAATTAAGCCAGGAAAAACCTTGTAGTACAGCCAACCCAGCTCATGTAGCCACTTATGTTTTAATTTAATTACCTGTCCACTTTGATAATTATTCCCCCTGATTAACAGGAAGAGAAGGGCTCCAAAAAAATGGGAGTGGGACATGGGTGAGGGGGCCAAAGCAGTGTTTTTTTTTTGCTCCTTTAGTCACCAAGAACAAGACTGGAGGTGTTGACTTAACATGTGTCATGTTCAGGTTCTGGTTTGATCCGGTCCTGGCCTGGCTCAGATATGCAGAACCCAGAATCCAAGCGAGAGTGACTGTTTTACTTTTGTGATTTTTACGAAACAATGAGCCAAAACGGACAAGAAGCGACAAATAAATCCCACTTCCCCAAGCAGGCAGTTGTGTCAGAAGTTACACAACAACGCTCACATGGACGGTGCAGCCACTGTGCTGTCTGCGGGTGCACATTCGAACTGTCTAAACTGAACTGTCAGGGTTCACGTGTGAACTTGATTTCATTCATACTGTCCTGAAACATGAAAATGCACCTCAGTGATAATAGCCACTTACAAAAGCATCACTCATCACCATCAAGTTCCTCACATTAGCGCCTGCCAATTCTCAGGGGATTTATTGGAGACGTATAACAAAGTGTTCCCGGCAAACATTTGTCGGCCTCGAAGGAGATTTAAGTAAGTAAGTAAAATTCACTCACACAACCCCAGGCACGCAAACATTCACACACACAAACACACAGACACACGTATTTTTAGTGCTATTGATCGTGCTAATGAATGTGTTGTGATTTACTGCGGTCGTGGCCCATTGTTGGGTGCTGCTGTGATGGACTGCCATCATTTTCCAATGGTAAAAGCTTAGATAGTGAAAAGACAGGAGGGCAGAATCCACTTTAATGGCCAAAGCAAAAATTATTCCAAGATCTTCTTTTGAGTTATGGTACTCTTTTATTCCTCCCTTTATTTTTTTATTATTTTTTTTTTTTTTGCAGGGACAGATATGATGTAATTTCCAAATTTCATCAGACACTGTAATCTCAGCACTGATTACGCTGTCAATTAGTAAATGAATGTGGTGGTGAGGGAGAAAAAAAAGGTGGTAATAACTCTGCAAAAGGAGTTGTCAAGCCTCCAAAATACATAAAGGACATAGTGTGGAAGGTAGACAGTAAAATGTGTCCAATCACAATATAAATGTCTATTTGCAAGGTAAGTATAACAAGAGTGAATCCACTTAAATTTTTACAATTATTTTTATTTGTGGAATAGGGGATTTCTTGGGTTGGCATAAATCTTTCGGACACAAATCAATACATTGTGAAAAAGATAAAAGCTAGAGGTCTGTAAAAGCATTACTTATTTATATTGCTATTTAAGCAACTTATAAACCTGTATAATATTTATGGGATTTTTTTTTTTTTTTTTGGGGGGGGAGAGAGATGGAGAGGTTGGAGTGATATAAAACAGCCTAATTATTATAGATATAAATGTATTTAGTCCTACAAATAAATGTAAAGCTGCAGGGGATGTTCAGCTGTGTGTGTTTGACAGTAGAGTATGTCTGTTTGGGTGATGGTGCTTTGTTTCTGACGGTTTCTGAGCTCAAACTCTGTGCAGGCTAACATCTGTTCCTCTCTGCCTCCACAATAGCACAACTCAGCCGGGATGCAAAGAGAGGTCAAAAGATCAGTGCCTTCCCTCCACACACACACACACACACACACACTCCCTCACAGACACTCACGTTCACTCACATTGAAGGAGACAGAGAGAGAGAGAGAGAGAGAAAGAGAGAGAGAGAGAGGGAGATACCTCTCACCGGCTGCTGTTTTCCTATTGTGCGCCAGGGCTTTGCAAGGATAGAGCAGCGATGAAAACGCGCACCTGCTTTAGAGGCATTACGGTAGCGCTGCAAACTGTCCCCCCGCAACACACACACACACTCCACACTCTTGTGATTCAACCCTGATTTCTAGCGAGGACGAGCAAGCAACAGACGGGATGCCAAAAAGTGAGGACCGGTGGAGAGGTTTTACGCGCTGAATAAGCCTCTTGAAGAAATAGCGGTGGAACCAAGACGCAGCAAAAACAAGACGAGAAGCTGCTCTTTCTCCGCGGCAACTTGCGCACAGTGCCAGAGTTTTAGCGGCAGTATTGTTCTGACTTCACTCCAGAGGGGCCACTCCGAGGAGAGAGGACGCACACAAAAGGGAAAAGGAAAAGGACTAACGAGCACGCTTTGTCGTTTAAAGTAATGGTCCTGCGGTCTTAGATCCTAGATTTCTCTGTCTCTCTCTCTCCTCTCTGTTTCTTTCCATTTTTTTTTTTTTTTTTTTTTTTTTAATTTTTTGGTCCCGTCGGTTTGTGTCCTCTTTGTCGCCGTGAGAGAGTGGACGCCGGGGTTTGAGGAGCAGAAGCGGGGCTGTCCACATGGTCCAACCACTGGCGTGAAAGTTGACTTCTTCAGAAAACAAGAGAACAGGTTGATGCATTATCTACACTCGCCTTTCCCCCTTTTTCCCCTCTTTTCTCACTCTTTTTCTTATTCTGTGCTTCCATCGAAACTCTCTGACACACACACACGTTATGTCTAAAAAGCTGAAAACACGCGTAAAGTTTGCACCGTGTTTGTGAAACTCCTCCAAGTCCCAGTAATAATAGAATAGACAGTGTAATAGAACGGACACGGTTGGGTTTTCCTCTTTCAGACTTCACTCCGTTCATGTTTCATTTGAACTTTTATCTTTTTTTTTTCACTTGTGAAGCAGCTGCTGGACGCAAAACTTATCAGCCGCGCACGAAAAGCCTTTATGGATCTGATGTTTTCAACTTCCAAATGTCTTAAAAAGAAAGAAAACCCACATTGGAATAAGTTTTTCTTTCCATCTCCGCAACTTTTAACACGTGCTACACAGAAACCAAAAGTAGCTCGTATTTATTTATTTGTTTTTTTTTAGATTAGATAATTTTTAAAAGTGAATTTATTTGAACTTTTTGACAATTAATAATTTGTGGACTGAGGGGACCGGTGTGTATGGAACGCGTCATTGTCCAAAGTAGTTCGCTCCTAAGACAAAACTTTTCCCCCCGCAGGTTTTTAGGACTGACGGGGATGGATTTGAATGGAAGCGAACCACTTTTAACTCTGCTTCCTTGTTAATTTTCCTTGTCAGGGGATTTGATAATAAACACCAACCTGTGTTATGTGGTGATAATTTTACACATCCGTCTGAGAATAAGTTGGATTCTTTCTCATCACTTTCCAGCTGCTCACGTTCAAAAGTTGATTTTTTTTTTAACACTTGGAATTTTGTTGATGACAATTAAAAAGTGATGATTAAAAATCTGAAGAAAAAGCAGCAAATCTCTCAGATAATAACAGGTCTTTTGTCTAAAGAAAAGAGGGGGAAAAACGTATGCACATAGTCAATAGATCGGAGGACAATACTTTCTTTTCAGATGATTTTGACTTTTGAGACTAGAACTGCGTTGTGTGACCCCTCAGTTTTGTTTTGTTTTTTTCTTTTGTATCCTCCATATTATCCTTAAAGATTAAACAGATCACAGTCTTACCTAAATGCCTTAACAGTAGAACGTGTAGAAAAGCTGTCTCTGCTTATTTAATTCCACTTTTACTGTGAATATTAAAAGCGTTCTGATATATTTGTAGACTGTTACAACACTGCTGCGTCAGGATATTTTCTTTCAGACGCACTTTTAACTGATTGCATTCAAATAATAAACGGATTTGACTTTTTCATGATGAAATATAAAATGTATGCCCACATATTTAGACCTGACTTAGACAATATAATTTTAGAAATTGAGGGGGTTGAAGTCTGCACCAGAACCTCTGCATGAACCATGTTTTCCCTTCTTCTTTGCAGTCATAAACCGCGTAAAAGTAGGCCTATACCACAAGGGAAAATATTTTTTTTCCAAGGCAAAAAGAGGAAAACTTATTAAAACTGCTATTTAATATTTTTAAAGCCCAGCACTGCGTTGCAATTTTGCTTTTACACTTTAAATCTGTTATGCGTAACTGCACTTTTACGCACGTTTATGACGAATAGGATTGGAATACTCACTTAAGTGTTGCAAAAATTAAAATGATCTTTTCTGGGGGGTTTTTAAAATGTATTTTTCTGTTGTAAAACTCACACTATCACACTTCAAACATCAGCCACAACATTCCCGCGTGTCAGAAGGAGTCTCAGGTCCGGAATGATGGAAAAGCAGCAGGGGAAAAAAAGAGGGAGAGATGAAATGACAATTAATTGCTGTTAGTTGTCTGTCAGTGAGTGAAAAGCATACAGGCCGTGTGGGTGCACACCCTAACACGGGCATTATTGCCCTTTGATTGATGGGCGCCGGGGCATTTGGCATAATTAATTTTATTTACTGTGTCCTCTCTCCTGTTGTATCTCCCCCTGTCCTCTGTGGTGGCATTTCCGCGACGCGATGACACACTTTTAATTGCACTTTAATAGAAGATCCAGCGGGAATGAAAAAGCTCTTCATCACGTTTTATGACCTTGTCACATTTCTGGTGTCACACAGAAAAGCAGGTATTTTGTGGTGGCTGGAATCCTCAGTGTAAATTCTATGCAGAATTAAAAAGAAAAAAAAAGTTTATTTCCCCTCCATGAATAAACCATTAAGTTCCAGCTTTAATAAACAGTTACATATTAAAGCTGTTATTAATATGGCGTTGACACAGGGCTGCGCTTTATCTAGCAAAAGGAAATCAGATCAGAATTTTAACTTGTTAATTTACTTAAATATGAACATATTGAATACATTTTTAATGAATATCAACCTTTTTAGTGTTAAAATAATTTATATGCTTACAGTAACCTCCAATATGTATCTTAATAATTCTGAAAGCCTGTCTAATATTCTAAATGTTTTATATTTTCCTGGAAATAATTAAGTCAATTAGGTGGGAATCTGAATATTTTGGCAAAATTATGATTTTTCTCACTCTACATGTTCCTCAAACTGCTTAATTTCTGTTTAGTGACGAATGTATAAGTTGAAAAATTTCAACACAGGTTGAGATCAATATGGATTAAAGATATTTATACATTTCTATTTAAAACAGACCCTTCTAATTCTACTTATCATTTATGTAATTACAGTAAAGATCAGGGAAAGCAGGGAAATTTAGCTGAAGGATCAGAAATTGATCTTTTGTATTTGTGCTTTAATTTAATCCCCTGCATTTACAAACTGTAAAATCAGAGTAAAGTAATGGTTTTCATGTAGTGCCTTACTCATTGATAGGCTATCACATCAGTGACAGGCTTTTCATGGAAATATTTTAGGAGACAATGAAACAAAACAGTATTTGAGAGGCAGAAGTAGTTATTTGGGGGGAAAAAAAGAGTGTACGTGTGCAGGAAGCCAGAGGTGTCAGAGACAGATTGACTCCCTCTGCTCGCTGTCGGGCTATTGTGTCCGTCTGTTTGCCTCAGTGTTGCCACCTTTTTTCTTCCAAGTTGCTTCAACACTTTTTCTTCTTTTCCCCTTCTTGACAGCTGTGTCTTTTCCATGTCCCGTTTTGTTTCATTGTTTGTCACAGTCGCTTATGTACCGCTGAAAAACGATTTTTATCAGTTTCAGACCCTGTTCTCCACCAGACAATTGTTTCTGTTATGCTTACTGACACATAACTCAAATGAGGATTTTCAGCTCGGGGCTGTGTATGTGAATGTGTGCTGGTGTGTGACTGGTGCCATGTATGAGACCATCCAGAGACAGCCAAAAATGGCTATGAATCTCATACGCTTTAAAGCCCCTTCAGCAGGATTAAAAGCCACCAACATGATTGTGTTAGTCCATGAAGTCACTCAGAGAGCCCTTACCTCCAGCATGAGCATGTGTGAATGTATGTGTGAACGAGTGTATATATCTGAAGGCGTGAGTGTGTGTGTATATGAGAGTGCTTTTTTCTCAATTCACCTGTCCTGCTTGAGTGAAAATGGACAGTATTCGAGGTAAAATGTCCTGTGCGTCGGTAGTGTTGATGGCTCGCCTGTCCGTCTCTCCATCTCTCGCGCTCTCTTCATTAAAGTCCTCCTGCTATCCCAAACCCACAAGTCTGAGTGGGCTTTTGGCTCCAAAGTGATGTTGAAGAGCACCCGTATACAACACTGCTATACATGTAGGATTTGACCCGTGATAGATACCCACAGATTTACTTCTATTGCAGCACTTAGTGCATTACCTGCTTAAAAGCTGAAATGGTTAAATTTTCAATATCCTTTAGATGGCATTTGAGAAAAGCAAACCTGTTTCAGAGCAGGGAGAGATTGCATGTTTTAAATGGAATTATTTAAGCGTTGGTCCTGAAGCTGCCGTTTTTGCAGGGCATGTGCCTGTGTGAATATGCGTGTTGGGCTGTAAATGTGGATTAAGAACACAAGATAATGTACATATTGTAGTGACTATGTAATTATGAGCAAATATTAAACCTATTTTCGTTAAATGTATCACTGCTTCTAATAGAATAATATTGCTTCCCTTTAGAAAATGAAAATCTACACGCTTTTACAATACAATTAAAATGACTGCATGTTATCTTTTCAAAAAATGTTAACGAAATATCCTTGACAAACGTTCTGGATGTGATTGACTGCACAGTGAAACGGCCGCCACATTGCTTTAGACTGAGGCCTGATTATACATGTGGTTCTAATTGAACCTGTTATTTAGGAGAAGTTGAGGACTGAATACTCGTGTGTGTGTCTGTCTGTGTGCATATAATAAATCCCACACATATTTCAAAGATGAGATGTGTTTTTATGATTGGTCAGAAGGCGGTGTCAGACTGAAAAGTTGCAGGGCAGAAGAGGAGGAAGGACGCCTTTAGGTGACCACCTGTGAGAGAGAGAGAGAGAGAGAGAGAGAGAGAGAGAGAGTTGCCTCTTTTCTTTTGCGTTTCTGTGTCTTTGGAAAGAGCTGTCATAGCATGTGTTTTAACTTTTCATGAAAATTTACGTACTTCCCTCGGCGATTGATCAGGAAATCATTTTGCCTGACACAGTGGTTTTGCCTGTGGTCATTGTCTTTAACTTTTCTTATATATGTGTGTGAGTGTGTGTGTGTGTGTTGGGGGATTGCTGGAAGGCAGGCAGGCAGGCACAGAGATGTTTCTCCAGCTCCGTAGAGCACTGCCCCATTAACAGCTGATGGATGTGGGAAGGAGTGACCCAACAGCTCAAAGCGGAAGGGACTGTTTCCTATGGGCAGGAGGGAAAGGGAAGTGTCAGCACACAGCGAGAGAGAGAGAGAGAGAGAGAGAGAGAGAGATAGAACATATGACTAAAGGGAGGGAAGCAACAGTCTGAAGGTTTTAGGTGTGGGTCGTTATAGCTGAGGAAGCATTAGATCAGCCTCTCCAGAGTGCACTTGGCACCTGAGGCCATGGCTGAAGCTGAAGCAGAGGGCTGTGGCTGCCGGAGTTACAGAGAATGAGGGCACATCGTGAAGTCTATCGAGTTTGATTTTACAGACAGTGAGAAAGAGTCACAGAGGATCATGAGGTCAGTGGCACAGTCAGGTTGCGCACATGAGACGGTCAGTGGGAGCAGAAAAATAGGTGAAGCAAAATGAGAGAAAGCCTGTTGTGTTACAGCAAAGCCTCAATGAAAAAAACCCAAAAAACCCTCTGATCGGTCATTGTGTCCCCTGCTAACTCTGCATCGGTTCTGACAGCTGTATTTGTGTTATGGATTTTCCTTCACTCCGTCCTGTCTCCCTTTCCTTTCCCCTGCCTCCCTCTCTCAGTAGTCAGCTTCCCTCCTCTCCATTGCCTCCACCCTATGACCTTTTGTAAGCACTTCATCAGAGAGCCGTTGGTGTTTTCTAAAGCTCTGCAACAAACTGACAGGGCAGCCGTCAATCGAGCGGAGGAACCGAGGGAGCAGATCAGTGGAAAGCTTCGCTCAGAACAACAATGTGACTAAACTTTCTGCAGCACTGCTTTAATGTGTATTGAAAGGATGGCTGTGAAGGGTAGGTGACAGCTGTGAAGCGCAAGACTCAGAATGTCATGGATACACACAGCCTGTTCATGCACACACACACATTTTGCACATTTCATAAACCATATGACTGTGAGGCGTTACACTGATCTTCAGTGCTCATTTGTCCGTAGAGTAGCGGCGGTAAAATCTGCAGAGCGAAAGAACGAACGAATGAACGAACGCCCGATGAAATGTTGAGGTTCACTCAAGAGGAGGAGCATGAAGGGATCCATAAACTTAAACATACGCTCATTTGAAGTTAAATCCTTCTAACACAATGGTTATACCTTTACCGACCAATTTTTTATCTTAGCGTTAAAACTGACCTCTCATCTATGTTCTCGTCATATACATTACTTTTGCACTTCCTGCGGTTATCAGATTTGTTTTTAGCATTTTTAGTTAAATATTTGAACATCTTAAGTTTAATGACTGTACATTAACATATGATGATAGGAAATTACCAAAGCAGCGTTTTCCCCAGCCGCTGCTCCTCGCCATCATGGACCAGGGAGGTAATAACCATTTAAATGCATCTCATTATGTTTTCTAATCCTTAAAGTATCAGGATGTTGTCTAACGCAGGCGAAAGTCAGGCTGGCGCGTTGCAGTGCGCTGCTCTTTTATGGTATTAGTATTTGTGGTATTAGTTCCGGGGGACATGGGATGCCTACTTAAGCTATTAGCATGTGAGGCGCCGTGGGATGATCCATCCCCTGACAGGACGAGCTGTTAACCAATGTTAAACCAAATCACAATAGACTGCCGGGCTTGATGGATTGACAGAGCTCACTCTCACCCTTTGCCTTGGCTGTGCTTTCCGCTTTCTCCTTACCTCACTGTAAGATTTGTTAATATAAGAGGGAAAAGAGTCTGAAAATGTGCTTTTACCAACCCCTGATGATAGCTGTACTTTCACATGATAAATATGATCCGGCTTCTACAAAAAGTACCTGCTGTCATCATCTCTCTGTCACTGTCAACTTCTGGTTGGTGTCCTCTTCGTCTTCCTTTTTTGCTTCACTGTGGCTCTCAAGGTTAAGAGACAGCACAGGCTTTGCCCAGTGGGGAGTGGGCTCTATGGCTTCTATAGTGCCTTCTCAGGAAGGGGAGCGGTGGAGAGTGGGTGGAGGAGAGGTTAGTGGCTGTTGGAGCCACTACCAGGAGTCTTGGAGATCGTTCGCAGACAAGAAAGATGCTGTTTTACTCTGCATGTGTGTGTGTGTCCATTGTGTGTGTGTGTTTGCGAGTGTGTGCACACACATGCAGCTGCAATTAACTGTCAATCATGGAGTGACCCTCAACCCCTCTCCTCATCTGACAGAATTCCTCAGGTTTTAGGTTCACTCTTTCAGTCAGCGATTGGAGAAGACAGCAAACAGGTCGTCCAATTCCCCAGCTTTTTTTTTTTTTTTATTGTTCAGGAGAAAACAAAGTGTTTTAAAAACTCCCGTAGCATTAGAGATCTGTGTGGCTGTTGATGAGTAACCAGTGCTGAAACATCAGTAGCTGTTTTTTCACTGTTTGCTTGGCATTGAAACGCTGTTAGCGCATACACATGCGTGTCTGTGTGTGGTGGGCATTGTTGACCGAGAGACATCTGCCACTAGATTATTCCCAGCTGTTATCTGAATAATTGTGTAATCCCCTCCCTCCCTCCCTCTTTCCTTCCCTCACTGCCTCCTCCTTCCTCCCTCCTTTGCTCCCTTCTTGCCCCCACATCCCTCCTTCCTCAGTGTGATGAGACAGAGAGTGATGAGTCTCTTTTCTGTGTGGCACTTTGAGAGTTTTTCCCTGAGTGTTTATGAGTGTGTGTATGTATGCGTGTCTTTCCCCGTGGCCCCTGGTCACCGGTCGTTGTCTGACATTTGTAGAAGGATTTCAGCCCCCCCATGCACACACCCACTTCCCTCCACTTCTTCTCCCCTCCTCCCTGTTGCTCTCGGGGAAATAAAACTAGCCTAATCCTGCCAGATCAAGACTGCTGTCCACCACAGCTTTACCGGCCTGTGAATTAGAGCCAGCTCCCGTGTTCCTGAGGAGAGAAAAGGCAGAGTGTGTGTGTGTGTGTGTGTGTGTGTGTTTGCGTTGTGGGCCGCTGGCCTTTAAAGCAGCGTTGTTTGCCGGTAGAATGCTAGTCAGGGGGAGAGAGGAGGGGAAGGCACAGAGCTCTGAAAAACAAGAAGAAAAGACCATTTGAAAAGTAGGAAACGTGTTTGTCTAGAAGAGTATAGTGTTCTTCACTTTCTACTCAAGCCAAGGTAATTTTCACATTATTCCAACAGGCTGCTCATGATATTGTTCAAATATATTAACTGTTATCAGATTTTATGTTAATTAAAGAAAAGTTTTTTTCCTTACATATACTAGTTTTTCATTTTCAAGTTCAATGCATCAATTCAAGTTGTAAAATTAAAACATGCCAATTTTTCTTCTAACAATTAAAATTAATTTTCCTGGATTAAAAAGAGCAAAACACTCAAATATGTTGCTGTCACTTTCTCGCTGTTTCATTATATCTACAAAGGCGCAACACATTGTTTTAACAGACATTTTTTTTTTCTTATTCCACTGAGAATTTAGGTTGACTTATAAGGAGACATACAGCACGTAAACTAAAGAAGTTTTTTTTTTTAAATCAATTTAGTTTGCAATAAGCTGTCAGTTCTAACTACACTATCTGAATCAGTCATAAAAATGTATCTAGAAAGATGTTTGTGTGTCACTCATAAGGCTTTACACACACACATACACAGCATGCATGCCTGCAGTTGCCAGGGCTGCCTTCTTTTCTGGTCCGCGGTTGGTCGGAAAGTGTTCTTTTCCCTGTCGGAGCTCCGATAGTCACTCACTGTGAAGGACTCGCTGTCTCTGTTTTCTCCTCCTCGCCTCTTATTCTGTTGCACTTTCTCCTCTCTATCGCCTCTTCCCCCTGTATGTGCTCTCCCTCCTGTCCTCTTCTCCCTGTCATGCCTGTTGTCTCTAATTATCGTGGCTCTGCGTTCCCTCAGCCTCTTCATTACATCCAACCTGTCATCACAGTTTACCTCCAACATTTGCTACCTCTCCTACCACTTCATTTTGATAGAAATAATTTGTTTTATATGAGTGAAATGGCAAGACTCAATGCAATGTCAGTCAGCACTCCTGATAATAAAATGGTTATGCATTATATTTAATGGTACAACAAACATGATTTATGAATTATTTTTTTCTAACTTAGAATTCATTGATCAAAAATAATTTTTACATCATTTAAAAACAATAAAATTGAACATAAAAGAGGCAGAGGACTTACAGTCAGGCCTTCAGTCTTTAGATTTCCTTGAACCATTACAGTACCACTCACACAATCTATGATTTGTAAATAATTGAATTGTATGTTGTTGTTTTTTTAATTTATCTTTTAAAGAATTATGTTCAGTGAGAGAGAAAAAAATGTGTTACTGTGATGATAAATTTTACTCAATACCTGCCTTAAAAGACTGTTGTGAAATGTGAAAGCAATGTTTTTGTCTGTACACCAGTTTGTCCCTGAAAAAAAGCCACAATTCTCTGAAAATAAATAAATAAATCAGCAACCGACTAGAATAAAAATGCATAAGTCGCTCACAGATTTCTCTTTTGGCCTCCCCTTTTATATATTTTACTAACTCTCTCCAGTGTGGAACTTTTCTTTTGAAGTGTTTATAATCAACAAGTGCAGGAGAAAAAAACATATTCTACAAGGGATAATGGCATTTATTGCAATGTTAAAATGCTGCCATTAGCTGTTAGATTAGCACCACAATGCCCATTTGCCCAGTGAAGGTCAGCGCTGCCGTATGCAACCTGTAGCCCTAATCGTCAACTTTGTCTGCTGCAGGTTTCTATTGTCTAAAGGTCAGTCAGGAACAGTGCATTAGCCTCGGAAAGTAGTTGGTATAAACGAGGGAGGGGACTAAGGGAGGAACGAAGGACTAAAGTACAAAAAAGAGGACAGGAGGGAGGGTGAGTGGCAATGAAACCCTGCCATGCTTCGTGGTGTCAGGCAAGCGTTCGGCTTCTGGGGGCTTTGTGAAAAGTTTGCCTGAAAAACTTTCCTGAAGGCTGGGTTTGGTTTGAGCAGTCCCCCCAGGGGTTCACTCAGAGAGTGGGTGGAGGGAGTCGGAGGAGGTGGGAAGGGAAGTGAGAAAGCAAAGAAGAGGAGGAGAGGGAAACAGAGTTGAGAGAGCAGGCATGCCGTCACAGTCATCCGTTGTTACGGGGCGCAGGCCCTTAGTCGCTGATCTAAGAAACACAATTCCAGGCTCACGCCCCCTCCTTATCCCTCCTCCTCTCCTTTTCTTTTGCCTCTCTTTCCCCCATTCTCCTCCTCACAGCTCGGCCTCTCTGTCTATCTCTCCCTTACGGAAGGCTGCTTTCGACAGCTCTGCGCTGTGGTTTGAGCACTGGTTATTAACATACTGTCTGCATCAGTGGAACAGTGGCTAGGTCTATTTGCTGGTAATGAGCATAGGGGGCCTTGGCTGTATAGTAACTTGTTTGACCTCCAGTGGCGGGGTCAAGTTCATCCGGAGGAGGTGTAATTCTCTCCCTCCTCAGCCCAAACACATGACTACACCCCTGGGAGAAGGAGGAGCAGACCAAGGTGTCCCTCGATCCCAAATTTGAATCTCTCATCCCCTTCTCTGCTCTCTCCTTCCTCTCCCTCGTCCCCTCTCTTCCCACAGGGTTAATTGAAGGGGAAATTGATAGTTCTGTGCGGTAATTGTGGCTTTGAGAATTCTCTGTCTCCCACAGAGAAAGATGAGGGCAGCTGTACGAAAGACAGAATGACGTGTTGTTAAGAGAAAAGAGAGAGAGAAATATGTTGAGAGAGGCAGATGGAAGAGCAAATAGAAGAACCCCCACACCTCCACTGTGCCCCTGGGGTGGGGGTTGATTGGTTGATGAACGACCATGTTGATTGGCTGAAGAGGCTGAGATTTCTGCGTAACTTTACTATCTCTAATAATCATTCAATTCATTATCCAATCAGAGAAATTCACCATACCACTCCGTATCCTCACTTACTCTCCTTTTAATTCTCCATTTTAACCTCCTCCCACCCCTACCCCCCATCCTCCTTTACCCTCACCTCCCTGAGGATTTGGGATGGACAGACGAGTGGAGCACACTGTATCTGTTCGGTTCTGCTCTGCTGCTTGAAGTGGAGAGAGACAAACTTATATTCCACTGATGCCAGTGCTGAATGGACTCTCTGCCTTCTTCTCTCCTTCAAGAGGGGCTTTTCTTTCCCAGGGGCAGAGCTTTATAATTAGTCTTCTTCCAGAAATAGAAAACTAGTTTTCTGAGGTGAAGTCACCCTCTGATGTATATAAGGCTGCAAATTTGAACAGATAGAGAACAAAATGATGTCTATTATGTGCTGTATATCCAAAAAAGTCAATTGTGTCATCATTTTGGATATTTATCACATTTAAATGAGTAAAATAGATATAAAATTGTTTTTGCTCAAGCGTTATGCCCCATTAGTAGTGGAGGTTGTGTTTTAGATCGTGGCCTAGATGTTTAGTCTCAGCCTAGACCCCAAGGTTGTTACGAATATATACACGAGTGTCGTCAATGTGTCTTTTTTTCCCTCTGAGTTTATCTCCATTAGTTCTGTATTTTTTTCTGCCCTGTTTTTTCCCACCTCTTGTTTCCCCCTTCAGCTCCCCCCACTCCCCTCTGCCTCCCCCCACTGCTCTCCTTTCTCTTGCCCGCGCCCCTCCCCTTTCCTTTCGCTTTCTCTGTCCGTTAATGAGAATGTGTTAACGAGAAAGAAAGATCTATTGGGTATAGCGCAATTTATCAGAAAGGCAGAGGTTTGGAAGAAAAAAAAGCGGCGGGCCCTTCAAAGAAGTCCTATTCTTGTGGTTGTGAATGTTTGATGAGACAGTGAAAAGTTCCCCCTCTAACGTCATGGTGTCTGAACAGAAGAGAACAGAACCGTTCTAATCATGCCGCGCAGAAAAAATGACTTCCAACCCGATTTAATTAACTGATAAGAAACGGCTTCAAATTAATTTTTCAAGGATGTTAGATTTTGATTAAGAAAGTCCTAAAAGAAATAGACGAATAATCAATTTTTTAATCAACTTACTCAAATGGTAACTGGTTAATATGATAATTCTAGCAATTAGGGCAAATATTGTCGAGCAGCAGTTTCTATGCATCCTGTTAAAGGAATTATAATATCTTTACATCTAATTATCACGGTTATTTAATTTTTTGTATGGCTACCTCTCAATTTTACCATTCGTGTTTTCATCTGCCATTATAGGGATAATGAAATGAGAAGTTGGAAAGTGTAATAAGATGAAACTTTTATAAGGGCTAACCTGAATGAGGCTTTTCATGCACCCTGATTGGATAGATATTTAGGAAAGGGAAAGGGGAGTTGTTCAGAATTACATTATTTCTGCTGGTTTTACATGCAAAGCTGAGATGGATCTTTAGATGTATGATTCTTTTATTTCGTCAGCAGATTAAAGCAGCTAATAGCTCCTGGCTTCTCTGTGGGTCTCCTCTCTTATTCATAAGCAGGTATAGGCCCATCCATGAATATGCTCACCGTTGCCAATCCACAAAGTTTGTGATAATCTATTCAGTCAGAGGAGGGAGAGATTCAGCTGTGAAGTAATTGAAGTAAAGATTGGGCTCTTCACCTTCAACTGGCTGTAAAATGTCTATATGTGCGTATGTGTGTGCGTGTTTTCCTAATTGGACAGGTATTGTAGCGGAGGTGAAGAGGGCCCAGTTGAAGGGGAGGGTGGGAGGGGTCGCGTCGTGAGAGTTGGCAGGGGGTCTCCGGCTTTAGCAGAGCAGCAGAGGGACAAGGTTCTTTACTTCAAAGACGGCTTACAGCCTGGAAAACACCAACCACGCTCACCTACTACGGCAGCAGCGCGCTCTATTCACATGGCCTCTCTCTTTCGCCTCTCATGAGATGGATATCCATCCCCTCTGACACTTCTCTCTCAGTGTCTCTGCCATATCCGTCACTCCCTGCTCGCTGAACATCAGTGGCGTCGTGTCTTCAGAGGGGAATATTGACAAAGCATTTGGAGAGATGGAATGGTTCCTTTAATTATCCTGCTCTTATGATGCATGGTGTTTCTGTCTGGCTGCTTACAAGTGTGTGTACGCGCACATGCACATTGATCAGCTGAATAGGTATTCCTGGCACAAACCCCTGTATTGAGCCTACATATTCAATTAGCAAAACTCATTAGCAAAACTTGGCATTTGTTGTTGTTTTTTTCCCCTCCTTGCTCAGAATTAATGGTTTTGATATGCTAATTAGCGGGTAATTTAATTTCAAAAGGCCTCAATTAACAGCAGCGTTGTGGACACGAGGAAGTTAAGCAGCGTAATCTAATTTGCATTAGTAACGAGCAGGGAGTAATTAGTCTCTAATTAGCCACTTCAGACAGCACTTGTGTTTACTTTCCTAATGAAGTGGAGGGGCTTTTTTTTTCTTTTACAGGGAAGCCTGTGTACGTGTGTGTCTATGTGTGTGTTTTAGAGCATGCATGTAGATGTGTATGTGTGTGTGGTTGTGTATGTCTGGTTTGAAGGGGGTTGGCACCAGAGGGAGGCTGGCATATGGCTTACAGTTTAGCTTCAGTTACACACATGGGCAACCCTTCATACGCACAAATGCACACCCGCACACAAACAAACAGCACCGCACACATGAACACAAACAGAGGTCAGACCTCGCTGTCTTATGCCTTAACGTGTTCATTCACAGTAGTTTTCAGTCTATTGAAACATCACTATGAGCTCACTTACACACAGCGCCTGGGATTGATTGTGTGTTTGAGGGGTTTTATCTCAATAGTGTTTCCCCTGGTATTATTTTTTTCTGCTGCAACAGCTCGCAATATTTTCATATTTCCTTCTGAGGCGGTTGTTAATTTTCTGATGTAGTCTTTCAAAATTATGTTTTGTACATTGTGGAGAGTATAAACTGTTGTTAGTGAGGGATGACGTTACCAAGTATGGTTACTGGCCAGCCCAATGCAGGGTTTATTTCTGGGATACAGTTGCCTGTGTTGACAACGTAGCAAAACAGAAAAGGAAAGACATACAGTTAGATAGATGGATAAATGCATATACAGGCAAACTCACGCCACATTTTGTTTTACCTCTTTTATTGCTATCTTTAAGAGGATGTGGGATTTCACTGAAAAATAAATCGCAAATATATCCCGATTACCACTCTAGGAAAGTAGTGGGCAAATTCAAGGCAACTTTTTCTGGGATGAGTGTTCCAACAGTTTGAATTTTTCCGTTCACAGTTATGTCAAAAACAAGTTGAAAACAACAGGCTTCCTCCTGGGCTTTTTTTTTGGGAGGGGACACAGGGTGGAAAGGTTGCAGGGGGAGCGGCATAGCGGGGTTTTAGGGGAGGGAGACAAGCAGCTGCCCTATTAGCCCAAATCTGTTGTTCAGAGGAGGTGGGAGGAGGGTAGAGCAATACCATTTAATTTCCACAAAGGAAAGCACACACTTTTTTCGCTTTGTGTGCAAAGAAGACTATGCTCTCAGATTATGGCCCAAAATGTGTGTATTTTTAACTTCTAACACCTCTTTGGGCTAAATGTGGTCTTAGTTCTACTCTAGACCCAGTGCGCTGGGCACAAGGGAGCACAGGGACCCCATTAACTTACAGCCATTTGATGGGAAGACCCTTCTCTAAGAGCTTTCCTCCCACTTTCCCTGGGAATAGTGAGAGAGGTCAGAGAGTGGGGCGACTTCCTGCTACACAGAGCGAGGTCAGCGCACTGGTTGGCAGAAGTGGTCAGCACTCTGCGGACATTACTTGGAACACACTAGCTCAAACAAACACACACGGTTAAGGGATGGCAGCTTAGAGTGTGATTTACACACAAGAAGAGCAGAAGTTGAAAAGAATTCAATAAATGTAATGAATGAAGGTGTTACAGTAATTATGAGCCTGTTTCTGACACTCACCTCTACCCATATGCACACACACGTACAGATTTATGGGTACAAACATCCACAGATATGCACACACACAAACAGTTACACGTAGACATCCATAAATAGGCAACTGATTTACAAATGAGCTGACCTGTGTGTTGGCCTAGCTCTCAGATAGGCTCACACCCCCGCCAGGATGCATAAATCACAATGGACATGCATATGCATGAGCATCTGAGGAGGTAGGATAAGTGTGTGTCTCCATGTGTGTATGTGTGAGCACCAGCAGCAGCCGTGTTTGTATCGATCATTGAGGCTTAGTTAAGTGCCTTTTATTTCATTGAGTTAAAGTTAAGGACCGTGGACAGGCCTCTTTACAGTGTGTGTTGCTTTTGAATGGAGAGAACGCAAGCAAGAAAGAAAACGAGAAGGAAAGAACTCTTAACTGTTCTTTTTTCATCTTTTTAGTGGCATCCAGGGATAGCACATCACAGTAATGGAGCCGAGATGACGTTTCGCATCTCTTTGCTCTCTGGAAGAAGTGGTTTTGGTGTTGGACCTTTGCCTGATGTGTGTGTGTCTGATGTGAGCTGCTTTAACCTCCTCTTGTTTTATGGACTTATACATGGCTGTGGATCTCACTGCTGCTAGATTAATTTACACACCACTCACACATGCTTGCCAAATCTCCCTCTGTCTCTCTCTCTTCCTCCCTCTCTCCTTCTCTCTGAAGACAGAGCAGAAATTGCCTGGTGAGGTAAATAAATTACTTCCATCGATTGCTGTAGTTGTAGAGTGACTTTATCACAGTTTGACTTGTCCAGATAGAGATCAGCGAGTGACAGCAAGTGTTTTTTTTTTTTTTTTTTATAATATGCCACTGTGTCTTTATGTGTATAGCTTAGTTTACGTGAGTTTGTGTGTGTGTGTGTGTGTGTGTGTGTGTGTGTGTGTGTGTGTGTGTGTGTGTGTGTGTGTGTGTGTGTGTGTGGTGGAAAAATCAGTGTAAAATCTACCTGATGGGTATCTCAGCATATTAAAAGCTGTTGCTGCACCTA
Source organism: Ostorhinchus rueppellii (assembly GCA_030068375.1). Taxonomy (NCBI): domain Eukaryota; kingdom Metazoa; phylum Chordata; class Actinopteri; order Kurtiformes; family Apogonidae; genus Ostorhinchus; species Ostorhinchus rueppellii. The sequence goes on from JAQQZY010000023.1 coordinate 25,691,432, forward strand.
CACTATTACCCATAGGTTGTGTGTGAATATGTGTATCTTAGATATCTAATTGAAACAGTCCACCATGTGCATATTGAAAAGCTCATGAATTTGATTTAAATTATTAAAGAATTATTTTACGCATGCATTGTGGTCAGATGGGCTGCTGGCTGATTTAGTTATCGCGGCCTTGTCACCACTTTGTTATCCATCAGCTGCGGTCATTTGTTAGAGACCGCAAATAGATGACATCTTAATACAGGTTACACTGATATCTCTTGTGTCTCGATTGGGTCTGTGGTGTCCACCTGGTGTGTAGATAGTCATATGGACACAGCAATATGTGTAAAACCTTGAGCCACATACACCTTAAACCTGATGTCATTGTGTGGAAAGAGGTTAAAAGTTCACCAAAAAGCTTCTAAGTGCAGAAGGCCTGTGTGTTTTTCTTTGTGTGTGTGTGTGTGTGTGTAGCAGTCTGGGACACATGCTGTTTTAATAGACGCTGTGCTGACGTTACTGCAGAGGCCAAGAAGCCACCGTTAAAAAAAAAAAAAAAAAGGATTTGGAAAAAGAGCGAGAAAAGGCCTCATCTGTTTGCATTAAACAGTGGAAGAACTGACCAATGAAGGAGCAAATGAGCGACAGACGGCTAAAAGATATCTGCTTCTCAGGTTTTGTCTGTTGCTTAAGCTTTTCCTCACTCATTCCCTTTGTTTTCTTCAGCCAAGATCGCTTAATATGCTCCTTCTTTTCTTTGCCTCGCTTTAAAAAAAAAAAAAAAACGCATTGAGAATGACACGCTGTCCAAAATCTAAAACAAAAATGATGATGAATAAAACCAAAGAGCTACAAATCTAACAGAGGGATTTTTTTTCTTGTCGTTTTATTTAGACTCAATTCATCATAGTTGATTCTGACCAGTGTCTACACAATCAGATTCCTGTCTGTATCAGATGTTCCTGATTTAAGAATTAAATTAGTCAGTGCATTGGCGTCAGGGTTGGGATTTTTGGTTTGTTCACTCGCTATTTTAGTAGCTAATTACTGAGGGGGAGAGTGTTAATTGGAATTCTCTTAGATAATGTGAACTCCTCTTCCCCTTTTCTCTACCGCCTCCACTAGACTTTAATAAAAAAAACCACATCACTTAATAGACTCTCCCTCTCAGCCTTGTATTATTATTTTGACGCTCCTGACAGCTCGCCTGTTTGTGGTCATGTCAGGCGTTTGTGTGCATGTATCGTAATCTATGCTGTACCCGGAGGAAGTAAAGTTCTCAGCCTTCATCAGAATATTTACTCCTCATTTCTCCCTGACTATCTTACCTTTATAGGGCACACTAAGCCCAGCAGCAGAACTAAGGACATTAGGGTATATGTTGAGAGAGGGGGGGGGGGAAAGATCATAAAAAGACTTTAAAGAATGCATGATTAATGTTCACTGCTTTAAATTCTTTGAAAAATAAGTAATGAAAAACATAATCTTGAAAATACCCTTCTTCAGGCCTGTCTCTTTTATTTATTTATTTTATGCTTAACTTTCATTTCACTGATAATGAACAAAACTGGCCTAACCTGCATTTTGACTTAGCACTTTTTTTCCGTAGCCTCAGGTTCTGATATGTTAATTTAGCGGTGCATAAGAGGGAGGATGAAACAGAAAAAAATTATTTTCATTTTAACGATTGTTTGAAATGAAACAATAGTTGCATTTGGATGTTGTTATAATTGGAGCAAATCGCTGACAAGATAAACAGAGTTCTGTTGCTGGCGTAGGAACACTCACTTGGGGGTCTTTTCATATCTGTGCTCTGTTTAAAAATTAAACTCCTTACTAGCTTTAAGCGGAGAGGGAAGAAAATTAATATACAGTGAGAGACGACTAATCAGAGATCTGTGGTTTCATTGTAATTCCTCCGTCGACCTAAACTGTGACAAAAACATTATTTAACATCTTTACCTCCGCTTCAGCCACTCAGAAAGACTCAGCGCACACGAAGAAGACCTTACAGTATTTTAATATCACTGCTTGTATATTCTAATCCTGACACCACTTGAAATATAATTCCTTCCCCTATTTTGAATCACGGATGTGAAATTGCATTAAGGCAAGAGTGTGTGGGCATGAAAGCAGGGATGTTAAATGGTCATATGAATGCAGGGGTGAATCCCAACCTATTAAGTACTTTCCTTATTATTTCTGAAAGTGGAGCGTGATAATTAGTTTGGTTGAAATCCTATAGCGGGGTGGAGGTATGGGTCTCAATAGTTGAGCCAAATTAATTTCTTCTGTCACCTTGAGCATACGTTCTTCTTAATAGGTTTAATTTATTTCACAGTGATTATCTTTTTTTTTTTTTTTTCTTTAAACCACTTGACTGTGATGCACATATTCACAGGAAAATCCACTTCAGTGTTCCACACATATGAATGGTATATTGATACCAAAATACGATATAGCTGCACTGCATCATAATTGCCTGGCTCCTGAGTTTGTGTGATCTGAGAGATGGCACTGTGCCGTTTTCCCAGGGGTCCCTGCTGCTCCGGCCCAGTTGTCATGTGATCCATGTGTCTGGCTAGGGCTCAGTTTTTCTCAGGAGTGACTCCAAGTCTTTTCAGTCCTAAAAGTTAACAATCATTCCTGATGTTAAATCCATCAGAAACCTCCATGTGCCACGAGGTTGCTTTAATAATCTCCCTTGTGTCTGTGTGTGTGTGTGTGTGTGTGTGTGTGTGCGCTGAGGTTAGGGTGGGCCATGGGAAAGTGGCATACCTGAGCGGATTAGAGCGATCCCAAGGACACTTAGCGTGGGACAACATTCAAATACTCATTTCTTGTAAAATCACGCATATCGCCATTTTGTAACACCTACCAGTGTATCTGTGTGTGCCCCCTTCTTACCTCAATGAGCATGGTTTGTGTTTGATCTAGAAGAAATCGTTCTAGTTGCCCTGACTGGTTTCAACTTTCACTGGTAAATTACACCCAATCACTGAAATTACATCCTATAGACTTTATGTATGTGGTTGTGTGTGCGCGCCTGTGTTTGTGTGTGCGTGGTGTGTCTCCTCATTGTTGACGTCATCTCACAGAGCAGTACTTGATGTCAGTTCTGATTAGGCTGAATGAAGTCCAACTGTTTTTGTGTTTTCGTCATTTAGGGGAAGTAAAATGGAAATGCAGCTGTTTTTGTGTGTGTCTGTGTGTGTGTGCGTCTGCGGAAATTGCTGTATTGTGTGTGCATGTGTGTGCGGTACGCTGCGTAAGAGTGGTTGTCAGCTGGTAAGCAGTAAAGACACGGTGCGTAGTGAAGCTGATGCACAAAGTCTCAGTTTTCATTCGAGCAGCTAAGGGAACCTTGATGGGACAAAACTCAGACGGAGAAGCTGTAGTCTGCCAATTAGTGCACCAGATGTCAGTTATTGTTGGACTAGGATTATGGCAATAACTGGAATTGGCCAACGGTTATGAGCGTGTGTGTGTAAGTGAACTAACTCCACTGTGATAGATTTTAAACAATCTTCTTTTGGGGCTTGCTCATTTTCTTTATTACTCTTCTGGCACCTGCAGTGTTTTTCAGAATTCTGTCTCTCTCTTTCTGTGTAGTTTTTCAGCATTTTGGAAATGTAAACACTTCTAAAATACATCCAGATGTTACCAGCTGTGCTCCGCCACCACAAACATTGGGCAGGCTGTATGTGTGTGCCTCAAAGACTTCTTTCCCAACTGTGCACTCTCAGACAGACAAAATGATTGCCTGATTATGTCGTATATCTCTGCTTCGTCTGAGCACAGACCAGACAGAGCGCGCACGTGCGTGTGATCAATAGGGTTATTGTAGCAGTTAAAAAGCCGACATAAAGACACCATTAAATACAGAAAAGTCAGAAGTGATGTGACTGTGACAAATACAGTGATTTCATGAAAACACTGACCTGATGTATGCACTATCATCTCACCGTCTCCTCTCTGACACACACAAGATTAGTGTTTTTATGGCAGTGCTCCATTTAGATTTGTCATTACAAGAGACTGGACCGAGTTCAACCACTCTGTGTGGGCGTACTGGAGAAGGGTCTAATTGTGAGGTGAATGATGTTAATGTTTGTTTATAAAATGTCTTTTACTACATTTACACACACATAACCTGGGTGACACTTTTAATTAGCAGATATCCTTGCCGCCCTCCATTATGCCATCATATTATTTCTCCTCTAATTCTTGCAAATTCACTGTACCATGCACACTTTTTCAACAGGTGAACACATTTAAATGTCAATGCTGTGTCAGATGTAAAAGCATACAATATCTGGGTGTGTGTGGTAGTATGGATGTGTATTTGTTTATGCACCATGGCCGTGTTGAAACCTTGTTCCTTGGGGAGTAATTACAGAAGAGGTTTTCTGGCCGTTTTCTCTCATTAGTGCGAATATGGAGAGAAAAAGTGAAACCTCAGCTAGCGAGATTACACACACACATACACACTCACAGGAAACACAGAGGTTGTGAACAGAGTAGGAGTCCATAGCACCGAGGCTGATGCCATGTCTTTAGTCTGGAGGTATATGGTGCGTTTCTTTAGCCACAAGTCTATTTCAGCCTTTGCTCCTCTGTATACATACACACTGTGTGTTTGCAAGTGTTTGTGTGTGTTTCTCCTTTTCGACAGCATCTGGCCTGAGCCTCCCTCAGTCCTTCAATTCAAACTGCAGGTTTGTTTGTTTGGGTTCGCCCTTACAAACACACCATTAGGCCTGCCCTCTGCACTGAAGACTATTCCTGGCACTGGCCTTAGTTTAGATCAGGCCTGCTGCCTGCCTCACTGGAGGTCCGTTCAGGCAAACCTCAGTCCTACCAGAACCCAGGAAGATCCGAACCACAGCCCTACGCCCAGCCACCACAGTGAAACTCTAGCCTGCTTCAAGCAGGCTCGCCCCATAGCAAGCCTTAAATGTCAGCTGGAGGGTTTTAGCGTGTGTGTCCAAAAGTGTGTCTTTTCTGTTTGTGTTTCATAGTCAAGCTGTCATGACGCAACAAGTCCACAAGTACTGCAAACAAACAGGTACGGACAGGAAAAGGTCTTTTTAACTCACACCCAGACAATGCAAAAGGATTTGGGAAGGAGTGATGAAAAGAGAAGAAAAGAGAGAGTGAGAGGCGGCAGAGAAATAAAGAAAACAACAAAGGTGCTTAGGACAAAAGCAGTATTGTATCATTGAAATGACTTGTGAGTTGAAAGCCTTAAAAGTCCTCCCCGGAGCCAGGTCATAAAGCCCAGAGACAGGCTTGGCAGCTGAGGCCAGAGCCAGACAGGCCTGGCAGTCGAGCTCAGAGAGCTTCCAGTAACAGGAGATGTAAAAATCAATTTGCCGTGAAAAAGGTAAACAATCGGAAATGACAAATATGCAGGTTCTTTCCATAAGCTGTTTTTTTTCTTTTCTTGCTATTTTCACCGTTATTAAAGAAGACAAATGCAGGGGTGAGGAGAATGACTAGTCAGGAGTCATGTGGTGAGGGATCCCAGCAACGTTCAGGGGGAGGACAAGGGAGAGGGAGTTTTATTTTCTCTCTTTTGCACTACCTGAAACAGTTGAGTTGGACCCTTTTACAGTCCCCCGTTAGATCACACACACAGTCTTAGTAAAGAACCCGAACACAGGAAATGCAGATATGAGGATATGTCAGCGGTCCTTGTTAAAGAGGCAGCGGTTGATATGAATTTAGGTATGGAAAAATGATGGAGGGGTAGAAAGATGACAGAGAGGAGAAGGGGGGTGAATCCTCGGGGGCCTATATAGCAGTTAGGGGCCCTCAGGGGCCTCAGTGGAGACCTCCATTAGCAGAACGATCCGACCCTGGGGGTGCCGGCACAGTGGAGGGCCTTCGAAGTAGGGCCAATCTGTTTTAGCAGCAGTTTGTCTGTACTGCTCATAACATTGATCCAGTGTTATGCTGCAGCCACAGGAAGGCTCTTTGCTGCTGAATAGGTTGAACAGCGGTGTATTGATAAGGCAGAGTGGACCAGTAGAGTGCCCTGCACCCTGTTGGTCATTTAGTTAGGACAGACAGACCTTGTTCAATATACACACCCCACGACTGCCTTATGGCATGTTAAATCTGTCTCTGTATGTGTCTACGTGAGCGCAGTTGCACATCGATACATGCATGTGTGTCTGCAACGGTCTGTGTCTTACAGAAGCTAATCCTCTTTGCTTTCTCCTCTCGTCCTTCTCAGATGAGCAGATCTGGTGTGACTGGCTGGGAAAAAAATGAAAGGGGGGAAAAAGAAAAAGTGAGAAAACAAACATGTTTCCCAGGCCCCAATTAGCCCACTTTTATTGCCCCCAGATATGCTCTCTCCACCCTCCTCTCTCCCCTTCACTCTCTGAAGTCTGCTTACACAAAATGCTTCACATCATTGAGAGTACTTAAACATCACTAACAAAAAAGGTGATCAGGGGACATAGTCACAGAAAAGAGAGGCAGGGATGAAGAGGAAGAAGTACCACTTTTGCCCATCAATATATATTCTTGAAGCTGTGTTCTGTTAACACACATTTATATGGACTCTGTTAAGTAAGTATGTATTCAGCAGCAAGACTTGTACATCTCTGTGCATTTATGTGCTTCAGCTGCACTGTAGGATATGTGTGTTTTGTGGTTGTTGTGTTTGTACAACATCAGTCGCTGAATGCTCACAAACAAAACAGTTTGAAGCCTCTGTGCAGAAGCCATCAATTCTTAATGAGATAATGACATGCTAACATACTCACAGCAGCAGCTCTGTTTACAGATGAAGACAAACCACAAACAAGACACAGACATGCCGAAGCTGTGTGCTTTCTTCTAGCTTTTTTTCCCCCTTTCTAGAAATGACTTTGTGCATTGGCCAAAACTTAGTGAGAATAACAGGTGGGGAACAACTTGATGGTGTGTGTGTGCACAACGTGTGTCTGTCTAATAGAAACACACATACACAGTAATGAGTCAGGCGCTATAATGTGGCTGCAGACCAGATTTCCTAATAAGAGAAGAATGTTGTCCATGGCATCCAGAGTTTTCCACTGGAATCACACATTCATCCAGCCCGTTTCCTGCCCTGGGGTCTTCCTCTCGGCTTGAACATATGAGGAGAGGGAACCCTCTGTCTCCCTTTCCCTCTCCCCTCTCTTCCCATTGTTCACGTCCCCTCCCTCACCACATCCTTTTTCTCATCCTTTTCATCACTTTTTCTTACTCCTCTATCAGTAAGGGTCAGCTAATGCGGGCTATTGGAGCTCTGTCGTTTTCATTCTCTTTGGATTGCGCTAGTCTTGTTCTAGAGTGACAAAAGCACATGACTCACAAAATGAGTCAGACCAATTCAGGCTTATTGCTGAGGAAATGGTGGTGGATTAAGAGGAGAGGTGTCTTTCTCGGACTGGTACAGGAAAACACACACACCCGCACACACGCGCACATGCGCATGTACTGTATGCACACATGCAGCTGAGTGGGGGGAAAAAAAACATCTGTGGTTCACTGAATCTCCAAATTAATGGAACTCTTAGTCTAGCTGTGGAGCAACTTTAAACAAACCAAGACAGAAGTTTAAAAATTCACATTCAAATTCTTTAACCTTGAAATCTCCCCTTGCCAAGGCACCAGCTCCCTCTTTTTTTCATCTGTTAAATGTTTGAGTGTTTGATAGTTTGAGGTCTATAGCAGAACCCGCCCGGGAATTAATGTCATTCATATGCCCTGCGGAAATTACTTTTGAAATGCATATAATCTAAAACATGCAAATGAGGCTGACTTTGTGCACCCTGTTTAATATGAATTATCATTTTCTGAATACCTATTATTACTGCGTACATTTCTCCAATTATATTGTTCTTTTTTTGTCACTTTTGCATACGACGCACATGTGCACATCAGGAGCACCAGAAACGCACACGTGCACATGCACATGCTTGGTCACACGCATATGCAATTCGTGCACTCACACACACAGACGCACTCACACACAGCAGAATGTCTTTGTGATGGTGTATTTTAATGAGGAGTAATAAGGATGGTAATGACCCAGTCCACTTCTCTCTCTCTCACTCTCTGTCTTTGTTACTCTGTCTATCTCTTCATTTATTTCTCTGCCTCTCTCACTTGCTGCTCGGTGCACAGTTGTTACTTTACATGAAGCCAATTGGAAGAGTAAGAGGCATCTCGTTTAAAGAAGAAAAAAAAATACAAAATGTAGCTGTCTTTCGCAGATTCGGCACAAATGCACGAGTCAAAAAGTCCTTAAACAGCAAATGAAAATAACAAGGCAGGAAATACAAGTGTTGCTCATCCAATTTTCATTAGCTGACTGAAATATTGATGCATTTTAAAAGTGAACAGTGCATGTTTAGTTTGTCTCTTCCTTTTCAGCTCTGGTGATAGAGCACTGTTATTAATGTCCTTGTCCAAGAGGCAGACTTTGCTTTTTTTCTTCTTTTTTTTTTGTTCTTTTCTCCTAAATTGAATTGAAGGCATCCCTTTTTCAAACGAATTACTCTATTAATTTATTTATACTGTGCCATAAATTATTCTATTAATATTAGCATGTTCCAAATTAGTATGACTTCTCTCAGTGTTCCTTCTACTTCTATTAATTAGCATGCTTGTCACTATAACAAAGATTTTTCTTTCTCTGATAAATTATAAAAGAGACATTTTTTAATACAATGAGAACCGCCTGAGAAATTATTAATATTTTAGTTGTGGCCTGTAAGACAAAAGTAAGGAGAAAAGAGCAAAAAGAAAAATCACAAAACTAACAATTACATGGAATACATTATAGACTGTCACTGGTGTGCAACAGTGTTGATTTGTACTTTGCTTTTTTGAAAGAAAAATTTTGTGTGCATATGTGCTCCCACATATTAAATGCTGAGGGATATCATCTTGTTTTAGCACTTTTGGATAGGATGTGAATTAATTACCTCTGAAACAGCTTGGACCAAGTTCAAAAGTACTAAAATTCAATTAATTTGAAAAAGTGGACATGCTATCATTTTCTCTGCATGTCTCCTTTAATGTCTGGCCTGTTTTTACTGTGGACTTATTCAATTATATTTGATTAAACTCGCTCTGATCAAATCTATTAATTAACTAGGAAATGCAAAGTGCTCGACTTGAAAGCTGATGTATAAAATTATATCATGTCCACTTTGATATTTATTTATTTATATTTTTTTCACACCACAGTTCCTTAAATTCATGGTAACCCTCTATTATTAAGTCAGTGTTACCCATTTCAGGTAATACTAAATCTATTCACTTTATCTTCTTTGTAATGCAAATTGTGATCATGTGAAATTATTTCTCACCTAAAGGAAACGCCAACAAATTTTCCTCTTAAGAAAAAAAAAGCTCAACTCTTTTCATTTTCATGCAATGAATACAGATCATGTAGTGTGTTTAAAGTTAGGAAGTTAGTAATTAATTTGTGAAACTGTAGAAATATTGGTGTCAGGATTGGAACGCTTTCTTGTTAGAATAGCAAGGTTAGGCTTTAACAATACTGAAGATTCTTGATTTACTGACAGAGACACATACAAACGTTTATTCATTCAAATTATCATTAAAAAGCTCAAAGCTTCATGGTGTAGGGGTCACACAGATCACATACTCCACATACCTCAACATATATAATACAAATACGAATATAAGCGCACACATCTCTTTCATATTTATGTCATTTGTCTGTTTCCATACTGACACCTTTTCATCTCAGAAGTTCTCCTCACCTCCTTTCTCTCCCTATCTGCCCCCCATCCCCATCCTCCTGTTTTCAGTGAAGGTCATCCTAATAAAGAGTCCTCATAGGACGCAGCTGTTAATTGCTCTGTGGAGCTCTACCTGGTTTCAGATCTAAACAAACGCCTTTTCTCCAACCTTCTCTCCCTCATTCCTCCCCTCTGCACCTCTGTTCCACCATGTTAAATACAATCTGAGTATGAGCTATTTGGACTGACCTCAGCCTCCATTACCTCTCAGGACAGCGGCAAGAGATGAAGGAGAAAGTAGGGATTTTTCATCCTCATGATCACAGGATGATTTCCAACTGGCACACATGCACACGCACGTGTACTACTTTTTACCTCTTTAGGAATGTACAAGCCAGGATTTTAGGCTCAGATAAATGAGGTGTGCATGAGGTCCGCTCCTTCTACAAATATTTGTGTGTGTGTGTATATGTGCGTATCTTTGTGTCTGTCTCCAGTATTTCTAACAGACAGCAGTCTGCAAGCTGGTAAATCACTTACTGCACTCTGAAGGAAGGGTCGAGGTGAAGGCAGGAGTGTATGTTTGCCCCGGTCATACACACATACGGAGCGATCTCATCGGTGCGGAATGCACTGTGTGTTTACCTATGGCTCCAGAACCCACCTGACCGAGGGAGGCTAATCTTTATGGGCTCTGTAAACAGGGACTTTGTCTTCAGAGAACTGAAGGCGGGCAAGCAGACACACAATTCACACATGCATGCATACAGATACACACTTATAGAGAGGAGTGGCGGGCATATAAGGCTAATTATATACTGTACAACTAATACACACAAAAGCACATGTAGAGGCTATTTATACACACAAACTGAACACCATATGGCTGTCAGTCCTACCAAAGCATAAGAACTGTCTGGGTTTATAACATGGAAATCGACTTGTCATTTGCACCATGACCCCTCCCTTCATCACTGTGTCCCCCCCACAGCAGCACTGACTTCTTCACTGTCCGGCTGCAGGTCAGATTCTAGACCTATGATGATGGCTTTTCTCTCTGTGTAGAAGATGCTCTTTGAAGACAGACAGCCAGCCAGCCAGTAGTAGATATTGGCCCACATCTCACTGACTATCTGTCTGTGGGATAATGGAGTTCACCTGTTAGCACTGGAGCAGGGCCAGGGCAGCCGCAGACATCTAGCATTAGCCCTTTGCTGTTAGCCAACCTGTTAGCGCTGGCTGGCAGCCAGAGTAGCCTGGAGCAGTGCTGTTAGCTGCTAGCTTTAGCTCTGTGTGAAGACTACCTGGCTGCTGTGATCAGCCTCCTTCTCAAATCTGGCTACCACTGCAGCCAAGGCCAGCTGCTGAGGAAACAACCAAACTTGGAAAGGAAAGTGACTGAAAAAGAATTTGTGCAGTATGTTTCTGTGTGTGTGTGTGTGTGTGTGTGTGTGTGTGTGTGTGCCTTATTGCTTTCCTGTGACCTCATTCTCTTTTATTGAAGCTAATACACGTCAACTCAGAAATGCCACGCAGATATAGTTTTACTCCTCTTCCTTTTGCCTCTGTCATTTTTCTACGTGCAAGGAGACAAGAATGCAGAATTAGTAAAAGACAAATGAAATATTTACCATGTGTTGAAGTCATATTAGACGTGTATCAGTTTGATTACATATTTTTATCATCTATCATTTATCGTATTTACTGCAAAGATCACAAACTTCATATTTTATTAGTATGATTCCTCTTAATATTTGCACATCATTTTTCTCACTGAATCTAGTCATTTTAGAAGCCAAGTCTTAAATCTTCAGTCTCAAGTCTTCAGAGGGAGCTTGTAAAACCTGAGAAAATCAATTTTGCAACAAAACAGTAATAATTTTTATTTTAGAACATGGGTTAAACGACTATGCAAAACTTAAAGAAACTTTTGGTGATGCTGTCTCATTTCTCAACGCGTCCCAACAAGAAGAAGGTATTCTCCTTATTTACAGTAAATAGGTCAACTTTTTTTTTTTTTTTTTTTTTTACTGCTTTTATGCAACTGTGCAGTAGAAATGTACTTGTGCTTTAGTATAGCAGGATGTATAGGGAGTGTAGTGCTTTGGTGGAAACTCTGCCCTAAAACTATGAGTATACAAACCCACCATGTGTCTGTAACAGTGACTTTCTCACTGTTGGAACATTCAAATTTCAGCCCATATTTGCATATTGATGTATTAGGTGCACTTTGCATACATAGGATTAGGCCTTCCACACTTTTGTAAAGACGTGTTTACTCCCACCATATTTTTATTGTGCTTGTTGGTGGCTGTAGCTCTTTCATGATAATTGACAAAATGATAAATGGAGTCATAAAAGCCCAACCCTGACAGTTGGGTTTGTTCTGGGGTTTGGGGTTAAAGCAGATCCCCTCGGGGCCACCATTACAATTTAATGCAGAACTGCTGGATTCTTTGCCAGCTTTCAAGGTTTTAAAGTGTCAGAATATGGGTGTGTGTTTACTTGATCATTATCTGTCTTTATATTTTAGTGTCCATGTCTATGTCATAACACAAAAGGGCCAAAACACTTGATTTATATCTTTATTTGTGATGTTTATACTTTTTAAACACATTCAGAAGTTCCTCCATGATAGTATTTTCTGGACAGCAACAGCCACCATGTTGAATATTTTCATTTATGTTTTATTTGTTCATAGTTGTCAGCTATGATAATATAAATCCCCTTTGGGTGTAACACATTAAACAAATATTATGAATACCTCTCATTGTCAACAGAGGCTCCTCCAAATTCTGTTCCCTGATTACAAAACAGGTTGGAGTTACAATTCCTCTCTGGAAGATAGTTTCTCTTGCTCAAAAATATTGATTGAACTATCAAAGATCGTAGAAATAACCTTCAAATGTGGATTCTATTTCGGGTGAAAACTTTAATGTTTCCCGGGGCTGAACCTGCCACTAGTTACCAGGCATAACCAGAGGGAGAAAGGCAGCATGCAGAGAGTAGGAGAAAGACAGATAATTCAAGAGTCAGATGAAAGTAGATAGATGATGGAGTGTAGATACTGATAGAGAGGGTTTTTTTTTTTTTGCTTACCGCCCCTCCTTCCCCCACTTTCCCTCCCACCCTTATTCCCTCAGTTCTTTGCCTAATAAGCAGCGTTCTTGCGAGCTGATGCAAGGCGGAGGAAACAGAACAGGCGTTCTGGGACTGCTGGAAATATTCCCACATGAGGCATAACATGATAAAGACTTATTATCTCACTAAGCTGCTGTAAACACAGATGCACACATAAATACACACTGTACACAACTTACTCCCTCTCGCGCACACACACACACACACACACACACACACACACACACACACAGAAAGTAAAAGTGGTGCGGCGTTACAGTTGTGATGAGCAGTGACCAGGAGGAATCTGACAGAGCCAATCCCTCCAACAAAGCCTGAGAGTCAGCTGTGCTAAGCTAGCTCACTGGGCATTTGGCTTGGCTTGTTTGAACTCCACACACCCAGAGAAGTGGGAAGGAGCGTAGGGAGAGCCGAGTTCTGATTATTATTATATTTTTTCGGGAACATCTGAACAAGCTACGTGTTGAAACAGGAGTCATCTCAGCTCTTCTCATCAATCACACCCGACACACACATAAACACATGCACCTATAGGGTTTGCTGTGAGCTAATCCATTACAGTACAAAGGTACGTGTCAGCCTCTTAGACAAACACATACACCGGAGTCATCAGAAACATGTTGAGTCTCATTTCCCTTCTTCTCTTCTCCATCCCAATTAAAAGGCAAAGGAGGCCTTTTATTTCCCTCTCCTCCAAACACATTCTTTATCTCTCTGATCTGCGCTCCTCCCTCCCTTCACTCGGTCCCCTCGGGGTAGTGGGAATGTCTCTCCCCACACACTCTCAGGTCAGGGGTTCAGCTTGAGGGGGTCTGAGCATGTAGAAATCACAGGAGAGGGAGAAAGAGAGACACAGAAAGGGTGAGTAGCGGGTTGAGGCAGGCCTGTGCACGGGCAGCTCCTCGTTGCTGCCAGAAACACTTAAACTTAAAGCAGTGTGTGTATGAATGTGTGTGTGTGTCATAGTCCTAATCAGAGACTTCAGGGTAGATTTATGCCCCTGCCTTTTCCCCGACCTCCATTACACCAGCTTATATACACCCATTACAGGATATGACAGAGTACACACCCTTTAGACGAGCATACCACACTACTTGAGAGTGTGTGTGTGAAAAAGAGAGGGCATGCGCTCATGTCTTTACACACTCCCCACTCTCCCATTAGGTCCTTGTCCACCTGCAAGCTCTATCTCTCTGTCTGTCTTTATCTCTCTTCCCCTCATTGCTAATAAGGTCAATGAGGAAGAGTAAGAAGCAGATGGGGGTACAGTACATTACAGCACAGCACACTATAGTGTGGGCTAGATAGAAGGCCGGTGATTCATGCTTAGTGAGACGTGTGATGATGTGAGGAGTTTCTACTGCAGTGCAAAGTCAGTGGACTGCGCGGGGATCTGTTGATCACTCAGCACTATGCCTGGCTTCATAATATTACCGCAGGGAGCAGTTTGACCTCGCAGGGGTCTGGACAAAGGCGGTTAGAGGAGAGGAAGGAGGGAGAATGAAGGGAGAGAGTGTCGGGTAGAGGAGTGAGGTTGGAGATTAAATGACTAGCTTTAAATGTCACAATAACGCTCTACTTCTCAGTCTTAACTTCACAGCCGGATGGTTGCCAGGAGTGAGACAGGGGAGAGTCAATGGGGAGGAAAAAATACCGCAGTGTGATTTGTGGTTTTCAAAGAGTGCAGCTTGTTAGAGAACAGTTTTGAAACGATGAAATCAGTCCATGCACTCGCCATCCCCCATATAGGGTCAGTCCTTTTGAATAATCATAAAAAGTAAATACGCAAAAAAACTTTTCCCACAATCACGCCATCAGCCGTCCTCAGCAGATGGACGCTGCCCCTTTTCACCCTTAAATTTTTTTTTTTTTTTTTATTGTACTTTCAGATTTCTTTTTCAATGTTGGCTTAAAAGTTGAGGTTGAAGGTTCATTCATGATGTTAAAAACATTTACTGAAAAACAATTGTCGTTTTTTGGCAAGTCCTGATTCCAAGGTTAAAAATAAACTTTTAGTCTAAACCAGGGGTCAGCGACCATTAATATTTAATTCAGAGACATTTTCAGAGGGAGTTGTCTTGAGAAGTAAAAAAAAAATTGCAGGATTTTTAAGCTACAATATAGTTTTAATGACATATAATGTGCATTTTAATTGATGGGATGCTAATAAACAGAGTATAGGCCTTTTTTTTTGAGTGGATAGAGCAAGTAAAATGCTTAAAAAGTAATTGTTATTGATATCCATATTTTTTTTCAGTAAAAACAGGGAGCCAAAGAATGCATGCAGCTTGGGAGTCATGTATTGCCTCTTCTAAATAATGAATAAAATACAGAGTCTTGCATGAAAATATGGAAATTGTAGCCCAATATAAGACAACAAGTGTAGTGATTTTCAATTTGGCCACAGATCTGACTGATTTTAGTGTGAATAAGAGAATTTTTCACAATCTTGTTAAGAAAAATAATAATAAATAAAAGATTTCATTTATCTACATTATGTTGTGCTCACAGGAGACTCAGTGGCATGTTGTCTTAGCACACTTCATACATTCCATACAGTATATTGTGCATTCTGTACCTTATACTGTACCACACACATGTTCAGGTCCTTGTCCCTTCAGCAAGTATCTGGCAACATTCCATTAACAGAGCCACCGGCAGGGTTTCACACCCTCACCTGCTGTTAGTTACTCAGAAAAGAAAATCTATACATGTACACACACACACACACAAGTTCACCTGTTCTTGCCTCAGAGGAAAAGAAAAGTTAGTTCCTCTCATGAAATGCCTTTTATTGTTTCCCCAGAAGGCATGGGTTGTACACCTCTGAAAAATACAGACACAGACGGTTGGTAATGCCTCGATGGCGTTTTGTGTACCCACTCCGGGTTGCTGAAATAAAAGCAGTAGAACTTTCCCTCTAAAACTATGCGCTTGTGTGTTAATTTCTAAAACTGGATGAGGCAGAAAGACGAGATTCAGCTTGTCATTAGGAGTTCACAGCCTGCGTGCTTGTATGAAGGTTTGTTTTGTTTTGTATTAGCTGCCTTGTGTGTGTTCTGCGCACGTATGTGTGTGCCTCTGTGTCTCCTCTCTCCCACGCTCAGGCTCCTAACGATGGCAAATGCGCCTGTGTGTTTGCGAGGCGTTGTTTCTCAAAAAACAACAACACATCCAGGAACGGCTCGTTTTGTCGGGTTTTGTGGAAGGAGTGTGCTCTAATTAGAGAGGCCCTATGAAGGTGCATCAAACAGATCTTTCTCAAAGACCAACCTGCTCATGACTCACACACAGCGCACACATGCCATCTCTGATTATTGGAGAAATGTGTGTGTTATTTAACTATATAGCGGAGTATTAGCAGCCGTGTCAGTGTAGATTTGCTGCAGCTCTGATCCTAATCCGTGCATATGCTCCTAGACACACATTTACATGCAGACAAAAACGTGTCTGCTTCAGGTGTTGCTTTGTGGCCACTTGGGCATGTTCATGTGTGGGTGGTTCATGACCAAAAGCCCTTTTCAGAAATTGCACAAAAACACACAATTCATTTCTCTATCTCTGCATGTGTTTACTTTAGTTTCCTGCCTTGTTTGTTCTCTTAGATGGGAGCAGGCTTTCTGCTCAAACTGCCTAGGTCACTTTTGTTCAGTCTGTGTGTCCTAATCCCCCTCCTGCCTCTCTTGCTTCTAGGTGCCAGTGATGATGGTGGAATCAGCCTCTGAGACCATTCGAACGACGCCGTCCAACCAGAACGGAGTCAGCAGCCTCAGCAGCCAGTCAGATGGAGGGGGAGGCAGAGAGGGCGGGTCTAATGGGGACACCAATGGGGAGATCAGCCCAGTTGACTTATTGCACCTGCAACAGCAACAGGTGTGTATATGTTTGGATCTGTATCTGACATTTGCAAGTATGTTTGTGGGCCTTTGTGTTCTGTGTACACGCCATGCATATGTTTGAATATCATATTTACACATCTACCTGTATATACATGCTTTTAAGAGTTTTGCAACAATTCCTGCTTGTGCAACTCATGAGTAAAGTATGTACGGTACATTGTCTAGAACAGTATGTACACACACAGCGGGTTACATAAAGTACAGATGTGACAACACGTAGCTGGCCAGACTCTGGTAATTGTCAGCCAAATGCTCTGACAAGTTGGCTTGTCAGAGCTTTAATTAAATGTTTATAATCTGCCAACTAATTCAACTGGGGCAAAATTCATTATAATATTACATACACATCATGTTTTCACTGATATATCATAGCACGATAATGGCTGGGAAACGCTTGAACGCCATACATGCCTTTAAAGCTCTGGCTAGGTGATAGAAGGCATTATTATAACTATTGTGGGTTTCAGATACATTTACAGATTCTCACAACTGCTTGTGAACACACACTCATTACAACACTCAAATGCCAAAGGTGTGTCTGTGTGTGCCACAGTTGCAAGAGAGGAGTTTTTTTGTTTCATTTTTTCACTGGTCCATGAAAAAACTGTTTGTGTTTGACACGTCAGCATGCAGTGTCTCCAGCTATGTTATATCTTGCCTCCTGTGCGTCAGTATCCCTTCAACACACACCCCCGTTCCCTCAGCCCGCATACACACACGCACACACACACTGTCCACTGTGTCAAATGGAATTTCCAAACTTCCCGTAATATCTTGGACGAAAATCTACATTTTATTTCTCATTCCCCCCATAGCTCTGATTGGTCTCTAAAGGACCTGAGGATTCACATCCAAATACATGTGCAAGTGCACACTCAAATGTGTTTTTATCCAGAGGTCACGGCTTCAGTCATTTGGCCAATAACCACACAAGAATGTCCCTCGAGTACTATCGTCTAATGATGGAAACTGACTGATTTGTATTTTTATTCACTGCTGTGGAGAGATTAAGAGATCAAGACCAGTGAAGAAAATATACTTTTTTCCTATTCTAATTTTTGTGGTAAAGGCTGTACCAAGATGCTAGTGATATTGATAATGCTTTCTTCTTTTGTGTGTTTATTTGCATGTGTGTGTGTGTGTGTTATGTCCATCATAGAGGGTCAATTTGAGTTCTGGTCTCTCCAGCTGACTTTCTAGTTGAGGAAACCCAGAGGAAAAAATCAGGGTTTCCTCCCTGCTGCTAAAATTATTCTCCCTAATTATAATGATGGAGGCTTAGGTGAATGAAGAACACTCAAGGCCCTTCACTCCTGTCTTGCTTTCCCTCCCCTTCTTCCCCTGACTGCATCCTCACCCTGCTTCCTCAGCAACCTTCAGCCGAGGACACACACACACATATCCGTGCACAAATGCACACAGGCACACACATAAACACCAAACCTGTAGCTCATACAAAGCAGGTCTTTATTCTCTCGGACGTGTCTGCTCTCTATGTTTTTGCACCTGTGTGTGTGTATATACATGTGTGTGTGTGTGTGTGCGCACTGGTATTTCCTCTCTTTAGCGGGTTACCAACCACAAACATACCTCCCTCTCTCTTTCCATCTTTTTCTCTTCCTCTCTCTCACTGTACTTCTTTTTCCTTCAATTCGCTGTGGACCATGAAAGACAAGCACAACCTTTCCTCCAGATCCCTACCCTGCCTCACAAAAACTGTTACATCCACATGTGTAGCCATAAATGCACAGTAATTTATTGTAGTAATTCACTATTTAGAGTTTGCTGTTGAACTCAATTTGCAAATTTTGAAAAGATTGAAGTTGTCATGAGGGAGAGGAGTGTTATTTCTGTACTCTAGTTATATTTTTGTGGCTCTAAAAATTCAGCTTTTTGCAAGATGTTGGCAGTTTGTTGACACACCTGTGCAGAACTGCTGTGGGTGTTAAGATTTAGGTGGGTGTTTTATTTTTAAAAATTTTGATTTATGTTTAAATTATTCAACTGATTCCCGGGTCACATTTCCTCTTTAGGAACACATCTTTTATATTCTGGATGTAGTGTATCAGCCACAGATACAGAAATGAAAATATGTACGTAAAATGTAAGTGTGATCTGCGGTGAATTATGTGACAGGGGGGCCTGTTCCATACTGAGAATTTGGTTGATCTGACACCCCCAAAATACACTTTCTGTAAATCTTGTTTTCTGATTAAGTTAAATCTCCCTGCCTGTCTCTCTCTCTCTCTGGACTTTATACTTTACTGTATATGTAGTGATTGAATAGAATTAAAGTTTGGTTTGTATAGGCAGCCTCAGATATCTATACAGTACCTTTTATTTTATCTTCTGCCCACCTTTCATAAAAATCAATATTGTTTGATACAGACAACCTCTATACTGACAAGTATAAGAGAACCTGCTTTCCTGCTTCAAGTACTGGATATACCTCCTCTTCCCCTTGTTACTTTTTTCCTCCACGCTTGAGTCTCTCACCTGAAGGTGTAGTGCAGACTAGTGTTGGTGCTTAAACACCATGCCAGTGCGCAGTGGAGCAGAAAAGACACAACGACACACACACTCACACACTCAGAACTCCTGACAGCACGGTGTTGTCAGAACACAAAGCCGTCTTTTCCTTGGGCCCCTTGGGAACCTGAGAGAAATCACAGCCATCTACAGCCGTCAAGCCCCTCCACTGGCCTCGCTCTGTCTTCTGTCTGTCTCTCTTCTTCTTTTTCTGTCTGTGTTTTCTTCTTCTTTTGCTATTATGATAGATAGATAGATAGATAGATAGATAGATAGATAGATAGATAGATAGATAGATAGATAGATAGATAGA
>JAQQZY010000023.1:25711147-25731494 GCA_030068375.1 Ostorhinchus rueppellii
ATAGATAGATAGATAGATAGATAGATAGATAGATAGATAGATAGATAGATAGATAGATAGATAGATAGATAGAACAGGTTTGTAGATGCTATAGTGGTCAGCAATGTGCTGTGACTGAGATTTAGGACACAGGACATATATAGCCATAGGGAACGGAGGTAATAGGAGGGGCAAAGAGGCAGTACATTGAGGATTGTAGAGGGTGGGAGTGGATGGGGGGTGAGGGGCATTGGTGGGCTGGAAAAGAGGAATAGAGGGATGAGGGAGGGGTGTAACACTGAGACGTGTCAGAAAAGGGCGCCTGGGCCTCCCTGTGGAATGTGGCCTGTCTGCCTCCCCAGAAAGAACAGAGCAGGAGAGAGGGAAGAAAGGGAAGAGGGGGTGAAGACCAGTTCTGCCCCATCATTGAGGGGAGGGAGGGAGAGAAAACAAAGAACAGAGTGAGGGCAAGAGGAAGGAGAGGTGGAAAAGTGAGAGTGCAGTGGAGAGTGTATGGCACTTTGTTGAGGTGCCGGGCACGGGTGTAGACATGAAATGATGCATAGCAGAGGAGAAATGTAAGCAGGATAAATCCTAACAAACCTCAAAGTTTGTGTGTGTGTGTGTGTGTGTGTGTGTGTGTGTGTGGGGCTGAATGGGAAGGTGCTCTGATGAGAAACAGGTGTCTTCAATTCTTTCCTTTTCTTTACGTCTCTCATCCCCTTTTTTCAAATGTGAGTCCACACTTTGAACACCATCACTCTACCCTCTCTTCGCTTCTCTTCTCGCTCATTTCTGTCTCCTTCTTTTCCCTTACCATCAATTAATCGTTTCTGGTGTTCCAGCAGCAACAGTAGTAGTGGCTGGTGATGACGGGAAGAGAGCAGAGAAAGTAGGAGAGAGGAAAGAGAAAGGGATGGTGACAAAAAGGTGCCATTTCCTCTCAGGAATGCCACTCATCGGTCGTCACCAGCCACAGAGGGTTGTTCCTCTTACTCTCTGTCTTTCTTTCTCTCTTGCCCTTAACACACTCAAATAGAACGTGTGATTGTTGCAATGGCCCTTCTTCCCCAAGGGTTTCAAAGGAACGTTGGTTGAGAAAAAGGCAGTTTTAGAAATTGGCTTGGAGTTTCGATCCCCACTTCCATTTGTCACAGCTTATTTTTTTCATCCACGCTTTCATGTTGCTTTCTCGCTTGTGCACACACACACACATACAGTTTGTACATACTAGTTGCCTTTGTTTCTCTCCCTCTCTCTTGCTTACACACATGCACAGAGCTGATGTGAGTTAATGAAGGGTGTAATTAAGGAGCCACAGTGATGACTGGAGATCAGGGGAAACCGATACAGATCTCAGATATACACAAACACTGATGAAAGATAGCTGTTTTGTGTGTATCCACATGTGCATTTGGCTCTGATGCTGAGCGAGCTTTGTGGACAGATGTATGAGACTGGTGTGTGTGCATTAACAGATGACGAAAGATGCTGGAAGAGTCAGATAACGTATGGCTTCCTGTTAGATAGGCTAGACTTAGTAATTAGATGGAGGTGTGGAGGTTTAGCGACATGTGCAGTTGTATAGCACAGCTACAAGGCCTTGCTAAATTATGGGAGGTGAATGTTGGTTACTGGGACAGATATGTCCTGTTTGACCTCAAGCTTTCTGCAAGAGTTCACTTTCAGGTCAAGAGTGCAGAGGAAGGGGTTGGCAGAAAAGAGCGGGCTTAGCTTAAAAAAAAAGAAGCACCACATTTTCTATTATGTTATTGCAGTGAAATTTTATTCATTTACATTATATTTGCATTTTGTGAATTTGTCTTGCAGTGTTTATCTAATATACATATTTATTCCGTGTATCTGTCTGCATGTATGACCCGCATGGGTGTGTGTGGATATGTGCATGTGTCCGTATGTCGTGTGTGTCGGCCGGTAAATCAGTCCCAGGCCTCTCTCTGAGTGCTGTCACCTCCTAAAAGCTTTCCCTTGGTCTGGGCCAGGCCTTCCTCTTTATGTTTGAGGTCACTATAGTTCACAGGTCAGCAGAGGTCATGCTGAGACAGAGGAGGGGCAAGTTGGGTTGCCTAGCATCATAGAACACCCACTGCTGTTACCGCAGTGATACAAAGAGACCTATAGAGCACCAACTTCCTCTAGGAGTCTTAAAAGCACCAGCAACGCTCTTTATCTGTCTACTTTGACTTTTATTTTCCTTTTTTTTACCCTGTCGATTCCTCTAAATAAGAATCTGCTTGTATTGATTTGTGAAGACAGAATATCCAGTCGCTGAGGCGACTGTCAGCCTGGATATTTATATTTAGGACATTCATTCAATTTGTGCGCTGTTTATTCACTTGAAGTCAGCGGGAGGTTTTGTGTATGCAGCCGTTTCTTTCAATCACTTTCTTACTTTTTGCAGCTCTGAAATGTAAACACACACATTGCCATAAACACACCTGCACACAGGTCACTAATGCATTTCACATGTCCCCTTCTTTATATTCCGCATCCAGTGCTTTTTTTTTCTCACATTGAGGCCTAATTCTGAGATGCTGAGATGTTGTATTTATGAGCACTCATAAATTGTTTTTATTGCTTTTTCCAGCTAGACCAGAGAGTGTTGGAGAAGCAACTGACTGCAAGTTGGAGAGCAGAAAGTTGTTCTCACTATTGATGTCCTTTCAAAACCTCGCCTTTTCTGTTTCTTACAGAGGCACAACTATGGTTTGACAAATTTCTGCAACATATATATCAGATTTTACGCCTGTAAACTAGCTCTGTTGTATTATTATGCTTCACATAAGCACGCTACAAGGCTGCAACTCTTGTGGATAAAGAGTAGACAGACAGTAGACATGGTCCACCAGCCCAGATCAGCCAGCATGGACATAGTCACAGTTGGTTGACCCCACCATCCAAGAGGCTCAGGGACAAGAATAGACAGATACCAATGGAAGGAGAGGGATAAGTGTGTGTAAGTGTGTCAGAGTGTGTTTGTATGTCCTGTCTCTGTTGTGGAGACTGAGATATACACACATCTCCGGGCACCTGAAGGGGTTAGGTTGGGTTCGGTTGCCATGGGAGTGTTTGGAAGCACTTATACTTGGTAGGCCGAGCTGTTCTGTCAGGTAAATAACACACACACATGTCTGTAGACACTCACACATGCACAGGGTTCGACACATGAAGAAGTTCCTGTTTTTCTGAGGGGGAAAAAGTTGATTGTTGCCTCTCGCTCTTCAAAGAGCATCGCAACGCTGACAAACGCTTTTGTTAGAGGTTAGAGGTCACTGAGCAAAGCTTAGGCGTCATACTGTTCAGTGACAGTGGGATAACCGGGTGTGTGCATGGGTACCTCCTCACACTGGTCACGGTCTGCCGCTTTCACTATTAATTAAGGATTCAGCCTCGATTGGTTTTAATTGACAGGCTTAGAGTTCATTAACAAAAGCTTTTGTTTACAACCTCGACTTATAGTATATATGTCAAACAAAAACCATGGCTTGGTCTTCTGTCATTTCTTAATGTCGTCACCCCCCTGTGCCCACACCTAAATCAGAGCCAGAGATGGACATGGAGGGGGAATTGAGAGAATAAGTGAGGAGTAAAGAAGAAATGTGCAACACTTACAAGGCTGCTAGGCAAGTAGTTACCCTGGAAACAGTCAAGAGCCCTGGATGCACACAATGAACACGCACGCATACACACCACACACACAATAGTTGCAGAGGCCTAAAGTGTTGCTAATTAGCTAGTCTGTGCTGGTTCTTTGTGTGAGCCATTTTAAAGGAGAGATTAGAGTCAACAGGGAGGAGGAGAGGAATGTAGCTCTTCTCTCATTCTCTTGTTTGCTTCTGTGTGTCTTGGACAGTGTATGGCTGTCTTTTTTCACCCAATAAGAACATGATTTTTTTTTTTTGGTCACATCAGTTAAGTTTACGCTTAACGCCAACCATAAATTGTGAACCTATTTGTGCGTATTATTTACAAACTTCTCGCATTTCAAAACTAAAATTATGCCGAGCTTTATGGTTTTTCAGCTTCAAATTTGCACCCCCTCACATCTGGCTGGATTGACCCCCTCACAAAGTCTCACAGCCCAATGTACGCACACACACACACACACACACACACACACACACACACACACACACACATACACACACACACACGCTTCCTCATTTCCCCTTTTGTGAACGCACCCCACCCCTGCTTCTCATTTTGGGAAGTTAAAGATTTTGTGCTTGTGTAGAAGTTCAATTTCTTGTACAGCAGGCCGCCTTTGTTGTGCCTGCCCACTTCCGGTGTTTGTGTGTGTCAGTGTGTGTGTGTGTGGTAAGGGTGGGTGTGAGGGTGTGTCCTTCTCCATCTCCTCAGCCACAACCAGGTGTAAAAACCCTCTGAACTACAAACATGAAAGAGTTTTATTTCCATCGAAGCGGGCAGGCTAATACTTTTACAGGCCACTGACGAGGAACATGTTTTTCTAAAAATTTTTTGTTTGACCAACAGGCGTCTGTGTGTGCATTTGTCTTAACTTGTGTATGCGTCTTTGTATGCTTGTACACATGGCAGACAGTCTGTGTTTGTGTATGTATGTGTTTTCCCTCTGTCTCCTGAGCTAAGTCTTGGCAGTGCCTTGCATGTGTTATTAGTTTGATTTTTTTTTTTTTCTTTTTGGTTATTAATAATAACAGTTAAACGGTTTCCATATGTGAGGCCTGGTTGCCAGGCTAGTGCTATCCTCATCATGGGCTGGCCTCGCACAGTCTCCCCTCATAGGAGCTGCTCTTGTTGGGCAGGAGACGCAGCTTAAATTCTGGAGGTCACCCAACTAAGACCTAACACCTAAGAGGCCTTGTCTCCCCAGGAGCATGACCAAACTACTTAACTGTCCTAGCTTATACAAGATGAGGGCTAAATATTACAAGGTACACTGTGTGTGTCTTTGTGTGTGTGTGTGTGTTTTCCTCTGTGGGCTGGGTCTGTCTGGAGTGAGACCTTCCTCCCTTGCCAAACGAGCTGTGTTGAAAACCACAGGGAAACTGCATATGTGTATATAATGTATGACGTGTATTTATGTGTGTGTATGTGTGCGCATGTGTGTGTGTGAGGAAACTGCTGTAGAGCTATTTGCCATCAATTAGCCGCCTGGACTGAGATGAGGCCTACAGTACGGAGGGAGCAGCTTTTATATTCTCAGGAAAGGAGTTCCCCTCTCTTTTTGTCCCTGTTCACCTCATCATTATCTTTAATTGTCTCTCTTTTTGTTGCCCTTTTCCCTTCACTTAACAGAAAAAAGCTGACAACATCTCCTTAGGAAGCTGTAGATTTTGTCTGTGCGTGTGTCTATGTGTGTGTATGTGATGATGTATTGTGTTATGATATAAAGCAGTCCTGGGTATTCAGTCAGCTTCTTTTTATGACCATGCTTATACCCCTGTGAATCAATAGAAACATTAGATGAGTGTATGGATATAGTTGAAGGGGAGAGGTTTTCTCGTTTCACAAAACAGTTTTCAACTGAAGAGAACCATCTGGAAAACGGCAGGGTCCTCTGAGTTTAGAACAGGTCCCTTTTGTGAAAAATAGGATGTGAAAAAAAAAAAAAATCTAAAATCGGCCAGGGTTTTCAAACATTACGGCATATTTTGAAGTTCTTTTGGAGTTTGTGAGTTTTTATTACGTTGGCTCGTGAACGCGGTCTTTCCTCTCTTTAATGGTCAGTCTGGGCCCAGAGAAGCTTGCTTCAGCCATTTTAAAACCTCAGCTCTCGAACGGTGCCTTTATATTGCGGAAACATTACATTAAATAGCTGAACGGGATTGCGGCTGGCTGGTGTTTCTGAAGGTGTCCCAGATAGTTCCAGCTCGGCAGCGGCCTAAAATGATTGAGCCGTTCAGTGCCATTCAAGCTCAGTTTTATATTGGTGGACAACGGGTTTGAAGTCCATGTTGCTATGAACGAAAACAAATGGCAGGAAAGCTGGTGAGGCCGTCCGGAAAGAGCTGATTAATACCAGAAAAAGAGACGGCATACGTGAGGAAGAGTTAAAGGAGAGGGGTGAAGTCTTGGCAGAACAGAATTTATTTGTAACCCACCGTAAAATTGGGAGGCTTTAGCTGGCTTTGGTTCAGACTGCCCCTTATCCCTATATGTTTACCCCCTTGAAACATATATAGCTACCCTTACCTATTTACCCACCACTGCTCCAGAAGTCTTAAAGAGCTAGAATGTGTGGTGACATCAAACAAATCCATTTTTATATTTGTGTTATCACTGTTAACAATGAGGGGAATGATTGACCTGATTTGTAATGGGGTTTAACTCATCACAACTATATTATAAGTGCTGTTATCATATTCTTTTGAGTGTGTATTTTTCCCTACAGTGATGACAACATGATCAGAAAATCCCCCTGTTTTCTTCTCATGTTACATTTGGTGGAAACATGAGCATCATTGAAATCATTTGGAATACAGAATCCACATTTGGGCCATGTTTGGAAACATACATTGGTAAAGAGTGATTTTCTTGTGAGGTAGTTATTATACGTACTGTGTATAATAACTTATTAAAATGCCAGATGCAAAAATTCAAGGCTAATCCTAAAATTTGCCTTTACATTAAACAGCCAGACGTAGACATACAGACATTGTCACAGTGGGCTGGCAAAGATCCCCTCAAGAGATCAACAGCTGCATTCACAAGGCACCGTTTCCAGTGGTATCCCTGGACAGTCTATTTTAGGCCTTCATCTAACCCATATCTGCTCTCCAAATTTAATGTGGTGAATAAGGGTATGGGTAACATATTTGGGGAGACGAAAAAGGAGGGGGGCAAGGCACAAAAGAGACAGAATACTTGGAGGAATGCCAACAAAACTTTTGTAAGTTATATATTATATGGGGAGGCGGGGTGAGAGCAAGAGACAGATCGGGTGATATAGACGGAGAGAAAGAAAGTAGGAGCGATCTGGGAAAGCAATCTGGTTTTTGTGGCGACTGACAGTGATGTATCTGATTCGTGAGATTCCACCACGGCTGTAACCAAGCCTTCACTCACATATGCCCCAAAGTCATATAGCAATCCCACAAACTGTCACCCCTTCGGTAATCTGACTTTGTATACAATGTGTGGATGAAAATCTAAGGCATTTGAATGCAGGTGAGCCGGTACTACATCATTCTTTTAAAATATTACATATTTTGTGCTAACATCTGTTCAGTCTTGTTTCATCTTCTCTCGGTTCATCATTCTATTTTCTATGAGCGTCCAGAGAAAGAAAAAGGCACAATAGAGAAAAAAGAGATTTATAGCTAGAAATACTAGTCAAGAGTAGCGAATACCAATCCGCAAGGAGACACTAGATTAAAGTAGGAGTGGGGTTTATTGGAGTTTGGAGGTGTTTTTGGTGTTAAAGTGTGAAGATGCAGTGCACACAGATACAAGGGATCACCGGGGTGACCCAGGAGGAAGGCAGCATTGGCACAGCTTTAGCTTGGCTTTCAGCTTCGATGACAACACTCCAGAAAGCATATAAAGAGTGAGAGGGAACTAAGTGTTAAAAAAAAAGGAGATCCACCACTGTTCTCTGAACCCAGCCTCCACTGATCCAAAATCAGAAAGCGTGCAGGCCTGTAGAGAGGCAGCTGGGTGTGACGAGCTCTTTTCTACATCTTCACCCTGTATCTATCTACCCCTCCATCTATCTCTCTCTCTTGGGAAAGAAAAGGGATAGATGTGTGGAAGAGTGGTGCATCACGAGTCCCTTTTCCCTCTGCTGAGCGAGTAAAGCAGACAGTGGATACTTGTTTGGCACTGAAAGATTTGTTGCGTACGACGCTACCGAAACATCTGAATCAGTGGATTAGTCTAGCCTGGTTTAACTCCGTCATGAACAGATGAAACAATAGGCCTCGCTCTCACCCTCACTTGTGCTCCCGTTTCTTTTTTGTGCACTCCTTTTCTTGGTCTAAGAGAGAAGAAATCTGATACCACCTGCCTCCCTCTTGCCCTTCCTCACTCCCCTTCTCCTCCTCGTCCTCCTCCCCCTTCTCCCCGAAGGACAGCCCACTGTCTGCCCTGGGGGCTGTTTATCTACGGGGGGAGATGAGGAGGAGAGGGTTGAAGGGGGACGGGTTTGTTTCGTTTCGGCCGTCAACAATGGACCTCAGTCAGTGCTGACGGATTACTCCAACATATGGTACCCACCTGTCTCTCTCTCTCTCTCTCTCTCTCTCTCTCCCTGTCTGCCCCCTCCACTCCCTCCTTCTCTACATCTCTCTGTTTAGATTTCTTTGCTTATTCCTGCGTTCTCTCTCCCTGTCTCACCCAAACACACTGGGCGGATTAGAGGCCAGATTCATCACACACACAGACCTGTTTGCTTTAGCAACCTGAGCCAGGAACAGACACACACACACACACACAAGGCCTGGCCTTGCTACATGTTAGTTGTTCTACATTCTAGCCATGGTAGGTAGAGCAGGATTCATTTCGACATACTAAAAAACTAAATTACATACACTCTGAAGTATCATTAAGATAAGAAATATGGAAACATCATTGAACAACTTTTTCTCCTTCCTTGAGGTAGTTTGTCTTTAAAGT
The DNA here is from genome assembly GCA_030068375.1 of Ostorhinchus rueppellii. NCBI lineage: Eukaryota > Metazoa > Chordata > Actinopteri > Kurtiformes > Apogonidae > Ostorhinchus > Ostorhinchus rueppellii. Next base: position 25,719,743 of record JAQQZY010000023.1, read on the forward strand.
TAATGAAAGTTAATGTACTTAATGGCATGGAAACACTTTTGTGATTAGGATCTAATGTAATGAAGATTTAGCTCAATTGACTGATCAGCTGTTTTAACCTGGCACTGGTAGAACCAACAGGTACATGGAGACTGTTGAGCAAACTGAAATATTCCATAGTGTCATCCCTGAAAAGACATCGTAGCAGTGAAATGCTGCACTTTCCTGGACGTTTTTTTGCAACATAATCAAAAGTTTGCTTCTAACTTGCTTGGCAGTTTTAGAGACACATGTACTAACACACACACACACATACAGAATGGTTATTATACACATAGATTGCAATGAAATTTCCTCATTTTTTTCATTGCATCTTTGCACTGCTCAACATCCATCCTATAGTTGTCAGCCAGTTTTCACAATCCTGTATATGGCCAGAGAGAGTAGCCTGTATTGTATGCATGTTTGTGTGTGTGCATGTGTGTGACCCTGCTGGATTAAAAAAATGCACTGTTATTAAAAGCTGTGTCAGAGGCGATGATTTACAGAGGGGAGCGATGACAAGTCAGAAGAACTCACACACTGAACTGAAACACACACACACACTCATGCTCACACTGTGCTCTCAGGCCTCCAAGCTGAGCAGTGACCTCCTCACCCCTCCTTCCCTTTCCTCCTCCTCCTCCCTCCCTCTCTCACTCTAATAAAACCTGTCTGACACCACTGATGTGTGTATATGAGTATGCGTGTTTGTGTGTGTGTGTGCTCTGCGGCAGCACAAAGACTCTGTTGTTGGGCCTCCCTCTTAGGCCTCCCTTATATTTTCTTTAAAGGTGCAGTGCGCCCCCAAGAATGCCACAGGGGGAGCAGGGAGCTGGGGTTGGAAGAGTCCAGGAGGAGGTGGTGTGTGTGGTTGGAAAGGGGGGCATGCTTTACAATGGTACAGCTCACCCAGGTCACTGAGAGAAAAAGGAGAGGAGTGAGTGTGAAGAGCAGAAATGAAAGAGGAGGGTCAAAGACGAAGGTTGCTTCTTGACAAAGTAGATACAGTACAAGAGAACTGCAGTCTGGTTGGCTGATTGCCTTTGTGTTTTTCTACTCAAACCTGGTAATTTGTCACAGTATATATGTAGTAAAAAATCATTTACAAGTATATTAAAGTCAGCAATTACTCCACTCACTTGCAGACAGTGTATAGGTTTATAGTATGAGCAAAATAATAGATCCCCAACTATGACAGTTTCATCAAAAATGTAACTTTTAAGGCTCACAGTAGACACCTTAATACGAGAAAGAATAATGATGGAACATATAAAGACATTTCTTCTTTTGAGTTCAGTATTGTCTGCACTAGAGCACCTTAAAATTACCTGTCATTCAAGTTTTTACCAAGAGTGTGTATTGAAATTGTCGCCCATGACTCATATGAATAATATGATGTGTGAGTTTGGTATTGTTAAGTAAAATGAAAGTACCAGTTTCTTATAGCAGACACTGATTTAAAACAGCAGTATTAACTTCTTTGTTGAAGGGTTAGGGGCAGAAGTCTGCAGTCCAAATGAATCATTCCAAGAAAAGTAGATTTCAAAACTTATAGGATTACTTATTCAGGTTTTAAATTTTCATAAGAGTAAAGAGTTAAAGGCACTTATTACAGTAACATGATTCACTGTCTGAACATTACACCGATATCATAAAAATACTCTTATTAATGTTGCCCGGCTCTTAAACTCCACCGAGTAATCATTTTTAATGCCAACCAAAAAGAAATCTCTAAAGTAGCACAGCTTTTCCTTTTCGCTGTGGTGCATTAGAATAAACACTTCAACCCCACAATACAGACTCTGTTTAAATATCTAGAGAATCCTATGTTTTGCAAGAGGTTCTTGTCACACACATACTCACGCAAACATATCCACGAATACAGGCAAAGGAGAGGAGACAGGCATCACCTCTGCTTGGTTGTAGCGTTTATGAAAGCCATAAATGGCTCTTTAATATAGTGGTAATCAGGGTGGTAATTTGGGTGGAATTGTCCCTTATTGTTGCCAGACATGCCTTCCCAACTCCTGCCAACACACACGTATTCACTCACACGCAGACAAACACACACACTCACTCCTGGGCAGACAGGGTGTTCAAGGAGTAATTCACACCACATGCCAACAAACTGGGCGGTTGTGTGTGTGAGTGTGTGTGTGTGTGTGTGTGTGTGTGTGTCTGTGCCTGCTTTAATGCAGAGGTCAAACCAGTAAATGGGAGGGGGTTCCCAAGATTTTTGTTAAAATGCTAAAATGCATTTGTGTGTGCGTGTGTGCATGTGTGCAGGCATGTCCACAGCCAAGTGTGTGTGTGTGTGTGTGTGTGTGTGTGTGTGTGTGTTTTAATTGCGGTCTCAGCAAAAGTAGCAAGTGTGCTTGATACAGATGGTTTTCATCATTCTGACTGCACAGAGAACTTCTCTTTCTGTCTGTTTCACTCTAATCTCCCTCACTGTTTTTGTAATTAAACATTACTCAATGTTCACAAACTTCTAATCTGACAATTCATTAAATATGTACTGATATACAGTAGCTGTGTGGTGCTTCACAGCCTCACAGTAGTATGGTATTGTGCACTCGTGGCATAAAGCTTTAGAATTGATTTCATTTGCTGTTGAGTAAGAACTTCCATGGAACAGACTCCTTTTGGCCGTTAATTTGTGGTGTCCGCACACACACATACACACACACTTGACTTTCATAAATCAATATTTACCAAAGAACCTTTCCCCTTTGAGTCAGAGGAAGCAAATGTGCATCCTGCTGTCTCCCCTCTCCAACCCTCTGTCATGAGGTTATGCTTGTGTTTGTGTGTATGAGTGTACACTTACAGTAAGTGCAAGACAGCTTTTGTGTTGTGAGATGAGTATTTTATTTTCTGTTTTCAGAGCAGTTCAGACATTCCAGCTGAAATGCCGGTGCCTCAGGGACTGATTTTTCCTCATGATAGAGCGCTTGAGTGTGAACGCTGTAACAAACAACACAACAAAGAAGACAGAAATGTGATGATACAAAGAAAGATATTTACCATGTCTTTATTACCGAGTGGGGTGCGGAGCTTGAGAAATGGAAGGTTGCAAAGAAAAAAAAAAAAAAAAAGATATGAGGACAGACAGACAGTGGGAGGGCTGGCTGAGATAGTGGAGTCGGCAGGATGAATCGGCAACACTCAAGGGCAGAGTGGAAGAATGGAGGTGGAGGGGAGGGCAGAGAGAGAGAGAGAGCTGCAGAGCAATGGTGTCACTGGTTTGAATGGACAGCACTGGAGGGCAGAAAAGGGGAAAAATGAGAAAAGGAGGAGGAAAGAGGTGGGTGGTGGTTAGTCACATCTCTTCAGGACACATCAGGGTAAATGATTCCTTACATCACTCTGACACACACAAACACCGTGCAACTGACACACATGAAGATATGCTGACACACTTCTGCCTCAGAGGATGTGGAAAACCCACCATGCATCTTCCACACAAAGGAGGCAGAGGAGGAGGGAGAAAGGCAGTGGAAAAGAGTACAGAGAAATAAAGAAAAGACAACAAATAAGTTAAAGGACATTTCAAACCAACAGTGATAAATCTATAAGCATACTAAAGGTCGACCGATATGGGTTTTTTTTGAAGGCTGATGCTGATTTTAAAAGTTGGTCAGCTGATGGCCGATATCTACAGCTGATTTTTGAGGCCGATATTTGAGGGTGATTTTTTTATTTTTTTTAAGCACATTGACTGTAAAATACAACTAAGACACTCAGATTATTAAGGTTTTTATGCAGCAATATAAATGAAATTATCAATACATGCACACATAGTGCTCATTGTACATTTATTGAACTTTAAGTGCTACCCTCACAGGTGTCTGCTCAAATATCTTACAACATTTTTACTACTGATCACATATCATCTTTCACCCCCCCCCCTCCCCCACCCCCCAAAAAAAACCATAAAAATAAGGCCAATGGCTGACATTGAAAAAAAATCAATATATCGGCCAGATATTTTAGCCAGCTGATATATTGGTCTACCTCTAATTATGTACACGCTCAAGGATGCTTTACATTAAATTCCTTTAATAACAATGAAGTGCCCAAAGGATTAGTCAACTGGAGTTCATCAAATTGACCTTAATGATAGCAAAATCAAAACTGGTTTGAGTTCACGTTAGTTGCAGAGACTTTTAAGCCAGTCTGAACACTTAATTAATGCTGGTTCTATTCGACCGATCAAATGTAAAGACATCTTCTGGCCCCGTTGTAACTGATGGAAACCTGGCTTTGTTAGATTTGAGACCTATTTTAAAGTTGGACTGCGAACTTCCAATTTCCAAACTCTCAGTCGTGGTTAACTGACTGTTCAATGTGGTTTTAAAACTGATCCGATCAACGTGGCTATAGCTGTGACAGAGAAACTGATTGGTGTCTTTTACATAGTACAGCTGATTTGTGTCTTAGATGGGTGACTCAGTGGATCACACATTGGTAATGAACTTTTATTTTTCTTAAATCTTGATTTTTCTTATTTAAAGGCATTCCTCAGGGTTCCATGTTAATGTGTACTGTAAGAACATTTAGTAAAAATCCATCTCTGTGCTAATGAAACTGTCATTTACCATCTTATTACACACCATTCAGTTCAGAAGGAGCAGGAGCTTCAGGTATTTTATTCATTAATGTGTTTTCAAGACATTGGAAAATAAAGTTGCTTTTCAAAAATTTATATTACAATAACTTTATGATTTTGACATTTTTACATCTTATGATAAAAGACACCCCTTTTCAAGTTCTTTAGTATATCAAAAGATGGGAGGCTTTTATTTAGTATCATAAAATCTTCTACATACATCATGTCATCATATGCCATTTTTAGATGCTTAACTCCTTAACGCCTGAATCGGTTTCCAATTGTGGGAAAAAAAATTTTGACTTGCTTTTTTTTCTTTCAAATAGATAGTATTTTGGTTGAATTTTGGTGTGTGTGTGGTGGTGGTGGTGGTGGGGGGGGGGTCTTTACAGTTTCTTGGGTTGGACATCACTGACGGTTTACAGAAAACAGCGTCTATTTCTAAGGGATACTGAGTATTTTGGCTACCTTGTAATGTATCCAGGGCTTTAGTAGACCTGGAGGAAACTGTACTGTACCTCTCATATATATTTTATTATGTTGAATATGAAGTGTATAGGAGGTGCTCTTTACTCAGGTCTGCATTCCATGAAGCTTTTGTGCCTCCTGGTTAACTGAAACTTAAATAAACATGTGTCAGGTGGAGGAAATCAAATTTCACAACTTGGCAAAGTTAGTAGGTACTGAGATTTTCCACCATACGATTGACTGATCTGCATTTTGTGTCTTTTGAGGTATTTCTAAATATTTGAAGTCAACATGTCTGTCTTTTAATACTAAAAATAACTGTGTACATCATAACATCTGATCATCTCTAATTCCGTCTCATAGGCCCTCCAGGCTGCCAGACAGTTCCTCCTCCAGCAGGCCTCTGGACTCAACTCCCCTGGCAGCAACGAGGTCAAACAGAGCCCTGTGCAGGTCAGAGCATACACAAATGTACAATCACACACAGTTGCACACACTAAGTGTTACGTTGTTAAAATCTGTATATTATTAAGCCCCTGGCTGCTGCACCTCTAACTTCACCAACCTGCCACGTCAACTACTCAGTGTGATATATGTACACACATACGTTTCTCTCCCTGTCTGTGTGTGTCTCTCTTTTTCTGTGAAAGTGTGTGTGATTGTTGGTGTGTGTGTGTGAATGAAGCCTTTGTAGTGATTGGGTAGTGAGCTGTTTTCAGAGTTGAATTCCACAGTAAGCAGAGAGTCGGGTTAGCTGGAGTGCAGGATCCCCACTGAAAAACACAAGAGGAAAACACACACACACTTTGATTGCCCACACAAGTGCTTAGCCGTTGGTGTTTGTGATTAATATCACACCTGTTATCACTTTTGCTTGTTTTGTACAATTTGATATGCAAAGAGCATAGAGAAGTGTGATTTCTGTCTCATATCAATAAAGTGGGAGCATCGGTCTACTACAACACTAAGCAATGTGATGTTCCTTTCATGTAAGTGGCACATGATAAACAGACATCTGGCTGATCACAGAATGCAAAAATAGAGATGTTAAGAGAAGGATCAGAGTCAGTGGTAAAATTAACATCAGCTTTCATTTTCAATATCATACTGAATCCAGTAACGGGTTTTACAGTGAAGTATTTTGCTACAGTTGTGTGAAGCCTTTGATGCAAACAAATTGTCTTCCAGCAGGAAGAAAGGTTTGTTTGGAATAAACAGATCAAAAGTAGGTGTCGTCTCAGCAGTCGTCTGCATGACAGAGCAGGAGATGGAAATAAATTAGAGTCAAATGGTTGAAAAGAAAAGCTTTAGCTACAGTTCTTGTGGAAGTGAAAAATTCCCAATCATATTGACATTGCGTAACTGATGAGATGTCAGCAATGACATAACAATTTTAAAGGGGATCTTGGGATTACACTTTAATCAAACCTGAATTGGAATGTAGAATAGCTTTATTTGCTTTGGCTAGAATCTGACATTCAGAGAAATGATATTGTGGCAGTTAAGTGCTGAAAGAATAAAGTAAATACCACCATATTATATCTGCATTGTATAACTTTGTAAAGTTTAAAAAACATTCAGAACAGCTCACGTGGGACTGTAATTGAAATTCACAGATATGGCACAGAAATTCAGTACTTTAATGAAAGACTTAGACTCAGCATTAATATTTACACTTCTGAGCCGTTTAGTTCTTTCTTCTTTTTTTTTTCTTGATTTCCTACAGTAGCATTTTAAGCTGACACTAAAATACAAATGTGCGGTTGTTCTAAATGGTTAAACATGTGTGATGCCTCTCTGACCCTCATCTGACCCAGGTTTGAGGAGTAGACAGAAAAAGAAATTAAAAAAATAAGCAGATTCTAAAAATATTTTATCCTAAAGGGAGATTAATATAATGGGGTAGAAAGAAAAAACAAGACTGACAAAACTTAAATTTAATACGCAGTGTGTCATTTTGCAGTAAAGTGTAAGTCTCGCCTCTGTGAACACTGACAAGGGATTAACTTCTGACAGTAGTCTCACATGAATGAGGTCGAACGCAGGTCAGAGGCATGTTTAGTTGACCCGCCTCACGCACATTTCTCTTATATGAAAGGAGCATCACCTTCCACTGGCTTCTTTCCCAAACGCATACACAGACACACACTCGGCACTCTCCCCCTCCTCTTGCCTCTCCATCTCTGTCTTGTTTGTCTTGTTTGTTGGTGCCTGGCCTGGCTAGCCTCCCTCTACTCTCCAGGGCATCCACTCTACATCTCTGTTGTCTGAGCTGTCAACTCACATGGCCCCACGCACCCTGCCAACGCTCACACAGTTGGATTTACATTTGTCGGCGTGTGTTTGTGCTTGGAAGCAAATATAGGCTTCTGATTTGTGAACGTGTCAGCAGAAGAAACAGAGCTATTGTTTACTAGACCTCGAAACAAATAGGGGGCATGTAAAAATCTCTTAATAACTGTAATTTGTGGTTTTGTGATCACTTCAGAGACAGAGTAGCTGCACTCTGTTACTGTAACTGGAGCACTCATACCTCTGAGTGCACAAGTAAGTGAAGCCAGACATTTAAGACATTTTTTTTTTTTGGTCATTTCTTGAGGTAGCAGTGAGCGACTGTACGGTGACACAGTGGCTCACATCAGGCACAAAATGGCCGTCCTCAGGTTGGTTCCTGCTGGGCTGCTCTCACAAATGCAAATGAGCCTCAGCCAATAATGAGATCTTTAGGAGCTCGATAATTAGATTTTTCCCTTCTCTCTGAGGGAGAACGATGGAGGCAGACAGGGAGAGCGGGAAGACTTCTTTTCGTGTCTTGACTTCTCTGGAGAAGCCTTGGTCTATGCTGTCAAGACCAACCCCCCTCCCACCTCCACCCTTCCTACTACCACCCCCCTGCCCCCTACCCTTCCCCATCATATTTCTTTTCTTTTCTTTATGTATAATAGAGGGGAGGATCTGAGATGAGAGCAAAAGAAACTCTGAGATTATATCTGCTTTTTTGATTGGTTGTTCAGAGATGGTCTCTGTGTTTGGCTGGCAGTGTGAGATGGTATCACATCACTGTGTATGTGCATGCATGTGTGTGTTTCACTGTCATGTGTCACATTCAGGAGAAACTTGACAATAGCTCCAACCTCTATCGGAGTAATCGCAACGAAATTGATTGCAGCAAAATTTGCAGTTACACTTGCTAAAGCACAATAATCAGAATATTTCAAATGATTATTTAGTAATTTAATGAATCAGGATTAAAGAGGCGTTTTGGTTTGACACCAGAAACAAATGTGTAATTTTACACAGATAGCAATACTACTGAATTACATTGATGGATAATGGCGACACTTAAATGACATTGTGGAAACTGTAGAAAATTGCCTTTTTGAACGGTTATGTTACATAAATTGTTACACCCATGGTGCTGTCATTCTGTCTGTCATGGTGCTGTTCTGTTGAAAAAGAGCATGCAAGCTTAGTCCGTCTTTTCTGATTGAATACAGGTAAAAGAGGTTACGCTTAAATTATATCCTTACCCTTTGCGGTGTGTAGATAATCTCAGTCTAAGTGGGTGTTTGTGGTTGGACATTTGTGCCACAGTTAGTTTTAATTGATAGTAGCACTAGTGCAACCGTGTGAATGGGTGGGCACACAGTTGGCAGACAGATTGGCTATTGGCGGATTACCCAGCATGAGATGTACCCTGCCTCCATGACCTGCCACACGTTCTCTACAATGGATACATTTGGCACATGCTCATACACTGGGTGGGCACAAGCAGACACATACACACCCACTTGGCACGCATGGCTGGCACACTTAACACGCTGCCACTTGGCATGCACACATACAGATTAACGCACGTACTTGGCTGAGGCCCATATGTATGTAATTGAATAGCGCAGTGTCCTGTTTTCATGTATTATTGAGGAGCTCGTTTAATTAGAAAAAAATGAAAAGACTCATTAGAGATATGTTAATTAGCTTGCCTCACTGCTCTCTGGAGAGAGCTGGCACCAGTGCAGTGGGATAGAGCAAGAGACGAAACCATGCAGGAAAGACTGGAGGAGGAAACTGAGTCATAGCGGTCTTGAAGCACAGATTTCCTTTCACTGAAACAACTTGTAATCAATATTACGGTATAATCTTAAAATAGCAGCTTTATATATGTTGCTTGATTGTTTTCTGCCCACTCTGATGCATTTAAACCATTATAGGTACGTGAAAAACCTCTAAACATGAAATTCTGAAGAAGGGTTCAAAGTCTTTAAACCAATCAACAGAAGTATGTGGAAAGATGAGTGTTTAGCCCCCCAGAGTCTGTGGTACTGAAGCGGTTCCTTCTCTCATTCTCTTTTATTTCCTTTCAAAGTGTTTTTCCCAAAGCACTCCTTTTGTCCACTCAATGAAAGTGCTTAGTTGGCAGTTTCTCTCATTTGATGTGGAGGGAATTGGGGGCTATGTGTGCACGCCCGTGTAGAGTGTGTTGGAAGGGGTGGGGGTTGGGGGTAGAACTGGGCTGTGGGTGTATGGGGTCCTGACAGTTTGTGAAGAGTGTACAGGAGGAGGTTGAGTAGCCAGTAGAATGGGTTTAGCTCCGGGCAGAGGGGTGGACAGACTGAAGGAAGGATGGAAAGGAGGGTTTGGGTCTGGCCACTGAAGTGTGAAACTCTTATTTTGTGATTTGAAACATGAGTGAAATCAGTAATGAAATATGGTCGATAACAGCCTCTCACACTTCCCAATGAAGTGCCCTGAGAGTGTGTGCGTCTGAGTGTGTGTTTCTGGAAATGTGTTGTCATTTTTATTCTGAAGCACTGGGGCGTTAGATGGAGGGAGGCGGTTGGAAGAGGGGGTAGAAGAAGAAGGGAGGGAGGGATTTTCCACTTGAACTTGCTGGTCTTTCACTGTCCTCTCTTAAGTTTTTTTTTTTTTCCTTTTTCATTTGTCTAGCCCCTGTCAGAGAGTGCTGCGTGTTATGCACGTCCATATACATACTGTGTGTGTGTGTGTGTGTGTGTGTGTGTGTGTGTGTGTGTGTGTGTGTGTGTGTGCGCGTGCACATGGCCATAGGGTACATAGAACAAGATGCAGCTCATGCAGAGACAAAACTTTAGAGCCGAATTCCCTGTTCTCATCAGCCTGTGTTCCTGTCTGAGCTTTTACTCATTTACCATTAAATGTATTATCATTAAAATGTATTCATCCATTTTTAAGTCCTTAGACTTCATCTCAGCTCCTTATTACACTTATACATTATTTATATGCAACTCTTCCTCTATATTTCTACTTCAATAACTTCCTAAACTGTATCTTCTAAGTCGCCCTCCACAAATCTAAATTTTACACCTATGTGCAATAATTAACAGCACGTTAAAGATAACTATGTGAAAGTTGCACAAATCCACATTCTGCCTATACTGGATTTTTCTACAGCACCAGCATCCTTACTCAGCAAAAAAATCTTGAACCTTTGGGGTCAGGGTGAGGTTTCAGCCAGTATGATCATCCCTACCCCACCTGGCCTCACTCATCGGTTACACCCAGAGCAATGTGGCCCCTGGCCCTGCTGCAGATTAGCTGGAGGAGGGGTACTCACCACACACAATGGGCCCCTTTTACTTCCAGTAGAGGCCTGGCCCTGAGCTCCAAACAACGCTCTCAGCACAGTAGGCATTGCTTCTTTTTTTTCTTCTTCTTTTTCACTCAGACTCTTTCTTTTCTGTTTTCTACATTCCGCTGCATCTCTCCACCACCCCCCACCACCCCCCACCCCATGCTCTCCTCTCATTTCTTGGAATGATGAGCAAAGAGGGGTTGTTTACCTGGAGGGACTTAAAAGGGGAAAAGGTGACAGTGATGGAAACTGTTGAACAAACTAACCTTGAACCAGTAAGAAGCAAAAGATTTCATCACAGCAGAACACCAAGAAGGGCCAACGTGGCACTGTGTATTTAGAAGGAAGCTCTTACATTCAGAGGCATTTAGTGGCCTCTTTTAACCCCTTACTGTCTAAATGTATTCATAATAAGAAGAAAAAATAAATTACTTGTGTCGTTGCTGTCAAGCACATGCTAAATTACATGGAGATTGTTCATTTGAATACAGCACATACAATAGGTGTGATGCAAATTAGTGACATTAGGCATAAATGGCATAATAATAATTAAACAAATTCTCCAGTCTCAGTAATGTAGATTATTTCACTGATATTACTATTGATCAGTTCCTCCAGTCTACAATCCAAACAAAACAAAAATGATCCAAAAATTGGTAGGATGTCATGAAATTAATAACACCGTTACTGAAACAGACCACTCAAACTGACCCATGGATGTCAGAAACCTTGGGTATTAGCCAGGAAACATGTAAATACAGCAGAATATTGAGACAAATATGCAACAATAATCCAATAGTCAAAAAGGGGCTAAAACCGAGAACTTAGAAAAGTTCGTTTCCACCAAAAATTTTAATGCAAAGTCTGGTTTTAACGCGTGTGAGTGTCAGAGACGGACAGAGAGGCAGGCATCCTTTCCAGGGTGAGGTGGTAATGCTCAGTGACAAGGATAAACAGCACTGGGGTTTGTTCCTACCAGGAGAGGGGGAGTGTGTGTGTGTGTGTGTGTGTGTGTGTGGGGGGGGGGGGGGTTCTGTGTC
>JAQQZY010000023.1:25731594-25744810 GCA_030068375.1 Ostorhinchus rueppellii
CCCCCCCCCCCCCCCCCCCCCCCCCCCCCCCCCCCCCCCCCCCCCCCCCCCCCCCCCCCCCCTCTGTGTCAGCCTCTCTCTTCCTCCTGCTTTCTCCTTGTCATTTTTTCAATTATCCCTCTCTCCTGTGTGTCCCCATAGACCCAGAGGCAGGGCCGGCATCATTTAGACTGAGAGCCTGTTTAGATTCTGATTATAGCCTCCTTTCTTCTCACCACTCACCCCCATCACACACTTACACACACATTGTTGCTACATATTGTTTGAGCGAGCCTGGGGTGAATAGCTCTAACAGCAAATGTATCTGTTTGTGAAGCTCAACAGAGGTTAAAATATGCTGGCTATGCTTTTTACAAGTGTAGATCGGCTACTTTTCTTAATTCATGAATTTGTCTTCAAAAGGTTGTGCATTTATCTTCACAATGTTACCTCTGAGAAACAGCTCAGCAAAGTGCAACTTTCTTTATTTTTAATGTGATAATTTGGTGTGCAGTAGCATAAAATTACAGATTTTGGATTAAAGCCTTCTTAGTTGAAGGAGGGTTGATTTTTGGCATATTTTTGTATTGGGAGACCTCAATTAAGGGCACAGGAAAGGTGTGAAATTCAACTTTGCTAATAAATTAAGAACGATGCAGTCATTTATTCGGCCTGCCTCTATATAAACATGGTGTTGAGCTGCATTGGGTCTATTCCCCTAGCTGCTTCCTGGTTTAATATCAGATAGCCCTCTTCCTCTCTTCTTGAGGATTCATCTGAAATGGAAAGTGGGGCTTTCCTCCTCGTTAGAATGAAAAGTCATCAGGGGCCGAAAGGAGACAGGGATGGATCCTCATTGAAATGCAAGTTACATCCCTCTTTTTCTCTCTCTTCTCCTCTGGGACTCCATGCCTTTCTCCTCCTTCTCCTCCCCATCTTTCTGGCACTCCCTAGCTCCCTCTCTTCCTTTGTTAATCAGTTAAACTCCCTCTTCAAACAACCCCTCTAATTACTCCTCCACTCTCTGTAAACGACAGGGCTGTCTCTCTCTTCTCTTCTCCTCTCTCTCGTCCTCCCTCCCCCAGTTCCCTCTTTCCATGGCAGAGGTTGACCTCTGTCAGCCGCCGACCCCTCAGCAGTGTGTCTGTGTGTGTGTGTGTGTCTGCCAGCGTGTATGCATGTGGTGTGTACACATATGACTGAGTCTTGCATATTAATGGGGAGAGTGGTATCATGGGTTCTAAAATCTTAAAATTGCAAGTGGTCAAACTTTTGTTTATCACCTACAGACTCTGCAGGTTTAAATGAATGCTGAAAATATTTGTGGTTTGCAACATTGACTTCTGCTCTAGGCTGCACTTCCTCAATCCAAAAACCTTCAAGGAAGGGTTCCTTCCTCTGTGTATGAGTCTTCATGCACATCTCTATACTGTTCAAAGATAATTACCTTCCCCAGCTATCCTTCCTTCTCCACTCCCTCTGCCTGCTCCCTCCACTCACTCCCCCCCCCAGCCTCACCTCTCTTCTACTAATCTACCACGCATCTCTCTCTTTTAAATTAACATGCAACATGAAAAAAATGGGACGACAGCGGGAAAAAAATTAAATGCATTTAATAAATGGCTGACTTCAAATCGCCCGGCTTTTCAGACTCTCCCTATTCACAGTCCAATGAAAGGGGAGAAATCATTCACCGGGAGAGACAAAGCAGAATGAAAATATAATTCCGCATTGTGAGGCGCTTTTGTCCTGGCCCGTCAAATCGCTAATGGCGAGGCTTTTGTTTTGTGGCGGCGCTCTCAGGCTGACGGTGTCGTATGGCGGTGGCAACGCATGCCCCATAATCACCACGCTTTGTGATATTAGATTATAGGGGCAATTAATGGCGTCAAACCTTAACTACTCAGCATTCAGTCTGCCACACACACATTCATCCTTAAACACATGAGTATGTGCACATTTATACACACATTCAATCACATGCACATACACACATAGAGTACAGTATATCAGTACTTGCAGAAATGCACGCGCACTTGGTTCTTGTGTCAGACCGTCAGCCAACACACAGAAAGGTGCTATAACTCCAGTAATTATTACGCCTGTGACTTGAAAATGTCAATGGCGGTGTGTATAAAATAGAATGTATGAGTTGTCAGGGAGGAAGAATGGGATGCACAAGAGCAATTAATTACAGCTTTTCATTTGGCAGCTTAGACTGACAAGGCCCAGCAGCGAGGGCAAGCTGGCATGACGCCAAGCAGCACCCATCACAACCCCCACCTTACTCACACCCCCACACACCCCCCAACCTGCTTGTTCCTTTACCAACTGCCACAACACCACCGTTCTCCTGCCTCGCCCCGCTCTGACTCTGTCTATTCTTCTGCTTCTTCTCCCTGAGCTCAGATACATACTTGTACTGTGTCCACATTTATTGTCCTACACATTCTTCCTCTTCTGTCTTATTCCAGCCTCATACCTACCTGCCCTTCCTTCTTAGTGTGTTTAGTTAAGAAAGACTGGCAAAGGTATGGACATAGAATTGGGACCTTGACAGACACACTGAGAGGAAACAGACAAAGAAGAATGTAAAGGGGGGAGTGGGGGGGTAGTATTTATGGCCAATCATGTTTACGAAGTCAAATCAGCTCCTTACAGATTTAATTTACCAGTGACAGCACATCCACCTCTGTACTGCGCACTCCCATCTCATATCACTTTCCCAGCCTGCCAACCCCTCAGGTGGCGAGGAGATCGACTGCACTGAAGAGAGCTACGTGCACTTACACACTCCTGCACACACAAACACACATTCACACAATTTGATCATGAGAGATTGATCTCACCTCAGTAATGTAGATAAATGGACAATTTCAGAGGTGATAACTCACCCTAATATTTCTCTGTAAAACAGCCATCACTTTTTAACAGGCAGGAATATTTGTATTGAGAAGGCAGTATACTTTATTGATGTGAAGGCAGTGAAGGAAGAGGTAGTCATCCCTCAGCCTGTAAACACAGAAAACTTACTCAATCTGCCTCCCCCTCCCCTTCTAAACATGTACCAGTCTTTCATCTGCGCTGGATCTTTATCCCTTTTATTGTTTTCTCAATCCTTATTTCAGTTCATAAATACAAAAGCACTTTGTCAGCAGTATTGTCTGTGTGATTTTCATACACTCTGTCACATTTGTATGTCTCAGTTTCTCATTTGTGTGGCTATGTTGCCTTCAGTTTTGCTGTGTTTGTAATCGGATTACCATCTCTACCCATTTCTATTTACAATACATGTGCAGTAGAACTGCTTGCACAACACATGTACAAGAATTATGTTATTTGTCTCTGAGTTCTCTCTCTCTCTCTCTCTCTCTCTCTCTCTCTCTCTCTCTCTGTTGCCTGTTTGACGCTCTATCTGATGAGATGTCTATCTCATCAGATAGCCACTTTGTTGTTCCTCTCTTAGCCAGGCTTGACTGTGTGGAAAGAGAATCGGAGGCAGCTCTAATCATATGTTTACGGAAGCAGATAAGATTTTATATTTTGTTGGGAGATTGCATATCTGTCATTTTATCGCTGCCTGTTGTCACAGAAATTACCTTTTTTTTCTCTATGTTAGGCTTGTGGGGGAAAAGTGTCAACAGTGTGTGTGTGTGTGTGTGTGTGTGCGCGCGCTGTGGTATGACTGTCTATTTATCTTTCTCGGAGGTTGCCAGCTTTTCTAGCCATGACTGACAACAGAGAATAAAAGACAACACACCTCTCTAACTTCACCTGTCTATACGAACCTGTGTTCAGTTTGTTTGTTTTGAGTTAAGTATTCAGTTGCAGGCACAGTCATGCTTTCAGCTTATTGTGCTGCCTGGGCCTTTTCACACAAAGTTTAACCCACTGATTGAGCTGTCCTACTTTTGTGCTTTTGGTGGTTGGTGTGTAAGTATGTAAAAATGTAACACGTTTTTATGTCACTTTTCTGTCTGTAGGTACCAGTGTCCATGGCTATGATGAGCCCACAAATGATCACTCCACAGCAGATGCAACAGATCCTGTCTCCCCCACAGCTCCAGGCCTTGCTGCAGCAACAGCAAGCACTTATGCTACAACAGGTAACGCACATACACACAAATACACTCAATGTTGGAATGAGTCCCAGGCCAACATGCTTGGGTATGTCTGTTTTAGTAGGCGCTGACACACACTGGGCGTGATTGCACCTAATTCAGTGCTCAGAGATCTTTGAAGATAAACACACATCCACATACCCACTTATACACACATTGTCATTTGAAGTACCTGTGCTTTAGCATTGTTGCAAAGAGAATACACATACCCCCACCTGCAGGCGCATACATGCACCTCTTTACACACACACACACACACACACACACACACACACACACACACACACACACACACACACACACACACACTGTTATATAGTTTTTAACGTCATTCAGTGAATCATAGTGACTCAGAGTGTGTGTTGATGCCCATCAAATGATAAGAGGGTTGCCATGTCAACACAAACCAATAAACACTCTGCAGTTGCAACTGATCTGTCAGATATTCAGCCAAAATGACCTGTGCCATCCTACCTACACACGCAAAACACATATGCAACCTTGTAAAAGCTGTGAAGAGGACTATTAACACTGTGGAGATAAAGAAGTAATTGTAGCGTCAGGGATGCCTAGAAAATACAGACATACACACACAGGCAAGGCTAAAGCAGACAGTATATTTAATAAGGAACGGTAGCTTTAGGCCAGAATAAATTGCAGTGAGAAGATCCTACAACATGTATCATAATGGAAATGTGAAATGTGCTGGCTTTCTGGAAACCGACATGCAGACAGCTAAGAACCTCTTCACCAGCTCTTTTTTCTCTAACGAGGAAAAAGGAGACAGGGGGGAAAGGGGGTTGATAATGCACTCTCTCTATCTCTCTCTCATACCCACACACACACACACACACACATTAGACTCCTGCTATTAAAACCACTGAGTTTAACATTGCTCTCCCACTTAATTAACCACAGTATGGACTCACTCTTAGTATATATCTGCAAATCAGGCACTTTTACACACATACACAGACACACACAGAAGAATCATGCAACATATCACTCACTGGAGCATTAAATTTCGTATCCCCATGGCAATGCGGTATTGTGTAAGAGTGTGTAAGTAAGGTTTACAGCCCACTGCTACACACCAGCTGGGTGCTTATATGTGCACGCATTTGTACATTTAAATATGTGTTTGCGTGCATTTTAACCTTTAAATTTCCTCTAACCTTTACTTATGCCATGGCTGCTCTGCCTTTCTTTCGGGGTGTGTTCAGTAAAGTCAAGGTCATGGTAATAGGCTGGAGAGGTGAGTGCCTCACTTACACATACTCTTAATGCACAGAGCCACTGAATCAAATCATTAAAAAGACCTTAATTATCACTTAATTATTCCCTCAACTCACCACTCTCCAGCCAAGTGTGTGTGTGTGTGTGTGTGTGTGTGTGTGTGTGTGTGTGCGTGTGTGTGTGCCTGAGTGTGTCTGCTTGCATATGCATTTGTCTGTGATGAGAAGGCGATCAGGGCTAGTGACGCGGAAAAGAGAGATTAACTCCGCCTAAGGAGCGATAAAAGAGAGAAAAGACAGATGGAAAAGAAAGAGCACTATGAAGGAATGAGTCCTGCATTTAAAATAAATTAAGGACGAGAAGAAATGACATAGTACAAAAGCAGAGTAAATTACACAAAATTGAAGCTATGGCTTGGACAAGATTGAGCCTGGACATGTAAAACGCTGCTGCACAAAATGAGCAGGACCATTACATTACACATAGTGTGTGTGGTAAGGATGGGCAGTGGTGTGTAGTCCGCTCACTGCAGGGTCAGATGGATGAGAGACCGAAGCAACTGCTGTGCTGTGAAGTCATTCTCCTCTAAAAGGCTTCTTTGAACGTTTGATGCAGCATGAAACAAAGACAAACTGCAGACAGACCCATGTATGAGCCATTCTCAGGAGGATAGCCCTCAACACACACACACACACACACACACACACACACACATACACACACAAACAAATTCACGCTGAGTTTTCCTGTCTGCCTTGCTCCCATCTCAGCAAGATTATAATCTTAATGGAGCTTCCTGAGTAAATTAATGATTAGTAACTCAAACAAACAGACAAGCTGTGGCCAGTCAGTGGAGGCTATGTGGGGGGTTTGTGTGAGTTTATACAGATTAAAATGTGTGTGAACCAGAGTGCAGGGCAGTCATTTTTAGCTTTCCAATCAAGCTGATTCTGGAACATCCAGCTTGTAAATACAGAATTGCAGTGTAAAGTCTGTTATGCAGTTTCTGTGATGGACTTACAGCCCTTGTAAACACAGTGTAAACATCTGTACGCACTCATACTGTGGGTCTTCACTGGCAGCTGTATGACAAACACAATAAAAGCTCACCTGAAGTAGTTCAGAGGATATCACCGTGTGCATTCTGTTTCTGTTAGAACAGCTTCAAAACATTTGTTGGCTACTTCACTTCTGACTTATGTTTTCTATATTGTACTGTATTGTGGGATTCTGCCTGTCAGTGGTATGATGCAGGGTATGTTTGCAGGTGGCCTGTTGCCCTTCTGCATTGTGCCACAGACACTCAGTCAGTCAGACTTACACAGCATTTCAGTGCTGTATGAATAATTCAAGCAGGTGCCGCTTTATGGCTTTGACATAATAACCTTGCAACACAACTTGACTTGCCATTATAGCTCTACAATATTCTTCAGAAGTCTTTGTCAGGCCAGTGTTTGCTTGTTGTGTGGTTTGTCAATAAACCACATGCTGCCACAACAATAAACTGCGTCCTTCGCTCTGAACAGAAGAACAGAAAGCAATTGCATTCCGTAAGACTCCGATTCAAGTTATGGTGTCTGACTATGGGGCATTTTACAGTTAAAAGACTGTGGTATTGTTGAGGTTGAATCACTTGCTTCCACATATTCCTCAATTACCCCCTCCCCTTACCTCCCCCCTCCCCTATGCCATATCCTCACTCTGCCTCCTCCTTTTCTGTGTCTGTCTGTAGTTACAGGAGTACTACAAGAAGCAGCAAGAGCAGTTGCATCTCCAGCTTCTGACTCAGCAGCAGCAACAGCAGCAGCAGCAGCAGCAGCAGCAGCAAGCTGGGAAGCAAGCAGCAAAAGAGGTGAACTTAACCAAGTACACACTCACTCAGCTCAAGTATACTCTGAAGTACACAAGTACCCTTAAATGTTGTAAAAGTGGTTGACATGGGAGCCACGAGAAGAAGAAAAAAATCCCATCAAGTCTAATGTATAGGATGTACAAAGATCTTTTTCTTCCTCCTTTTCTCCGCTGTCATCCTCGCATTTCCTAGTTTATTGTTGTGTGTCCAAGCTTGTCACAAAACAAGGATTAGTGAACATGGATTTTCATTTTTTCCACCAGCATGCCATGTCGAGGCAGTGAAGGAGTGCTGTGCTAAGCCATACGCTACCCTGCCAAAGTATTCATTTGCATGCCTTCAGCTCAAAGCCCGAGGTGAAATCTCTCTGTAGGAGGGGTCTGCCACTCTTTTAATTGTCAATTAACCCCGCCAGCACTAGGAGCTTCCCTTGTTCTCACTTTCTCTCTTGCACACAAATATGCACACACACACATACTATGTACCAGGTTTAACCACAGCTGCGGTACAGTAGGATAACAGAGGATAAACTAGGATCACATCGTGGCACAACAAAGAGGATCTCAATCGATCAGACAAGATTACTGTCATAACCTGTGTACCAGAGGGGATCTGCATGTCTATTTGTGCTTGTGTGTGCTTTATGTGAGTGAGGCATTTTCCAAACATGAATGCTCCCGCGCCAAAAATTGCTGAACACACAATCAACCACGCAGGGGAGAGACTTAAGGAGAAATTCCTCATGAGACTTTACTGATAAACGCATGAAGAGACACAGCCTAGATTTCTCCTCCTCTTCCTTTTTTTCCCTCCCCATCTCCCAGTGGGCAGAAGCCCCCACACCCCCCCCATCCCCTGAAACTCCTCACCGACAGTGGTCAACCAACTCGACCGTGACCAAAGCAAACCAGTTGTGGTTGACTCGCATGTTGAAAGTGTGTCTGAATCGTTTTCCCTTCCTCCCCGCTCTCTGCCACTGTCCCAGTTTTCAGGTTTGTTGTCCTTTAACAACTAGACAAGTGCAAACACTGGTCACACAGCTACACATACATGCAGAGAGGGAGAGGTTTGATGTGTGATGGTTCACTGCACAAACACATACACTTGGGGGAATATGCCTCCCTACAGAGCCTCAAACAGCTGATATGACTAAGGCCATTTCCAGGAGTCAGCGTGTTTCAGTTGCTACGAGCCATCACTCACAATGAGAATATCTTTTTAGTGCGCTCACTCGTCTTACCTGGTTGAGCTGGTACTGACACCCAGAACATAACTTACTATTTAGTCCTTTAAATATTGTCCCACGATACAAGAAAAACAACAATCCACTAAGTGTATGGTCTCTGAACCTTTAAATGGCTACTACTCGAGCAGGTTAAGCAAACTAGTGAACTGCTGAAGACAGTTTAACTACCTTTGGATTCCAGTAGGCCTATAACACACTCAAAACACAAGAGTAAAGGAGTAGACCACTGAGGAAAGAGGAAGGATAAATCAGAAAGTGTTTGTGCATGAGTGGCTGCGACTTCCTGACCTTTTTCTTCTTTTCTGCAATTCTTCTTCACTTTCATGTCTGTGTGGAAGTGATGCATTGAAAGAAAGAGTGTGTATGTGTGTGTCGAGCAAGTATTTGTGTGTCGCTGGTGCATTTGGGACTGGTCAGGAGTCAGCTTAATGAAGTGACTCTGACCATCACAAGAGAAGTGTGCATTTGTATGTGTGTGTCTGTCTGGGAGTGTCCTGCTATGTGTGTGCATCTGTGTGACTGGCAGGCTCAGACAGTGTGTGATGTGCTCATAAATCACATTGACAGCCTGTTACTGCGCTAGCTTTGGCCACTCAGCCACAGCTAATGTAAACAGAACACAGGCACACACACACGGAGACACACACACAAAGGGAGTTTTAAAGAACCATGGCTATATCTCAGGAGGGAATGAGAGACAGAGGAAGAGGATGGAATGAAATGGACAGACAAGTGGGGCAGATGACAGTAGGACTGGACAGTGAAAACAACACAGAGGCTGGAGGAAACACTCGAGTCAGGACACCTCGATCATGATACGCCACTTATTGAAACAAATGGCGATTTGGCCATGTGACCTCCTTCCTTATGTCAAAGCCCAAGAGGATGATTTGTCTAACAGTAATTACCTTGTAATTACAGCTCAACATATACATGCATTCATCTGTATCTCAACAACAGATACAGATTAATGTGATTTTTCAATGACTAGACAGCCTGCAAACTGTATATTGTATCCAACCTTCCAGAGATATTTAATTAAAATTCAGTAGGTAATTTAACTTCATTTAATATATGCATTGAAAGTCATTGGAAAAAGGAGATGTGGCAATGAAAAGGTTCCATGTCATCAATTTATACCCAATTCTCTGGTTTTGGCTGTTGTAAAAGATTTGTATAAGACCTTGATCTTTTGATTTGTGGTTTTTGTTTTGCTCTTTATTTCTGCAAATGTCTTTATTCCTTTTAGAATTCAAGTAAATAAATAAACTGAACTGAATAGAACTTTTAAAATGTTAAATACTAAAAGAAAAAATGAATTCTGCAGAAACAAAAGCAGGAGTAAAAGCAAAGTCTTTGCCCCATTTGAACCCTGCTCTTTTTTTTTTTTAAAGTAATAGTTGTTATGTCAACTCCCCTGACCTCTTAACACACGCACACACACACATACACACACAAAATGTCACCACACTCCATCTCTCCAGGCACCAAGTTTGAAAGGAAGTGACCTATTTGCCCTTCCTGTGAGTTCCTCTCTGTTCAAAGAGTTTCACGCTGCCACTCTCCTTCACATACACGCACACACTTGCACACACAATGAGCCGTTCCTCAAGTTGTATTTATTTATTTTTCCTCTCCACTAGCTATCTGCAAGAGATAAAGTCCATCTCTTTCGGGGATTGGTCAAGGGGGACTTCAAACAGCACAGCACAGGCCAGGTCTGCCCCAGACTGGGGGAGCAGGAAAGGGGACATTTATCACTGTAACACACACCGACATTATCGCCACGCGCCATGTTGTCTCTCCCACTCTCCCATTAACTTTCCCCCCTTCTCTACCCTCCCTCTCTTCATCCTCAAACTCCTCACTGCCTGACTAATTTTTATTATAAGACTTATTCTCTGTGAAAAGGTGACCGAAGATAAACTCAGATGTAATTTACCTTTAGGGTAAAAAAAAAGTTGGTCACTGTATCAAAAACAATACAATGGAAATCACATGCTAACTCTTACACTTTTTGTGTTTTTCAGCAGTTAGGCAGTAAGCAGCTGGCCTTTCAGCAACAGCTGATCCAGATGCAGCAGCTTCAGCAGCAGCACATCCTCAACCTCCAGAGACAAGGCCTGGTCCCACTGCAGCCCACCGCTGCCATGCAGTCTCTGCAGCAAGGTATATGCACGGATATACATGCCGTCATGTTAACAGTCCCAAACACAGAGCACTCATTCACCAACACACTCTGACAAATATACATGCACACATGGTCGTAAGAGCACACACACAACGGCATGCGCCCAGTGCAGCATGTGAAGCCTGTTAAGTTAATCAGCCTATAAAAGATAAAAGGAAACTTGATTGGTGGGTTTGTGGAAGGTACTCATTTGGATAATAGCTAAAATATGCCACAAAGCCCCCTGCTTGGACATATGTGCATGTGCCTGTGCAGGTGTACACTGCTCTATATGCTTGTGTGTACTTGAGATTAGCCAGACACAAGAACATCATCGTTTTGTTATTGCTTGTGCCCACAGGATTTTTTTTTGTTCCTATGTGTAACTTCTCCCACGGTCCCTTCATTTTGTCAGCGGGGCTTTAGAACGATAAATGTTGACTGTTAACTGGCCCGCCCTTACTGAACATGTGTGCATGTGTGTGCGCCTAAGGTCTTTTTTACTTATGCAGTTACACTCTGCCTTAGGTCTACCTCACACACTCAGAAAAAGCTTTAGGGGCTCTCAAACATCCGTAACATTGCTAAAGCACTTAGTGCGTTGACCAAACAGACTGGTTTCCTTCCTCCTGTCTGATCTCTGTTTTTATCACAAGCACAATCACATGCAGTCCCACACAAGTGCATGCACTCTCATGTCCACTTCATAATCTTAATGTAACAAATACACATATAAGTACAATCAAATTAAGTTTCAGTTGCAAAAATTTGGCTCTTTTGTCTCCGTCTTTTACTCTCCCTCTCCATGTATCAGAGTGGAATTTCCCTGCAGTGTGAAAGAGCTGGTCCATTGTGACGGCTCAGCCAGGCGTGAGCCAGAGCATTCCTCTGGCCAGCCATGCCACACAAATACACACATAAACACTCATACACAAATACACATGCATAAACACTCTTACCTACACACACTAATACACACACACTACTGCCCCTCCTCAAAGGGCTGTTGTGTCTGGTGGATAGGTGGTGGGAGGTTACATTTGGGGTTCTGCAATGCTTTTTTACATTTTTTATTCCTTGCTCTTTCAGTGGTAAGACAGAGAAACTTTGAAGACTTCTTGCTGCTGTTAATTAACAGAAAAAAAACAACTTGGTTCATTAAAACTTAGTGAGAAAGCACTAAGCAAATGAGAATCAACAAATAACACATTTATGATCATATTCAATATTTCCAGCCGGATTAGTTGTGTTAGTGCTGTTAAGAGCAAACAGAGGTTTCTTTTTCTTTTTTTTTTAAACTATTAACTAATTTTTTCCTGTTTTTTATTTGAATGGATGGATGTGTATGAGCCAGTCTGATAAGTCAAAGAAGGAAATGCTTTATCTAACAATCCCTTAACTACTCTACACTTTCACTCTCTGGGTGTGCCGAGAATTGGTCAGGTTTCTTGGATAATACAGAAGCACACACATACACACACACAGTGGCAGAAATGTACGTACACACCACTTCATTCCTCCAGAGTGAGAACTTTTGTTTTGGCGGGACCACAGAAGAATGCAGACAAAGCAGACATAATATTTGGATTGCTGCGAGGTCTCTGTATGTGTGAGTGTGTAATATGTGTATGTGTGTGTATGTGTATGTATGTTAAGATCCATTGGAATAGGCTGTGGCATTTTAGGCGTCTCTCTCACTGTGAAATTGGAGCAGAAATAACAAAGCTGCAACTAGACAGAGCTCAAAGTGTGCACCCACCCTAGTCAGACAAATAGTGTTAGTGACAGGAGAAGTGGTACTGGCAATTGCAGACAGAGGTTAGAAATTATTCGAGGAATTGTGAATATCTAAAAATAATAACAAAAACATGTAGAAACTAATCTCATGTCTGTTTAAGTTTACATTTTTATATCCTAAGAACCATAAAGGATGTAATGTGTGTTTCAATTTTGCTGCCTGAGATGGTTTATTTATAGTCTTTGAGTGTCTGTATAAGGATGATATCATGATATGTAGTTTCATTTAATTTGATCCTATTTTGTTTGGTATATTTGATATCACCAAGATGTTATTATTGCACGTCAAACTGATTAAGTGAGTGTGGTGAGGTGCTCACTGATAAATTCCTTTATGTGCTTTTCAGCTATGTGTCCATCAGACCTCCAGCAACTCTGGAAGGAGGTGTCAGGGGTCCCAAGCAGTGAGGAGGCCCTGAAACAGCCCGAGGGCCTGGACTTGAGCACCAATAGCTCCAATTCTACCTCAGCCTTCCCCAAAGCTGCCAACGCTCACATCCCACTGCACAGCCTGCCCAATGGACAGAGCCACACCCCAAAGAGAGACAGGTACAGCAATGAAAAGTTTATTGGAATACTTTAAATACCTACATTGTGATGATGTGTGTCTGTCCTCTTTGTGACCTGCGATCTCTCCATTTCATAGACTCTTGCCACATTGTTTTCAGGCTTTTAACTTTTAGCTTTTAGCTGTTCCTCTATACCTACACTACTCACCAAACAGTTACAAACACTCACATGCAGCATACCACATATCACCACAGTGTAAATGTGTCTCAGCTCATTTGATAGTAGGTGTGCTGGGTGTAATATGT
>JAQQZY010000023.1:25754136-25767988 GCA_030068375.1 Ostorhinchus rueppellii
CAATATTTAAAATTTTAGAATGTATTTATTTATATTATTAGCTCTGATAAATCCTTTTTTTTTCAGAGCTGGCCCAGAACTGTGAGTTCTACAAGAACGCTGATGTCAGGCCTCCCTTCACCTACGCCTCTCTTATACGTCATGTAAGTTCCTCCACTGTTTTACCTCATCATCCTTTCTCTTTTTCTCCCCACCTGTGTCCTCATCTCATTTTTTTCTCCTTCTCTCCCCGTCTTTAGGCCATTCTGGAGTCTCCAGACAGACAGTTGACTCTCAATGAGATCTACAACTGGTTTACACGAAAGTTTGCCTATTTCAGGAGAAATACAGCCACATGGAAGGTAAATGCACAGAACATACACGCTCCGCCATGGAAACGATCATTGTCAGTATATTTGATTTGCTGTACCGCGAAATGTGAGCTTCGTTTTCCCTATGTAAATTCTCAAATATTTCTAAAGCCTTTCAATTCAATTCTCGGAGCGTAAAAAATTACTCTAAAGCTTAATATCCAAAGTTTAGCGCTTGTATTAACGAAAAAAGGGAATCGGCGTATGGACAATGAAAACCAGACAAATTAGCTAACTAGTCTGGAGTTATTTAGCTTATGGTGAAAGTATTTTCAAATGAAAGTTTGGACTGCGGTTAAAAGCTGTTCATTCAGAGCACAACATTTTGACAACTGCAGTGCGGTGTGTAATTCTGATTGTGTAAAGACTGATCTTACTGCCTGGAAAGTCATTGTGGTCTGTGGACTGATGAAGCCCCCAAACCAAATAAATGCCAAATGGGTCTTGTTAGACCACAATATAGAAACAAAAGTTTCAGACAGGTTCTGGGGAGTTATTTTTAACTTGACTTTGTGGAAAATGGAGTCGCTTTAAAGGCCTTTATTGTTCACTTCCAGTCAACATGTGTAAGTGTATTCTCTGATGCACAGACATTTAAAGGCTGACTCTGCTCAGTTCCTTAAAATATGACTGATTGGACAGTTATTGCCTGTCGTTTATGAGGCACCATCTCTCACTTTGTCTTATTTAACACTCACTACTTTCATCTTACTGTCCCTCTTCCTCTTATCCCTAAACACTTCTCTTACCTCCGACACATAGAGTCGGTCCAACTCAGCCCAGTAGAGCTGCATCATACAGCCTCATTACAGACACACACATACAAAGCTGACACACACTCGCCTCATGATTTCACACTTCAAATTCTGTCACTCTCCCTCCACATCTTCCTCTTTAACACACACACATACCTGGCCTGATCCCACTATTGTAGGTGCTGACCCAGTTCTTCAGAAACCTCACACTAATTTGAGTGTCAGTTCCTCCAGAGAAAGGGAAAGTGAGAGAATGAGCAAAGGAGTGAGAAAGACAGGAAGAAGGAGGGGTCTGGAGAGACCCCGGCCTTTTTCTAATAGCCCTGCACCAGAGAGGGAGTTATGGATGAATAGAGGGAAGCTGATGGAGGGAGGGAAGGAGGGTTAAGAGACAGGGCAGCCAGGAATATCTTTACCTCCTCATCTGACTTTTATGAATTTTAACTATTAATGTCTGGCGTCTGCTTCCTATGCCGTTGGCCTTGCAGACCTTTAAATATAGCTAGGCATGGCCTTATGTATTTATATAGCAGCTCAGAGAGTCAAATAGGGCCAAAGAGATGTACGTCCTTTAATAAGCCGTTATATTTCATGAGGAGAGCAGCGGTGTCAGGCAGTGGAAGTCATTGATCAGAGAAACCGAGGGACAGAGAATGAGAAAGGGAGACAAGAGAGAGAAAAAAGTGATAATTGAGAGAGAGGAAAATTTGGTGTTATTTCAAGTAGCAGCATGATATATTAGAGGCCTAAAAAGAGACCCTATTTTCTCTTTTTTATTTAAGTTTGCTGAAAAGCCCTAAACATCGATAATATTTAATAAAATACCATATGTATGAAAATGCTGTTAAAATTTCTAAAGGTTATTTCTGTTTTTAATGGAGCGTTTTGTTTGTTTAATACAAGAAATATCAGACCATTCAATCCAAGTTTTACATCCCAGGCTGCAGGTTATATTAAATGACATGCCTTTATTTATATTATATTATATTATATTTTATTAGCACTTTTTCCCACTCACATGCACTCCTGTCATGGTCAAGTGTTGGTCTAGCCTTCATTGTGGATTTTAAATAGAGAGTTGTAAATGCACTGACCACCAGCCTATTGTGGCGCGAACATTTACAGTCATAACGAGAGCGTGGCAGTCACACCTGTGAACCTGAAAAAATGTATCACTCAATCACTTTCAAGGTACACAATTCAGTCTTTCTTCCTAAATTTATGTCTCGCTCTCAGCTGGAGGGTGGAGATTGGAGATGAGTAGTACATGTGCTGTGACCCACTGTAAATGACTGCTAATGTTTTAACTGGGAGAATTAGGCTTTCATCACGGAGACGAATGCAAATAGCGCTGCAATAGCACTGGTGTCTGATGTGTACGTCTGTGTGTGTGTGCGTGTGTGTGTGTGTTTGCACTGTCAGGGTGGCGGGCGGAGATTGGGGTCAGACTCATTTACAAAACTTAGCATCACGGCTCGGGGGTTGAGGGGATGCGGGGGAGAACGGGTTCCTCCGCTGATTATGGCTTGTGTAATTACGTGTGTGTTTATATGTGTGTGTGCGTGTTCAGATGTGTGTGTGTGTATCTGCGTGTGTAATTATGGCGAGGAGTGATGCATGCCTGGCCTGTCCCTCCCTCTCGGCTTAGAACAGCGTGTCAGAGAGAATATGCAGGATTTAATTATAGACGAATTAAAATTGGTAATGAAATTGGGCATGAACAAACTACAAATAGCAGATGAAAAGGGAGGCCTGTCCCTGGGGGGGTGAGACGAAGATAGCGGTGTGCCTGCCTGCTTGCCTGTCTGAGCGCCTGTGGATGTGTGTGTGTTTCCTTGTGCGTGCTGATGATGACTGATTAGAAAAATTTGAAGATAAAATAACGCTACCAGAGAGCTGCTGCCTTATATTAGCAGTGTACTTGGAGCTTCACTTTGGGTGATGGGTTTAAAACGGGACCACTTTTTTCAGCTGACAAAACATTAAAAGTAACTAAACAAAAAAAAAAAAAAAATTGGTGTTTTTTGTTTTTTTTTTCACCACTAAATATATAAGAACATTAACTCCTGGAGGTCAAACATGGATAAATTAAAATAAGCTGGTGTTTAAAGACACTCTCCTGACTGAATATCAAGAAATTCATGGAATATCATTGGTATTTTAAATACCGTTTTAGACATTTAGAGAATTTTAAGACTCCATTTTGCCATTTTACAGGATATGTTAAAATTTAAGCATCATCTTCATGATTATTTTCTCCATTTTGCGCCAAACTGTAAAATCCTTCAATTTTTAACAACTGAAAGGAAATGAATAGAAATCCTTTACAGCAAAACTGATGTAATTTAAGGCTGGGCAAAGAATTTTTTTTTTCATGTTTTGAAAATAGTAGGGATTCAGTAACTATGCAGGTAATTTTGCTGACCACTGTTTAGCTGAGTTAAATCTCATTCTCTTCGTTTTTCTTCTCATTCTTCCCAGAATGCTGTGCGCCACAACCTGAGTCTGCACAAGTGTTTTGTTCGTGTTGAGAACGTGAAGGGGGCCGTGTGGACTGTGGATGAAGTTGAATACCAAAAGAGGAGACCACCAAAGATGACCGGGTGAGTACACACACACACACACACACACACACACACACACATACACACATACATGCACTTACACACAATGATTTCCACATACATTCACATACACAGACGTTCACACAGACACATTAAGGTTAAGCATCAGGCACAGCTGAGTTTGATGGGAGTGTGAGCTTATGGGTGCTGGCACTATGATTGCCTAAAAGGACTCTGTATTATTACCAAGAGGCCAACTCAGCAATCAAATAAAAGACCGGGCTGTTGGCTTTTCATGTACGTACTGTATGTATGCGTGTGTGTTTTTCCCTGTTTGTCGACACCATTAGTAAGCAGCTGTGTGTGATGTGAGAGAGGGAAAAAGCTTGTTAGCGTATGTAAACAGATGTTCTGCCAGAGAAACCAGGGATAATTACACACACTCACACACACATACACACACACACACCTGCACTCCAGATATCAGACACGTTCGTTTGTGTTTTAGCATCTGTTTATAGTCTGTGTACGCCTCGATTTGTTACAAACATATTTGAGAGATTTGTCAGAAGCTTTGGCTGAGGGGACATCTTTCCACATGTGTTTGCAGTGTGTGTGATTTTCACAACTCTTTCTTCATGTGTGTTTATCTAGAAGCCCCACTCTGGTGAAAAACATGATTTCAGGCCTAGGCTTTGGATCCCTAAATGCCAGCTACCAGGTAAGGAATGTCCTCCCCACCACCATTTCTTTCTATCTCATTCATCTACACACACACACACACACACACACACACACATCGCAATCAAGGGCACTAATATCAATTCCCTCTTATAATTAGCAGATTCCCTAACGACGTTCACACCACCTTCCCCCTCCACCCACTCTCACCTCCCACCTTACTTTTTCACATGTTCCACCCCCCACCTCTCACAAAGACACACACAAGGCCCATGACTTCACTCTGAGAACACACACCTAACCCACACGCACATGCAATTTTGTGACTGAGATGATTTATAGCGTCAAGTAGTTGTCAATTAAGGTTACTGCATAAAATTATCGCCTGTCCCAGAAAACCCATAACTGAGCCAGTGAGAATTCCCCTCCTTTTGTCTTTTCTTCCTGTGTGAGAGAGGGAGGTGAGATGAACCTCCGTCAGCGTCCGACCTGTCTCAGACGGGAGGATGTGAGTGTTGGGAGAAGTGACAGAAAGTGCTCCGCTTGGTTCAGTTGTTTTCTGTTCTGCAGACATTGATGTTTTACCGTGTTTATGTTGTGGCACACTCTTGCTAAACATTCTTGTTGAGACTAACGTGAACACACAATCCTTTCTGATATGTACTGACATATAAAGGCAAAAGGCATGAAGTATTGTATGTAAGTGCCCCCTAGTGGTTTGTCAAGTCCATTAACAAGTTGGTGGATCTAAATGTGCTCCACAAGGAAAATTTCTTGCTTTTTTTATTTAATGCTCTTCATTAACATTTTTTTTTGTGGCTTTTACTATTTAATTAATGAAATTATATACATGTTTTATTTTTGTTTTCTAAGTTATTATATTTAACCCTCCAAAACCCTCTGTGGCTAAAATAGTTTCTCACAAAAATGTTCAGTAACTTTTGAAGTATAATTTCTTCCCATATTCTTCCAAAAACTAGGTAAAATTAAATTTCTCACCTTTCCAGTGGTGAGAAATTTCATCTTGTTGTACATTTAGAGGGTTTTTTTTTTTTTTTTTTTTTTTTAAACAAATTTGTTCCAAGTCCCATTCCTCTTTAAAATGAATTCCACTTAATTTCTTAAGTTTAGTCAAAAAATTCCTCTAACTTACTTAGGGAAGTTTAGATGTATGCAAAAATGCATTTGGAAGATGAAAATATCCACATTTATATTAATAAATAGGAAACATTTAAAAAAAAGTCTTCCTAAAGGTTCTATAAAACAGTATTTTTCCCATAGTTTTTAAAACATTTCTGTTAAATGTGTCCCTTCTCAAACTAAACAAATGTAAAACTAACATTAAATGAACCAGATGAATCTTGATGTTGCTCTGAATCAAATAATGTTTGACACCTGACACTGACTGATGCTGTAGAACAGAAGAACCAAATAGAATAAGTAAAACTGTCCTAGGTCTACCAAAATATGATGCCCATGTTGAATCATGGTTAGATCTCACAAAATTCTCATCCATTCTTTGCAACACGTATTAACGTCTCTAAGTTAATATGTAGCGTATTTAGTAAAAGAAAACCTCTTTCCTTTTTAAAGTGCCCTTACAGTTGTGTGTGTGTTTGTGTGTATTCGTAGGCCGCTCTGGCAGAGAGCAGTCTGTCCCTGCTGAACAGCTCTCCCTTGGTGACCCCTCCGTCTGCAGCCAGCCTCAACATGCTGCATGTGGGCCACGATGATGTCAGCTCTACTGTGGAGCAGGTCAACAGCAACGGCAGCTGCAGCCCCACACTCAGCCCGCAACAGTACAGGTATACGTAACATATGCATCTGTATAAGGCCAAAACTGACAGAAGGGCTCAAACACAGCCCCAGTGTTCACATTCAAACATGTGACACTTCTGACCTTCTTAGCAAAAACTGCGGAGCTCCTGATAAAGGTAGCATCTTCATCAATGCTTATCGTTTCTGTAAGGATTTGACACAGCTAGACAAACTTAAACATAGACAGAAACCATGGTCCTCCAGCAGTAACAAGGAACTAAGTAAGAATGCTAGTAAACTGAGGACTAGTACAGTGGTTTCAAGTTTTGAAACTACCTGTTAGAAATTCAGGATTCGTCTTACAACTAAGCATAAACATGTACAAGTATAAAATAGTGATTGTTTGCATTCTAACCAAGAATGCTAGGACACAAAGTACTTAGAAGTGTGAGTCCATAAAGGTAGTTTTTCAGTTTTAATCTACCTAACTACCGAAGAATTTCAGTATTCTTATTACAACTAATAATAAACTTGTGAAAATATCAAAAGGTTTTTAGTGTTCCAAGAACACTGGTATAAGCAGTATGAGTAACTGTACTTCGTATTGAGTTTTTATACTACCTATACATTTAGAATTTCAATGTTAATCTTTGTGCTGGAAAGGAGTTTTTCTAAAAAAGTAAAAATAATTTTCACAGAAATGAACATTTTATAGGAAGCTCGGTTTGTAGATCATATACAACCTCAAAAACGAAACAGATGTAACAAATCATTCACAGACCTGTAAAAACTCATTGAAATCCTTCAACACGTTCTGACCTTATCTAGATTAGAACGCTGCCTCACTATGCACTGTTTGCTTGTGCCTTTGCTGTTAAGAAATCACTCAGATCTTGATATAAATTCAGAAATAGAGATAAAAAGCTAAATATATTTATAAATACCTAAATGCTGCTTTGTTTGTGCTCAGCCCGCCTAACCCTTGTGTCCCCCCCCCCTGCAGCCACCCGGTGCATGTGAAGGAGGAGCCCACTGAGGTGGAGGAGGACAGTCGGCCAGTATCCCTCCTGGCCGGTGTCACACACAGCCTGCCATTGCCGAGCGATGAACGCGACCTGGAGGAGGACCTTCCCACTGAGGAGCTGGAGTAGGACAGGTCCGAGACAGACCAGAGGGGCAGGACTCAGAGAAATCAAATCCTGAGCTCTCTCTCGTCATTGTGAAGAGGAACAGACAGCTACACTTAAGAGAAAAGAGAGAAGAGAAAAAAATAAGAATGTTTTTTTTTTGTTGTCGTTTTTTGTTTTTAAGAAAATGCAAGCAACCAAGGACGACATTGAGAAACTCTAAACAGGGTTAGATGACCTCCGTTACTTTCAGACGCAAAAACAAAGACTGTGGAGCACTGCTTTACCTCCATGTGTTTCGTTTCCAACACTTGGCTCAGAGGTGCAACACCACTCAACACATATACGCTCACACAAAACACACACACTTGCACACTAATTCACTTGTCAAACCATGTCGCATCATCCGTGGTTGAATCAGCCTCTATGTAGAGACCCCTAGAGGCGTGGACACACACTCACCTCCTCGCCCTAACACTCTGCATACACACCCTCCTCACTGTTGCCCTGGGCTGCCTGGCTAGCTGTTGTATCTCTATGTCAGTTGAGGCACGGGCCAGTGTGAACAACGCACACTGAAGATCATGTGTATATAGATTTGGAGCAGTCACCAGGGGCTGTGCAGTATACCTCCCCCTCATCCACTCCCCCTGCCCCGCCCGCCCTGCCCCACCCCTGTTGAGTCAATGACGTGCTTTTTTATTTTCTTGACTTGATTGAGATGAAACACGGCGGGCTACGAGACAGGAAGGAAAAACGAAGAGTACTTTCAAAGATTACCTCCAAACAGTCGCTCCAACACTTCAGCAGAGCAGGCTCCTGATTCCCAGACCACGTGACAGAGGCGTGATCCTGGTCCCAGCCCAAACTTCTGCCCCCCCACCCCCCCACCCCCACCCTCCAGCAAGACACTTATTGACGGACATTTTTTAAACTGTTTTCTTCAAAGCGAGAAGAAAAAAAGAAGACACTTTCTTACCCACCTCCATCCTTTCCCATCCCCCGAAAGAGGACCATTTGGTGCTGTCCTTCTCATCTCTTCTGTCTGCAGACGAAGCGATGAGCCAGGAACACTTTGAGAAAAGAAGAAACGAGGGGACGCAGAGAGAAAAGAGGGAGTAAGAACCTACAGAAATATTGTGACTAAAAAAGAAAAACTGTTGATGATTATGGATACAACAAGAAAAAAATGTGTGGTAGCTTTGTCATTTCCTTTTCTTTTTTATTTGATGTTATTATCATTGTTTATTTTTTGAAGATCAATATTTCCACGGTGGCGTTCTGTTTCAACTTACCTTTTCTAAGGATGCTGTTTTTGTATTGTAATTTGTTTGATTTACTCTGGTTGTTCACACCATTCCAAATGAGTATTGGCAAAAAAAAAAAAAAAAAAAAAAAAAGAGAAAGCGCAGTATTGTCCCAACTTGTAATACCCCACCCCGACTCCTACCCCCTCCCTATCGATCCCATGTGTAGCAGGCAAGGAATTTGGAAATAGCACTTAAAGTTGCCATTATCCAGACAGATTATTTAACAGATGATTTGTTTTTAAATCCTCTCTCATTCACTTGTTTTTTGGTTGTGTATTTAGTTGAGGAATATCAGTAATGCTTTAAAAATATATATATTATTACTGCAGTCAGAGAATACCTCATCCCACAAAGGTTCCACCTGGAACTGTGTCCAAATTGATTAAGAAATAAAGGGGAATTCTTTCTGTGGGACACCAAATGTGGCAACTCTGCTCAGCTTCGATTCAAAGCTCTATGGTTGTAATAGTTACTGTGTAGAAACTATCTGCAATTCACTGTGTGAGTTTGTGTTAAAGGAGTAGCGTGTGAGATTTATTTTTTTGTTTGTTTTCTGTGAGCATAAAAGCATTACTTTTCTCTACAGTGCCATACCAAATTTAACATTTATTTTAATCTATTATCTGCTTATTCCCGTTTTTATTTTTGTTACAGGTAACCAAAGAAATATGTAGAAAACCAAAAACCCTGTAGTTTACTTTGCCCTTTTAAAATTCTTGTTTTCTTCTTAAAGAACTGGCCAAAAGACAACAAAGCAGGAGTTTGAATTCTTATTATTGTATTCATATAATTATTGTGTTAAAGAAAATATACAAGACTTACAGTGCTGACCATTCCGAAAACCAAAGTGTGTAAAGCAAACGAGAATTTGGAAGACATCAGAGCTTTTACATGATTACGTGGTTACAAATGACTCGCATTAGTATGAGGCCAAAAACAAGTATTAACAAACCTCGCACAGTTCCTCTGAAAAAAGAAGAAAGAAAAGAAAAAGCACTTAGATGTAAAAACCCTGTCTCTCCTACGCTAAAGTGTGTTCCAAACACAGTCTAGTACCGGCCCCAAAATGAGGCACATTCGAGGCATTTGAACACAAAATGTATGTACTTTGACAACCTGAGATGCCACGAAACCGAAGGATTTTGAAACATTTTGGCTCTTTCAAAACGTCTGGCTTTAAAAGATATTTTCTGGTGCTGTTGTAAGGAATAGTTGATTTGAGGAAAATGATTCTTTATACACAAATATACCCTCTTGATCTGTATGTCGTACTTGCAGGAAGAGGAAGCGTACTGTAATGTTGTTACAAAAGTCCCATTTTTTTGGACAGGGAGGAGTTATTCCAAATAAGTATTTCTATGAATATTTCAACAAAGAGGGAACATGTAAGAATAATGAAAAATATACCATTGTCAGAGGAAAACAACCAAGTAACATCATGTAATTAAAAGTTGGGTTCATATTTTTCATACTTTTTGTCAGACTATCTCTTGCACTTCAGAGGATTTTCTTATTTAATGAAAGAACCTTTCTGATGACTTTGTGTTCAAACAGGACTGTTTCCTGTCACATTGGAGACTGATTTCTAACAAAGTACAAAGTGGCAGACAGACATCTTGAAACGAGATAAAAACCAAAAATAACACTACCTCCTTTTCAAAACAGTTCAATACATAGCCAATGGGAGACTGAACTCTCTGAAATTTTTTTTTTCTCCATTCTTCCTTGATAATAAAAAGAATGCCAAAATTGTTGTTACATTTACTGTATGACTGACGAAAAAAGAAGCTATTTGGTGATCTGGACTCCCTAACACATCTGCTTGAGCCCAAAAACATAGAGATGTTTCACTTTCCATGAAATTAAAATGACTACCTCTCCTTAAACCACATCTAAAGCACTCTCTACGTCTCAAAGTGTGTTGTGAAGTGCTCACGATATATGAAAAGTTTTCTATCAGCTGTGTAAAACTGACCATATTCCTGCACCCGATAGCACTGATCTCTGTGAACAGCCTCTCAGTTGTGTGCGTTGACTGTATTCGTGCATATTCATGACGGGGCTCTGTTTTCAGCCAATGAGAAACCGGCCGCTAATGGCTACGTGATGTTGCAGGGACGTGGTTGTCAGGTGTGACGATGGGCAGTCGACATCAGTGCCACCTGGACACACACACACACACACACACACACACAACACACAGACACACTAGAAGCATAGAAGCAGGGCTATGGGTTAGTGCAAACAGAGGCTCTGACCATCCAAATATCCAAAGACCGACACAGAGCATGACCCCCTTCACCAGGACACTCACAGAGACGCCGAGAGGACTAACACACACTTAACAAAACTCATCACTACTAGTAGAAATATCCAAACCAAGAGGAACTGCTGCATTCAGTACACAGATGATCTCTGAGTTGTGCTTTAAGGTACACCTGTAAACAAAGCTGTTTTATAAAGATGTAGATTGTTCACAGGTCGCCATGTTCTGTTCTTTCTCCAGCTTGGCATAACATGATGTATTCTTGTATATTAATGCTTGACTTATCTCTCCAGGGCATTCTGTCTCATTTTGTCCTTTGATTTTCTCTTCTTTTTTGGGGTTTGTTTTATTTTCTGCACCTGTTTAGCTATTGTAAAGCTTTCAGCTCTGATTCCTATACTGTACTGCTAATGCTGAAGTATATGTATTTATCATATTAAGTGCTGCAGGTAACTTGGTTTAATAGTTTTGTTTTTGTTTGTTTGTTTGTTTGTTTGTTTGTTTCCATTTTTCAGTTCTTCATAAAACGTCTGGGACGCTGATTTTTTAAGTGTATTATCTCTAAAAAAAAAAAAAATTAAAAGAATAAAAGTTAGATCAGTGGTTTAGGTAACACCTGTTTGTATATTTATCTTAGCTAGGTCTATTTTGATACTTTTTTGTCTCTGTACTGCATTTATGCATTTTTAAGGAAAGAAAAAACAAATGGAAAACAAACTAAAAAGTTACTTCATTATGTATTGATACCTCAGAAGGACTTTTTTCTCGAAGACAGGACCAAAACCTCCGAAAAAGAAAAAGAGAAAGAGAACGAGGAAAAAATGTAAGAAATATGTAGCCCCTCTCTTGCTTTAAAAAATGCGGAGCTCTAGAAAGGTATTGTTGTTGGTCCTTTCAGGTGCCAATATGTATCCCAGCTCCCTGTGACCCCTCCCTCTGACCCCCCGACCCCTGTCATTCTTGTGCTGAACCCTGACCCCCAGAGCTGTCAATCATCTGCAGGCGCAATGGGGATGTCACTGAGTCGTACACCTGGCGGGTGGTGACCAGTCGCAGACCTCATCTCCCACTCCCACAGTGGCAGATCAAAGACTGACACAGTTGCAGTTGATTCTCCTCCTATTGAATACTCTCAATACCAAAATGTGGAATGAGTCTCAGAGATGCAGCTCATACTCTGACAACCAAAGGCATTGCAAGACACCGTGCTTAGTCCAAACTTCTAAACTGTAACCAAACTGTAACCAAACCAATGCCACAACTTTAACCAAACAAAAACCAAGCTACTTCCAAAACCCTCCATCGACTTCACAGATCACCTTTACTCACAGCTGTTATCTCATACTTTCACGTTACGGTGTTGTAGGACCGGCCTGCGTCCTTCGAGGGCTGGAGACCGACTCAGTGGATGAAGGGAGCCCAAATCCTGATGAGTGATTGGACAGTTCTGAGGTGTCATGTAAAGGGGAAGGGACTCTCAAAGTGGAGCATTTCCTGGCGGTATTATCGAATAGACAGCCACAATCCAATGGAACTACCACTTCAGCTCTCCTCTGGTTAAACCTTAGGAATGTGTGTACATTTTCAGCAGTGACTCTCTGTATTGTTTCTTAGTTTCAGTTTACCTGTTTACCTATCTTTATCCTTTGATTTTTGTTCTGTTTCTTGTTTTATGAAAGTGTGACCCGTGTAAGAGGCGGGGACAGGGACTGGGTGTTGGCTTTAGACAGTAGACAGTGGAGCCCAGCCCTCTGACCCTCCACCCCGGGTAGCCATGTAATGCCAGTCACTGCCCTTTCTTTCATGCTGTATAAAAACACACACATATATCTGTGTATTTGTAACCTGAATCTTCTTGTGTCTGTCCATGCAGACAATAAAAAACTGTACAGTAGGTCTAGTTGCATGTAATCTGTACTAATTATTGACAATGGCATTATAAAATGCAATAAAATACTTATTACACTGTCTCATTTTGTGTCTTTGTAGTTCCTTCTCCAGTTGTGGTGCATAAATTAGGGCCAGGAGCTTTCAAAGTGGTTACAAAATAAAGTCTAGCTGTCACAAGAAGAAAAATATAATCACAAAATTATATAAATATGGCAATCTTTTATGGACACTTGATTTTTTTGTACATGTTTTATCACAAATACATGAGTTTAAGGGGTAAATAGACTCATAAACCTTCTAATCCCATGTATGCGATGAGGAGTGGAAGATATCAAGAAAAATCATTTGATTTTTTGTGACATGATGCAATTCACTATTAAACTCAGACGGTAGAAGCCTGTATTCTCATTACATTTACATAGTGTTTGCTTCACCTTGCAGTCATTTCTTTTTTTTTTGTATTTTTTGCTTTCAAATGGATTCAATGGGCACATTCGAGTCTACATACCCTTAATACAAAATACATGAAATCACTCCAATATCAACAAAAACAGCTGCACATACAGTCATGCAGAAAACATGACTTCTTTCATGCACCTATTCTAAATTTACTGTAGCTTTCTTTTCATTGTGACTTAACTGTGACTGTCAGACCATTCATCATGTAACTACGACTCCTGCAAGCGCCATATATACTATGATTTCAGAAAACCAGTAGTGGCAACCACTGAATGCCTTTTGAGAAATGAATTTCTTTGCAGGCTATAGGCTCATTATGTATGTTTTACATATACAGAGTTTAGTGAAAAGACCCATTTTCTCCAACAGGGACTATTGTATGTGTAATGCCAGTTTCATCATTTACCTGAAAAATATCTAATTCTAGCCTTGAAATAAGAGCAGGATGAAATAATATAAACATGAAGAACATTAACAATTGGAAAATCTTTAGGGAAAGTGTTTATGAATGATGAATCCTCCAAATTAATATTTTAATTGATTATTTTGAAGGTTTTTACTCTTTGTAAATCTTGTCAGGCAGATAAATGTGCAGTCTAAATAAAACCTGTAATAGCAAATTCATTCATTCATTCATCTTCTATACCCGCTTAATCCTCATTAGGGTCACGGGGGTCGCATGGAGCCTATCC